>CM032456.1:152579392-152669392 GCA_019049505.1 Pachyrhynchus sulphureomaculatus
AATACAGAGCATCGTCTTTCTGCCAAAGCGATTCGGTCTTGCGGTCGATGTGGATGGTGCGCCTGGATCTATCCATGATTTTTTGCGCTTGAGATTCTCAAAATAAATCCTCTTTCATCCCCTGTAACTATACGATGCAAAACGACTTCCTTTTGTACTGAGCGAGCAAAATGTCACACGTAGTTTTTGCGCTTTTCCATTTGCCTGTCGTTTAACTCATGTGGTACCCATTTACCGACTTCTGAATCTTTCTCATCTCTCGTAGCCGATTGGAAACAGCTTGTTGAATAACGTCCAATTGCTAGGCGAGTTGTTTTTGTGTTTGCGAATCATCTTCGTCCAACAATGCTTGCAATTCCACATCTTCGTATTTTTTTGGCGGTTTTCCACGTTCCCTTGTCTGCAACATCGAAGTCACCACTTTGAACCGCCGAAACCATCGTTCACACTTATCTTGCGATGGAGCATGTTCACCATAAACTTCTCGAAGTAATCGGTATGATTCAACAGCAGTTTTCTTCAAATGAAAACAAAAAATTAGTGCTGTCCGCGAATGCTCTTTGTTCGGTATGAATTTCGACATATTGAAACACAACACTATGCACATACTTTTCTAATTTATCACTGTGCGCGTCTGACACTTGTAGATGACACAACAAAATGGCGCACAAACTGCATTGGTGCACCATCTGTTGTCTGAAATCCACATTTCATACTTATACACCTGGTACAGCACAGGAAAGATAACACAAGGGAACAGCTGTTTTGGTGTCGAGGTTTTTTGAGATGATTCTATATCAATTTGATGTCCTGAATTCAAATAACGTATTCATTTGTACCTAGAAGCTCAAATTTTTAAGATATACAATTTTAGAGAAATATAAGTTACATTATTCTAACTCAAATCCGTAAGTGTAGTAAACAAAAGTAGATACGAAATTTTTATTTTAGTTATACAAAATACAATATTATGTCGTACTTACAAACAAAAAAAAAACATTGAAGAAATGAAATAGTCACTCAACACTTGGAAAGCGTCTTTTCCGCGACATTCTTGAATGTTTTTTTTGTTAAACAGTCCCTTTTTAAACTCCAGCAGTAATCTGCCATCATGTGCATGTCCCATCTTCCTTGGTAGCGGTCCTCCATAACTTTAATATCTTGGTGAAATCTTTCACCTTGTTCCTCACTCATGTCTCCTAAATTTTTCTGGAAAACGGTCTAAGTGGCTGTGTAAATAGTGTATTTTAATACTCTCATATTGCACCCTAAGGATTTGAAACTATTAAGCATCTTGTTAACCATTTCAACATAGTTTTGAGCTTTATGTTTGCCTAGAAAATTTTCTACAACTGCAACAAATGATTTCCAAGCTTCTCGTTCAACTTGATTCATTGAATTTATGAAGGCAGGATCCTTAATTAATTGTCTTATTTGTGGGCCGTCAAATATCCCTGCTTTGAGTTTTTCTGTGCTCAACTGATGCATTTTTACCCCTATATATGCAAAACAAGACCCATTCTTATCAAGAGCCTTTACAAATTGCTTCATTAAGCCCAACTTAATATGTAACGGAGGAAGTATGATTTTTTCTCTTTCAACCAAAGCGTCGTTAATGACATTCTTTTCCCCAACGACCATGTTTTCTCTCTGAGGCCAATCTTTTCTAACCCAGTGGTGTGTTTGTCCCTACTATCCCAGAGGCACAAGAAACACGGATATTTCGTGTAACCACTTTGCTGCCCAAGAAGAAAGTTTACCATTTTTAAGTCTACACAAATCATCCATTGATGTTCGTAATACTTTATCTTCTGCAAGACCAAAGCTATGGTATTATATTCTTCTTTCAGTTTCGTTGAGCTAGTGGTATTGAACCATATTTATTCCCATTATGTAGAAGGACACATTTTAAACTTCGCTTTGAACTGTCAATAAACAGGCGCCAATCATCTGGAATATATTCAGAAAGTCCCATTTCTTTCATGAGTCCCCTAACTTCGTGACAAAATACAAGATTGTCTTCTTGAGAAAAGAATGGTAGCAGATCTTTTTCTCTTGTACGGTAAAGGTAATTTTGGTTCCTTGTTCCAGTAAATTTTTGTCGTTCAACCTAGAAGCCAGTACTTCAGAAGCTTTTTTCGATAAATTGAGATCCCTGGTGAGATCATTTAATTCATTTTGATTGAAGCGTTGAGGAACTGATGACGTCCCCTCATAGTCACTGTTAGTTTCATTAGCATCAGAACTTTTATTTATAAGAGCGATCAGAGGGAAAATATTCGTCATCAGAGATATGTGGTAGCTGATGAAATGTTGGAATCGGTATTTCATCTGAGTGCGGGATAGGGCGTATTGCCGAGTCTAAATTGGGATAAGTCCACTTACTGCGGTTATTTCGATTGATTCCATTAGTATTTACTAAACAGAAATAACAATCATTGAAGTGGTTTTTTGGTTCTCTCCAAACCATTGGTACGCCGAATTTTAGACATTTTCTTTTCCCGGTAGTCCACTGCCGTAAATGCTCTGTACAAGTTTTACATACGAGATGCGGGGCCCACGTTTTGTCCTGATCACCAAGCTTAACTCCAAAGTATCCAAGATACGCTCGCTTTACAAAGTCAGTAATAGTTTGTCTGTTTTGTTGAAACATGTATTCTCCGCATATATAGCAAAACACACCAGGTTGATTTACACAACTTCTTCTTGAACTGGAACCTGAACTCATTTTAATTCTGTTCAATAACACAAAACACTCTTTTCTTAACATAAAATAACACGCCGAATTCGATCTACTATCATTAGTAAGAACGCACAAACTGACGAGACTTAACCCGAGTTAGGTGATTAAAAGGGTCAGTTCAGGTACCTGATAGGCAATGGTTCCACTATTTATAGATTTACCTGGAATTTACTCAATTACAGACTGACAATAAAACCATTGTACCTACATTAATGAATATATAATAATTTTAGAACTCTCATAAATGAATATACTGAATAAAAAACCACATTGGTAGATAAGTTGATGTATCTAAAAAAGTAGAGCTGATAGAGAAAAACGGATTGCATGTATAGATTTAGCGTCCCAAATATAGTTAAAATCAGCTCTAAAATCCCAGGCACCAAAACAAAAATATTTTTTTGTTGCCCTGTGTAATCATCGCTATATTTTTGTACTACCGTCGGATCATTAAAATGTGCCTCGTCGAGTTTACTCAGAGATGTCGCCTGAATTTTTTTCTTATTATTGTAAATAGGATATACTTGCGCGGGATCTCTGACAAACTCAGAGAGGCAGTCTGTAACCTGTCTGTTCGGTTCGTTGTGCGGCAACGTTTTGTTCCTTTTGTTTATCATTCTACCATAGCTATATTTTTGGGTTACCACCAATTACGCCAGAATAAACATAAACAACTATCCCTTCAATTTTCTGTAAAATATAGGCATTTTTCATTACATTCTCTTACAAGTTTTATCTTAACCTAAAACACAAAGTCCGCGTAAATCTTTCTTACAAATGTTTATTCTCTAGTTTATGTATCAAAGCAACGGCATATTTATGTAAATTTTAATATGTCTCTTATGCAAATAATGCTGTTTAAGCGTTACAAAGTTGGGGGGAGATTTGTATACTAAAATTTAGAAATTTATGAAATCTTTGGATGGTATGCTTGGAAGTGATATAAGCTAGTTTTGTTTCTTTGCAGTTATAGGAAGGACATGCGACTTAAATAATAAAAAGTTAGATTCATAGACTACAATATGGATTTTATGACATTTCGACGTATTTAGGATATTCGCCTTTGCCAAAAAACACAATCTATATGTCTGGTTTTCAAACAAGCACGACCGGTGACATCATAGATAATAAAATAGTAATATCCTTCTGACAAAAAAACAGAATTATAATATTCTGACTTTCTATACTGCTGGTCATAAGTATTTCACTTTAAAATCTATAAAACAGTGATTGCTTAGGTGTGCTATTAAATTTTTTTATAAATTTACATAGAAAATGACTGAAAAAATTAACTTAAGTTTCAACAAAATTTTTTAAAAATATTTATTTTTACCAAAAAAAAATTAAATTGTTATTTTAATTTTCCACGATGGTATGTAATATTTATTTTATAAAATGTATAAATTAGGCGATAAACCATGCAAACGCATTGCGCTTCGTATTCAAGCTTGGGTGGCACCATTTCGCCAACAATGAAAAAGTTTAACTGTTTAGTCTTAAGATTTGATTAATGGTGACATCTCAAAACATTTTCATCTTAAGGAGTTAAGTTTTTTTTATTTTGTTTTATTTCTTAAATTACTGGCGATGCTTCATGTAGCATGCTTTATGTCAGCTTTACGTAGATACAAATGACGGAACTTTACTCCAGAGAAAGTTATTTTTGATATTGGGATTAGTTCGCCAGTTTTATCTTTTTAATTATACTAATTTTTATTTCCATTTTAGAAAGTGCAATTTCAAAATTTGAAGGAACATGTCGTAAAGCACCATATTTTGTTAAATAGGTAAGTTTTATATAGGTTTGTACATTTAATTTCTTGTAAAATTTCCCATCGATATATTAGGTCACATAATTAACAAACGCAATTTTATTATTTATTAATATTCATCAGAGAGTCAATTTATTCTATATATCTGATTTTTAAACAGGTAAAACTGATAGGCATTATAATTTTAGAGTTCTGGATCTGATAACATTATTTCTCCTCCATCTTAACTTATAAAACTCATTTTTTAGCAAGGAGCCCCCTGCAGGGTATAAGTATCAATCTTATGATACTTTCAGGATCGCTCACTGCGGGTCTTTTATTTCTTTACTACATAGCCCTCTGAACACCTCCAAACTATGTCGGTCTTGGTCGCACTCTTCTCTTTCTTTCGCTTGGTATCCCCTTTAGAACCATCTTTGGTATTCGGTGGTCTTCCATTCTTTCCACGTGTCTATTCAATATAAGTTACCGTTGTTGAATTTCCTCAATAGTTGTGATTTTTACTTTCATTACATCCGTTATTCTTTCATTTCTAACTCTATCCATTCTTGACACTCCAGCCAATCATAGCCAGTAATCCATTTCGAGTGTCATTAGTTTCTGTTCCGATCGTTTCGACAATTGCTGAGTTTCACAACCACATAACACTCTTAAATACTGTATTATAAATGAGGTGCTTTCTCTGTGACCACAAAACAGAGTTTAGGTGTTTTATGACCTTTCTTTACTTATTCTATTCTCCACTTCTTTTTCTGTTCTACCGTCTTTACTTATCTTAGTTCCGAAATATATATATATATATATATATATATATATATATATATATATATATATATATACTCTTCACAAGCACCAATGACCTCACCAGTATTTAGAGTAGGGCTTCCCTGTTTTCCTCCTATACACAAATATTTGGTTTCCTTGCAGTTAACTGTTAAACTCTAGTTTTTATAATCTTCAAACGGTTTTCTTATCTGAAGAAATTCAAGGTCTCCTTGTCCTGAGTAATAAGGACCTGATCGTCGGCAAAATGTAGAGTGTAAGAATAATTGTATCTGGTGATAACACGTGGATGAAAAGAGGATTTTCATCTCTTTTTGGTATAGCAACACTTATTGGACATTTCTTCTAAACAAGAGCAACAACAACCTAAAAAAGCAGAAGCGATAAAAGTTGCCGGTCTGAAAAAACCTGTAAACACGGATAAGACATTCAAAACGATCTTAGAATCGAACGACAAAAATAATCCGTTACAAGGTGACGAACTCCTTAAAATTATCAAGAGCAATATAAAACCGAGCAAACTGGGTTTTCACCCTAAAAAACTCTATGCAACTAGAGATAACAAAGTTATACTGGAAACCGAAGACTTCTGCGGAGACAGACTCAAGAACTCCACTGAATTAAAAAGATTAAACATAACAACTACACAAATCGGGAAATTAAACCCGAGAGTCACAATCTTCAACGTTCCCACCGAAATCGGCAGAGAAAACCTAGCTGGAGAAATACTGGACCAAAACAATATACGCATCGAAGAAAGCTCGATTGTAAAACCGCTTTACAAATTCGGCCCGAGAAATAAACACTACGTGCACTGAGTCATAGAAGTAGACTCGAGTACGAGGAAAAAACTAATGGACCTTAAAACTATTTACATAGGATGGCACTCTTGCGGGATAGACGATAAAATCCACTTAACCAAATGCTACAACTGCCAAGGATTCGGACACATAGCATCTAAATGCAATCAAAAAACGGCCTGCGGCCAATGTGCAGAAGAACACGACACTAGACAGTGTCCAAGTAAAGACCGAGCGGATATGCAAAAGTGCATTTTATGCATAAAAACTAAACAAGACGAAATAAGACACCGACCAAGAGACAATAAGTGCAACGCGTATAAAAAAAGGATGGAGCTGTTTGTGGCCAACATCGATTACGGCAAAACATCGACATAGACGACAACGACGATTCGTTACACAGGAACATTATTGCACACTGTCCGTAGAAGCAAGGCAAAGGCTATGTGAAAACCTGGAAGTCGAGGACATCAACGATTCATCGCCTAGTACTACTTGAAAGTATATACGAAAAGAAGAAAACCAATATATTAGAAGAAAGGGTACCAACCGCGATGCGGCGGCTATAACACGTTTTAACTTATGAAAAAAGAGAAAAATTTTAAGTTGAGCCTGTAACAAATAATAGACTAATAGACTAAGTATAGATTTATATTGTAAATTTGTAAATAAATAGTAAATGTCTAAACGGCACATTAGATATTCGAAGGTGGCGCGAAGCTCTTAACTGCTACTTTAATTAATTCAAAATTTCAATAATTATTACGTTTTCACTAACAAATAGATTAAGCATCATAAGGAGGTTGTAGGTACTCCTGGGCTAGAGCCCAAAACTTGAGTGAGGGCACCTCATACGTCTACTTACAAAATCCATCGAATATGGAATGTGCTAAATATAAAGAGAAATCAAATGAGGATTTTGTTATCGTAAGCACCTGCTTGATTAGTCTTTTTCAAGCATTTTAGACGCGAGAAGGGGCACCGCCGGAGTACCCTTCAGGAACCGGCGGTGGTAGTAGGAGGTGGGACCCCTCCTTCGATTTTTTTTTATTGGACATTTCACTGGAAAAGTGGTGAACTTTGTTGTAAAAAGTGGTTACGGCAAAGAATGTGAAAGTCATGAAAAAGATAAGGATACTGCAGAGTATGAATCGTGGTTTAGTGAACACAGAGCATCGTGTTCTGCAAATCATAATGGAAGCGCAGGAGAAATGGAGCCCGACGCCGTAATAACGATATTTCAAAGGTCGGAAGAGTTACTTTGTATAAAATGCCAGTACCACATAGGAGATGGAAATTCAAAAACATTTTCTGCTATCGCAAAAGCTGAGCCCTACAACGAGATACAAGCGAAGAAGAAGGAGTGTATTGGTCATGTTCAGAAACGTATGGGTTCGCTACTCCGAAAATTAGTAAATGACAATAAAAAATCGAATTCACTAAAATAAGAGCCTGAAACATCAAAACAAACTCGATGATTAAGTCTCAGTGGCAAAGAAAAATTAACAGCGAAGTTAATAGACGAACTAACCATTTATTATGGATTGGCAATAAGAAATATTATAAATTCTTTAGAGGATATGAAGAAAGCAATATGTGCGACCTATTACCATAAAATACCTACAGGCAAAAATCCTCAGCATTCTCATTGTCCTCCAGAGAGGTTGGTGTAATTGGCAGAAATCTAAAGCTGAAGGATAATTAACAACTTTTGTCCATAAGGGCTCATTACCTGAGATAGTACAAGCGGCAATTAAACTCATCTACGAATCATTAAGTAGCGGCGATTTATTAGAAAAGTGCTTAGATGGATTCACTTAAAACAATAATGAGAGTCTAAATGCAAAAATTTGAAAAATTGCTTCAAAGTGTACGCCAAGTAATCGTCAAATTGTTGAAATTGGGACTAGTGATGCAGTATCTACATTTAACCAACAACCTCTTCCGAAGAAGCCAAACACAGTTCTACCGGAAAACTATGCACAGAAAACAGACAGCAGTGACCGAACCACCAAACAAACAAGAACTCACAGATCATTGGAAAAGTATCTGGTCAGAACCCAAACTACCCAATAATAACACCCCCTGGATCAAAGCCAAAGAAGACAAAGATAAACATGTGACAGAACAGGAAAATTCCACATTAACTACCGTGGGACCAAAGAGCATGATGAGGCGCCTGGATGCAAGAAGTTCCGGAGGTAGAATGGCCCCCCGTTCGGATCTCCAGGTGGGGGCTGGTTCGGAGGCGTCGACTTGCAGACATCATAATTTTAAGATAGATTTTTGCAACATACGAGGTATAAACTCGAACATAAATTCAGTGCATCAACACCTGCAATCAGATAAACCTCATGTACTCGCTCTATGTGAAACCAAGGTCAGTCCATCGACCAGCACGGTCAACTATCTTTATCCTGGGTACGACTTCTATTCCCGATTTAGGCGTAACTTTGAAATCTGTCTTTTTGTCAGAAGCGACCTCTCTTGTCAACGAGAAGAAGCTCTGGAGCCCCCAAACTTTGATGTTATGTGGTTAAAAATAACGATTCAACAAACCACAAGGTTTATCTGTATCCTGTATCGACCACCAAGTGATACCAATTTTCGAACACTTTTCGCTTCTCTTGCAGACACCATCGATCATTTACAAAGTAACTATCCAAGTGCCGAAATTGCCATCCTGGGCGACTTTAATGTCCACAATATCAACTGGCTCAAATATTCAAATACTACCGACGAACAAGGTCGTGAAGCTGAATCATTCTCAATCAGTTATGACTTAACTCAGCTTATTGACGAACCAACACGGATCCCTGATCGAGACGGGGAGTTTGCCAGTCTTCTTGATCTGTTTTTATTTTTTTTACCACCAATCCGGAGATTTACACGGTCACCGTAAATCCGCCGTTAGGTTCTTCCGACCATAAACTGCTTTCGACATCGAGTATCCTGCCAATCAGTGGCAGAGAGGCGCCTAGGCCGCGCAAGATTTGGCACTACAAATCTGCTAAATGGGAAGATCTCATGGAATACTTTCGAACTTTCTCTTGGATGGACGTTTGTTTTCGATCCGATAACCCATCTGACTGCGCCAGGGAGGTCTCCGATGTTATTTTGGCTGGTATGGAAGCTTACATCCCTTTTTCGAAGAAATGCTCCTCCAACGGCAAGCTTGGTTCGACCGAAAATGCAAAGAAGCTGTTGCTTCTAAATATATTGCCTACCGACAATGGCGTGAAAATCTTAACACCGTAAATCGAAACATCTTTGTTCATGCCCGGAACAGATGCAAGGGAATTATCGACGAAACCAAGGAGGCACACAATCAACGAATTAGAAACAAACTTCTCGCTTGTCCCAACAATTCCAGGTCCTTTTGGGCAGTCGCTAAGGCAGTTAGTCAAAATTTTACCAAATCCACCATACCACCACTCACACGGCCAGATAATTCCATTGCAACCACACCTGTTGAGAGAGCGAACTTGTTGGCTGAACTCTTTGCTTCACATTCTACTGTCGATTTCCACGGAAAAACACCACCTACTATTCCCATATTGCAGTCAAGGATGCCCGATGTTGTCTTCAGACAGCGCATCATAAAGCGTATTTTAATGAAGCTAGACACCAAGAAGGCTTCTGGCGCTGACGGAATACCTGCCATAGTTCTCAAAAACTGTGCAAGGGAACTAACACCAGTTTTCTGTAGACTTTTTTAACCTATCCTACAGAAAGGGAATATTTCCGTCCTGCTGGAAATGTGCCACGGTTCAGCCGATACCTAAAAAAGGTAAGAAGACCTTGCCAAATAACTACCGACCAGTTGCACTGCTTTCAATAATATCGAAAGTCATGGAAAAGGTTATCAATGAGCATCTTCTAAAATATCTTGAACGATTCAATATTATTAGCGATCACCAATATGGTTTTTCGTAAACATAGATCAATAGGAGATTTTCTGACTTATGTAACACATGTTTGGAACAACGCAATTGAACACTTTGGAGAATCTCGAGCGGTTGCTCTTGACATATCCAAGGCATTCGATCGTGTTTGGCACGATGGACTGTTGGCTAAGTTGCGCTCTTATGGTATGTCTGAAAGGTTCTGTTTGTGGCTCTCATGTTTCCTCAGAGAGCGTTCTTTACGAGTGGCGGTCGACGGATTTCTTTCTAACACCGTCGCTATCAACGCCGGTGTGCCCCAGGGCTCCATACTGTCTCGTACTCTCTTTCTCATTTACATTAACGATCTGCTGGAAAAGACCGGGAATCCAATCTATAGCTTTGCAGATGACAGTACGCTTGTCTCTTCATTCACCTTGAACGCTCGGACATCGGCTGCTCAGGCGAATATCCGCAGACAGCAGGAGGTCGTTCAACTTAACAAAGACCTGGAAGAAATTCTATCTTGGGGTGACAGTAACCAAGTGGAATTTAACGCTACAAAAACCCAAGCGGCAGTTTTTTCTAAAAAAGTTAACGTTGCTGAACCCGACATAGTTATGTCGGGGCACTCCATTCCCCTAGCATCGTCGCTCAATTTGTTGGGCGTTAGTTTGGGAGCAAATATGTCTTGGCATGAACATGTTGCAGGCATAGCAAGGAGAGCTTCTCAAAAGTTGGGAATATTATTTAGAACCAGAAAGCTTTACACCCCACAACAACTGTTAATTCTTTACAAAGCCCAAATTCGACCAACTATGGAATACTGCTCCCACGTTTGGGGCTCCGCTCCCAAACATACACTGCATTTGTTGGTTTCTGTTCAGAGAAGAGCGGTCCGTCTGATTGGGGACCCGGAATTGACCGGCGGCCTTGATTCGCTGGAACATCGAAGAACGGTTGGCGACTTGAGTCTGTTCTACAAGTATTTTCATGGAAAGTGTTCGAAGGATGTAGCCCGCTTAATTCCTCCCAAAGCGGTGCATGTTAGAAATACACGTCGCGCTGGTGCTTCGCATCCGTATGAGGTTCAGCTTGTTACTCCGCGTACAACGCTTTTCAAGCAATCTTTTATATGGTGAACGTCATCCCTTTGGAATAATTTGCCCAGCGCTGTGTTTCCCACCGAGTACAATTTACAGCGATTCAAGAACAACGTGAATCGCTTTTTTTTTTTTCGCACTCGTGCCGCTCCTGAAGCGCTTTAGGGACTTCCCTGCAGCACGTGTGCTAGACCAATAAAAAAAAAAAAACGATGAAGCTAACAGTTATTTACACTTGTTCGAATTGCTGGGAGTCAGCATTGGGGTTGAACCGCATAGTTACTGTCGAAAATAGGATACTAATCGTTTGAAACATGCCATGATAAAATCAATTCAATCCACAAAAAATGCCAGAGTTAACCAAGAAAACAGAAAACTATAAATAACACCAAGATGCAAGAGGAAGAATGCATACAGTACGAAGCTGGAATCGGAGACTAGCAGTAAGTTTACTTTATATCCAATGTTTTCAGACACTGTCTGCAATATTACTCAATCAATTTTTAATATTTACTTTTTCAACAAAATGTCTAGAGGTTTTTTTTTAATTTTTCTAATAGAAATTTTTTTATAAATAAATAAACATAAATTTTTTGGTCGCAAACTCCATACTAAAGTTTGAAACACCATAAATATTTATTTTTAAAAAAACCCTTCGACAATTTTTAACTACTACATTATTTTACAAGATTAATTTTTTATTTTTGCAGATTTGCAGACAGAGAGATGCCATATTTTTCGTCAGTGGCCTATTTAATCCAATAAAAAATAATGTCAACATTTAAAACATATTTAAAAAAAAATTCTTATATCTTCTTTTATCATTTTTTTTTAGTGTTCTGTACGGAACACTTATAAGATTACTTCGGTGTCTGTCCGTCTGTCACACCCGATTTTCTCCGAAACTATTTGTCATAGAAAGTTGAAATTTGGCACTGAAATAGGAATTGATGGCCTCATTAGAGCCATGTAGTTTTGAAAGTTAAATTTTGACTTAAGGGGTTAGTTTTGGGGGGTGAAATCGGAAGTGAAAAAAAAATTTTTTTACTAGGTAATCGAGTGTAGTGTCAAATGAAAGCTTGTGAAAACGCGAGTAAAAAATATATATATAATGTAATACTTGCGCGCACTTTTCTTTGTATTATTTTAAAAATATCGCGAAAAATCGCTGTCCACCCGCCTTATCTCGAAAAGTACTTATCAAAAAATTTTGAAAAAATTCTGGAATATTCTCCACGGGGTATAGATTGAACGAAAATTATCACGAGTGCATTACCTTTAATAACACAGCCCCACAAAAAAAAAAGTGGGGTATACTTTTGACGCGATATATCAGATCCGTAGTATTTTTGCCCGCTGATCACGAATCTGACGTCAGAATATCGCCATCACATCTCAATTTTTTTCTAACCTCAAAAAATAGGTAAAAATTAAGAAAAATATACTCCTAAAAAATTGATTCAAGCTTTTTCATGAATCCAAAGATGTATTAATATGTATTCGGACACGCTAAGCTAATATTCATCGGTTGGATTGAGCCATACAGTTCTGTTTTCTTTCTAACCTCAATAAATCAGACAGATATAGTGCTTCTCGAATGCAAAAACGAATTCAAATTAAAATTCAACCGATCCTTACCAAATTTGGTACACGGGGATTTTTTGGGTCGCTGATCACGAATCTGAGGTTGGATTTGCAAAATTCAAGATGGCAGATGTTTTCGCGCCATTTTGAACGCCGAGAAAATTCATCGGTCGATTTTTATTCTTCTACCTGCATCCAGGGCACCTCCACGTGGTGACGATGGGCAACGGTGTTACTCCACTAGCCGGCAGAGTCCCTGGATAACGGCTTAGATGCCGTCATGGCAGGTAGAAGAAAGAGAATTACGATGCAGGGACTCGGAAACCCAGTATCGGCGGTTGGTCAGGGTGGGAAAGCGGGCCCGCAGCCGTCGTCATCCAGCGACCGTAGCTCTTCATGTGTGGGTGACTTGGCTCATGTAGAGTATAATGCTACAAGAAAACGGTCTCACGGTACAAGGACTTTTCATAAGTGCGATAAAAACAGTGATTCATTTTGTTATATTTGCTGTCAGCACGTATTGAGTAAAATGAGGTCACCGATAACGGATAAGATTAAAACCTTATATAAGGATTGTTTTAGCATTGAAATACAGCACCAGGATACAGATTGGGTTCCCCACATCATTTGCAGTTCTTGCAAAATAATGTTGTACATCAATAAGAAGGCGATTAAATATTCCAGACCAGCAATATGGAATAGACTTTACAGTGAAAATGATTGCTACTTTTGTATGAATGTTGTATCTAGGCATAACCGAAAAAATAAAAGCACTATTACTTATAACGATGTTTCGACAGTAACAAGACCAACTAAACTAATTCCGCCTCCTGAACCACTTGATGCTGATGTTATGGAAACAAATGATTTCACCTTATCAGTTCATGCCGAAAACATTGAGACTGTCGAAAAAGATTCAAACACTGTTACTAATGAATGTTCTAGTGACAACCTATCATATACTAGTGACACAGATAAAGAATTTCTACCATACAACCGTAAACCAGAACCAATACTCGTATCACAGTCAGAACTTAGTGATCTAGTCAGAGATTTAGGCTTATCCAAAGATGGTTCAGAGCATCTTGCTTCCTTTTTAAGGAAAAGACGTTTACTTAAGCCAGAAGCTACGATTTCTTATTATAGAAACAGAGATGAAGAATTTCGAAAATATTTCACAATGGACGAGGAATTGTCACTTTCATATTGTACCGATGTAAAAGGTCTAATGGATGAATTTCAAAATAACTCATACGATCCTGAAGAATGGAGACTGTTCATTGATTCTTCTAAACGGAGCATTAAGGCAGTTTTGCTGCATAATACCAACGTTTACGCTCCCATTCCGATTGCTAATTCCACAGTTATGGAAGAGCAATATGAAAAAATGAAGCAGCTTTTGATAAAAATAAAATATGCTGATCATAACTGGAAAATTTGTGGAGATCTGAAAATTGTAACAATATTGCTTGGCCAACAGTCAGGGTTTACACTTTATCCCTGTTATAAATGTCTGTGGAATAGCAGAGACAGGGAACGTCATTATAAGAAAAAAATTTGGCCAACAAGAGAATCGTTCACTCCTGGTGAAAATAATGTATTGTTTCCACCATTGGTAGATCCAGGAAAAGTTCTTATTCCCCCGCTTCACATTAAGCTTGGACTTATGAAGCAATTCACGAGAGCATTAGATACAAACGGCCCATGTTTCAAATATTTGCATAAAAAATTTCCGAAATTTTCTGAAGCTAAAATTAAGGCAGGCGTATTTGACGGGCCACAAATAAGAAAATTGTTTCAAGATTCATTATTTCTTACTAAAATGAATAAAGTTGAAAAAGCTGCTTGGCTTAGTTTTAAAGAAGTCGCAACAAACTTTTTGGGAAATAATAAAAGTCCTAAGTACAAAGAAATAGTCGAGAAAATGGTAAAAAATTTTCAAACATTAGGTTGCTTAATGAATCTAAAATTACATTTCCTGGACTCCCACATCGATGATTTCCCAGATAATCTTGGTGACTACAGTGAGGAGCAAGGGGAACGTTTTCACCAAGATCTGAAAATCATAGAAAATCGGTATCAAGGATGACCATATGCTAGCGGACTATTGCTGGTCGCTAAAAAGAGAAACAAGTCCTCAAAAGCGTTTGGGCAGAAAGCCTTTGAATAGGTCATTCGCGGAAAAAAGAACAAGATACAGCCAAAAAAAGGAAAGTTAGGCGCGGGTCTAACCTTCGCAATTCTAGGGCTTAAGGGTCTACTATTTGAGAGTATATGGTTTAAAAGTCCTGGTTTTGAGTTTATTGGGTCTCATTTTTAAAGTTACAGGGTTATTGAGGTCTATTTTTTGAGGTTACAGGGTGTGGGAGTCTAAGGTTTCAGGGTTTAGGGTTTAAGAGTATCAGGTTTGAGGATTCCCCAACTGTATACCAAATTTGGTAGGAATGGGTTGGTTTTCAAAAATTTTGTCCGCCATCTTGGATCCGCCCTTTTAAATTTTGCAAATCCGACCTCAGATTCATGATCAGCAACCCAAAAAACCCCCCGTGTACCAAATTTGGTAAGAATCGGTTGAATTTTAATTTGAATTCGTTTTTGCATTCGAGAAGCACTATATCTGTCTGATTTATTGAGGTTAGAAAGAAAACAGAACTGTATGGCTTAATCCAACCGATGAATATTAGCTTAGCGTGTCCGAATACATATTAATACATCTTTGGATTCATGAAAAAGCTTGAATCAATTTTTTAGGAGTATATTTTTCTTAATTTTTACTAATTTTTACCTATTTTTTGAGGTTAGAAAAAAATTTGAGATGTGATGGCGATATTCTGACGTCAGATTCGTGATGAGCGGGCAAAAATACTACGGATCTGATATATCGCATCAAAAATATACCCCACTTTTTTTTTGTGGGGCTGTGTAATTTATCTGGTATATAAAAAAAAACAAAAATTTCAAGGTCATCAGATTTCAGTAAAGATTGGAAACAAACCTTGTTGAAAACTCATTTGGGGTGTGTTTTGTTAAGTCACTGATCATTTTATACCTCTGTAACAAAATTTTTTATTTGAAAAGCAATCAGCGTACGGAACACTAATTGCGCAAGTTCAACTTGCACTTGACCGGTTATTGTATTATTCACTTAATAAGCTTTAAAATGTATTTTTTAAAAAATATACATACTTTTTGCAGCGCCCAGGTGTATGCAACCCCTTAAAGCGATAGAATGGATGTCAGGCTTTTAATTATAAAAACCTAAAATGTATCACTATAGTTAAGGATATTTTATTTGTGTTATGCAATAATGTAAATTATGCAAATGCTCTTTCCACACTATCTTTGAGTTCCTTAAGGCTCAGCGCTGTGATCACAATAGAAAGGTTGCATAGAAATAAATTCATTAGTCACTAGTCCGACCGCTGAGCCTTGAGGACCCTCAAATTATATTATTATCTTGCCGCTTATTTTTTTTTAATTAAGTAAATATTTTAAGAACCCAAGCACGTAATATTGCAAATCACCTTATGGGAGGTGAAACTAATGACAGCTGTCTGCAAGGAATGTAGCTTCTATTTTTAAATCTTATTAAATTAGCCAAATTAAAAATCTGGCAAAAATATTTGGTAGTTTCGACGCAATATCGAATTTTGTTTTATTTATTTTCCTTTCGTTCATAAATAGTTATAGAACACATTTTTTAAGTTCCAGTAATCAGGAAACGGAATTAAAGATTTTTTTTTCTGCTTCGACCACATAAACTATAGTTTCAATGATTAGTGTTGTTAGCATCTTTCGTGTATTTGAGGTTAGAAAAATTTGACAAACTGCTAACCATTCTCTTAAGAAAAGTGAGCGATGTAATTAATATTTCTATCTTTTCTAATCTTATTTTGGAATCACAGGAATTAGTTACATAGCAACCAAAAATGAAACAAGAATAAAACTTCAAGAATAGGTATATAAAAGGGTGGGAAATTATCGAGGCTCCGAATTCACTACTTAAGTGAAAAAATATTTTAAAAAAAAATTCAAAGCATCTGGACAGTTCAATCTATGAACATGAAACCTGACCACTAAATGTCTGTCCAAGTCTGTCATAAATATCTACAGTCTGTCAAGTAAGAACGTGTCCGTGATAATTCATTTTTAGTAGATGCGATTCTAGCGATTCAACGACAAAATCGGTGAAGAAAACCTTTGACTGTGACGCATTTTAGTAAAAGTATCAGTCGATTCCGAAATTTAGTGAAAGTATCAGTCGAATATAAAATGAGCCACTTGTTTGCACGTCAGTTCGAGGCAGTCTTTCGTTGTTCCCACCCAAAGGAGCCTAAAATGACACATTCCGCGGTCGCTAAATATATTATAAAGTCGGTATAGGTACCTATTACAATTTATTAACATACACGGTATACAGTATATGTTAATAAATTGAATGAATACATGATAATCCGCGGAAGTTTTGGTCTTTTGTTAATGGCAAACGTATGATTAACGGGTTTTCATGGAATATGATCCTGGATGGCGCTGAGGGTAGTGACAACTTCAGCATTGCTAATCTTTTTTCAAAGTATTTTTTCAGCGTGTTTCAAAAAGGTACGGCACCAACTTTGTGCTATAAAAATTTGAACAGTAATGCAATAAATATTGATTGTCGCCTGTCTGCCATCTGCCTGACAAAATGTCTGCGGGCCCAGATGATAGTCCGAATTACTTGCTGAAGCGCAGCAATGAGTCACTGGATGAGGGAGTTTTACCAACAATATTTAAAAAAAGTTAGTCCAATTTACAAGTCTGGAAACAGGAATGATGTAAGCAATTATAGAAGTGTATGTAATCAATTCAATATTCCCCAAATTGTTTAATTTCCTAATATATAAGCAATTATCTTGGTCCCTGCAGGAACGTCATCTCTTCACGACAACATGGATTTTCACAGGGAAGATCGACGGATACCAACCTCGTCGTTTATGAGTCATACTTGTTAGAGCCTCTGGAGGAGGGGGCCCAGGTGAATGCTGTCTATACCGACTTTTCCAAGGCATTCTATAGGCGATCTATTATTAGCTAAGCTTGAGGTATTGGGATTCAACGATTCTCTCCTGGGGTGGTTGAAGACATTTCTAGAAGGGCGTGAATATCAGGTTAAATAGTTTTGTTGCAGTTTCTGGAGTGCCACAGGGCGCCCATTGCTCTCGGCTTGTTTTCAATTTGTTTGTCAATAATATTGCCGGTCATATACTGAGCTCTGATTTCCTTATGTTCACCGATGATCTTAAAGTTTTAAGAAGGTTTTGAATATGCAGGACATCCGGGACTTGCAGGCGGACTTGGATAGACTTGTAAATTGGGCTCAAGCAAACCGTCTACAACTTAATGCATCTAAATGTAAATCTGTTAGCTTCTTTAGAGGACATAAGAATGTAATAGTAATTATATTATTAATGGAACAGTGTTGGACAGTTTGGGTAAAGTGAAGGATTTCTATTTGATTATCGCCTCTCTTTCTGTGATCACTACGTATATATTATTAACAAGTCCAGTAAACACGTCGGTGAGGTCTGTTCTGGAGTGTTCAGCGGTTGTCTCGTCGCCAATGTTTGAAGTGCATAAGTACAATCTCGAAAAAATTCAGAACAGGTTTCTACGACTGTGTGCTTATAAGTGTGATATGGCAATAGCTGACCATGACTATACTATTATTAGGGGCCATATAAACTTAAATCTATTAGCTCATAGACGTTTGGTGAGTGATCAATATTTTCTGTATAAGATAACTAACTGGCTGATAGATTGTCCTGCTTTATTGTCATTCTTAAAATTTAATATACCTCAAAGACATTTAAGGCAAACTGAATTGTTCTTTACTGGCTTCCACAGAACTAATTATGATTATCATTCACCACTGCTGAGGGCTATGAGATTCATGAACCAGTGCCGGGAGCTAAACATTTTTTCAGGTTCTCTCTCTTCCTTCAGAAGGGATAGTCTGGCGTTGACTGTTTCACGGTAGGAGTGTAAGCCGTTCTTGTGTTTCATCCCACATTTTCGGCAAAGGGATGACGTTCTCCATATAAAAGATGGCTTGAAAAGCGTTGTACGCGGAGTAACAAGCTGAACCTCATACGGGTGTGAAGCACCAGCGCGACGTGTATTTCTAACATGCACCCCTTTGGGAGGAATTAAGCGGGCTACATCCTTCGAACACTTTCCATGAAAATACTTGTAGAACAGACTCAAGTCGCCAACCGTTCTTCGATGTTCCAGCGAATCAAGGCCGCCGGTCAATTCCGGGTCCCCAATCAGACGGACCGCTCTTCTCTGAACAGAATCCAACAAATGCAGTGTATGTTTGGGAGCGGAGCCCCAAACGTGGGAGCCGTATTCCATAGTTGGTCGGCTGTTATTGATAGGGTTATATTGTAAAGTATTATAAATACATTGTAAAAAGGGGTGTACCCGGATATTCTCAAATAAATAAATAAATAAATATAGTTTGTAAAGAATCATTTTAACAAGACGAGAAATGTTGACTTGGCTCGGTAGGTAATGTGATTCCGAAAGTCGAAAAATGAATCGCGTCTTTTTTACAGGACCCGAAATTTACGATGTGTCAAGGAGCGGCAAAATTAAGAAAATCGGGTTTGAATGTGTCCCATGAGATCATTCGACAACATCTTCGTGTTCATGATGTCAAATTCTGAAGTACGTTGAAGAAACCTTCGCTGGGCAAAAATCACGTCGCGAAACGGTTCGCTTGGGCCCACGATAAGATACTAGAGTGGCCCTCACAATCGCCAGACGCCAACCCTATTAAAAACGTTTGGTCCCTTGTAAAGAGAAAGCTCAGAGGAAAGACTCAGTTGTCTCGCAAGATTTGAAAAATTTGCAAGAGTATGCAGAAAATCTCGTCGACAGTATGCCTCGAAGATGCCAGGCATTCACGGATGCAGGAGGCGATTCGACAACTTACTAAGGTAATTGTGCCATTGTTAGTACACCAAAGAATACATTGATGGCAAAAAATGTTATCGAAACACATTTTTTCAAGAATACGAGCGGTCACGGTCTCTTGACAGACTGTAAATACAAGTAATAGAAAATCTTCAACAAAACCAGCCGGTTTATCGAAGCAAATAATTAGCTGGGCTAGAAAACAAGGCAGACAAAAAACTACTTGGCTCGAAAGAATTTAATCCAAATGAATCCTAAAACCGGGCTAATCAAGATAGAGACAAGCATAGCAGTTAAGAATGGAATAGACACTATAAACTACATAAAAAGATCAAATTCTAAGTAGTATTCATGTAGTAGGGAACTAATGTAACTACTTTGGGACTTTGGACTTTTTGGCAAATTGGCACTATAGAACAACCACTACGAGCTATTTATCAACCCTGTAAAACAATACATTTGTGGCGTCACAGAAACCACAAAGCCCTTAATGAAAAGTATACCGTTTCTATGAAGGAGAAGAAAAGGAAATGAGGTTAGAAGGGCAAAATAAGCACAAACTCTGGAAAAAGTGGATACGATTCAAAGCAACTAAAAGACATGGAAACTCAACGGCGATCCAGTAGAGCAAACGAAAGACATGCACGTAGCTGGCAACTAAGTCGCACATCATCTACTTACCACTACTACAAAAACTTCGACATACACCCCAAAGTGAAACCAAACTCTTCTCTATTTACGCTGTTTACAATAAATTAAGCCCTAAATAAAATAAAAAGTGGCAAGTCCGCAGACCTATTCACAAAATAAACTAAGAACTTCGAAGACATTTCTGAACGCTGGCTGTTGAAACTGTCAAAACTGCACCTTCCCTCATCAAATTTCTCAACGATGACATAAGGCGAGAATACCAGCGTAAATTAAACAAGGAAAGGGTCCGGAACCACCCAGCAACTACCGTGTGCCACCTTTTCAAACTGTACGAAATCTTCATCTTACATCGAATACATCCACAAGTCGATTCTAAAGTAACACAGTACCTAGCAGGTGGTTTCGAAACGAAGAACATAGCGGGAATTCCACTGATCGAGCTAATCGCTTCGTACGATACGGTTAACCATAGAAAATTAATATTTAAATCGCACCTCATGTTGATCAAAATTACCCAATCTTTGCTGGAAAACAGAAGGTTATTGTTGTGTTTGATGAAAAGATGAATGACTCAAAAAAAACAGTCTTGTACAGAGGAGCGCACTAGCACTAATTCTCTTCAACGCACATACAAATAACCAATCGCAAATCGACATTTTCTTTTCGCTGACGACTTAGCTGTTGCCTTACAGTCACGTAGTTAGCGGAATATCGAGAAAGAACTAGAACATGGCCAAAAAACTCTATCCAGGTACTATAAAGAAAATGCATACAGGACCCTCTTTGTTACGTGGAGGAAGAAAGAGTTAGTTGTTGGTAACAAAACAACCAAATACCTCTCGTAGTGGATAATGATACTAAAATATCCAAATATCTAAGGGTCACACTGGATAGATCCTTAACCTATCAACAACACTACCATAACATCAGATAGAAAATAGCAACTAGAAATTCCCTGCTTTGAAAATTAACAGAAGACCACGGGGGCTCGAATTCGCATATATTACGACCAACCGCTCAATCTCTGTGTTTCTCAACCAGAAAGTACACCAGTCCACTGTGAAAGGTCAGCCCACTTAAGGGTAGTACACAACCTACAGCATTGTTACCGAATACATGAACCCATCACTAATTCTTATTTACAAAGTTGCAGGCGTCACAACGTCCGAAGACGCAGCACAATGGCCAAACATATTGGAAAATTTAGACGTTTGACGAACATCGTGTCCTCTACAACACAGAACCGCCAAAGAAGAGACTGAAATCAAGGAGTAATTCACTAGAAAATCTGGCCATTGATTCATCAGCAAACTGCACTCAGTCTCAAAAGAGCCCTCTTACAAGCAATCCTGACTATACTATACTACTTGAGGAAGGGTGAACAGAATAAGAACAGGCACCGCCCCGTAAAATTAAATAAAATAAAATGGAGTCTAATAAACGAGGAAGACTCTTTAAGTGAATGAGGAATATCACAGGATATGCAACACCTACTATTTTCCTCAAAATGTCCAAATACATGTGCCGTGAACTATTTCTCTCCAATCAGTAACAAAGCAATTGACCTAGCCAATCACTGAACAAAGAATCTTGGACACGAAAAAGTAATCATTTTAACCAAAAGTACGAAAAAATATCATGACATAATTTTCTTTAAAGTTTTGCAAAAAATGGAATTTTCTTGTATTGGTTTCGATCTGCGTTGTTATTAAAATTATTTGTTTTCTAAATTAAAAATAGTTAAAAAGATGTGTTGGTTAGAATTTTTAACATTGATTCATTTGTTTACTACGCAAAAAAAATTAAAAATAGAAGAAAATTTTAAAATATATTTTCCCACATCATCATTGTGAGCCATCTTGCTATTTGTGTCACGAAAAGTACCTGTTTTTTCAAGGTTGATTATTAATCATGAACTTTTGAAAACATATTTTTTTAAATTTTTAACATTGATTTTAGTTTTTTTTCTTTAATAACATTGTAAAAATACCAGACGTTCTGAACGCGCGAAACAGTTTTTGAGTGTAAAATTCTGAATGACCGCATTTTCACACATAATTTATACGCGTGATTTTATTTGTGAAAAACGTTTTGCACACGAAACACATTTTTTCAAATCTGTTTCTATAATACTAGGTGGCGTAAAAGTTACCCACCACAGATCAATTAATAACTTTAATGTCATAAATAATGGACCATACTATGTTGAAATTTTAGAATCTTTGGCACAATGACACTATACAACACTCATCACTACTACTCCAAAAACTTTATTTTTTCATTCGACGCATTTTTCGCTAAGCATATTAGTATTATCAGGATGACTGGCTAAATCTAAGACTAAAACCTATTTATATTAAAACGACTCAAACCAATTAATGACATATGGAGGTTTAGTTCCGTTCTAGTAACCCGTACAGCGAACTTTTAGAATATACTATTCGTATATTTTATATTATCAATACTCTCATTTTTTTTTTATGGGTCTAGCACACGTGCTACAGGGAAGTCCCTAAATCGCTACAGGAGCGACACGTGTGCGGAGAAAGCGATTCACGTTGTTCTTGAATCGCTGCAAATTGTACTCGGTGGGAAACACAGTCCTGGGCAAATTATTCCAAAGGGATGATGTTCTCCATATAAATGCTTGAAAAGCATTGTACGAAGAGTAACAAGCTGAACCTCATACGGATGTGAAGTATTAGCGCGACGTGTACTTCTAACATGCACCGCTCTGGAATGAATTCAGCGGGCCACATCCTTCGAACACTTTCCATGAAAATACTTGTAGAATAGGCTCAAGTCGCCAACCGTTCTTCGATGTTCCAGCGAATCAAGGCCGCCGGTCAGTTCCGGATCTCCAATCAGAGGAACAGCTCTTCTCTGAATAGAATCCAACAAATGCAGTGTATGTTTGGGAGCGGAGCTCCAAATATGGGAGCAGTATTCCATAGTTGGTCGAATTTGAGCTTCGTAAAGAATTAACAGTTGTTGTGGAGTGTAAAGCTTTCTGGTTCGAAATAATATTCCCAACTTTTGAGCTCTCCTTGCTATGCCTGCAACATGTTCATGCCAGAACATATTTGCTCCCAAATTAACGCCCAACAAATTGAGTGACAATGTTAGAGGAATGGAATGCCCCGACATAACTTTGTCGGGTTCAGCGACGTTAACTTTTTTAGAAAAAACTACCGCCTGGGTTCTTGTAGCGTTAAATTCCACTTGGTTACTGTCACCCCAATATAGACTTTCTTCCAGGTCTTTGTTAAGTTGAACGACTTCCTACTGTCTGCGGATATTCGTCTGAGTAGCCAATGTCCGAGCGTTCAAAGTGAATGAAAAGATAAGTGTACCGTCATCTGCAAAGCTGTAGATTGGATTCTCGGTCTTTTCCAGCAGATCGTTAATAAAAATGAGAAAGAGAGTAGGAGACAGTATGGAGCCTTGGGGTACACCGGCGTTGATAGTGAAGGTGTTAGAAAGAAATCCGTTGACTGCCACTCGTAAAGAACGCTCTCTGAGAAAACATGAGAGCCACAAACAGAACTTTTCAGACATACCATAAGAACGTAGCTTAGCTTAGCTTAGCCAACAGCTCATCGTGCCAAACATATGCGTCTAATAATTCCCAATCACATACATTTTTTACTAATCTTAAATTCTATAATGGTACGGTATGATCACGTTCAAAAGCATGTTCAGCAATACTTGATTTTTCTGATCTATTGTATCTTAAATGAATTAAATGATTTTTAAATCTTGTTCGAATCCACCTTCTTGTTTGCCCAACATACTTTTTGTTACAATCATTACAATTTATTTCATATATTTAATTTTCACTACGTTCGTGAGTTTTCTCCTACCGACTTCCTCAGATATTTTTTAAGTTGTCTAATGAGTTATAGACTAACGTGAAGCCTACATGATTAAATACCTTAGTAAGTACTCTGGTATATTTTAGATTATATGGTATTGAAACATATTTTGCACGAGTAAAAAAGGTGGACATATGAATGTTTAACCTAAACTTACGTCTATTTATTAACTTATTTATTAAGTTCTCATATATTATTATATACGATTTCTTTCATTTCTGAATCTGACTTTATTCAGTGTCTAAACGGTGAACCAAAAAGTGCAATGCGGCAAGTTTATGTGGTGTAAAATGAAATGAATCGTTAGATATATATCTGTTTGTTACGGTATATTTAGTATAAACGTAAAATTCTAACTTATT
The DNA here is from genome assembly GCA_019049505.1 of Pachyrhynchus sulphureomaculatus. Classification (NCBI taxonomy): domain Eukaryota; kingdom Metazoa; phylum Arthropoda; class Insecta; order Coleoptera; family Curculionidae; genus Pachyrhynchus; species Pachyrhynchus sulphureomaculatus. The sequence goes on from CM032456.1 coordinate 152,603,907, forward strand.
ATTATTTTTCATAATTTAAATATCCAGGCATCGTAATTGTTCGTTGTTCTCAATTTCACAAGTAGATCTAATGGTATGACAAATTCACTCATGAGTAAGTTTGAAACTAAGGTCAGTCAAGAATTTGACTAGTTTTTAAGAGTATGGTATAAGTATGTGGATGATATATTCGCGATTTTCGATACAAAAAAAAATGACATGTAGAATATTTTATTTCTAACTTAAATAGCCGATATCAGTCCAAAATATACAAGAGGAAATGATAAGGTATTTAACTGTGTAGACCTCATGCTAGTCTATAAGACATCAGATAACTTGAAAAATATCTCCTCAGGATAAAAGCCACGAACATGATAGAAGTGGAATATATAGGATAAATTGTAACAAGAAGTATGTTGGGTAGACAAGAAGGTCAATTCACCAATTTCAAGAATATTTAGTTTATTTAAGATACGGTAGAATCAATTACTGCTTTTGAACAGAATCAGATAGTAACATTAAATAGTTAAAAGTTAATAAAAATGTATGTGATAGGACGTTATTAGACGTGTTGAAAATATAAAATGCAAAAATAGTTCAAATAAGGACCGAGGACCTATTCCTTACAGTCCACTGTACGGGTTACCCAACCGGAACTAAATTTCCCTCTGGGATTGATTGGTTTGACTGGAGCAAATCAAAGTTTCAGTATGGTCTAGTCTTAACCTTAGATTTAGTCAATCATCCCTCCGGATAATGCTAACATGAGTAGCGCAAAAAATAAAGTGTAGTAATGATAAATGTTCGGAAGTATTTGACCATACACTGTTATGAAAAAAATAGTAAAACTCCTTGAACAACTCATGGTAATTAGATGTTACGAAAGGGCATCTAAAAATACTTTTCATAATAATTAGAAATAATTTATCAAAAAAATTAGCTAACAATGCTAAATTATTTTAAAATAATTTGAAAAAATGTAATAATAATTTAAAATATTCTACGCCTATCACTAGCTATCCTAGGACATATGATTTAAACAAGTTCTTTATAAAGTCTATAAAAAAAGTCTCACCAAATTTAGATATTGATTTTATTCAAATAACAAATATCCTAATATTGATCAAGATATGCGACCAATTTTTTTTTATATGCATAACACACGTTATGCAGGATAATCAATAAAGCGCTACAGGAGCTACGCGTGTGCGGAAAAAACGATTCGTGTTGGTCGTAAATCGCTGTAAATTGTGCTCGGTGGGAACCTCAGTTCTTGGCAAATCATTTCAAAGCGATGAGGTTCTCCACATAAAACGAAGAGTAACAAGCCCAACGTCATACAGAGGTGAGGTATTAGCGCGACGCGTATTCTTAGCATGCAACTCTCGGGGAGAAATTAAGCAGACTACGGACACGGACCTTCCATCAAAGTATTTGTAGAATAGACTAATGTCGCCAACTGTTCTTTTGGGTCTCCAACCAGGCGAACAGCTCTCTTCTGAATAGAATCCATCAAATGCAGTATACATTTAGGAACAGAGCCAGAGACATGGCAGTAGTTTCCATCATTGTACAGGATTAAAAGTTGTTGTAAACTTTCTAGTTTAAAATAATATTCCAAGCTTTTGAGAATCTCTCTTTGCTATGCATTCAACATATTTATGCCAAGACCTATTTAACGACCAGAAAATTGGGTGACGATGCTAGAAGAATCGTGGGTTCCGAATTAACTATGCCAATTTCTACAAATTAATTTTTTTAGGAAAAAAAAAGTTTGTTAAAGTAAATAAAGAAGTAACCCTACTGTGATCTTCAAAACTGTACATTGAATTTCTAGTCTAGAAGAAAGAGAATAGGAGAAAGTATGGAGCCTTGGGGCACACCAGCGTTGTTAATGACGTTATTAGAAAAAAACCTGTCAACGGCCACTCGTAAAGAACACTCTCTGAGGAAATAAAAGAATCATAAACCAAACCGTTCAGACGTACCATAAGAGCAAATCTTATTCAACAATCCGTCATGCTAAACACGGTCAGATGCTTTTTATATATCAAGTACAACCTCGAGGTATTCTGTAATATTCAATTCCTTTCCAAACGTCTGTGACATTAGTTGAGAGAGCTCCTATTGATTGGCTTACGAAAGCCATAATGATGGTCGCTAATAATATTGAGTCCTTCTAAATATTTTAGAAAATGCTGATTGATAGCCTTTTACATAACTGGAAGCAAATTACAGCTGAAAATAGTCTACCTGAAATTAAAACAAGTTTTTGTAGCACCGATGTTGTAACTACACGAATATTAAATCACAGGAACTATAGCTATTACTGCAAAAGGCAAACACGTGGATAAAAATGTTGCCTCAAAACGAGGCCGGCTGGCTAACACCCAAGCGTTAAAATATGCCTCGTCAAGATTTTCAGAGAAACCGAACATACTTTTCCTATTATTGTTACATACAACTTTTACTTCCGCAGTATCTCTGAGAAAACAAATGATGTGAAGCAGATTTTAGTGATCTGGCGGTAGCCAGCCGTTTTGTTCCATCTGTTTATCTTTCTGTAACGATAGCTATATTCTCTATTGATTGCTTAAAGACCCTACACCGTATAATACATTTTTTTATACAACCGTAAAAAATACCAATATACCAAATACAAGGTGAATTTTTTAACACTAGCATCACCGTGAACTATTTTGCGTTGCGCCCTAATGCGGAAATAATTTTGCACACATTAGCAAACATAATAATATTGAAATCACTTGCTTTTTAATTTTGTTTGTTTCTCAACTCGTTAACGCAATTCCAGACGTACCAGTTAAGCAGTTCTTTATTTTTAAAGTAGACGGGACAACATGAATTTGAAACTTCAAGAGCGAACTGCTCAGTATATATCACCCTTACATCAAATACTTTAATTTTACACTCGACACATTGACTGAGTCAATTATCGCTCTTGATGAAGCTAACATGGTTAGCGAAATGCGTGTCGAGGTAAAAATAAAGTGTTTGGTGTTGTGGTGATATATACCGAATAGTATCATTCTGCCAAAGATTCCACATTCCCAACATATTCAAGAACCAAGTATTCTCAATACAGCCCCCTATAACCTAATTTAGAAACTGTAAAAATGACTTGCCTTAGTTTTTGTATCAGGAATTTTCACAGTGTTTTTATCATTGTTCCTTATAACGACAAGCACCCAAAATAACTATCTTCTTCTTCTTCTTAAAGTGCCTATTCGGTTCGAATGTTGGTAATCTTTCTGGCTATTATTACTTTATCCACTGCAGCTCTGAAAAGACCGGTAGTGTTTGTTGAGAACCAATTTCGCAGATTGTTTAGTCAGAAGATGCGCCTGCGCCCTGGTCCCCTTTTTTCCAAATATCTTTCCTCGCAGTATTTGTTGTAGTAATCCATATCTGTGGGAATTTCTCACTATGTTTCCTAAATACTCCAATTTTCCCACTTTAACAGTTTCCATAATTTCCAGTCTCTTGTTTGTGCGACGTAAGGCATCCTCGTTGGTAATATGGTCAGTATAAGAAATTTTCAAAATTCTGCGATATAGCCATAATTCGAATGCTTCAAGTTTCTTAGAAATGGTTTCAGTCAGCGTCCAAAATGTCTCACCTTAAAGAAGGACACTGAAGACATAACATTTTACGAGTCCTACTATTGAGCTTAATTTTATTGCTGAGTTTTTGAAAATTGACGTCCTTTTGAGGAACCCTGCTCTAACTTTTTCGATACGGCAACGAATTTCCTGCAAATGATCCCACTGTTCGTTTATCGTGATACCTAGGTATGAGTATTGTGGAGTTGGTATTTGTTGATTGTTAACCATCAATAAAGTAGCAGGAACCGGAGACTTGCTCATTACCATGTACTTTGTTTTGCTGATATTAAGTTCGAGGCCGTATCGATTACTGATTTGGTTTATTTTAATCATATATGTTGTAGACCTTTTAAGTTATCAGCTATAACCGCCATATCGTCAGCATAACGAATATTATTTATTTGCTCCACCTTAAGCAATATTCCTTCAGCAGCCTCTTCCAATGCCTCTCTGAAAATTTGCTCAGAGTATATATTAAACAATAGTAGAAACAAGACCGAACCGTACCTGAATCCACGCTCAGTCGATATTGCTTCTGAACGCTCCCCTTCTGTCTTATTAAATGCCATTTGATTCCAGTAAAGGTTGCCAATAATCCGCAGATCCTCTCCATCTAGCCCAAGGTCTTTCAGAATGCCGACCATTTCGTGATGTTGGATTCCATCAAAGGCCTTTTGGTAGTCGATCATGCACAGATATATATCATAATTGACGTCTCTACATCACTGAATCAAAACCTGCATAGAAAACAAGGCCTCTCCGGTTCCCATGGCATCACGGAAACCGAATTATGTTCACACAACTTGTATATTCTTCTGTGAATGATTTTCAGAAATGTTTTTAAAAGATGGCTTATGAAACTAATTATTCAATATTCTCCGCATTTTTTAGCACCTGCATTTTTTTAAATCGTTATAAACTCAGACTTTAACAAGTTTTCTGGTATAACCCAAATCACAGATTTTATTGTAGATCACCGTAAGCCACTTAATCCCATTAGTCTTAGATTGTCATCTGTCATCCATTCCTTCTTTTTATATGTTTGTACCATAGTTAAATATTTATTCCTTAGCCCCCTTGTTATTTCATTTAACTTTTTTATCCCAGATTCTATGTCTTCGTTTAGCTCTGTGTGTCTGGATTCTTTATTAAGATCTTTTTAGTGTTCTGTACGGAACACTTATAAGATGAGTTCGGTGTCTGTCTGTCTGTCCGTCTGTCTGTCTGTCACACCCGATTTTCTCCGAAACTATTTGTCATAGAAAGTTGAAATTTGGTACTAATATAGTTTTGAAAGTTAAATTTTGACTTAAGGGCTTAGTTTTGGGGGATGAAATCGGAAGTAAAAAAAACAAATTTTTACTAGGTCATCGAGTGTGGTTGTGAAAACACGAGTAATATATATATATATATATATATATATATATATATATATATATATATATATATATATATACATATATATATATATATATATATATATATATATATATATATATATATATATACGAGGCTGGTTTGAAAAGTCCGAGAGATGGCACCACCGGCACGTATCGAGGTCATGTTTAGTTAGTAACATCTCTTGAATGAACGCACACCAAGTTTCAGCCATATTGGTCTATTTCTTTGTGTTTGACATTCGTGTGAATCAAGGAAGTCGAGTGATTTTCAAGAAATGGACGAAAAAGAATTTCGTGTGGTGATTAAACATTACTTTATGAAAGGCAAAACGCCTCAGGAGACTAAAGAGAAGCTTGATAAACATTATGGTGACTCTGCACTTTCGATTAGAACGGTTTATAAGTAGTTTCAAAATTTTCGGACTGGCCATATGGGCATAAGTGACGCTGAACGTTCTGGACGGCCTGTGGAGGTTACGACTACAGAAATCATTGATCAAATCCATGATATGGTGATGGATGACAGAAGAGTTAAGGTGCATGAGATTGCTAGTGCTGTGGGCATCTCGACTGAACGGGTACATAATATTTTGCATAAACATTTGGACATGAGAAAGCTATCCGCAAGATGGGTGCCGCGATTGCTCACGCTTGACCAAAAAACGGAATCGTGTGAAGTGTTGCAAGGATGATTTGCAGCTGTTCCAGAAGAATCCGGAGGACTTTAAGCGTCGTTTCGTCACTGTGGATGAAACATGGATACATTACTATACTCCTGAAACCAAACAACAATCTAAACAATGGGTTACCAAGGGGGAATCTGCACCAAAAAAGGCGAAGACCATTCCTTCGGCCGGAAAGGTTATGGCGACTGTCTTTTGGGATTCGCAAGGGATAATCCTCATCGACTACCTGGAAAAGGGTAAAACTATTACAGGTGAATATTATTCATCGTTATTGGACCGTTTGAAAACCGAGCTGCAAGAAAAACGCCCGCGATTGGCCCACAAGAAAGTCCTTTTCCATTACGACAACGCACCAGCACACACCTCAGCAGTTGTGGTCGCAAAATTAATGGAAATAGATTCCAACTCGTTTTACATCCCCCCTATTCTCCAGACTTGGCTCCCTCGGACTACTATTTGTTCCCCAATTTGAATAAATGGCTGCCGGACAAAGATTTTATTCAAACGAGGAGGTGATTGCAGACACTAATGGATATTTTGCAGACTTGGACAAATCCTATTATTCGGAAGGGATCAACAAACTAGAACATCGTTGGACGAAGTGTATAAGCCTAAAAGGAGACTATGTCGAAAAATAAAAAAGGTTTACCCCAAACACATAAGTAGTTTTTATTTTTGCACGGACTTTTCAAACCAGCCTCGTATATATATACACATATATATATATATATATATATATATATATATATATATATATATATATATATATATATATATATAATAATGTAATACTTGCGCGCACTTTTCTTTGTATTTTTTTTTTTAAATCGCGAAAAATTCTGGTATATTCTCCACAGGGTGTAGATTTAACGAAAATTATCTCGAGTGCATTACCTTTAATAATTTCATATGTCAAACCATGCATATATTTAAAGTTCTATATAACCAATATCTTTAATAATTGTTCAAACGACGAGCTGATCCTAACAGCCGTTACTTGCTCTGGTTATTTGCCATACAATCACGAAATTTAAAAGCACAGAGTCATGGAGAATAATTAAAGCATTAAGGACCAACAATAGAGAGAAGACGTATATAGAGTATATCCCAGAAAGCAAGTGGGAGGAATATTATAAGAAGCTGTTAACAGAAGACAGACAAGAATTCTAAGAAGAGAACCCTGAAGAAGAACAGAATAAGGAAAAAAAGAGATAGAACTAAGCTATGAAGAAGTAAAGAAGGCAATAAAAACACTCAAAAATAATAAATCTGCAGGGCCTGGGGGTGTGGTAAATGAAATGATTAAGTACGGGTCTAATAAATTACATCGAATGCTGAGAAACATGTTCCACAGAGCAATAAATGGAGGAAAAATACAAGAGGAATGGTCAAAAGCCTATATAGTATCTATATTTAAAAAGGGAGACCGCAGAAAATGCACAAACTATATAGGCCTAAGCATAATATCGAGTATGGGACGTTCGTATGGAAAAAAAGCGCCATGTAAAACTACAGTTAATAGTGATAGTATCGTAGTAGCGTGTAGAAGACCCTCCTTTTTCTCTCTCTCTCTCTCTTCAACTAAAATATTGAGCGATTTTATATCAGATCAGACATCCCTATGAGGTTCAGCTTTACTTCACCTACCTTTTATATGGAGAACATCATCCCCCCACCCCAGTTTTTAGTAAAGATTGGAAACAAACTTTGTTGAAAACTCAATTAGGGTGTGTTTTGTGAAGTCACTGACCATGTTATACATCCGTAACAAAATTTTTTATTTTAAAAGCAATCACTAATTGCGCAAGTTCAACTTGCACTTGACCGGTTATTTAATTATGTTTCTTACATTTTAGTCTTTAAGTTATCGGACATTGTATATATTTTTCTGTTTTCTTTTTAACTTTTTCAAGGTAATTCTTAAAACCCCCACCAGGGCATTGCACTGAGATATGTTTTGACAGATACAACATATTTCTAAAATGTTTATTCACTAGAATATAATCTATTTTATTTCTGGTTATATGGTCTGGAGAGTGTAGTAGGGACTTCCACGCGTATAATCTTCGTGGTGGTAAGTTGAAGAATAACTATAAATAAAACAAAAATATTTAAAAACTTTGACAATATGATTTAAATAATTCAATAATAAAAATTTTACTTCAATCAATGAATGTCATTATATGCATTTATTATAATTTAATTGATAGTCTTTCGTGTTAAAACCGTAAACATCTTATTAGTGTTCAAATAATATTTTTTTAAATAGCAGACCAGTTTGGCCAATTTTCTACCATTCACAATTTTCTTAACATTAAATAGTGATTTTAGTATATAATATTCTGACCTTAATGTAGAAAGTTTAACTTACTTGAACTTTTGCACAAATATGCCAATAAATCACTCGCTTTCCTTACTTTATTTATACTACATCATTCTTTAATACATATGATACATACTTTTATATTATCTTTTGAAATTTTACGATAAATTATCTAAAATGAGCGAATTCGCTGTATCTTCTACGTTTGGTGAGGGATCCGTAAACATACCGTCACTCTCGACAATTTCCATTATTTTACAAACAAAAATATCTGGACCTACATTGAAAAACCTAGGAACATTTAATTTAAATGTCAAATACCTAATAAAACCTTATTGTTGCCATAGTTATAAATCATAAATTGTGTTTAAATATAAAAATTTAGCCCAGTTTTGAAATTAATAACTCGTTTCATATAATGTTAAATTAACACAATGGTTGGAAAAAGTATTGTTTGCTACTTCTGCTCGAAATCTTGTTGATATTCTCAATTCATTTCCCACCAAAATAACCGGTCAAGTGCAAGTTGAACTCACGCAGTGTTCCTTACGTTGATTGCTTTTAAAATAAAATCAGTACTTTTCGAGATAAAGAGGGAGGACAGCGATTTTTCGCGATTTTTTAAAAATAATACAAGAAAATTGTGCGCAAGTATTACATTATGTATATTTTTGAGCTCATGATTTTACAAGGTTTCATTTGCTACCTTACTCGATGATCTAGTAAAAAAAAATTGTTTTTCACTTCCCAAAACTAATCCTTTAAGTCAAAATTTAACTTTCAAAACCACATGGCCCTGATGAAGCCATCAATTCCTGTATTAGTACCAAATTTCAACTTTCTTTGTCAAATAGTTTTGGAGACAGACGGACAGACAGACGGGCAGACACCGAAATGACCTTATAAGTGTTCCATAGGGAACACTAAAAAGTATTGTTTCTTATAAAAGATAACTATTTTAATTGTAAATAACTATTTCTCAGATGCCTGGAAACGTATTGTTATGCCAACTCCAAAAGTTTAAAATACTCAAAATGTAAATGTTTTTCAATCGATTTCTTTGCGTTCTATAATTTCTAAAATTTTAAAACGTGTAATTTATAAAGTAGTAGAACCTAATAAAAAATATGATATTTTACTTAGAACTCAATTAGGTTTTATGATATTACTGAGTACAGTAACATTATTTTGTAAACTGATATAATAGATAATTGAGATTTAGGTTTTGCCACTAATACAGTTGGCCTGATTCTAGCTAAAGATTTTCATTCAACTACTAAAAATGGACAAAGTCCATTTTCAGCAGTTTTTGACTGTTCCCTCATCAGTCAATCCATCACATCCACGTGTTGACAAAGACAACAAAACCCTAAGTACTTATCACAGTACGAGCTTAAAGAATAAGCAGCATTTGGTTGATGCAAGACTAATTTTGAAAGCTCTCTGTCGCGGGCTATTCAAGACGACAGACCAATTACTTTATCGTTCTCTAGCCTCCGACACAGGGCAGGTACCCCTCCAGAACTACGTTTACATTAGCCAAAGGTGCAAATTATTTGCATCTTACTTAAATATTTTCATTCATTAAATATATTACCTTCATTGTAAGATCTGCCAGTGATTTATTAATTCTTTATTTAACAGAAGTCAGATTACGAGAATTTCAAAAGAATATATAAATTTTTTACCAGTATCAAAATACTTGTTTATTCCTCAAGGATCTCCTCTTGACCTATGACCTTATATGCTTTCGACTTTTATTAAACTGGAAATATCTTTACCTTCTTTTAAAACTTAAGATCTAGTCAACCATAATGACCTAAATAATGATGTCTCCTTGATCGGTAAAAACCTGATTTCTTCTTCTTAGTGTGCCTTATCTTCTAAGGACGTTGGCGATAACATTTGCCCATCTGATTTTATCTACTGCCACTCTAAACAGTTCAGTAGATGTCATGTTTGTCCACTGTCGTAAGTTTTCAACCAGGAGTTGCGGCGACTTCCTGGTCCTCGCTTACCAATTATTTTTCCTTCAATTATAAGTTGCAGGAGCTCATACTTTTGGCTTCTCATAATGTGGCCAAAGTAAGTGCTTTTTCTTTCTTTAACAGCTGAAATCAACTCTCGTTCTTTTCCCATCCGATCAAGTATTTCCACGTTTATGGTATGCGCTGTCCAAAGAACAAGCAGCATTCGGCAATAGCACCACATCTCGAATGAATCCATTCTTTGTTGTATCGTCTCTGTGATTGTTGCAGCGTCAATACCGTATAACATGACGGAGAACACGTAGCATCTTAGCACTCTTGTTCTTGTTTTTAAGTTTAATTGGCAGTTAGAGAGTATGCTGCGCATTTTATTAAAGGAGCTTCGTATTTTTTTAATTCTTGAGCGTATTTCAATAGAGTGGTCCCAATCTTCACTAATTACGCTTCCTAAGTACGTTATTTTTGTTACCCTTTCAAGTATTTGTTGTGTATTGTAATTCTATCTATTTATAAGAAAGTGCTTTATTGAAGGGTTCCCCCGAATAGACATTGAATAACAGGGGTGACAAAATACAACCCTGACATAAGCCTTTCTATATTTTTATTTCTGTCTGGTTTCAGTATAAACTTGATATTATTTATAAGTCTTTGTCATCAATGTTACACGATTGTAGTATTTCCATCACTTTCCCATGATTTACCATATGAAAGATTTTTTGGAAAATTATGAAACATAAATGAACATTAGAGTTGACATCCCTACATCTTTCAATCAGAACGAGGATGGAGAATGGTGCGTCCCTCGTTCCTAGTCCGTTCCTAAAGCCGAACTGTATTTGTGTGGTTTCTTGTATACTCTTGGGGGATTATTTTAAATAAGAGTTTCAAAATGTGGTTCATTAGACCTATATTCCGATATTCCTCGCATTTTCTAAGGTTATTCTTTTTTGGCAATGGTATAAAAATTGATGTCAACTAATCATGAGGTACATCACCTGGGTTGTATCCGCTGTTGAAGAGGTCCTGTATAATGTCCATATGTTTTTCAAGAAATCTTTTTGTTGATTTTTGTAGGTATATTATTTTCTCCTACTGCCCTTTTGTTTTTAAACTGATTTGCTGCTGCTAATATTTCGTCTTTATTTATAGTGGGGCCCGTTGTATTAAGCTTATTTGTAATATGTTGTCTAGTTGTGTCACTATACATTTCCCCTATATATTCTTCCCATCTATCTATTCTTTCTTGTATGTTTAGTATAGTTTACCTTCTTTATCCTCTATTACTCGTAGTTGCCTTTGTAATCTTAGTCCAGCAGCTTCTTTTATTTTCTTATGAAAATTAGATGTGTCATATTTTCTTTTCTAATGCTTGTATTTCTGTGCATTGTTCATTCAGCCACATGTCTTTAGCCTCCTTTATCTTTTTTTTATTAGATTGTGGGTTTCTTTGTAATTTATTTTATTATTTTTCTTATACTTTCTTCTTACTTCCCTCATATCGAAAATTTCCTCCGTCATCCATGAATATTTCTTTTTGGTTGTATTTTTATATCAGGTGCTTTTCCATGACTGCCTCTAGTGTTTCTCTTATGTGGTGCTATTTTTCTTCCGGCATCTGATGAGTTCCTAGCTTGTTTGTTTCCAGATTTCTAACCGATCTCCTTATGAATCCTCTTCTTTATGACTTCTCCTTTGAGTTTGTCGATGTTAATATCTGTTGTTGTTTGTTCATGTTTGAACTTTTTAGTCTAAACTTTGAATTGTTGTGGCTGTTACTTGATGGAAATTCATAACGAATGTAATGAATGACTAATATTGTCAAATTTCCACTTTATTTAGTTTCACTGAAACTGTATGACGCGTTTCGCTATACTATAGCTTCTTCTGATACAAAATGATATTTGAGTAATAGTGTTGTTACATTTTTATAAATACCCTAAGGTAGATAGGTAATAAAATTAATACTATATGCTAACGAATATTGCTGGAAATCCATTCTGAATATTAATTGTATAAATTGAGTAAAGGGGGAGTTACCATGGGCCAGACAGGTATCTTTTTGTTTCGTTTAAAATGATGTCTGAATTTTTAATTCTATTTATTTCTAAATTTTCTAATAGGTTTAATTTTACGCCCTTTGTTTTGTATGTGTAGAATTTTAAATTTATCGTCAAAAAGATGATTTGATTCTGTTAAATGATTACTGTACGCTGAGTCAGTTTTGTTTTTTTAAATAGCTTCTTTTATGTTCTAAAATCCGAGTTTCGAATGAGCGACCTGTCTGACTTATGTAACTTTTATGACAAGAACCACAGTTTAAACTGATACACTCCAGATTTTTTTGATCTATTTTGTTTTCCCTTTGCGTTTTTAATGAATTTTCCTAACGAGTTATTTGTTCTAAAAGCTATGTTGATATTATATTTGTTTAAGTGGTTTTTAATTTTCTCTGACGTGTTACCAAAATTGGTTAAAACATTAAATTTTTTTCCCTGTGTTTACTTTCTTGGGGTATACTATTTCTCATAGATATCATTAAAACGAACATTAACTTCACCCCAACTTACACAATAAAAAATTCGTTACAATTAACGGAAAAAATTTCCAACGTCTTTCTACCAGATGATTCAAAACTAGTATCATTTGACGTCCAAAACCTTTTCCCTAGCATACCCCCCCGGATGAAACAGTAAAAATCATAAAAACATTTCTAATCAAAAATAAAGTTAATATCGTTATACAATAAGACATACTAAATTTATTAAACACGAGCCTCAATCAAAATTATTTTTACTTTAATAATACGTTTTTATAATAGTTCTGAGGGTCTCATAATGGGTAGTCCACTTAGCCCGCTTTTAGCAGAAATAACATATTTATGGATAACCTAGAAAAACAAATACATCGACAAGAATTTAGCAAATCATTTTTGTATTGGTACCGCTATGTAGACGACATCTTTGCTTGTTTTAATGGTACAGAGCGTCAACTTGACAATGTTTTTAACTATATAAGCTCAATACATAAAAATATTAAATTCACTATGGAACTAGAAGTCGACAATAAAATTAATTTTCTTGACTTAACGATAACCAGACATTACAACAAACATAAATTCTCTATTTTTCACAAACCCTCACATACAAATACTACAATAAACATAAAATCAGCTCACCCCCTACAACACAAATTGGCAGCTTACCACAGTATGTTGCATAGACTTGTAAGTGTACCCTTATCTGTAGATGATTTTAATAAAGAATTAAATTTAATAAAACAAATTGCTGTTAACAACGGATATTCTCCTGACACCATAGACTCAATTCTAAACAAGAAATTAAAAAATAAAGCTATTTCTTTAGTATACCCCAAGAAAGAAAACACAGGGAAAAAAATTTAATGTTTTAACCTATTTTGGTAACACGTCAGAGGAAAATTAAAAACCACTTAAACAAATGTAATATCAACATAGCTTTTAGAACAAATAACTCGTTAGGAAAATTCATTAAAAACGCAAAGGGAAAACAAAATAAATCAAAAAAATCTGGAGTGTATCAGTTAAACTGTGGTTCTTGTCATAAAAGTTACATAAGTCAGACAGGTCGCTCATTCGAAACTCGGATTTTAGAACATAAAAGAAGCTATTTAAAAAACAAAACTGACTCAGCGTACGATAATCATTTAACAGAATCAAATCATCTTTTTGACGATAAATTTAAAATTCTACACATACAAAACAAAGGCGTAAAATTAAACCTATTAGAAAATTTAGAAATAAATAGAATTAAAAATTCAGACATTATTTTAAACGAACAAAAAGATACCTGTCTGGCCCATGGTAACTCCCCTTTACTCAATTAATATTCAGAATGGATTTCCCAGCAATATTCATTAGCATATAGTATTAATTTTATTACCTATCTACCTTAGGGTATTTATAAAAATGTAACAACACTAATACTCAAATATCATTTTGTATCAGAAGAAGCTATAGTATAGCGAAACGCGTCATACAGTTTCAGTGAAACTAAATAAAGTGAAAATTTGACAATATTAGTCTTTCATTACATTTTTTAGTCTAATCTTGAGAGTTGTAAGCAGCGAATTATGGTCTGTAGGTAAATCTGCTCCAGGATAGATTTTGGCAGATTTGACAATATTTCGTTGTCTTCTATTGATGGTTATATAGTCTATTTGATTTCGGATGATTTTGTGACCCGATAAGTAATTCTAAATATAAACGGCATGGCTTAAAATACATAAAACAAAAACTAATTCACTTTTTTGAAAAGTTAAAAAAATATTCCAGATACAATAGATCAAACTATCATTTCCCATTTCAACTGTGAGAAAAAAACTACGAAAACGAAAATTTTAAAAATTGAATGCCACACAAATAACGACAATTTTACGAAATGATGAAATGCAAAAAAATCAAAACGCCATTAACTCAGAAACAGATACAAACTAGTTAAGTAAACAATAAAATAGAGCCACCCAGTATATAGAATAAAAAGTCAACAAAAAGAAAATATCAAATTGTGGCAAACACAATTTCGGACTTCATTTCAGTAATTAGCTTCTGTCTGTTGTGTGCAGAATGGTGTAAAGCACGTGTAATTTATGTACCTCAGTGATGTTACCCCGTATTTATTTTTAATCACCTAACAAATAAGACCTCCCAGCATACTTGTTTAAGGGAAAAGACTAATTTTAAAATGTAATTTATTGCAATAATAATAATACAAATTTTGGCAACCTCCATTTTGAAGAAGGTTAAGTGACTAATCGAAACTTTAAAAAAAGTAGTAATAATTATTAACAAAAATAGTTTTATTTGGATTAAATTCCAGGATAAATAATATAAAAAAAATATATAATCTATGGTCTAAAAAGAAATATATATATATATATATATATATATATATATATATATATATATATATATATATAATATATATATATACCAGATGTACAAGTATGAAATGCGGATTTCAGACAACAGATGGTGCACCAATGCAGTTTGTGCTATAAAGATTTGACACTGCGCCATTTTGTTGTGTTATCAACCAGTGTCAGACGCGCACGAGTGATAAATTAGAAAAGTGTGTGCATAGTTTTGTGTTCAATATGTCGAAATTTATACCGAACAAAGAGCATTCGCGGACAGCATTCACTTTTTGTTTTCATTTGAAAACTGCTGTTGAATCATACCGATTACTTCGAGACGCTTATGGTGAACATGCTCCATTGCAAGATACGTGTGAACGATGGTTTCGGCGTTTCAAAAGTGATGACTTCGATGTTGCAGACAAGGAACGTGGAAAACCACCAAAAAAATACAAAGATGTGGAATTGCAAGCATTGTTGGACGAAGATGATTCGCAAACACAAAAACAACTCGCCGAGCCATTGGGCGTCAGTCAACAAGCTGTTTCCAATCGGCTAAGAGAGATGGGAAAGATTCAGAAGACCGGTAGATGGGTACCACATGAGTTGAACCACAGGCAAATGGAAAAGCGCACAAACAGGTGTGCCATTTTGCTCGCTCGGTACAAAAGGAAGTCGTTTTTTGCATCGTATAGTTACATGGGATGAAAAGTGGATTTATTTTAAGAATCCGAAGCACAAAAAATCATGGGTAGACCCAGGCGCACTATCCCCATCGACCGCAAGACCGAATCGCTTTAGCAGAACGACGATGCTCTGTGTTTGGTGGGACCAGAGGGGCATGGTCTATTATGAGCTGTTAAAACCTGGGGAAATGGTTAATACTAAACGTTACCAACAACAATTGACCGATTTGAACCGTTCACTGCTTGAAAAAAGGCCAGAATACCGAAAGAAGCAACACAAAGTCACTTTTCTTCCTGACAATGCTCCATCATATACGGCTAAAACCAGTTCGCGACACGTTGGAAGCACTCAGCTGGGAAGTTCTACCCCATGCGGTTTACTCACCAGACTTGGCTCCTTCCGATTACCAATTGTTTGCATCGATGGGTCAAGCACTCGCTGAGCAGCGCTTTGGTCCGTACGAAGATGTGAAAAAAAATGGTTCGATAAATGGTTCGCAGCAAAAGGGGAAGATTTTTACTGGCGTGGTATTCACAAATTGCCCGAAAGATGAGAAAAATGTATAACAAGCGATGGAGCATACTTTGAATAAAGCACTTTTTATCATTCTTCCGAATTTAACATGTTTTTTAGAAAAATAAGCCGCATTTCATACTTGTACATCTGGTATATATATATATATATATATATATATATATATATATATATATATATATATATATATATACATCTATAAGTCTACCAGACAGGAATAGTGGTGTGTGTCATTGATTTATTAGATACACTCAAACAAATTTGTTAATATTATTAGTAATGTAAAATTATATATAATTTTAAAGATTACATAAGTGACGTAAAACTAACCTCATTATTTCAACTGTACTAGAATTAGCATAAAGAAAAACAACATACAACATGTTGTGACAGATTTTCTGTAGAGTCCAAAAAATGCATCAATATCCCACCAAAATGCGATAAGCATAATTTAATAAAATTAGGGCATAGGCAACCTCTGGCTCGGATGTCAAATACCTAGCAGTAACATAAACCACTTAACTTCGACAAGCAGATATTGAAAATGCCAGGTGCCTTAGTGGAACACCTGTAAAATTCTACCCAGAATGTCACAACGCTGGTGTACCCTAGAGCATCACATAGTATTTCTGCTTTACAATTATGATCTAGTGATTAAGACTCATAGTAAATTTTATCCACAAAATATCTCACCGAAACACATAAACATGGAAAAAAGATCACGTGTTGCTTTATAAAATAAATTAAATCATGTTTCTCTCTTAAAACAATTGCAGCTTACAACTTAATTATTTTTGGACTGTATACTGGTCAGTCAATAAGTTTTGAAAGTGGAAATGAAACAAGATGAATAAGTGAGTCGAAACACATTTATTCTTCAGTATAATCTCCCTTAAGCTCAATATATTTTTCCAGCTATTTTCCAATTTATTTATCCCATCTCTGAAGTGGTTTTCAGGAAGACATTCCAAATCCACATATACGGATGCTATCACCTCATCAATTGTTGAAAAACGCTTCCCACGTAGAAATCTTTTAAAGTTTGGGAACAGATGAAAGTCAGACGGAGCCAGATCTGACAAATAGGCTGGATATTCCAACAATTCATACTTTAATCCGACCAGTTTTGCCGTTGCCAAGGTACCTCTGTGAGCAGGTGCATTGTCATGATGAAAGATGATTTTTTCGTCTACTAACCGGGCCTTTTTTCACGAATTTTCGCATCCAACTGATCCAAAAGGTTGCAACAGTAATCATTTTACCGATTGAAAGGTAATCAATTAACAAAATTCCTTTTGCATCCAAGAAAACTGATGCCATAATTTTTTTGGACGATTTTGACCACTTTGGCAGCTTTGGAGCTAAACAATCGGGTTCAGTCTGCTGTGTAGTTTATTATCGCAGTTGTGGAACAAGCCAAATGTAGTTTAGAAAGTTCCTCTCGAGTGCGTTTTTGTGCCGATGTTAGCAAATGCGGCACCCACCTTGTGAATAGCTTTCTCATACCGAAAACATTAGTTAAGATCTCATGTATTTATCCATGTGAGATGCCTATAGCCTCAGCTAAAGCATCCTTTGATAATCGACGGTCTTCCTTTATTATATCTTGTACTCGCACAATAGTTTCTTCAGTTGTTGCAGTTCTTGAACATCCTGAACGTGGATCATCATTGACGCTCGCACGACCACGTTTAAACTCTAGAGTCCATCTATAAACAACTGGAAATGAAGGAGCAGACTTCTTTAATACTTTCATTCATTGCATGGATTTCAATTGCCGATAAGCCTTCCCAAATAACTCAAACACGTCTAATTTAACCAGCTGATAAACATTGAATAACTTGACATATCGATTTGAAATTTAGGCTGTGTTCATGTAACAACTGAAGCTTCAAAATGGTGTTCAAAATTTGGTGCAAGTGATGCTCCATAGGTGTCGCTTTCAAAACTTATTGACTCACCTACATATATATATATATATATATATATATATATATATATATATATATATATATATATATATATATATATATGTATATATATATATATATATATATATATATATATATATATATATATATATATATATATATATATATATATATATATTCCATCTTGTTTGGGGCCTTCCTCTGGATCTTTGTCCTAACCATGGCCTCCATTCTTGTGTTCTTTTATTTCATCCCTCATCTTGTTGTCTTATTGTGTGAACTGACCATATCCATTTCAAACCTACTACCTGTTCTCCTACGTCTCTTACTTTAGTCTTTTCTTTTATACTTTCGTTTCTGATTCTGTCTTGTAATTTTATATTCAGCATATGACATTCCATTACTCTCTGTGTTTTATTCAGTTGGTCCATTATCTTCTTAGTCAATGTCCATGTCTGGGCGGCGTAGGTGAGAACCGTATAGAATGCATTGATCAAAAACCATCTGTCTTAGTTTCAGAGAAATTCTTTTGTTGGTTAATAATGTTGTTTATTTGCCAAATCCTGCCCATGCCAGTCTGATTCTTCTATGTACTTCTGCAGTTTGATTTGCTTTTCCACACTTTATTATTTGCCCTAGATATATACGAGGCTGGTTTGAAAAGTCCGTGCAAAAATAAAAACTACTTATGTGTTTGGGGTAAAGCTTTTTTATTTTTCGACATAGTCTCCTTTTAGGCTTATACACTTCGTCCAACGATGTTCTAGTTTGTTGATCCCTTCCGAATAATAGGATTTGTCCAAGTCTGCAAAATATCCATTAGTGTCCGCAATCACCTCCTCGTTTGAATAAAATCTTTGTCCCGCCAGCCATTTCTTCAAATTGGGGAACAAATAGTAGTCCGAGGGAGCCAAGTCTGGAGAATAGGGGGGATGTGAAACGAGTTGGAATCCTATTTCCATTAATTTTGCGACCACAACTGCTGAGGTGTGTGCTGGTGCGTTGTCGTGATGGAAAAGGACTTTCTTGTGGGCCAATCGCGGGCGTTTTTCTTGCAGCTCGGTTTTCAAACGGTCCAATAACGGTGAATAATATTCACCTGTAATAGTTTTACCCTTTTCCAGATAGTCGATGAGGATTATCCCTTGCGAATCCCAAAAGACAGTCTCCATAACCTTTCCGGCCGAAGGAACGGTCTTCGCCTTTTTTGGTGCAGATTCCCCCTTGATAACCCATTGTTTAGATTGTTGTTTGGTCTCAGGAATATAGTAATGTATCCATGTTTCATCTACAGTGATGAAACGACGCTTAAAGTTCTCCGGATTCTTCTGGAACAGCTGCAAACCATCCTTGCAACACTTCACACGATTCCGTTTTTGGTCAAGCGTGAGCAATCGCGGCACCCATCTTGCGGATAGCTTTCTCATGTCCAAATGTTTATGCAAAATATTATGTACCCGTTCAGTCGAGATGCCCACAGCACTAGCAATCTCACGCACCTTAACTCTTCTGTCATCCATCACCATATCATGGATTTGATCAATGATTTCTGGAGTCGTAACCTCCACAGGCCGTCCAGAACGTTCAGCGTCACTTGTGCCCATATGGCCAGTCCGAAAATTTTGAAACCACTTTATAAACTGTTCTAATCGAAGGTGCAGTGTCACCATAATGTTTATCAAGCTTCTCTTTAGTCTCCTGAGGCGTTTTGCCTTTCATAAAGTAATGTTTAATCACCACACGAAATTCTTTTTCGTCCATTTCTTGAAAATCACTCGACTTCCTTGATTCACACGAATGCCAAACACAAAGAAATAGACCAATATGGCTGAAACTTGGTGTGCGTTCATTCAAGAGATGCTACTAACTAAACATGACCTCGATACGTGCCGGTGGTGCCATCTCTCGGACTTTGCACGGACTTTTCAAACCAGCCTCGTATCTTCCTCTACGTATTCAAGTGTTCTGCCCTCTGTTCTCAAGCCTCGCGGACTGTTTTCGTTTGTCATAGCCTTTGTCTTATCTCTATTCGGCAGTAGTCATACCCTCTCCGATTTGTTCAGTAATCATTTCCTGTACGTCATCAAAATTATCTGGTATTAGCACTACATTATCAGCATAACGCAGATGAGTTAACTTTTGACCATTTGTACTGATCCTCTTTTTCTTCCATTCAAGTTTTGGGCTCATGGAATCCTCCCTCTCTTACTCCGCGTTTGATAGGTATACGATTTGTTTTACTATATGTTTCAACTATCGTTTGGGCCTTGTTGTAAATTGTTCTTATAAGTTGGGTGAACCTATAGTCTATTCTGCTGTTATACAAGGCTCTTTCGACACCCTAGCTCTTGATACTGTCAGAAGCCTTTTGATAATCTACAAATACCAAGTACTCGCGGACTGTTTTCGTTTGTCATAGCCTTTGTCTTATCTCTATTCGGCAGTAGTCATACCCTCTCCGATTTCTTCAGTAATCATTTCCTGTACGTCATCAAAATTATCTGGTATTAGCACTACATCATCAGCATAACGCAGATGAGTTAACTTTTGACCATTTGTACTGATCCTCTTTTTCTTCCATTCAAGTTTTGGGCTCATGGAATCCTCCCTCTCTTACTCCGCGTTTGATAGGTATACGATTTGTTTTACTATATGTTTCAACTATCGTTTGGGCCTTGTTGTTCTTATAAGCTGGGTGAACCTATAGTCTATTCTGCTGTTATACAAGGCTCTTTCGACACCCTAGCTCTTGATACTGTCAAAAGCCTTTTGATAATCTACAAATACCAAGTACAACGTTAAGTTATATTCTGTTGCTTTCTCTGTTAAAATTCTGATTGTTAAAAGATGATGATGGCAGATATTTAAATTTCCAGTCCAACCACCCCATGAAAATGAAACTTGGCTTGCTAACTACATTGATAAACAGGGTGACTAAAATAATACATCATTCTCTTTTACCAGAGAGCATTAATAAACTCAAAACACTGTTATTAGACAATTCATATCCCCTGAAAATTTTTAACAAATTTTGTAACAATTTACCACCTCAAACTATACAAACATCGAATCAACAACGCATAAATAATTCACAAATTCAATATAAAGTACTTACATATATAAATGAACTCACACCCAGGCTTATCTCTGTCTTCAAAGATTGCAACATTAAGTTTGCTTTAGGATGTGACAACAATCTCAGATTCCTTTACACACCATTAAAATATCCAATTACATTGCAACATAATTATAACATTGTTTATAACATACCTTGTAGAGAATATAATTTGAGCTATATAGGACAAACTTCGCGTCTTTTGAAAAACCGCATTATTTCAGATAAAAGTGATGCCAGATTACAGAAAGGCTCGTGTGCATTGGCTCAACATGTCAAAAAATTTGATCATCAAATGGATTACAATAACGCTACCATTTTATGTAAAGAACCACAATATTATAAAAGAAAGTTTTTAGAAATGGTGGCAATCAATGACAATACACATACGATGAACAACAGATCAGACACAGAGGATCTTAGTTCAGTATATTTGTATATACTGAAACTCAATAAAGATATTACTAAAAAAATAATCTGGTACAAGAATCCTCCCTGTCTACCAATTAGAATTTCACATTAACAATTAAACACTATATTTATTATATATATTTTTTTTTCAATATGTTTTATAACCTTTACACCCTATTTTGCAATTTTGTATATTATTTTTCTAGTAACCTTTTTTCTTTGTTTTTGGTCGCCTTTGAGATACACTTAATTATAATTCTCTAACAAATTCTGAAGAAATTTTAAATAAAAGCTCTTCTTCGTTACTCAAACACGCTGTATATACCTGATGCCAGTTTAGGCAACACATAATGCATATTATTCCTCTTTTCTCGATTTACTTTTTCGATTGTCTATCGACTTTTCACGACACATGCGTAGAGACTATAATTTTCCCGCAAAATTCTTACTTCACCTGTCAAACACCAACTAACATGTGGTACAGATAGTTTTTCATTTTCTATTACAAAAGAAATAATGACGTGTTTCGTAACTTAATATTTTTACAGTGATGTGTAATTTAAATAAAGAATTTCTACTCAAGTGTGTAAGTTCACTTTTGAATTTTTTATGAGATCTACAATTAATTCGTATGATCAATTTTTATATGCCTTGACAAAGAAATAAAAGTATTTCGAAAGCTTGGTAAAAAGCAAAAGAGTTTTAATTTGCTTCAAAACTTGACTCCAACCCTACTAGTTTTGAAATTTCACTCAGTAGCGAGTCGCTACTCCTCTTAATCTATATATATATATATATATATATATATATATATATATATATATATATATATATATATATCATATGGCTGCGCACTGCTGATATACGATTTTTTACCCATTAGCACCTAAGTTTTATACCTTACCAAAAATTCATAAGCCCACCCTCTCAATGAGACCCATTGTGTCTTTTATTAATGCCCCTAATGGTGCACTATCAGCGTTCATCACCAAAATCCTCACTGCAGCATACAATGCTGATAATGATTTTAATGTAAAAGGCTCTTTCTCATTTAGCAGTTTTATTAATAATTTTCAACTACCTAATAATTATGTGATTGTAAGTTTTGGTGTAGTCTCACTATTCACCAATCTACCCCTACAAGTAATTTTAACTACGATAAATGATAAATGAGACACAATCTCCCAATTCTGCAACTTGGATCTCGACTTATTCAAATCTATAGTACTGTTTATTTTTGAGTCTGACATATTAGTTTTCAATGATCAATACTATAAACAGATTTTTGGAACCCCAATGGGGTTTAAAATTTCACTTATTCTTGTCAATTTTGTTCTTGATGACTTGGTTGGTAATTGTCTGGAACATATGCTTTTTCATATACCTTTTATTAAACGGTATGTTGATGACCTCATCCTGGCAGTACCAAAAGATATAATTGATGTAGCACTGGATATTTTTAACTCCTACAACCAGCATGTTCAATTTGCCAAAGAAGAAGAATCAAACGGTCGCATTCCGTTCTTGGATATTTTGGTAATCCGTACGGATGACAACGTTCTAAGAACGAAATGGTACAGAAAACCATACTGCTCAAACAGATTTATAAGTTTTTCCTCGACCCAATAAGATCCAAAATAAACCTCATACTAGGTATGAAAACAAAAGCAGTCAAATTAATCCACCCAGGTTACAGAGATGGGTCACTCAAAAAAATTAAGGGTTTTCTCCTTGACAACTCTTACCCAACTCATTTAATTAATAAATTCCTTTTTAGTACATCTTACAACATACCAGAAAATATAATAACACTTCAACCATAACCTCAAACACTTACTTCACAACTCTCAATACAAAGTAACAAACGATAAATCCAACTTCAAAATCAGTCCTCTATTTTACTTATAAACTTATTAACATTTTCAAGCCGTTTGATTTTAAAATTGCTAAAAGGCAATTTAAAACTATTTCTAAACTTTACACCAAAACTAAGACTCCTCTCCTAAAACATGAAAATTGGAACATAATTTACAAAATACCTTATTCAAATTGCAGTAAGGTGTACACAGGTCAAACCTCCAGAAACTTGAAGAGTAGGATTACATCACGCAAAAGTGACTGCAGACCTAATGTACAGTCTTGTGCTCTGGCACAACATGTCATTAATAATGACCATCGAATGGACTGGGATGAGACTGAGGTCCTGGATCGCTCTGATTCTTACTATAAACGAATTTTCTTAGAAATGGCCTATATTAAGCGGGAACCTTACGCCATGAATAAAAAGAGTAATACCCAGGGACTCAGTTCCATACACAGTTACATCCTTAAATTAGAATTAGAAAAATACTAATCACTAACAGATCGTCCTGCATCAGACGAATAACATAAAGGCAAAATGTTTTTTCCTTCGAATTATTTTATTATTTTATTTTTCTAAAACTGTAATGCATTATTTCTTTCTGTTATCCCCCGTATACAGGTTGACACATGCACTTTTGAAATAAAATTCTAAATTCTCAACGAGTATTTCTATCTTTATTCATCATACTATTTGCCATTTAAATAATTTTTTAACTGCAAGCATGTTTTAGATCGAAAAGAATCAATATCTTCGATCTTTTCTACTATATAAAATTTATATTAATCTATCGCACTCCTTCTTTACCATCAAAAATTGAAATTTTTTTTGTCATTTTACTGGTTTACGGGCTAAGCAGAGAGAACCAGAGCCAGCCATTTTTGGACTTATTGTGTTCTTCCTTTTTAACTGGAATATTATGTAGTTAATAACAGTATATTAGGGAATGTCCCTTTGTAATAATGATTGCTTGTTTCCTTGTTATAAAAAAATCACTTTGGTAAGTCAATCATTTTTCTTTCTTTTCTTTTTTTTTCCATCATTTTAAGGTACTCAAAAAAAATATTTCACTTAACATTATAAAGAAAGAAGAAAATTTTGTCTTTCCAGATGTCTTGAAGAAGAAATAAATATAATTTCGAAAGCTTGACTAACAAAAAGGGCCATAAATAATTAAACAAAGACTGCCAGTATCTATATATATATATATATATATATATATATATATATATATATATATATATATATTGGCACGACATGTCATTAATAATTACCATCGAATGAACTGGGATGAGACTGAGGTCCTGGATCGTTCTTAGAAATGGCTTATATTAACCGGGAACCTTACGCCCTATATATATATATATATATATATATATATATATATATATATATATATATATATATATATATATATATATATATATATATATATATATATATATATATATATATATATATATTGTACCGTTTGAAAATTGGTTGCCCCAGGCTGGGGCGTAATTTTCTTGCAGCCCCGCTTTAATTTCTGAGAATGAATTGAGTGAATAATGATTTTAAAAGAACTAAAGAAATTAAACAAACACTAGCTCAGTTTTCCTTGGTAGAGAGATATGGGTAAGAGATAATTTTTGTACGTCTTTTTGGAATTATTTTCTATTTTTAAAAAAAACCTCAGCTGCACGAATTTTGGGCACCGTTCATTTTAAAATAGAAAGGATCTAACTTCAGCTAAAAAAATGAAAAAATACTGAAAGGGTGTACAGTTGTTATATAAAAAATCAGTTTGGTACAGCCGTCCTTATCCTGAAAAGAAAGATAGGTATTCAGTGAGACACTAGCTTTAATCAACAAAAAGAAAATTTATTCATGATTTTAAAATAAAAGTTCTAACCTTTGTGGTTTTAAGGATCACAAAAAAAATTCTAGCCTAACAGGTAGTTATTATTATTAGAGTCTCTAAATCAGACATTTAAATTCTAAAACCTGACTACCCCCGAAAGCGAGAAATCGTGATTTTCACTTCACCTTTTGTCAGTTCAAATTGCTATTAAGACACTTACTTCGGGAATAGGTCTATTGATGAATGTTCTGGTAACTTACGGTTTTTATTTGGGCTTCTAGGCCTTCGATGGAACACTAAACCGATTTCACACTTTGTAGGAAACACTTAGAGCCCACTACGGCTTTACGTTAAAAAAAAACTCGTGCTTTACTTGGCTCTCGTAAATATTGTCATGAGCCTCTACTGCGGCTCGGTCGAAGTAAGCCTCTCGGCTCGGTGGAAGTCAGCCTTCACGGCGGCTTGGTGGAAATTAGCCTAGATTCCTGTCCACCGGACTCTTAAATAAACCGCGGGCACTCTCTCGGTAATATGGCTACGCCGGAACCAAAACTCCGGATACAAACATTCCACCAATCCCGGCGTACCACAAATTCGATGGATTCGGTCGGCAACCCGCACAGCACACTATATACCGAACGGCTTGGAATTTCTGATTAATATACCGTTCGATACAAAAATGAAAAGAAGTACAATTTAAAGTGAAAAATCAGTAACATTACATGGTCTTAAAATCTAGGAAAAAATGAATGTTACATTTACCCCCTTCCAAAAAGAAATAGACTACACTAGTCTATTAAACTAAGGCTACTTATGAAAAGGTACAAAGTGGTACACTATCACTTACTACTAAGGTCAGAACTTAAAACAAAATTACAAACTTCGGACCTTACTACTAGACTTAATTCAATTAAGCACTAATATTAAGTACAAAAGTAAAACCAAATGAAAATCTTTGCATGTACACAAGAATCTTATAACTAGACTTAACTTAATTAAGCACTAAGGTTAAGTACATCAAAAAGTAAATAAAAATCCTTGCATGAACATAAGAAATACCTTTCTAAAGTAACAATCGCGGTCTTCTTATATAAAAGAATCAGCTCTGTTATTGTTACCAAAACAAAAAAAAATATAACTTTGTCTAGACTCTTGTCTAAATCAAAAAAAATGAACTGAAACAAAATATGAACACCCCCCTTAAAATAGTTTAAGGATTGTCAGAAAATTTTCTATTTCAGCAAAAGAAATTTAGAAAAATTCTTGAATAAAGAAAAATAAAAAAATGATTCTAGTGCAATCATTAGCACTAAAAGGAAAAAGTCTTGTAAGACCATTTAGCACTAGGCTAAGAAAAACATCTGGATAAATATCCAGACAAACGCTCGGGAACAATCGCTATCAATGCTTTAGCTCATCGCTAAGAGAACATTCCAAATCTAGTATCACTACTAGTCGCACTCAGAAAATAATCGCACTCTACATCGCAATGTCGACGTCCTAAGACATCCAGACATGCTAAAATCGCCAGGGAAAACGCTACATCGCGCAATGTCGACGTCCTGAGACATCCAGACATGCAAAAATCGCCAGGGAAAACGCTCTGGTTGATCGCCAGAAAACACGTCAGCTCATCGCCAACAAAACACTCTGGTATAATCGCCAGAAAAAACCTCGGCTCCTCGCCAAGAAAACACTCTGGTATATCGCCAGAAAAAAGCCTCGGCTCCTCACCAAGAAAACATTCTGGTACATCGCCAGAAAAAAACCTCGGCTCCTCGCCAAGAAAACATTCTGGTATATCGCCAAAAAAAACCTCGGCTCCTCGCCAAGAAAACACTCTGTAAATAGTCCTCGACTACACAAAGTCTGCGTTCTAAAAGAACAATCTCGCCATTAACATAGTGAGCAGCTATAAAAGCTAACAATATCACTATAGGCACAGTGAATAGCTACAAAAGCTATAATTCACCAAACTGAATGATCCTGCTTCAAAAAGCAATGTTCTCTAAGAACAGAATGATTAGTCTGCGCACAACTAACATTCTAGGAAACATTCCCAATATAACTGTATGAGACAGCAAGTCTCGAAATAGGACCTCCCTAAAGTCATAATCCTATATATAGGAGTCCATATGCAAAACGACTCAAAATCACGCATTTTGAGCACATGCCCTCAGGCAACCAACATACATCGAAATATATACAGAAATATATACAGAAATATATACAGGAGTTCAAATCCCAAACTCTTGGTTATGATAACTCCATACTGAGCTTGGTGAAAGCTCTTAGCAAAAGCTAACCAAATTTTCGGCACATCGCACCAAAGTGACAAATCTGCCTAGAAACATGAGCCAGAAAAAACGCCCTCCGTCATTCTTCAGGGTGGCTACACAGAGATATAAAACTTAACCAGCATTGCGCTTCTTCAAGTTGCATGAAGAACCCTCGTGTACTGGTCTCGCCCTAGAACAACAACGAAAAGAATTTAATCCATCCCACATAACAGGAGACAAACACCTCACCACGATATACTGAAAGGTGGAGACAATAAAATACGGAAATGGTGACCCTGGTGTCCACCAACAAAAGGGAGTAGATTATAGCATCCACTAAACTAAAACGGTGTCTACCACACCACCATAAGTCAAAAAGGAATTTAATCAATAGGGTGTTCCGAAACACACTACTGCCAACAGCCTGTCACCACTAATAGGCTAATTGGAGCTGAGGTCGACTACAGTAGCTAGGCTCTCCTTTGGTTCAAATAGAAATAACCATTGGGTAACAAAACCCCTAAAGGTCCCAAAGGTCAAACGTTCACCACCCATAGACTACCCTTCCAATCAGTCTGTTCCTTAGGAAGACTAACTTCCTGCCAAACGTCGTAACGGCATCTGTTAGCACCCGGTGCATCACAGCCTGTAAAAACAGATAACTCATGGGATACAACCTAAAAGGTTTACAAGGTTGACTTAACCAAGCTTCTAACGGAAATTTCCAAAAAACGAAAATGAGCTTAAAAAGCTACTTGAAGTAAAAATTTCTCCATTTTTCGGTGGCAACGCAACAAAACTTTTGAAGACGACAAGAGCTTTTCCAGCTTAATCAGAAACAAGAAGAAAACATCATTGACAGCTAAAATATTCGATCATGGTGTTAATCGTCTCCCTAGACAATAGCCTCTAGAAGAAACTGCTACAGGTATCAGGCATAACCGTTTTCTGTCAGCCCAAACTTCTAGATTACCTCTTGGAAATCTAAAAATTCGGTTAGGAATCTTCCTTCACTGCGCTTAGCCTCTCTTGACAAGGTTCTCATCTCGGTATCAGATTTTGATCATCTCTTTGTGAAACGACTGTCTTACTCTGCTCTCATCTCTTGTAAATGATCAGCCTTTAGTTCTCCTGCAGGACTTCAATTTCCTATCAATCTGATAGTATACCGAAAAAACTCAACATACGCCTATGAGTCCATGCAAAAAAAAATTTTAAAAAAATTAGTGACTCAAAGGTAACGTTTAAACGGCTCTGAAAAGAAAAAAGTATACCCTCAGTTTGTCAATTCAGAAGAAGGTCTAAATCAAAATAATCCAAGTCTTAGACTTACTGGATAAACCAAAATCAATTTACTCTTAATTGCACCCAACATATACCACTAAGGTAATAGAAATACACCCACTCGGGTAACAAACTTTGAAATTGCTCATAAAAAATTTTTGACTCTACATCACACTACACGAGCTACATCTTGCGCTTGTCCTAACTCAAGATCACCTTGGATTGCCTCTAATCAAAATTTCGCTTCCAAGTGTCAAGAACTGGATATTATTTGGGGTCATAAGCAAATCAAATCCCGCGACCACCGACATACCAGTCTTATGATATATCCTGAGTGTGACTCTTTCGCAAGCTCGCAACAGCTGAGTCGATGCTAAACATCAACTACAATCAACCTAAGTTTGGATATGATCAGTACCCAAAACCTTAGCAATAAACAATAAAAGTAAGCTATTCTCTGCTCAACTTTTATAACAGTCAAAAAAACGAGGTCGTCACCTCTACAGAGCAACATCAAAAAAAATAAAGTAAAGCAATTAAGATAATGTAAATATAAATTATTCTTCTTCTGACAAACTTTCATTAGGGTTAGGTTCATTGAATGGTTTTAAGTCTTTAATATGCCATTGTCCTACTTTAGTCCCATCTAAATTAACTAAACCATAAACTAAATCTGAAATCTTTTCTCTTATCACGCAATGCACATACTTAGGTACCAACTTAGATGTGAATTTATCTGCTGCACTGGAAAGAATTTTATTTTTTCGCCAAACGTGATCACCTATATTAAAGGCAAAATCCCTTTTTCTAAGGTTGTAAGACTTACTGTTCCGTTCATAAGCCTTATGTATCCTACTACGCACGTCGGTGAAAATATCTTTTAAACCCTTTAAATTTTCGGCGTACGCACCCCTGTTACCCGGAATTATTTCGCTGTCAACATTGACATCCAAATCTACATTTTTATAATACGATCCGGATAGAGGTATATGTCTGCCGTAAACTAAGAAAGACGGTGTGAACCCTGTTACTTCGTGTCTTGCGGTATTTATTGCTTGTTGAATTTTGGAAATATTGCCATCCCAAGTGTCATGTGAATCAACGTAACTTCTTAAAGCGGTCCCGATTGTTCGGTTATTACGTTCGACAAAATTACATTGTGGAGAGTACACGGGATTAAAAACGGATATTAAAACTATAAGTTTCACTTAGGCTCTTAAAAACTCTTAGAGGTAAACTGAGTACCGTTATCGCATATTAAGAGCGATGGAACACCGTGGATTAGAAAGACATTATTTTCCAAAATTCTCTCTATATGTCCAGCTTTAGAGCTTTTCAAAGGAAATAGCATGGTATACTTTGTAAACCAGCAAGAAACCACGAGAAGCCATTTATTTCCCTTTTTTGAACGTGGGAATGGGCCTACTAGATCAGCTGCTATGACTTGAAAAGGGAAAACCGTTTTCTCTTTTCCCATCAGTCCCATAGGTAGTGCATTGGAGATTTCTGCGCTCCACATACTTCACAAGTCCTCACAAACTTTAAGATATCAAAACGCATTTTTGGCCAATAATACTGTTCCTGAATCCTGTGAAGAGTTTTATAAAAACCAAAATGACCAGAAGTAGGAGGAGTGTGACACATGTCTATAATTTCCTCTCTCTGTGGTTTAGGAACTAGTATTTTCCACTCGGGTACATTAACTTTTAAAGGCAACTGGTTTGGGATAAACTTGTACACGAAATCATTTTGCACTTTCCACTGCGGAAAATTTTCAGGAAATTCTTTAATTTGCTGCCGCAAATTATCGTACCATGGATCAATGCGATCTACATCAACTGTATCAATTCTTACGCCAATCTGTGCATTAAGACTGTTTTCGTCCGCTGTATGATCTGGGATTCTTGACAAAGCGTCAGGAATAACATTGTGGACTCCTTTTCTATGAATTAAATTAAATGTATGTTGTCTCAGCCTAATCGCCCAACGCGCTAGTTTGCCACTAGGGTTTTTAATAGAATTAAGCCACAATAAACTATAATGATCTGTTATGACCGTGAAAGGAACACCTTCTATGTAAGGTCGAAACTTTTCGATGTTAAAGAGTACTGCTAAACATTCTTTTTCAACAACCGAATAGTTACGTTCAGCCTTTGATAAAGTTCTACTGGCATACGCTATCACTCTTTCCTCACCATTGATTTTCTGTGTTAGGACGCCCCCTAAACCGGTATTAGAAGCATCACTAGAAATATAAAACTGTTGGGAAAAATCTGGTTGGGATAAAATGGGAGCTGAAACCAATAGCTCATTAATCTTTATAAAAGATTCTTCGGCTGCCTTTGTCCAATCTATCGATTGTCCTTTTTTTCGTCCTTTCAAAAGATCATTAATAGGCGACAACAGGGTAGAAAAATTCTCGATAAAACGTCTGTACCATGAACATATTCCTACGAAGCGCTTAACTTCCGTAGTATTAGTAGGTCTCGCATAATTAACCATGCTTGCTACTTTATCCGGATCGGTACGTAAGGAATTTGAGCCTACAATATAGCCTAAAAAACTTTAGAGAAGTTTTGAAAAAATCACATTTGCTCAAATTTATCGTCAGTCCGGCCTCATTCAATTTATCTTTTACTTCTTTAAGTAAGCGTATATGCGATTCGAAGTCTTCCGATGTTACTAAAATATCATCTAGATAGGTAAAAATATGCGGCTCATATTTCGGACCAAATATAGCGTCCACTAAACGTTGCTGAGTTTGAGCAGCGTTCTTTAGACCAAACGGCATAGTGACGAACTGAAATAGACCTCGGCCTACTACTGCAAAAGCGGTCTTTTCCTTAGAGGATTTGTCTAAAGGAATTTGCCAGAAAGCCTTTCTAAGATCTATCGAAGATACATACTTAGCATTCCTGAGTGATGTCAAAATTCTGTCGATGTTCGGTAATGGATAGTTATCAAATTTGCTGACCTCGTTGAGCTTTCTTCCGTCAAAGCATAGACGATTTCACTCCGAGTTTCAACATTTCGTCTAACTCTTTATTTAATACTTTTGACATATACGGAGACATGGCGAAGGGCCTTGTCTTTACAGGACTGCCATCAGCCGTATCTATAGACATGGTGATTTTATTCGTTCGGCCTAACCTATCTTTACTACTTATTTCCTTGAAAGAGCTTATTCCTTTTTCTGCCTTTAAGCGTTCCGTCCGCGAGAGATCATCTAGGGTACATAGACGCGAAAAAAGGTTTTCTAAAGAACTTTCTGAATAACAATCTTTAAAACTTGTTTGAGAATTGACTTCTAGGGACTGTGGATACCACGAATTATTTTTAAAATTTACTAAAATTCCGAATTTTTGTGCAAAATCACATCCTAAAACCAAAGTATGTGATAGAGAAGGTACTACTAGAGCAGAGATTACTAAACAATGACCATTGCAGACTAGCGGCAACTCAACCGTACCTAAAACTTTTAGACGGCTGCCATCTGCAGTGGTAACACTTCTATTTTTGACGTGGCATATTTTTATACTTAAACGACTTAAAATTTCAATACCATTCTGACCTACAACGGAGGCATTTGCACGAGAGTCAAATAAAGCCGAGAAATGGACACCTAATAGATTTATCTTGATATGCGGTCTGTTATCTAAATATTTATGCACGAATAAAGGAGATATGTGACCATTTGGAGAAGCAGGAGTTTTAACTTGAGAAGGAGGATTTTTATTAGACTTAAAAAAAATCAGAAACTTTTGTAACTATTCAGTCCAATCTGATCTATTGGATTATTTCTTTACTTAAGATCCCCGTTGGAATCTTTCTTTTATCCGCGACCGGACGTTCTGAGAAAATACGACGGATTTCCATTTCATAGTCTAACTCATATTCTAGTAGGTGATTGACTTTAAAATTGAAGGCTTCCATGATAAATGAATACAATTTAAAAGAATTGTTTAAAAAGTCGTGAAAATATTTCTCCTGTGCTCCCAATAGTCAAAAATAGAAAATATGTAAAGGCACTTAAAATATGTAAACTTCTTTACCAAACATTAAAAAACATCTTCGACAATTTTAAAAAAATTTCTAAGTATCGCCCTGTATTAAAATTCCTTTACTAATTATGTTAAGAATTTTCAACAAAAAATCTCCAAATACCGTTTCGTATCAGCAAAGTATTTTTAATATTCATGCAAAACATCGGTGAGAAAAAAAGGTACAGTTTTTTCAAATATCTATACCACCATCAGATAAATTGAAATAATTAATTCTACAAATTTCCTGCTTTTGTCTTATTGCTATAGTGTAGTTTCGTTTAATTAAATATTATGAAATAAAAATATCTGAAAAGTTAGAGCTTTTACTTTGTTCGAAAGCTAGTACACTGAACCCTTTAAAAAATAAAATTCCAAAAGCCCCGCGTTGACAGCGTCATTTTGTAATGTGCTAACTTGCCCGCACTTTTGTACCCTGTGAAAAGTTGTTTTTCCCACGCTTGGGCGCAATTTTCTTGCAACCTCTTTTTAATTTCTGATAATGAATTGAGTGAATAATGATTTTAAAAGAACTAAAGAAATTAAACAAACACTAGCTCAGTTTTCCTTGGTAGAGAGATATGGGTAAGAGATAATTTTTGTACGTCTTTTTGGAATTATTTTCTATTTTTAAAAAAACCTCAGCTGCACGAATTTTGGGCACCATTCATTTTAAAATAGAAAGGATCTAACTTCAGCTAAAAAAATGAAAAAATACTGAAAGGGTGTACAGTTGTTATATAAAAAATCAGTTTGGTACAGCCGTCCTTATCCTGAAAAGAAAGATAGGTATTCAGTGAGACACTAGCTTTAATCAACAAAAAGAAAATTTATTCATGATTTTAAAATAAAAGTTCTAACCTTTGTGGTTTTAAGGATCACAAAAAAAATTCTAGCCTAACAGGTAGTTATTATTATTAGAGTCTCTAAATCAGACATTTAAATTCTAAAACCTGACTACCCCCGAAAGCGAGGAATCGTGATTTTCACTTCACCTTTTGTCAGTTCAAATTGCTATTAAGACACTTACTTCGGGAATAGGTCTATTGATGAATGTTCTGGTAACTTACGGTTTTTATTTGGGCTTCTAGGCCTTCGATGGAACACAAAACCGATTTCACACTTTGTAGGAAACACTTAGAGCCCACTACGGCTTTACGTTAAAAAAAACTCGTGCTTTACTTGGCTCTCGTAAATATTGTCATGAGCCTCTACTGCGGCTCGGTCGAAGTAAGCCTCTCGGCTCGGTGGAAGTCAGCCTTCACGGCGGCTTGGTGGAACTTAGCCTAGATTCCTGTCCACCGGACTCTTAAATAAACCGCGGGCACTCTCTCGGTAATATGGCTACGCCGGAACCAAAACTCCGGATACAAACATTCCACCAATCCCGGCGTACCACAAATTCGATGGATTCGGTCGGCAACCCGCACAGCACACTATATACCGAACGGCTTGGAATTTCTGAATGTTACAATATATATATATATATATATATATATATATATATATATATATATATATATATATATATATATATATATATATATATATTACGGCTGCGCACTGCTGACATACGATTTTTTACCCATTAGTACCTAACACACATTACATTCGTTGCTGTGATAAATTACTACAGTTACTAAATTTTTATCCACAAGATATCTCACTAAAAACATGAACATGGAAGAAAGGTGGCGTGATGCTTTATAAAGCAAATTAAATCATTTTTATCTCTTCTAGCAATTGCAGCTGCCAACTTAGTTGTTTTTGAACTTCGTTGCGTACATAGGAAAATATTTTTATTGCCTTGTGGGTGTGTGGATATAAAAAAAAAGGTATTTAGTTGCCCCATCTAGTTACGTCCAATTACATTAATGCCGGGAGGCTTTAAGTTTGATTTCGAAACCACATGAAACCACTACTTGCTTGAAGTCTTCATTTCAATAATAAAATCAATGAGGTGATGGTGTTTTGAAACGCTGTTAGTAAGGACATACGCAACAGATATAGCCGACAATAATCAACAATCAAAGCTAGTGTAAATATCATTTACTTGACAATCTGTCACTTAAAACTATAAAACAAGACGGGTTTTAGTTTTCGTAGTTGAAGAATGAACATAATTTTGATAATTTGTGGAATGTCCTTTCTCTTTTTCCGACAATATGTGATAAAAGTACTAGCGGAACCAAATATATGCTATTTTTGTGATAATAACTGCAATAATCCTAATGATTGGAGTAAACAAAACTGTTCATTTCTAAATCCGTATTTAAATGACGAAACAGGAAAATCTGAAACACCTACTGAGTCTACAGTACCTGAAATAGTTGTTGGAACACGTAATGATTACTCAGCATACACAGATTCATCATTTCAACCCAGGGTATTATGTTTGAGTGTTGTTAGATATTTGCGTCATCAGAAATTAATTAAAAAATCGTGCACTTTGGAAAAAATGGAAGGATATAACATGTCTCGTTGTCAGTATGAATATAGGACACCAGTAGAGGATTTCTGGGCTGAGGATTGCTATATGTGTGATAGTGATCTCTGCAATTCAACAATTTTTTTTCAAATTACAATTGTTTTTACTAACTGGTGTGGTACTGTTAGTACTGAATTGTTAGCTTAAGTAGAACTAATGTACATAAAGAAAGTTTCCATTAATAGCGTTCACATTTATTTGGAACCGATTATTTATTAAAGCTTTTTTTTGTAAGAATTATTAATACAAGTATGTGATCGAAGAAACTGTGCTTATTATCTCTAAATGTGATTCGATACACCAACGCCTTTTTTAGCCTTTAAGGGGATGCCTAGCCCTGAAAATGACGCCATACAGAAACAAATTGCTTGGTTTTTAAATTACTGTTAGTATTTTGAATTCTTTCGAACAAGTTCGTTACGTTTTGCGGTTTTTACGATTTCTTTTCTTCCGAAAAACGAACAAAAGTAATTTCGAACGTCGCACAGTAACAAAGTTGTTAAATTCACTAAAGAAGAAAATGGGCCAAAAGTTATTCTAAACCTAGGTGTACGCCAATAAGGGCTAATCTTGTTTTCAAATAAAGTTTTTATCTAAAAAGTTTTTAAGGGGCCGAGATTCAACTCAAGATGATCCCATATGAGGAAGACCAGTTGAGGTAAGAAATGAGGAAACTATCAGGCTGGGTAAAGTGAGCAGGCACTGACTAGGAAAGAAATTTGTCAATAGAGTCGATACAATGAGTTTGCAACGGTTCTCCACCTCTAACGAAAAGAAATTCTCAATCGTATTCTGAAAAGTTGATGGCGACAGTTTTTTAAGGAACTTTGCTTATTGAATGTGTGGAGAAAGGGTAAAGTGAAAGTAGGCCCAGAACCTGAAGAAGGTCTTGCTGTTACAAGACAGGTACCGGCGCTACTAGGCTTGCACTGTGTGAGTTATGCATTAGCCGTGTTATGACTTCCACCCTTTAGCTCTATAGTGCGACTTCTTTTTGTTTAAACATCTGAAAAAAATTCTCGCTAACCAAAAATTTTCTCCAGATGATGCACTGAAAGCAAAATGAAATAACTCAAGAAACAATGGACTAAGTGTTTTAGTAAAGACGGCGGTTATACAGGAAATTATTTTTATAAGCTCTGCGTCCTGCACATCTTAAAAATACACCCTCGTATTTTGCAAATAGTTTTATCGTGAAAAATAATTATAAGCCGTGATCCATAATGGTAAAAATATAAATTTTTAGTCGATTAATGTGTGATCAACCAGACAACGTTTACCGTGCTGGTAATGAAATGCTATTGACCAATCAATTTTCTGTAAATTTATTAATACTCGATAAGTCAGTAGTCTAATTTCGAAATATAAATATCCATTAAGATATCTCGTGCCATCGAGGGTGAAACGTAAAAAGATCACACGGTTTAATCGCAGGAATCATTATTTCTTTTCTAACCAAAGATGTGAAGCTTTTGTTGCAAATTTATTGGTTGGTATCGTTAAAGGCATGCTTGCTGCACCCAATACTTAAAAGGATGACTTTAAATTTAGACACGAAGTATATCATCATCATCATCATCACCATCATCATCACCATCATCATCATCAACTTATACTCTCCACGGCTGGACGAAAGCCACCCTCAAGTCCGCTTGTACCTAATTTCCAGCCACTCTTTTCAAATCATCAGTACACCGGTTTGGTGGTCTACCTCTACTTCGATAGGCTTCGGATCTTGGTCGCCACTCTATGATTCTCTTTGTCCATCGCCCATCCTTAAACCTAGCAACATGTCCAGCCCAATTCCATTTAAGATGTAGAATGAATTTGACTACGTCTTGTACCCGTTCTCTTCCTGATAATGTGATTTGAGATGTGATCACTAAGAGTAACTCCATCTTTCGTTGCATGACACATATTTTATTGATGTTTTTCTTCGTCATTGTGAGAGTATCGGCTCCATACGTAAGAACGGGGAGTATGCATCTGTCAAATACTTTTCTTTTTAAACACATAGGGGGGTTAGATTTGAATACATAGGCCAATTTGCCATATACAGACCAGGAGAGACCTATTCGCCGCTGAATTTCATGTGTTTGGTTATCTCGTCCTATGCTGATTTCATATCCTAGGTATTTATATTGGTGCACTTGCTCTATCTCGACGTTATTTAGTTTTATAGTGTCGCTTAATACAAGATTTGTCATAAACTGGGGCTTGCATAGGTTGATTTTTAGACCAACCTTTCCTGAAGCTTCCTGAAGCATATGTACGATAGTTTGTGCTTTTTGTATTTTGTCTATTATTAAAACAATGTCGTCTGCGAAACAGAGGTGATTTAACTTTTCACCGTCAATGTTAAGTCTCATTCTTTTCCAGTTTATTGATTTTAGAATACTTTCTAGAAGTGTTACGGAAAGCTTGGGTGAGAGCGTATCACCCTGCCGCACTCCTCTTTCAATTCGAAATTTGCTGGTGATTAGTTTGTATTTTAACATGAACGGTGGCATTTTCATATATGTATTTAATTAAACTGGAATATCGATCATCGATACGACACTCAGCAAGCGCTTCCAAAAGTATCTTCTGATTTACAGAGTCAAAAGCGTTTTCGAATTCCACAAATATGAGTACAAGAGGCTTATTATACTCTATACATTTCTCAATGAGAATTTTAACTGTAAGCAGATTGTCGTTGGTTTCATACCCGAGCGGAAACCTGCCTGTTCTTTTGAAAGGAAAAACTCGAATTTATCTGCTAGACGTTTGATAAATATTTTCGTAAATAGCTTGTATACACGGCTCAAGAAGCTAATGGATCGATACTTTGTATGGTCTGAAGTTATCTCCTTTTTTGTGCATGATGTCAATAATTGTATTATTCCATTGCGATGGAGTTATTCATTCCAGGAGGCATTTATTAAATAACACTTTAAGTGATTTGATAATTTGTTGTCCTCCTTGTTTAATTGTATCTACTACCTGCTTCACCCGGAGCTTTGTTATTTTTCATGTCTTTCAAGGCTTATGTGATTTCTTCTTCTGTGATATCCTCCGAGCCCTGATTTAGGACTTTTGGCATGTTGATTCCTATTCTTTTATCTTGTAAGGTATATAATTGTTGATAAAATAATTCGATGATCTGTAAAATATCTCTTTTGTTTACTATGCATGTCCTTAATCTTGCATATGTCTTTCCTTCTCATTGTGTTCTTCCTTCTCAACACTTTTAAGCTTTTATTCTGTTTTACAAGGTTTGTAATTTCCTGTACATTTTTTTGTCTTTTCTGATTTCCTTCGATATATCTCTATTTATAGTTCTGTATTCAGCTGTAGTCTTATTTACCATTTCTCTCCTTTGCCTAAGAATATAAGAATAAGAAATGGACAACCCCGAAGGATGTGGATTCCTATAGAAGAGAGATAGCAAGCTCGTTGGAACACAATAAAGATACAGCAGTTGATGGGATATTTGAAAACATTAAAAATAGTATAGAAAATGCCATTAACGAAACTTGCCCAAAACAACAAAAAGAACAGAAATTAAATAAAAGAATAAAACAGCTAATAAAGCAAAAGGTGTGAAGTACTTGATTATATAAATATTAAGTTTTCTAATTTCGAAATCAAATATTTTCCTGGACCCTGGACTTGGTGCAGTTTTCAACGAAATTAGCATAATAAATATAATACCACATTAACAATTTGAGGACACTGACCGCACTGAACTTGAATGAGAGTAAGCTAGATTTCTATGTAGTTGGTAGAAATTTTAAAATTTTATCTAGGACTGATTAACCTTTTTGAAAAGATGGGTTTTAAAATAGCTTTTACCTGAAGATCTTTATGTAAACTATTTTTGATAAATCATATTAACTACTATAATAAGGTAAAAATAATGTCCTAATTTAAAAAAAAAAAAAACACTGCTTGTTTACTTACTATTTTATTCTTGATTTTTGCAAAGTCGAGATAAGAAAACAGTTAAGAGAAATTTATTACTATTGGTGCAAACAAACCTTTAAATATATAGCTGTGATAAAACAAAATAAACCTTAATCTTTTGTAAAATCGATGTTAATTTATTTGGAATTTTGGTGAAACTATTTAAATAGTGTCGTGTTTTTCGAAAATTACAATTATTTCAAAAAGGACTCGCAAAAAAATTCCTCCGGTGAATATCACATTTTTGAAACATAAGTATGTCGTCTATTTGGGAACAAATGGATGATCTTATTAAAAAAGTTAGATATGTTTAGAATGAAAATGCATTCAAAACTTGCCACTTTTCACAATTTAATTTCAGTAGTGCGGTAGCTCTTTGAAACCGCAACAAATACCGATATTTTTTTCTAGGTGGTTATTTACGACGCTTATTTCAAAATCGAATATAGATCAGTAAAATATGGTAACACCTTGAATACTTTCTTAGCTGTCAGCTGTAATTAAAATTTTTCTATACTGTATTATTTTTAGTGTTCCGTACGGAACACTTATAAGATCATTTACGTGTTTGTCTGTCCGCCTGTTTGTCAGTCTGTCTGTCGATCTGTCACACCCGATTTCCTCCGATTTAGACATAGAAAGCTGAAATTTGGCACTAATATACGAATTGATGGCCTCACCAGAGCCGTGTAGCTTTGAAAGCTAAATTTTGACTTAAGGGGTTGGTTTCTGGGATGAAATCGGAAGTGAAATTTTTTTTTTACCAGGTCATCGAGTGGGGTGACAAATGAAAGCTTGTAAAAACACGAGTTCCAAAATATATATAATGTATTACTGGCATACACTTTTCTTTGTGTTATTTTTAGAAAATAACGATAAATCGCTGCCCCCCCTTATCTCGAAAAGTACTGATCAAAAAATTTTGAAAACGTTCTAGAATATTCTCCACAAGGTGTAGATTGAACGAAAATTATCACGAGTGCTTTACCTGTAATAATTTATCTGGGATATATATAAAAAAAGAAACATTTCAAGGTCATTAGTCTTCACTAAAGGTCGGAAAAAACTTTGTTGAAAACTCATTTGGGATGTGTTTTTTGAAATCATTGATCATTTTATACCTCCATAACAAAAATCTTTATTTTAAAAGCAATCAACGTACGGAACACTTATTGCGCAAGTTTTGAAAATATCAAAAGTAGTGTCACTAAAACCACTGTAACTTATAAGCTAATCGTCGAAATGTCATGCAATTTTCACACGTCTCGTTCGAAGGTCGGCACTGCCTAAAAATCATAAGGATTTTTTAAAAAGGGCGACATGTATGTGTCAGACCAAAAACTTTTCAGCCTACGTGTTATGTATAAAAAACGGCTCTTTCTAATCTCCTCCTTCTCTTTTATCTCCGTGTAAGTTGTACTATAAATTATTATGCATCAAATGGACTAATTATTTCAATAAAAGGATAAATTAGCATATAATTATTAACATAATACAAAATCTATCGACCCCATTCTTTTCACCCCCTTCTACTAAAACGATATCGTTCAAGAATTACATGGTTTATCCCTTCTGAAGGTATTACGTGTAAACCAAGTTTGAAATTAATATCTCATTTCGCTATAGAGTTATCGTGCCAAAAGACAGACAAACTGCCAGACAAACAGACCATCGGAAATAGGTGATTATATCTTTCGTGATCTAGGAACCCTAAAGTATGAAGACAAGCAAAAGATACTTACCTTTAACAAGAAAAGTAAAAAACCTTGCGTAATTTACTATAGATATTATTGATATAAAAAAAATAATGAAGTAGCTGCCTTATTAGTTTGTCATCGATGACTTCAGCTGAATAACTCTCAGAAAGCAAAAAGTAGTATTCCTGCACTTTCACACAGCTTTCTTCCAATCGCAGTCGCATATATACATTTTCATCGTGAAGCAAAAAAGCAGTAAAGGTAGTAGGAAAAACTAAAGAAAATACTGGAAAAAAACTTAGCGAGACGTGTACTTCTAACATGCACCGCTCTGGGAGGAATTAAGCGGGCCACATCCTTCGAACACTTTCCATGAAAGTACTTGTAGAATAGGCTCAAGTCGCCAACCGTTCTTCGATGATCCAGCCAATCAAGGCCGACGGTCAGTTCCGGATCTCCATTCAGACGAACAGCTCTTCTCTGAATAGAATCCAAAAAATGCAGTGTATGTTTGGGAGCGGGGCTCTAAACATGGAAGCAGTATTCCATAGTTGGTCGAATTTGAGCTTTGTAAAGACAGTTGTTGTGGAGTGTAAAGCTTTCTGGTTCGAAATAATATTCCCAACTTTTGAGAAGCTCTCCTTGCTATGCCTGCAACATGTTCATGCCAGGACATATTTGCTCCCAAATTAACGCCGAACAAATTGAGTGACGATGCTAGAGGAATGGAGTGCCCCGACATAACTATGTCGGGTTCAGCAACCTTAACTTTTTTAGAAAAAACTGCCGCCTGGGTTTTTGTAGCGTTAAATTCCACTTGGTTACTGTCACCCCAAGATAAAATTTCTTCCAGGTCTTTGTTAAGTTGAATGACTTCCTGCTGTTTGCGAATATTCGTCTGAGTAGCCGGTGTCCGAGCGTTCAAAGTGAATGAAGAGATAAGTGTACTGTCATCTGCAAAGCTATAGATTGAATTCTCGGTCTTTTCCAGCAGACCGTTAATGTAAATGAGAAAGAGAGTAGGAGACAGTATCGAGCCTTGGGGTACACCGGCGTTGATAGTGAAGGTGTTAGAAAGAAATCCGACGACTGCCACTCGTAAAGAACGCTCTCTGAGGAAACAAGAGAGCCACAAACAGAACTTTTCCGACATACCATAAGAACGTAGCTTAGCCAACAGCCCATCGTGCCAAACACGGTCGAATGCCTTGGATATGTCAAGAGCAACCGCGCGAGATTCTCCAAAGTGTTCAATTGCATTGTTCCAAACATGTGTTACATAAGTCAGAAGATCTCCTGTTGATCTATTTTTACGAAAGCCATATTGCTGATCGCTAATAATGTTGAATCCTTCAAGATATTTTAGAAGATGCTGATTGATAGCCTTTTCCATGACTTTCGATATTATTGAAAGCAGTGCGATTGGTCGGTGGTTATTTGAAAAGGTCTTCTTGCCTTTTTTAGGTATCGGCTGAACTGTAGCACATTTCCAGCAGGAAGGAAATATTCCCTTTCTGTAGGACAGATTGAAAAGTCTACAGAAAACTGGTGTTAGTTCCCTCGCACAGTTTTTAAGAACTATGGCAAGTATTCCGTCAGCGCCAGAAGCTTTTTCGGTGTCTAGCTTCATCAGAATACGCTTTATGATACGCTGTCTGAAGACAATATCGGGCATCCTTGACTGCACTATGGGAATAGTGGGTGGTGTTTTTCCTTGGAAGTCGACAGTAGAATGTGAAGCAAAGAGTTCAGCCAACAAGTTCGCTTTCTCAACAGACGTCGTTGCAATAGAACTATCTGGCCGTGTGAGTGACGGTATGGTGGATTTGGTGAAATTTTGACTAACTGCCTTAGCGACCGACCAAAAGGACCTTGAATTGTAGGGACAAGCAAGAAGTTTGTTTCCGATCCGTTGAGTGTGTACCTCCTTGGATTCGTCGATAATTTTTTTTTGCATCTGTTCCTGGCACGAACAAATGTGTTACGATGTATGGTGTTAGGATTTTCACGCCATTGTCGGTATGCAAGATGTTTAGAACCAACAGCTTCTTTGCATTTTCGGTCAAACCAAAGCTTGCCGTTGGAAGGGCATTTCTTCAAAAAAGGGATGTAAGCCTCCATACCGGCCAAAATAACATCGGAAATCTCTCTGCCGCAGTCAAATGGGTCGTCGGATCGAAAACAAACGTCTAACCAAGGGAAAGTTCGAAAATATTCCATGAGATCTTCCCATTTAGCACACTTGTAGTGCCAAATCTTGCGCGGTTTAGGCGCCTCTCTGTCATTGATTGGTAGAATACTCGATGTCGAAAGTAGTTTATGGTCGAAAGAACCTAAGGGCGGATTTACCCTGACCGTGTAAATCTCCGGATTGGTGGTTAAAA
This sequence comes from Pachyrhynchus sulphureomaculatus, assembly GCA_019049505.1. Classification (NCBI taxonomy): domain Eukaryota; kingdom Metazoa; phylum Arthropoda; class Insecta; order Coleoptera; family Curculionidae; genus Pachyrhynchus; species Pachyrhynchus sulphureomaculatus. The sequence goes on from CM032456.1 coordinate 152,647,295, forward strand.
AGAGATCAAGAAGACTGGCAAACTCTCCATCTCGATCAGGGATCCGTGTTGGTTCGTCAATAAGCTGAGTTAAGCCACAATTGATTGAAAATGATTCGGCTTCACGACCTTGTTCGTCGGTGGTATGTGAATATTTAAGCCAGTTGATGTTGTGTACATTAAAGTCGCCCAAGATGGCAATTTCGACATTTGGATAGTTAATTTGTAAATGATCGATGGTGTCTGCAAGGGAAGCGAAAAGTGTTCTAAAGTTAGTATCACTTAGTGGTCGATAGAGGATACAGATGAACCTTGTGGTTGGTTGAGTTGTTATTTTTAACCACATAACATCAAAGTTTGGGGGCTCCAGAGCCTCTTCTCGTTGGCAAGGGAGGTCGCTTCTGACATAAAGACAGATTCCAAAGTTACGCCTAAATCAGGAATAGAAGTCGTACCCAGGATAAAGATAATTTACTGTGCTGGTCGATGAACTGACCTTAGATTCACAGAGAGCGAGTACTGATGATAAAACTAAGATGGTGGATTGATAAATTTGGTAAACTTCTACAAAATGGCGGAAAATTTTGTTAAGCGGCATGACTGTTGGTAAACAAGATTCTTGTAACGGTTGTGTATAAAGTTTTAAGAAGATGCAACGCGCAGTTGCAATTGGCGGCTACCGTAGGTAAATTTCAAAAAGTGGACTGCGGCTCAGATAAAAACTGAATTGAAAAAAGGTCATGTGGCATCTGCACCAACACTCACTTTTTTATGGGTATAACACACGTGCTGCAGGGAAATCCCTAAAGCGCTATAGGAACCCCGCATGTGCGGAAAAAGCGATTCACGCCGATCTTGAATCGCTGTAAATTGTACCCAATGGAAAACACAGTCCTGGGCAAATCATTTCAAAGGAATGAAGTTCTCCATATAAAATACTGATTAAAAAGCATTGTACTAGGAGTGACAAGCTGAACTTCATATGGATCTGAAGTATCAGCGCGAAATGTATTCCTGGCATGCACTTTAGGAAGAATTAAGCGTTCTACATTTAATACTAGATAAATGAATTAAACGTGGTCGTACAACCACTGCAAATGCTGCACTTTCAGAACGACCCATTTAAGACTTCTTCTGCTGGACTTTGAATTAGTTTCCCATCCACCCTATTCACTAAATTTGACGACTTTTTTTTTATTTCTTAGCCGCAAAAATTGGTTTTGGTGGACGAAATTTTCGGCGATTGAAAAGATTATCTGTGCTGTAAACGAGTATTAAACACAGTTCAAAACGTTTTTTTTTTCTGCGGAAATAAAAGCACTTGAATCTCATTGAGCTCAATGAAAATTATGTTGAGAACTAAACCGGTGGTTTAAACTAGATATAAATTCTGTAAACAAGACAATAATTATACCATTTGAATGGATCTTTAAACTTTCTAAAATAACTTTACCTAATCTAACCTCCCAGCACACCCTTTCAAAGAAAAGAACCCTGCGGCATATTTTACTCTCTCAGAAAAAAGAAAACGTTTTTCTTCGAGCTCCTATAATGAATTAGATAAAAAGTAAAAATACTGGAAATTCCCAAGTAATTTTCCGATACAAGATGTCTAAACGATTAATCTTAGTGTTGTACATGATAGGAAATAACCGACCAAGTGCAAATCGGACTTGCGCAGTTAGTGTTCCGTACGTTGCTTGCTTTTAAGATAAAAATTTTTGTTACGGAGGTATAAAATAATCAATCACTTCACAAAACCACCCCAAATGTTTTTTTCCAATCGTTACTGAAAACTGATGACCTTGAAATTTTTGTTTTTTTATATATCAGATAAATTATTAAAGGGAATGCACTCGTGATAATTTTCGTTCAATCTAAACCCTGTGGAGAATATTCCAGAGTTTTTTCAAAATTTTTTGAACAGTACTTTTCGATATAAGGGGTGAACAGCAATTTTTTAAAAATAATTCAAAGAAAAGTGTGCGCAAATACTACATTATATATTTTTTGAACTCGTGTTTTTACAAGCTTTCATTTCACACCCCACTCGACGGCTTGGTAAAAAACTTTTTTTTCACTTCCGATTTCACCCCCCAAAACTAACCCCTTAAGTCAAAATTTAATTTTCAAAACTACACGACTCTAATGAGAGCATCAATTCCTATATTAGTGCCAAATTTCAACTTTCTATGTCAAATAGTTTTGGAGAAAATCGGATGTGACAGACAGACGGACAGACAGATACCGAAGTGATCTTATAAGTGTTCCGTACGGAACACTAAAAATATGTTCGGTTTCTTGGAAAATCTCGACGAGGCATATTTTAACGCTCTGAGGCAACATTTTTACACACCGAAGCGACCTTATAAATGTTCCGTATGAAACACTAAAAAGGCACGAAAAGATAAAAACCAGCACGTGGAATACATTCACACAGAAAATAGAGGATTTATCGCAAAAAAAATTAACCAAAAAAAACGATTATGTGATATAATAAATATATTAGAGCAGAGGTGCTCAAACGGTCGATCGCGAGTGCTTTTTGAGTCGATCTCGAGAAAAAAATTCCGATATAGAACTATTCACAGATTTTGTTTTAGGTAACTAAAACAAAATGTAATGAATAAACTACTAAAATTTATTTGATCCACAATTAGGCCAGAATAACCCTCTCATCACTTCCTTTTATCGTAATAACCCCCTGCTAGCGGCAAAAGGCGGCTTTATCAAAGGAACGTGGGGTACTTGTCAAAGAAAAGCCGCGTTTTTGATTCCCGCCGATTTTTCTAGAAACTTCGGGCGGCGTGTTTTGACGGGAACATTCGAGACTTCGTTCGCGCCGATATAAATGTTGCGCCTGCAGGAATAGGAGTCAGTCTGAGTTGTAACTTGAAGGCGATACATCGATACAAAGTTTATTAATAAATAGTCCAAAATGAGTGCGGCGAAGAAAAGTAAAACTTATCATTTTAATAACGATTGGGAGGAAGAATTTTTCTTTTGTATGGTAAAGGATAAGTGCATTCGTCTCATTTTCCGTGCGTCAGTTGCAATACCTAAGCCTGGGAACTTAGCGAGGCATCATAAAACGGTTCATAAAAACTATGAAAAGGATTTTCCGTCACAGAGTGAATTAAGAAAACAAAAAATACGTGATTTGATAGCTTGTTTGAAAAAAGAACAAACCATGTTCACAAGACCAGCCAAACAATCAAAAGCTGCAACGATCACGTCATTTAAAATATTTCATATATTGGCGAAACACAAGAAACCATTTGATGATGGATTGGTTGTGAAGGAAGCATTTATTGAAGCGGGTGGGACTTTATTTGGAGATTTTATAAATAAAACAAAGATTATGTCTGCTATTAGAGAACTTCAGTTATCTCGTCCGACTGTCACAAGGCGTGTTGAAGTCATGAGTCAGGACATGGCAGATAAACTAAAACATGATATCATGGAATGTACATACTTTTCTTTACAGTTCGACGAATCCACCGATATGACAGACACTGCCCAGCTGTGTATTTTTATTCGAATGGTATTCAATGACATGTCGGCTAAGGAAGAGTTTTTGACAATGATTCCTCTGACAGGAAAGACCCGTGGCGAAGATATATATGACGTTTTCTTCAATTTTGTAACAAACTACAAGCTACCAATATATAAACTAGTGTGCATTACAACCGATGGAGCACCAGCAATGACTGGATACAAAAACGGTTTTGTGGCATTGTGTCGAGCTAATGATGATTTCCCTTTATTTTTCTCCTTCCATTGCATTTTACATCAACAAGTTTTGTGTTCAAAAGTTCTAAACATGGAGGAGATTATGGGCATTGCAATAAAAATTGTGAATTCTATCCGTGCACGTAGCTTGAAACGATGGCTCTTTAAATTGCAGTTGGAAGATAGTGAGTCAGCTGAACACACTGATTTAGTTCTTCACACGGACGTTAGGTGGTTGAGTCGCGGAAAATTCCTAGAAAGGTTTCAAGAATTATTGCCCGAAATAACAGCTTTTCTGGACGAAAGAGGTGATGACACTCAGATGCTGAAAAACGGAAAATGGCTGACTGATTTGGCATTTTTGACAGACATCACAATGCATTTAAACACCATTAATTTGGAGCTTCAAGGTAAAGGAAAAACTATTATTGAGATGATTAGCGCAATAAACGCATTCAAAAGTAAATTGCAAGTTATGATAGATCAACTAAAAAGAAAGGATCTGAAAAATTTTCTGTCTTTGAAAACAAGGATTCCTCAGTTGAATTATGATATTTATGAGGCAGAATTATCAAATATTTGGGGCCAATTCGAAATACGTTTTATGATTTCAGTAAATTGGCAAATTATGTTCTGTTGAAAATGAGTTAGTGCAGATTATATCAGATATACATCTCAAAGCCACAGCATCTGATACAAAATTCTGGTGCTTTATATCTGAAGATAAATATCCGAATCTAAGGCAAATCGCCCTTCAACTGACGGCAATGTTTGGGTCAACTTACTTGTGCGAGTCTGCATTTTCCGAAATGAAGATAATTAAGTCAAAATATCGCAATCAACTAACTGACAAACATATGTCATCATGCTTGCGATTAGCACTCGGTAATTAAGTACCATCTTATGAAAAGTATGCTGAGGACATGCAGTGCCACGCTTCAACATCCAAAGTCACTCTTTAGTTAAGTTTAGACACTAGAACTCGTTTGTTTTGTAAGAACCAATAAACTCGCAATTTTGAATAATTGTGAGTTTTTTCATTGACATTTTAGAGCAGACTTACACTTACCTTGACTAAAAAAAAATGCATATTGTGCGGAAAACTAATATCTATGCCACGATACACCCTACCTAGACGACAATCCTGCATCACACTTACTTGCAGCCTCTCAGAGTCGATCGATCGTAGTCTAACAATATTGAGGTAGATCGCCAGCAGTTCAAGTTTGAGCACCCCTGTATTAGAGTATATGAATAACATTTGTTTTTATACTTCCCATTCTACTGTTAAGATAACATCCGAAAACTTTCGGTAAAATAGTCTGTAATATGAAAAAGGACACCCTATTTTATGAGAGGATTTTTTACAACACCCGGTATAAAACCGTAATATCTGTCACTTCGATTAGTAACTAAAAACTGAAAGAGAGTTATATTTTTTATCAAACGCTCATCTTAAATCTATTTAGAAACGTTTGTGACGGTTGCCAAAACACGGTTTGTGTCTCGCCGATTTTGTCTGCAGTTTAACAAGTGCAGGCCGTCGGACATCACGGCCTCAAAACCGAAAGTGTCCAATTTTTAAATTCAAAATTGGGAAAAGTGAAATTCCAGACATTCAGTGGAGCGATATTATGTGAGTTCTACTTCCTAGTTTGTGTGTTACTTCCCGCTGCGAGATAAGTTAACAATTTATTGAGCGGATCATCCTTCCAATATATTTTACGACTTCTTATTACTTAATGGAAGTACAGTTAACTAAATGCAAGTGATTTATTGAGTGTTCTATTTTTAACTAACAAGCTGTAGCTATTTTTATAATTGATATTAAATAAATGGAAGAGATATTCTTCAATGACATTTTAAGATAATAATTCAAATAATTTCAATTTGAAATAGTTTGTTTTTCTAATTGAAGGACTTGCAAATGAAACTATATATGGTAATTGAAGAAATTATCAGCACAGTAACAAAAATGCACGAGCGTTTTCGTTGTGTAACCGACCAAGACAAACCTTATTAATACTGATTAATTTGCGGAATGTAAAATACATTTCTTTCAATTGGTTATACTTTGCCTGTAGGAGCAAAACAGGAAATTTAGGAATTGAAATTATTTAAGGCATTTCTGTACAATGTTGCTGCGATTTTGCAAGATTTGGGAAAGAAACAAGTAGAATCTACAAAGTTTAATAACAAATCGGGTTTCTAATATACAACTGGGAAAATTCATTCAGACTAAAGAAAAATGTGTTTATCCACTTTCACTGTATATCACCGACTTTGCTTAAGTTTTTTTCTGACCAATTTTTTTTTTAATTCGTGTGCACTGAAATTGAACTACCATTTTAATTTACAGTAAGAAGTTCAAATATTCTTAAAATCGACATGTTACCTCAAATTTTCATTTAAAATTGTTTTAAAGTATGAACAATATGTCTAATCAACCCTATAAAGAACTATATCCACTCAATGTAAGAAGAATAAAATAAACTTAAAAGTAATGACAGGAACATTTAAATATATGGTATAGCTTTAAATTATTTTGTAGAAAAGAAATGGAAACTTCTGCTCCTTTTAACACACGTTGTTGTGTTATTAACTTTTTTCTTTTATTTTTAGAAATTTTCCTTTCTTTTTAATTGACATAAAATTCTTTTTAATTTTAGTTAGTTTTAATTTGGCATATCGTCTATTAATATAATATAATGTTTTTTAAAATTTTCATTTTAAGATTGGTTTAACGTCGATATCTATATTTGTTTATTTAATTAACTGAACTCAGACAATTTATTAAAATTATATTCTTGTGATTTTTTGTTGCATTCCTAAAATTTTTATAAAATATACCCCGTGCAGTGGCCAAGTTCAAGGGACAAAAGGGTAAGAGCAGATAGATATGACAGGCATCGTTTCAATTAAAAAAAACGGTCAAATGCAAATTGAACTTGCCCAATTAGTGCTCCATAAAAAAAAAATTTGTTACGGAGGTATAAAATGATCAGTAACTTCACGAAACACACTCCAAATGAGTTTTCAACAAAGTTTGTTTCCGATCTTTAATGGAAACTGATGACCTTGCTTTTTTTTATATACCAGATAAATTATTTAAGGTAATGCACTCGTTATAGTTTTCGTTCAATCTACATCACGTGGAGAATATTCCAGAATTTTTTCAAAATTTTTAGATCAGTGTATCGAGATAGAGGGGGGCAGCGATTTTTTCAAAATAATACAAAGGAAAATGTGCGCTTGTAAGTCATTACATATATTTTTGAACTCATGTTTTTACAAGCTTTCATTTGACACCCCACTCGATGACCTAGCAAAAAATTTTTTTTGCTTCTGATTTCACCCCCCATCAATTCCTGTATTAGTACCAAATTTCAACTTTCTATGTCAAATAGTTTCGGAGAAAATCGGGTGTGACAGACGGACAGGCGGGCAGAAGGACAGACAGACAGAAGGACAAACACCGAAGTGATCTTATAAGTGTTCCGTACTGAACACTAAAAATGAAGCTGCGTATTGAGGGGGAACCAACGATAAGTGGAGCGGAAGAAAAAAACCTTTCTTACACTGAAACTCTCAAAGCTTAGACACGTTCTATCACAATCATCAAGATAGATGAGCAGGGACAAATTTATGGCAAAAAAAATCCTTTTATGCATCACAACTTTAAAAACTTAAACCTAATTTAACAAGCGCTGACCTAGGGGAGAAAGTATAGATTTTTCACAAAAAACATCGAAAAGTAGATTTTTAAACGCTTAAACTCCTCGCAAGAAGCGATGGCCAGTCGAAGTGAGTAGGAGTGAATTTTTTAAGAAATATACTTTTGTTTTAAAACTTTAAACCTCTCCCAATTTTAATAAAAAGAGACTTATCTCTAAGAGCGCGGTGTTTTCTACATTCGTATAGGCTGGGGGCATATGCTCCTCGTAGAGCCTCTATTAAACTGCAATATACCATACCTGTAAATTAGTTTTCAATCCCTCTTTTTCCCCTTTATTTTTCTTCATACTTCCATTCGGGTTTTTTCTCTTTTTTCACAGTTTTTCAGAATATTACCAATAGCGCTAACAAGATGTTAAACATTACTAACTGAAAAAATAACTTATTTTAAATATTTACTTTTATACATTCATGTGTATTTCTATTCACAATATTTTACTGCTAAACAATAAACATATAGTATGTGTATTTTGAAGTCCTGCGTACCACCCATTACATTTTCTAATGTCAACGCAAAATATAATAATATCATATAACCATTTTCCTATTATTAATTGATTTGATAGCACTATTTCCGAGAACCAAAACCACTTTCTACTGATTATTGTGTCAGAATAGGGGAGAAAACAGAAACCGTTCACGATAGATGGCACAAATCTATATTTTAATATGTTCGAAAATCTTCCGTTTTATTTAATTGCCCCATTAATTACGCTCCAAACATTTAGTTATACATCTTCATCTTTTGTATATACTAGTACAATTTATGAAATTATTAAGAAAAATGCATTTTTCCCCTTTAATAACACCAATTAGATAATATAAAAGATTTATTTTGATTCCATGTGACATAAAAAATACATCCTTAGTCGTGAAAATGTTAACGGAGTTTAACTCAAGCGTGACAACATGTACAATGTAAAATTACACTTATTATAGGAGCACCCTTTCTATTAAATGCCATTTGACAATTTATCGTGTGACTGTGTCCGCAATTGTTCATTTTGATATAGTTTTCTTTAGAAAAGATGACAGGGTATACATGCCCTTTACCTTTCTCTAGAACTAAGAAGGAAGATAGGAAAAAGATACTTGTACCTATGATACAAATATCCGCCGGCAGCTCTTCGCTATTTCCTGAACCTTTAAATTTCTTTGCTAAAATTGTATTCAAATTCCTCTGCCATTTTCCAGATATTTCTAATTGGCGAGAGTTTAATTACTTTGTATATCATTTAACATATCACTTAGTTAATATATTGGGCTAACAATGGTATACTGTTAAAAGATTGTTAAATTTAATTAAATGAACATTTCAAAGCATTTAACGAATACCATACTTTTAAACAGTTTTTTTTTAAATGTATTTTATATCGTTGGCAAACTTACAAGAATTTAATAAAAAGTATCAATTATCAAACAGTTATATAACATACTGGGAAATACGCGATACTGAGATTGGAGATTTGATGAAAGTTTAAACCAATAATCTTCAAAATAATTCCCCAAATTATAAGATTTGTTTTGATTTTTGTAATTTTTTCATCGTAGGTTTATTAATCAAAATAAAAAGATTGATTTCTCAATACTCACACACACACACGCACACACGCGCACACGCGTACACGCGCACACACCCACACACACCCACACACACGCACACACGCACACACGCACACACCCCCACACACGCACACACACGCACACACGCACACACCCACGCACGCACCCACGCACTCACGCACCCACCCACCCAGTGCAGTTAAAAATTACCTCATTTTTAAGACATTAAAGTTAAGAATGAAACTGTTTTATTTTCGATTTTCCGTACATATACATAAAATAAGTAAACTAATTGTTCTATTCTTTGTTTTAATAAATACCTATGTACGTAATAGCATATCGTATAAATGCTTTTAAGTCAATCTACAATGTTGTATTCATTCTAAACTTCTATTTTTCAAAAAAATTCAGATTAACCGAAATTTCGATTATCTGAAATCACTTTCGTCCATATTATTTCGGATAATCGAGATTCTACTGTATATACATATATAAATTTTAATGAAAGAAAATTATGTCACTCAAGAACCATGCACAATCAGAAAACTACTTGTTGGTAAAGACATAACCATAAAAGAATTAAAAAGTTTCTTGGTGCTGGTGGGATTCGAATTCACAATCTCAGGATGTACGCCCCTGAACTTTATCAAAACCAGCGTACCCTGGCTGGTCGGAGAACATCCTTTCCCCTACCCTAACTAACTAACTTAAATAAAGTTATACCGTTATACCATTTTCCCATTTTCTCGATCCCCCTACTACATTGTTTAAAGAATTCATTTTGTAAATATTTGTTTACGCACAATAAGTGTATAAAAACTGAGTAACATAACCTATAAATAATTTCACCCAAAAAGTGTAATGTGTAGAGAGGGAGTACGTGAAAGGGTATATATATATATATATATATATATATATATATATATATATATATACATATATATATATATATATATATATATATATATATATATATATATATATATATATATATATATATATATATATATATATATATGAATATATTTGAACTGATAAATTCTTTTATGAACATAAAAGATTCCAGAAAAATAATAATAACATAAAATAAAAATGAACATAAAAGATTCCAGAAAAATAATAATAATAACAATAATAATAATAATCTTTATTGTCTAACAGATAGAATATCCATTTACAAGACAAATGTGTAAATTACAAAAAAATAGAGAGGAAAAAGAAGAAAACTACAATAATTGTATAAAATGAGTATACCAACATGTATAAATAGTAAATAACACTCAAGTACCACTCAAAGATGTGGACACGTCCACCGAGCATCAAGAACCTTCATCTTCATCAATTTAGTAAATTGAGCATGAGTTAAGTTGTGCATATCTAAATCGCTACAAACCGTATTGAAAGTATTCATGGATTGATACAAAGGAGTCTTCATTAAAGTATTAGTTCTTGGTGTACTCAAACAAAAAACATAAGGAAATCTGGTAAGTCGAGAAGGCACATGAAAGTTTATCTGGGAAAGCAGGTCAGGGCAGTCAATAAAGGATTTATAAATCTTGAACAAAAATTGAACCAGCAAGTAAATCCTGCAATTCATCAACGACGGCATGTTGAAACGGGCTAACAAGATATTGCTTTCTATACCTCTAGGAGGGTAAGTACCGCCATCTCTGAAGCACAGAAACTTAAGGAACTTTCTCTGTATGTTCTCTATTCTATCAATGTATTTGTGATAGATTGGGTGCCAAATCACTGCGCCATATTCTAACTTAGATCGCACATAGCAAAAGTAGAGCACTTTGAGCGACCCTATATCTACCAACCCCCTTGAATTGCGAAAAATAAATCCAAGCATTTTCAACGCATCTCCACAAACCCGATCAAACACCTCGTCAGGTCCCTGAAAGTATAGCAACGATTCATAATCGCTTTGTCCAAGACATACTCATAATGAGGGGGGTTCGGTTGGTTGGAGAACGACATAACAAAACACTTTCCTAGATTCAAGGTCAACTTATTGATAGAACCCCAATTTTCGATAATACATATGTCTTTCTGAAGTATAATACAATCATTAATGTCATGAATTACCCGAAACAGTTTAAGATCATCAGCAAATAAAAGTGTGCTACTGACAATGGACTCAACAATGTCATTTATAAAAATTGAAAACCACAATGGTGAGAGGTTACTGCCCTGTGGAGCGCCGCTGGTAGCTACGAATGGAAATGAATGATGGCCTTGGATATCAACATATTGAATACGATTATGAAGATATGACCGAAGGAATGATATCAAATCATCGTAGAACCCCATACTACCCAGTTTACGTGCTAGAATGGAATGATCGATAAGATCAAATGCCCTCGTTAAGTCTGTGTAGATTGCGTCCACCTGCTGACGATCTTCAAGGACTTCCCCCGTGAATTGCGCAAAGGAAGCCAAATTGCTGACCGCGCTGCCGTTGCCAAAGAAACCATGTTGAGCCTGCGTCAAACGTCCCTTAATTTGCTTAAACAATGAGTCATATATTGCCATCTCGAAAACTTTAGCAAATGGTGACAGTATTAACACATGCCTGTAGTTGGAAATGATACTAGTATCGCCCTTCTTGAATACAGGTGTAATTCTTGTCGTTCTCCAGATTTCAGGAAAAGTGTTAGATTTCAGGAATAAGTTATAGATGAAAGACAAGGGCCTCAATAAGGCTCGAGCACAATCCTTGATAATAGAACAAGGGGCCTTAATGATGACAGTGATAAATGTAGCTTCTCTATAACTAATGAGAAAATTGATAACTTTACCTTTAATAATTTTGAAAATCTTCCGATATACCTTTCTATCAAAAGGTTAACTTTCTTCTGTATAACTATATTTTCATTGAACAAATTGTTTATTAGTGTTTCGTATGAAACACTCATGGGATCACTTCAGTGTCCGTCTCCACACGCGATTTTCTCGCAAACTATTTGACATAGAAAGTTGAAATTTGGCACAAATATAGGAAATGATGGCTTAGTCAAAACCGTGTAGTTTTGAAAGTTAAATATATTGTTGACTAAGAAAAACGTGAAAATACATATTGGATCTTAAGATGTCAGGGACCTAATTAATTTAGCCTAGTTAAGGATTTTATTTTATTTTCAAAGTATTCACAGTACAGAACACTAATTGCGCAAGTCCTACTTGCCCTTGACTAGGTTTTTTATTGTAGTTTCAGTAATGACCCTAGGCAGCGTAAGATTATACATGGTATATTTTTTTCATAACTATTAAAGCCAAGAATAGATATTTTGGAAAATTATCAAGTAACGCAAAATACGTTCTAAACTACGGAAAACTGAAAATGAAAACACTTTCCACAGGAAATAAGTATCACGATGTTCACTATATATATTTAAATGCACAAAATAATAAAAGTTGTAGTTTTCTTCGCTTTAAAAAATATAAATTTCCAAAGAAAGATTTGTCGTTGAGCGTCTAAACTTATACGAACTATTACCTACCGTGAAACAGGCTGTGGCTCTAGTTACGTTACACCGCCATTAGAGTATAATTTGATAAGACAAACTTAGTGGGAGTTTTATTTCACTCTAATGAAAGCTAAAAAAGAGACACAAGTTAAAAATTAAATAAAAATAAAATAAAATGAATAGGACTCCATAGTGTAACCGAAACTAGTGAAGAATTGGTTAACTAATTTTAGAAAACTCCTTTTGTTCCAATTAAATATTATAAAAATCCTATGAACTGGTATTTCATTTGACATAATATTTATACTTCTAAATGAGAAAATATAAGCTAAAACTGACAGATTTGAATGATTTCACACCTTTATAAAACGATTTTAGTGAAATAAAATCTAATCGGCACGTAAAATTTCTCCATCATGACAGATTTTAGACACACCATATCCTAAAAGAGCAGATGTAATCATTTTTAGCGCTGGTGAAAAGTGCTATTAATAACTGTTATACTTTTATTATTTTAAAGGATCTGAACGTTGCACAAGTCGATTTATACGAATTTGTGTGTTAAGTAAATCTGAAGTGTAATTTTTTTTTAAGAATTCTTGTTGCTGAATAGCTTATACTATAAAATAGTGGATTCCTCATTTTGAGATTTAATTATCTTGATAAACTGACGTGTTCATTCGGTTTTAGCTAATCAAAATTTTTCAAAAACACCTACTATATATTTCACGATATGATAATAAACCATTACTTATACTGCCATATTAAGAGACTTTCAAGAAGCTTAACAGAAACTATTCCTAGTAAAACAATAAACCATGCATGAGCTATAGGGAGAAGCAAAAAAAAAGATTTTTTCTTTTTCCGGCATTCCTTTATGATGTGTAATCGATTAAAGTAATGAGACAAGATTTACACTATCGAAATAAATTCTTGGTGCTTATTACTTAAAATATATTGAGTCAAAATGTCTAGTCAAAAATGTAGGGCAACTGAAAATCAACAACAAGTTGTGAAAACAAATAGAGATTACAAATAGGAAACAGCAGAGAGATGACATATGATGAGATATTATGCAATGTTACTTATGTCGACACATAGTTACCATGTGGTCAGTAATATATACCTTAGCTCAGAGTCGCTTTAATAACCGAAATAGATAGATAGAAGATAAAAGAAAGTTTGTTTATTTTAGTAGCGTAGAACATCGGCATTCCGATTACAACAAATTGAGGAAATGCAATTCTGAAGTTGTCGAGATGGTTAGAAAAGTAGAAGTAGATTGACAAAAGGTCGGGTGACTATGGTGACCGAGCCATAATTTAATAACCCAATTCGTTCAGCTTCTCCAATGTCGAATATTGGCCGTTTTCTGTTGACTAATACTGTAGTTTGCGGTACATTTCGTCGTTTTTTTGATAATATTTCTCTGCCGTGATCATTTTATTCTTGATTCAAAAAATAAATGTTACTGCCAGCAAGCCATCAAACATTACACCATAGCACACCGTCTTAACTGAGTGCAGCTGGGGCTTCGGCATAAGACAGAGCTTTTTCTAGATAAAACCACTATATTTAATATCATCCATTGCCACACAGAATCCATTTTGAAGCCAATATCACAATGCGTTAGAGGAATTGAACCATGATCTTACGAAAAAAGAGTAACGAGCTTTTCGATATTTTAACGAACATGATCGTGTCCAGAATTGTCAGATGACATACGTTTAAATATTTAGCAAATCAGCAAATTAATGTGCACGAATCTCCCTTGATTAAAGTCATTAATTTGTCATGGTGAGCTGCCAAAAGATAATCCCAACATTTCCATGTTTCATCGTACGTTCGTTGGCGGTTCTCTGGCCAAATGTAACGAGTCGCTTTTGTTCCAGCATTATTTATGTAAATACTAATAGATACACATTAATAGTAAAGTAGTACAAAGATATAGGGATAAATATGCGTTTTAAAATGACATATTATCAGGTCAGTCAATAAGTTTTGAAAGCGTCACCTATGGAGCATCACTTAAACCACATATTAAATATCATTTTGAAGCTTCATCTGTGATATGAACACACCCTAAATTTCCAGTTGATCTGTCAAGTCGATTAACCGTATATGATTTAGTTGAGACTATGGGCATCTCACATTTCTACATATTCATAAAATATTTATTATTGTATTGGCATTTTTTAATAGTCCTAATCGATTTGAAAGTATCTGAATATGGAGAAACTTAAACCGTATAGAATCTAATTAAGTAAAAAAATAATGGGTAAAAAGGAATGGCGCATCCAGGTTCAAAGAGTGAGAGGGGACATATGGATACAAAAGGAGTTTCGTAAAGGAAAAAAATAGGGCATTAAAGTCAGCAAGGGCTAATCGGCAAACGGATGGACATAGACGGGCGAAGCCTCATCATAAAAAACCCTTTTGTACTGGAACTCTGAAAGTTTAGACTTTTCTCAACACAGTAAACTAAAAAACGATGTTCTTGGGGGGGGGGGGGGATTTTTTCACAATCAATGACGGAAGGATGAAGATTTTTCACACAAAAAAAAACGTGTCTCAGTGAGTACATGAGATCTTAACTAATGTTTTGGGTATGAGAAAGCTATTCACAAGATTGGTACCACATTTGCTAACATTAGAACAAAAACGAACTCGGAAAGAACTTTCTAAACAACAATTTGGCTCGTTTCACAAAGAATAAAAGTGATTTTGTGCGTCGATTTGTAATTATGAATGAGACTTGGGTTTACTAGTATGATCCTAAACTGCGACAACAAACCGCACAGTGGACTGAGCCCAGTTGTTCAGCTCCAAGGCAGCTAAAGTGGCCAAAGTCGTCCAAACAAAATTATGGTATCAGTTTTCTGGGATGCAAAATAAATTTTGTTAATTGATTACCTTCAAACCGGTAAAATAATCTCAGGAGAGTATTATTGCAACCTTTTGGACCACCTCCATCAGAAAATTCGTGATAAAAGGCCCTGCGTACAGAAGAAAAAATCATCTTTCATCATGACAATGCACCTGCTCACAGAGCTGTTTTGGAAACTGCAAAACTGGTCGAATTAAAGTACGAATTGTTGGAATATCCAGCCTATTCGCCAAATCTGGCTCCGTCTGACTTCCCAATCTCAAGAAGTTTCTACGTGGGAAGCGTTTTTCAACAAATGACGAGGTTATAGCATCCGTAGATGGGTATTTTGAAGGTCTTCCGGAAAATCGCTTCAGAGATGGGGTAAGTGAATTGGAAAATCACTGGAAAAAATGTATTGAGCTTAAGGGAGATTATACTGAAGAAGAAATGTATTTCGACTCATTAATTCATCTTGTTTCATTTAGGCTTTCAAAACTTATTGACTGACCGTATATGAATATATTAAAATAAATATTTATTTATGAAACAAGTTGCAGGGTCAAAATATAGGAAAGCTCAATTTTTCTCTGACCAACCTAACAGAATCATCAATATAAATTACTAAAACTGGAGTTTTTCACTGTTCTCTCACCCGTTAATCCATCAGGACGCATTTCCCCGGCTCTTTAGCTGAGCTAGAATCGACGGAAAAAGAGAACAAAACTAAAAGTACTTATCGCAGTACCAGCGTAAAAAATAAGTATGATACAAATAATTTACACCTCTGGCTGATTTTGCACTCGTATCTCAATTATCTGAAACTTGTGACACAGCAGGTATGGCAAATTAAAAATTTTAAAGGTTCCATATGATCACGCCAAGTTTCATTAATATTAGATTAAGTAACAAGAACGAAGTTGTATTGCGTCATATGGTGGTACAAAGTGTCCATAAGTTTTCATGGAGGCAGTGAGAGAGTCTCATAATCTGCGTCCCATTCAATATAAAACTTAAATTTTTCATAATTTTATATTATAAAAATTGTATAAACTAGCTCTGTACTTGATAATTTAATGATATTTGCCCAGATATCGCAGATAAATGAGAAGATACAATAGCTGAAACTTTATGGCAGATTTGATTGATTTTTATTGCGGTATCTGAGGATAACACACAAGACGGACCATAAACTGGAGTCATCAATTTGACCAGCAAAACGTTTTATGATGTCTTTTGAGTCAAAGACAATAGAAAAAGCCATAAACTAGACGCTATCTGATTTTATTTTCAACTTTAATTTCAAACTCTGTTTACAGTGGTGACGAGACAAATAGCAAGACAATCAATAATTTAATGGAAAAATGCCTACAGCTCACGTATGTATATTATTTTTGTTATAAATACTATGTGAATACATACAAGACTGTCTATATATGAATAGTTTTTACATAGAAAAGACGTATATGGTAGCGCTAGCGCCGTGACATATCTCCGGCGTAAGGCAGTGTTTATGTGATTGGTTGGGTATAGAAGAGGTAGACCGGACTACGTGAATACATACAAGCCTATCTATCTATGAAGAGTTTTTACATAGAAAAGACGTATATGGTAGCCCTAACGCCGTGACATATCTCCGGTATACGGCAGTATTTATGTGATTGGTTGGTTGTAGAAGGGGTAGACGATTATGGCTATTTTTTTTATTGTGCTCCCCTCTCTTGGTTACATAAGCATTGTCCCTTTAAGAAGGTTTATCAGCTTCCTTCCAAGACCTTCATATGGTGATTTATCGCCCCGTTGTAGATTTGTGAATAGTTTATGTCTGTTCCGAGTTAAAGCCGTACATTTACATAGAATATCATCATCATCATCAGCCGTTCCTCCGAATGTAGGCCTCCACCAGGCTTCTCCAATGTTGTCTGTCTTGAGCTTGTCTCATCCAATCATTGCCTATCAAATGCTTAATATCATCTGTCCAACGAGTTTGTGATCTTCCGACAGGTCTTCTGTGTCTTCACGGTCGTCCACAAGCCTCTTGGTCCACCGATTGCCTGTCATGCGGGCCACATATCCTGTTTAGTCCCATCTTAACTGCAAGCCCGCTCGATTACGTTTGATATTTTGGATCCTGTTCTTATCTCTTCATTTTTTATGCGATCTCTTGGTTTTAATCCCAACATTCGCCTTTCCATGGCCCTCGTTCAGCATTTGTTGCAGCTCTTCGGTGGTTTCGCTGATCAATATGATATCATCTGCAAAACGCAGATGGTGTAGCTCTTCCCCGTCTATGGATATTTTCGAATTCAAGTTGTTTGAACATTTCCTCAAAAGTCAATGTAAACAGCTTAGGTGATATTGAGTCACCTTGTCGCCCTCCTCTTTTTTTGTTTTTAATTGTATTTGTTTTTTCTTCCAGCAATACCTGAAATGTGACGTTCTCATAGATGTTACCAATTAATTCTGTGTATCGATGGTCTATTTGGCAATTGAGTCGAAAGCCTTCTCGTAGTCTATGAATGCTACCCACAATGTAATGTACTTATTGGCTGCCTCGACAAGCGTTCTTACTGCTTGTAGATGGTCCAAAGTGCTTAAGCCTCCCCGAAACCATGCCTGCTCTTTTGGCTGGAGGCCGTCCAACTTATTTGCTAGCCTCGTCATTATAATGTTTGTAAATATTTTATATAGGGTTGACAGCAAACTTATAGGCCTGTAATTGTCTAGTTGTTCCTGGTTGCCTTTTTTAGTGTTCCGTACGGAACACTTATAAGATGACTTCGGTGTCTGTCTGTCTGTCACACCCGATTTTCTCCGAAACTATTTGTCATAGAAAGTTGAAATTTGGTAATAATATAGGAATTGATGGCCTCATCAGAGCCGTGTAGTTTTGAAAGTTAAATTTTGACTTAAGGGGTTAATTTTGGGAAGTGAAATCGGAAGTGAAAAAAAAAATTTTTACTAGGTCATCGAGTGTGGTGTCAAATGAAAGCTTGTAAAAACACAAGTAAAAAATATTTATATAATGTAATACTTGTGCACAGTTTTCTTTTTATTATTTTTAAAAAATAGCGAAAAATCGCTATCCCCCACCTTATCTCGAAAAGTACTGATCAAAAAATTTTGAAAAAATTCTTAAATATTCTCCACGGGCTGTAGATTGAACGAAAATTTTCACGAGTGCATTACCTTTAATAATTTATCTGGTATATATAAAAAAATCAAGGTCATCAGTTTTCAGTAAAGATTCGAAACAAACTTTGTTGAAAACTCATTGTGTTTTGTGAGGTCACTGATCATTTTATACACCGTAACAATTTTTTTTATTTTAAAACAATCAACGTACGGAACACTAATTGTGGAAGTTCAATTTGCACTTGACCGGTTATTTAATAACAATATCATTAGGGCATTATTTCATTTCTCGGGGACTCGTCCTTCGGTAAGGCATTTGTATATTACTTCTAACATATGTATTGCAGTCGGGCCGCCGTATTTGATCATCTGGATAATTTCACCATCTTCTCCTGAGGCACGACCATTATCGATCTTCTTGATTACTTGAACGATTTCGTCTGCTGTTATTTCTGGTATATCCTCCGACCCCACCTTTATGACTTTAATTCTGAGAGAGAGACCAGAATAAAGGATATGCATAGAGGTTTCTTCCTCTTCACCACACAGTCTGCATCTTGTGGGACCATTGAGGATATCTATTTTCTGTAAATGTTTCCTCCGGTGATCAGTCCCGTTAGTTTGGTCTGGGCCCTTCGTAAACGAAGGACATCGGTGATCAATTTCTTTGAGGGTCCTTCAGTTACGTTCCGCACATGTCTTTGACCAGATGTTAAGTCAATCATCGCTCCTGATGAAGCTAATATAGTTAGCGAAACGTACGCCGAGTGCAAGAATAAAGTATTTGGTGTAGTGGTGTTATATACTGAGCAGTGTCATTGTGCTAAAGATTTCAGATTCCCAACATAGTTCAGATATTACGAGCCAACGGTCTAGATGTTGCTGATAGAGCCATCGTTGATTGTCGTTTTTACTACCTGCTTTAGTATACCAAACACTGTTACTGGACCCCTAGATGATTTTGTAGCTTCGCATATTGCTAATTCGTCCGCTTTTTAAAACCTTTTGTCCTCAAATATCCTAAAACTCGCAATAGTTCAACCCTGTTGTTCCTGGAGCATAATTTTGACAGATCAGTTTACATCCCATCATGATCTTGGAGTTGACCTAATAGATATCTAAAGCCTTTAGAGCAGCTTGACTGTCTGAAAGAACATATATTTTTTGGTTGCTGCAGTCCCGCCTAATAGTCTCATGAACACATGTTTGTATTGCGTCAATTTCTGCCTGAAACGTTGTTGCACTTATCCCTAATGGAATACTGAAGTTTTTGCGGCTGTACCCATGCCTACTTCACTCGAAAATATTTTTGCTTTATTGAAATTTTTTGTAATTTGTTTGTTCCAAGTTAATTTCGCATCTAGTGTCAAGCCATTTGCACTCATTAACGATTTTTTTCCGTCCTTCGAAGATACTCACGTTGTTGTAATTGCCTTGGATTCTTCTTTTTATGAACAGTATAACAGCAGTCTTTGCAGCGTTGACTTTCAAGTTTACTCCCTCACACCAGCGCTGCACATTGTTCAGTGTTCTTTGCATAAGCTCTACCACACTGGCAGAATGCTTCCATTTCATAAGTATAAGTATATCGTTAGTATCTCCCTAGGAGTCAAAGCCCTGTGAGTTTAGTAAAACATACTTCACCTCCACCGACCTTGACCTTACAAGACATTTATTGTCCCTGTCAGTGTTCATGGTAAACACAAAGTGTAGAGACGATGAAACATCTGTGCCGAGTGTATAATTTGCGGTCAAACGGGGTCAGAACAAAGATTCTTCCAGATATGTTAAACCGAAAAGAAAATTTCTCACCCATACTACTACTAAAGCAGTAAAATTTATTTTGTTTTTATCAGAGCGTTGGTAAAAAACTAATTGTGTGTGTGTGTAGCATTATTTCCAAGGTACAATAATAAGAGAAATGACATTAACTGGACACGCCGAAAGTCGTGAGGTTGCTGTAGAAAGGAAAAATAATGCTAAATATGTTTCTTAATTTTCGTCAAATAAGCATAACAAAGTTATTTGGAGCAGAAAAAATTGGGAAAATAATTTAGCTAGCACTTTCCTTGCAAACGGGCAGTTCTAAAATAAACCTTTAATTAGACTACTTTACCTAGACAATAACTTACTTCAATCCAGTTTATGGTGAAATAGTAATAAAAAAATAAAAATTGACCTTGTTTAAATAGTTAAAAAAAATAAGCAATGAATTTGAATTTCTCGAGGTAAGCATCACGAATTGATATCATTGGAATCATTTTATTTATATTTTACATCGCCACCATTTTTTCTTATAACATTTTTATATCCACAGGTATACCTTATATGTCTCATGAAAGAAAAGTGTGTAAAAAAAAATGATAAGAAGTGTCTTATCGCTTGTTATACATTTTGAATATTTTACTATAAAAATATATTTATAATAATTATTCAATATCCCAATTAAGAACCAGGAAAAATTTCATAATGCTATTGAGGTGATACAACGATACCAGAACCCCCATCCCTCTGACCCTCTTTCCATGGTGACAATAAAAAATAAAGAAAAAAAATATCATGTTCCTAATAAGTACGAAGTCACCCTTGTAACTCTTTTCTCCACTCCTCCTCCTTATATATTTTATTACAAATGATTACGCTTAAAATTTACCCATTCTCTCATCTGAAAGACCTGAAAAATTGTTCATAATTATCTTAAAACTATACTCTTTCATCTTTTTCACCCCCTTCCCTTATTGGAATTGAATGTAAAGAAAGAATAAATGATTATCATATATGAAGCAACCCCCCTAGGGCGCGAGAGTTATCGTGGCAACAGACCAACGGAAATGGTTGACTTTGTTTTTGGTAATCTAGGAACCCTAAAACACGTAGAAAAACAAAAATCTCAGAATTTGATTTTTTGACAAATACAATACTTTCCTTTAGCAAGGAAAGTAAAAAACTTATATCTTTTCTTTGGTTAATAATGAAAATTTTTGAATTTTAAAAGATTGGTTGGAAGTATCAGTTTATGTTAATATTGGAAAAAATAACCGGCCAAGTGCAAGTCGGACTTGCGCAATTAGTGTTCCGTACCTTGATTGCTTTTAAAATAACATTTTTTCTTACGGAAGTATAAAATGATCAGTGACTTCACAAAAAAACACCCTAAAGGAGTTTTCAACGAAGTTTTATTAAAAACTTGAAATTTTTTTTTATGTACCAGATAAATTATTAAAGGTAATGCACTCGTGATAATTTTCGTTCGATCTACACACTATGGAGAATTTTTTTTAAATTTTTTGATCAGTACTTTTCGAGATAAGGGGAGGACTGCGTTTTTTGCAATTTTTTAAAAATAATAGAAAGAAAAGTGTGCGCAATGATTTTATTATATATATCTTTGAACTTGTGTTTTTACAAGCTTTCATTTGACACCCCAGTAGATGACCTAGTAATATTTTTTTTTACTTCCGATTTCACCCCCCAAAAACTAACCCCTTCAGTAAAAATTTAACTCTTAAAACTGTACGACTCTGATCAGGCCATCAATTTATATATTAGTGTCAAATTTTAAATTTCTATGTCAAATAGTTTCGGAGAAAAAACCGGGTGTGACAAACAGACAGA
>CM032456.1:152674392-152797695 GCA_019049505.1 Pachyrhynchus sulphureomaculatus
TAAATTTAATTTAGAAAAGAACTAAAAGCGCCATGTTATTATTTTAATAATGGTTTAAAACTTGTCCTTATCTAAATTAAAATACGCACATTTAAAGAGGAAAAACTTTTTAACTGTAATAACCTATAGTTAATCACCGTAATTTCCTTCTCCTAACAGAAATTTCCTAACTGAAAGTTAGAGGCTGTTCTATTTAAATAAAATTATTTTACTTATACAGCGACTGCTCTCAAATGAGTTTCTCAAGAATTTTATGAGACATAAGACAATCAGGATTTTAAATAGTTTAGTTTTAGTTAAGATTAAAGTACGAGGGTGGAGTGACAAGTCTTGTAAAAAACTAGGTAAACAACATTTTTTTGCAAAAACAAAAGTTTTTTTCTCAATATAATCTCCATTGAGCTTATTACGTGTGGACCAGTGAGATTCTATTTTTTTTATTCCCTCAGAAAAAAATTGTTTCGAACTGTGGACAATATTCGTTAACAGCACAGATAATCTTTCCATTCCCCCGAAGCCAATTTCCGTGGTTAGAAAACAATAAAGTCATTGGGGGCTAAATCTGGAGAATAAGGTGGGTGATGAACTATTTTGAATCCCAGTGCCTGCACTTTTGCCATTGCAATAACCGATGAGTGAGCAGACGCATTGTCCTGGTAAAGGAGCACTTTTTGTGCGCTAACCTCGATCGCTTCTACTTCAACTCAGTATGCAAACGGTCCAATTACGTTGCGTAATAAAAGCCAGTCATTTTATTACCCTTTTTCAAATAGTCAATCATGATAATATCCTGGAAGTTCCAAAAACCAGTTGCCACGACCTCACTGCTTTGAGTACCGTCTTGTCTTTGGGGTATAATGATGGATCCACGTTTCGTCTGCAGTTACAAAACAACGCCAGAAATCCTTCGAATGTCACTGTAACTTTTCCAATTACGATTTTAAAATCTCCCTCCTCGTGCTTTTTTGTTCTCAAATCAATAAACGCGGCACCCATCGCACACTCAGCTTTTTCATTTTTAGAACTTATTATGTATCCAGTCATATGAGATGACTAACATCTCAACAGTCTCATGAAGCTTAATGCGACAGTCCCGATACCATGAATTTTATCGACCATTTATTGAGAAGAAACCTCATTCAGGAGTCCTCAACGTGTAGCTTCTGCAATGCCCGTAAGGCTAAGTTTAAAGTCATTTATCCTGGTGCAGAGTACCTATGAACTTCCTTCAATTCAGATTCTATCTGAGCCGCAGTTCATTTTTTTAAATAAAAATGTTTTATCACTACATAATACTCGGCTTTATCCATTTCGTGTAACACCAATCACTTACGATAGGTTCTAACAAACAACTGCAAGTTGCCTTTGTTTGAGACTTTAAAGACAACCACTACAAAAATCACGCTAACCAACAGTCATGCCGCTTAACAAAATGTCCCGCCATTTTGTAGAAACTTAACAGCCTCGGCAATCCACCCTTTTATTAAGCATATTTTAATAGAGTAGTTTCACACTTATTTCAAAATATTCGGAGTGTAAATTGATTCTCGTTACCTAACTTTTATCGGCTACAGATCGTATTCAATTAGAATTTTTTCTCGCCCTGTGATTATATTGGACTAAAATATTTTCGCATAAAAAAAGATGTAATGCTCAATACTATTGTAAACATAACCCTAAGAATCAGTGATAGACGCTATGTCATACGAGACGCTATAATTATGAAATTGCCTTTTATTCACATTTAAACTTAAAAAAATTACACCTGAGACGAAAAAATAATTTGATCAGCTCATCAACATTGTATCGTACGGCAAGCTAAAAGTGATTTCAAAGCTTTGAGAGATTTTCACTGTCATGATGATCATGACGCTGTAAATCAAAAAGTGAGGAAGATAAGGCGTGGAGGTTGGAGTGACAATCCTTCCAAACTATTGAATATATCTACTCGAAGTCATTTAGCAGGCTATTTCCATAATCTGGTGGGTACTTCTTGAGCTAACTCCTTAAAACACAAGCAAGTGCTAAACAATTGCTTTCACCTTGCTCTTCAGATTGAAGAAAAAGAAATTTTTGTACAAATTTGTTATAGTATTTTTCAACATCTAAGAAAGTGATTTGACAAATTGATGCAGTAAAAACATTAAACGACGATCTTCGCAAGTACCTGGCCGTAACAGGGCCCTTTCAATCTAATATTTTATTGGCTACTTCGTGTTTATAAATATAAAGAATATTCTGCATTTTATTTGCAGTATTATACTGAACTGGTGTGTATTAAAAAATTATAATGTTCAATAGTGTCTTAAAATGTTCGAAGTCCTTTCCATCAGAAGCCGCAAATGTTTGCCCGTTAAGGCAAAAGTGATAGTTAAAAGTGTTTATTTAAAGTTAGTGGAGCGAGGCCACGAAAAGTACTTTTCATTGATGGAGACATCAGCTTTAACAAGCATCCCTGAAAGTACAGTTTAAAAAATTGTAAATAATTCGATAGCGCCTAAAAAAACACGAAAAGACAAAGGTGTGTCGAAATGTATTGATTTCTGTCAAGAAGACTTAATCCGCCGCAAAATTCATGAAATGTGTGCAGAGCAAAAAGCTCCTACGTCATTGTCACTTTCACGGAGACTGTCCGAGGATATTTGTGACATAAAATGGCGTATTCTACGTCGTTTGGGGTTTTTGTTCAAAAAAATAGATAAAAGGCAAGTTATAAAGAAATCACGGCACTTACAACAACTCAGAATGGAATATCTTGAAAAAAATAAATACAGCTAGATTGGAACATCGAACGATAATCCACCTAGATGAGACTTGGTATGACAGCCACGATACACCCAGTAAAGGATGGATTGATAAATCCAAAAAATGCCACACCAAAGCTCCATCAAATAAACGTAAAAGAATAACTATTTTACATGCGGGGTCAGAAGAAGGCTGGATACCAGAATGTCTGTTTTTAGCAGCCAAGAATATTTCAGAATCCAGCTTGGATTATCATTGTGATACAACCGCTGAAGTTTTTGAAGATTGGCTTCAAAAAAAAATTAATGCCGAATATACCACCGAATAGCTGTATTGTGATGGATAATGCATCCTATCATAGTCGCCAAATGAATAAGGTACCAAGTTCCACCAGTAGAAAAAGGGAAATACAAGCCTTTTTGTGCGAACCTGGCATATATTTCCATGAAAGTTATACAGTTAAACAATTGTTAGAAGTTTTAAAAAGTTACAATTTTTCAAAGGAATATGTTTGTGATGAAACAAAGGATGCAGGACACGAAATAATTCGTCTTCCACCATATTATTGTATCTTTAATGCGATCGAGTTGATTTGGCGTAAAATAAAGTCTAATCTACCTGCTCACAACAATACACCCACTTTAAACAGTAGTATGATTGAGTTGATGAAGACAGAAGTCAAAAATGTAACTGTTGAAAAACTGGAGAAACTGTAATCAATACGTCAAAAAAATTAAAAACTCATATAGATGTATGTACATAAATATAAATAGTTTAGAACCTGTAAAAAAACTTATTATTGATTTGCAAGATAGTAGCGAAATGGAACTAGATATTAATTAATAACTAAAATTGTAACAAATGTACGCGAGGACACTGTACACTGTTTTAATATATTTGTGTAATTACTATATTGTGTATTATTCAGTACATAACCAAATTCAACTGTCTTATCACAATAAAATTTTAAACCCAACAATTATACAATCAGGTATAGTGCATCCCTGCACGACGGCTTGTTATTAAACAGCCATAAATTAATCACTTTCGAATATTGTTGAATTTTGAATGGGTATAGGTAGCTAAGTCACTTTCTTAGATCGTGAAAAATACTATCCTTGTAATGAACAGTATATATTGTACGATAATCCTAACAAGGCGGAAATTATGAGTCAATCTAGTTGAGTCACAAACCGAGCGTCCATACTAAATAGATGTTACTATGCATTTGGTAGAATCAAAGTCGTGTGAATTACTATGAGAAAGTTCGTCAGACTCACACTTTTGAGGTCCACCAATAGCTAATCCGTTGGAGTGATGCTCTTGAAGAAAAAAGATTGTTTACTGGCAATAGGGGAAGGGCGGTGATACTGCTATACAATGACACCCTACTGGTTAAATACAGTAAAAAAATCTCAGAAACCACCTTTGATTTTAACTGTGAAATTTTCTCTCTTAGGATTAACACCTATTTCGATTTCTACAACATTATCAAACTGATTTCCAATGCAAGTGAGATGAACAGGTCGAAAAAAAGCCTTCAAAAATTTATCGCATCGAAACAATAATCATCATTTTTTCCGATCTATTATTTGATCGATACCTGAAATATGGTAAAATGGATAGAACAAGAAAGAGATTACTTTGAAGTTTAAATAAATTTTTTGAATCAGCAATAAATCTCAACTTTATTCTATAAAAGTTGAGAATTAGTTTGTCCACATAATAAATCAAAATTCGAATAATAAATTTACTTGTTAATAATAAAGATTTAATATTATCTATCGCACCAAGAGGTATTTAATGTACGACACTGACTCAAAGTCGAAAGATTTTTTTTTTCCTATGACTAAATAAATATTTTCAGATGATTTGTAAATGAAGGTATACATAATATACAGTATATATAATTTAATCTAATATTTTAGGTTGAATCTTGACTCAATTTTATTTTTATGATATTGTCATAATAAATAAGATACTTTTTCGTTTTTCTTTCACCAACCATAACATTTTAGTAATACTCTCAGCCGACATCAAGGAAAAATTATTACTTCCAACTATAGACGTAACAATTGGCTCTCCATACACAAGAAATATCCCCCGCATGTATATCGGGTTTTATTTTATTTGCTTTTATTTTCAAATCGTTATTCACATTTAAGAATTTTATTAAACTATTTGTATTAATCAAAATTGACTTGGGGGCAAAGGAGACAAGTAGAAAAAATTTATTTATTAATAATTCCCTTTACCTTAAGCGATATCGCTCAAAAATTACAAACTTCATCCTCTCATTAGGTATTTTATGTATATACTAAGTTTGAAATTGAGATCTCATTTCATTCAAGAGATCGACAGACCAACTGACAGATAGATCGACAAGCTAACAGACCGATAGACCAACAGACCGACTGGAGAAAATCAATGACTGTGTTTTTCATAATTCAGGAACTCTTAATACGTAAAGAAAAGCGAAAATATAGGAATGTGATTTTTTCACGAATACAGTACTTTCTTTTTGCAAAGAAAGTAAAAATAGGGAAATGTGGAATTAATTAGGCAAAGTACGTGCAATTACCAAATTCCGAAATTATTACTTTGGAAGAACGAGACAGTAGTGTCTTCAGGGCAGACCGGGGCACAGTAGGGCAAAACACCTGAAAAATAAAAAAAAAACTCCTAAAGTACTTCAGTAGTATCAATTACTTTTTGTTGCGCCGATTTCAGTGTATTTTTCATGCTGAATGAAATAGAACAACTTTCAAGTCGATAGGACCCACTGGCTGCATGCTGCGCCAATTTATTCAATGTTATTACCCACAAAACATGGGTTTTTCTGAATAATTTTAAAAATAGTGGAATTTTTCGTACTTAATCAAAAACTATTTTAGTATCACTAGGATGAACTAATATGCAAAAATATAGTAAGACTACTATTTCAAAAACCAGACATTTTATATAGGTAGGAACCAGATATCATTACTTACACATAATTGTTTTATGGAAATGTTCTTTAGAGATAATGAACTCTGAATTGCTTATAACATTTTTGAAAAGTTTTTATTCTTCAAGGAACTCGTCAAAATTAGGCAATTATGCAGCGAACATGAGTTCATTACCGTATATATTATATGACCGACTTTTACTTCCATAAAAATTGAAGTATGGTGATAGTTTTTGTTTTCCTTGAGTTTTGAAGACTAGCTCCACATGCCTCCAAAGAATCTCTTATTTTGCTTAGATAGTAGGTACTATGAGGTTCGATTTTCCGCGAATATCACCGAATGCGATTTTAGTCCAGTAAACAGGAAACAAAAGTGGTCATTTCCGGACAAAAATATAGAAGTTTTTTCTCAACCGTCCTTTATGTTTTTTGGAGTGCTGAATCCAAATTTTAACTTTGCCACCTATTAAATCTTGTGAGTTTTGAATTAAATGAAAAAAACGACCAAGAAAATTAGTTTTTTCAGTTTTTCGCTTATAACTAGGAAAACTAGGCACTCTTCGAGAAAAGTATTCCTATAGAACTACATTAGATTTCCTACAAATTATGTTCTATAGTCTTTTTTATCAGACGAACAATTTAGTCTCTATAGCGCTTTGAAAGTTAGTGAAACTTCGGACAGCGCCAAGCCAAGAGCAACTCTCTCATTTCTCGCTCGGAGCTTTATTTTCTGGTCACAAGTGTAGCGGCTAAATTGCTTGCTTGACAAAAAAAAAAAACCTATGGAACATAACTTATTAGAAATTTAGTATAGTTATATAGGAATAAGAAAAAAAAATAAAATTTTGAAGTTTTTGCATTTTACTCAAACCTCACAAGATTTACGAGGTGGCAAAGTCGAAATTTGGATTCAACACCCCAAAAAACATAAGCAGTTGAGAAAAAAAACTTCTATATTTTTTCCTGAAATGACCACTTTTTGTCACCCGATTACTGGACTATCAACTGAAATCGCATTTAGTGATCGGTGGCGTTCTTTGCAGGAAATAGATCCTCATAGTACGTACTATCTAAACAAACAATAGGTCCTTTGGAGGTGAGTGGAACTAGTCTTTAAAACTCAAGAAAAACAAGAATTATCACCATACTTCCATTTTCATGAAAGTAAAAATCGGTAATATAATATAGACTCATGTTCGGTGCATGATTGCTTAATTTTGAACAGATTCTTGGAGAATAAAAACCACTGAAAAACGTTATGAGCAATTTAGAGTTCACTATCTCGAAAGAACATTTTCATACAAAAATCGTGTGTAAGCAGTGATTCCTGATTCGGGCTACTTTGGAGGCAGTTTTTATCCTTCCGTAAACCCTATTAGACATAAACTTGTCGAGGTAAGAAACTTTGGAATTTAAACTACAATAAAAATTAACAATAATAATAATAATATTTCCCACTGTGTGGCGTTGCTAGTGAAGGTATTAGAAAGAAACCCGACGTCTGACACTCGTAAAGAACGCTCTTTGGGGAAACCCAAGGACAAAGGGCAACCGAAACGTAATTATATTAAGCAATGTTTTCAACCGTTCAATATAAAAATAAAATACATGGAGATCATTCATATTTTCAATGCAAATTGTTCAATTCAAAAATAAATGGATAGGAGCTTCAAGATCAAATTTGCTAACGCGTTGATCCGTTATGGACAAAGCAACAGCAGAAACAAGATACAAAAGATTTCTAAAAAAGTAAGGACAAAACTATGTAGCAAAAAATAGGGCAAAAAGAACAGGTATCTCGTTTAAAATTGACGTTTGGTACTGAAATGAGTCAAATCTCTGGTAATTCGATGCTTCTGCTGTTTTAAAAGACTTAAACAAATTGCCACGAAAGATTCCATGCAATTGATGAAATGTTTATGAATGCCAATTTATCTTGCATGCAGTACAATATATTTCAAAGTGAGTATAAGAAACAATGCCCTGGTTATTCATTCCTGCAGAAGGCGTAAACTGAATGATATCCAAAACCTGAATCGTATCATGTAACAAACACATACACTGAAATAAGTACAGGAACCTCTAGACATCGTGCAACATAGATGTAGTAAATAAATTATTACTCACTTTTTACGTTTACGTACAGCATTTAGGACAAACAGTATAATTTTTTCTTAAGAAACGTTAAAATTTTGTTTGCCGAGCGAAACAGTACGACGAGACGATAATGAAGGTGATTCTGATGAAACTTCGCATCACTACAATGACTGGACTTCAAGTGCTTGAAACGTTAACTTAAGTAAATCCCAAGATATAAGATGCAGTCTTTTTGCTTTTTCAATGGGGTAATAAATGACCCTATTATCGTTTTGTGCATAGTTGCCAGATATTACGATACACGTATTTTTATTTTACCTGCTTTGTATACCGCCCTCACTTGCACCTGCAATCATATTGGATCTATTTTTACCTATATATTTACTATCTGGCAACCCGGTTTGGAGCTCTTTAAGTATTTGATAATATAAGCCTAATGACCACAGGTCCCCATTAAGATCCGAAAGATACTTTTTATTATTTTTATTATTAGTTTTACTTACAACGTAACGGTTCTATTTTAATTATGTGGCGTCCGTGGGAAAATTTCAAGAGGAAACATTTATCACTTGACGCTAAACAAATAGTGAAAAATGTTTACGACAGCTTGGTAAAAAGAAATTTGAATAAACTAAGTGTTTTGCAAGAAACCAGTGAACTAACAAAAACTCCAATTTCTACGATTAAGGGTATTGTAGGAAAACCGTCACTCAGGAACAGGAAAAAACGGAAAGATTTTCAAATGCATCATATAGACGATTGTGCAAAAGACGTCATCAGGAGAAAAATATATTCTATGTATGAAGAAGAAATTAAAAAGTACCGATCAAAGAATTCGATACCCAGGACACTGTGCAAAAGGGGTAGGTTGACAGCAGTATAAAATGTCAGACTAACGCACCTTCAAATAGAGATAAACGAATAACCATTTTGCATGCTGGATCTGAAAAGGGCTGGGTTTCAAATTGTCTACTATTATCTGCAAAAAACATAAAAGATTCTAGTTTGGACTATCACGAAGACACGACCGCAGAACTTTTTGAAAATTGCTTTCAAAATTCCCTTTTACCAAACAGCGTGTTATAGTTATGGATAATGCAAGTTACCATAGTCGCCTATTAAATAAGTTTCCTAATACAGCCAACACCAAATCGGAAATACAGGAATATATATTAGAAAATGACATTTATTTTGACTTTAATTATAAAAAAGTGATCTTTTGGAACGGACGGAGTTGGAGTTGTGAAAGACTATAAATTGAAAAAGAAATATGTTTGTGATAGTATGGCTGAGGAAATGGGACTCACTGTTTTGCGGCTTCCTTCGTATTATTGTGTGTTTAATCGAATTTAACATATTTGGCATTAAGTTAAATCAAAAATAAGGGCACAAAATGTTTCTTTCTACTTTAAGCGTGTCAGTGGTTAAATTAGTAAAAAAAGTTATAAATGATATACCTTGTGAAAGCTGGAAGAATTCCATTCAGCACGTTGTTAAAGTTGAAGATTCATATATTTATGTAAATAATATAAAACCACTGATAATGACCTCAGCTGATGACAGTGATAGTGAAACCGAATTAGGCTTAAGTTAAAATATATTTTTATTTATACAATAGGTCCCCTCTTGTAAACCCGATTCATTCAAACTGTATATTTGTACTTCTTATCCATTTGTTTTTACATGCATCTATAAATAAACATCTCCAAAATCACTTAAAATTTTATTTATTTGCATTAATGAATAAAATTCTTAAGTCCATTTCTTCAGCCTATCATAAACAAAAGGTCAGAATTTTTATATTGCCCACTTAAAATGACAAAAATCAGGATCTTATATTTTGGGACAGGCTATACCTAGTTCTGTGGAGAGAAGGATGGAATAAAATTAAGACAAGACTACCTCTGTACTAAAAGGGGAGTTTCCTTAACTATTAGTTAAAAAAAAACTATTCGTAATAATACATGTTTAGGAGAATTTAGAATCGATAGTTTGTAAAAGACTAGATTATCCTTATTATGATTATTTTTAATAAAGAAGTAGACTGGAATAAGAAATATAAAATACTAATACTCTCTAAGATTTATAACAACCTATATAAATAAAAGTTTTATTTGATATATTTTCTGATATGCTGCCTGACCATTACTGGCATGTGAAAAAGGAAAAAAATATTTTATTTAACTATATAACTAATTACTAAATCCCCAGTATAGTAGAAAATTAAAGGGCGAATGCGCTGGTTCAAACTCTACTTGATAAACAAATTCAACAATAAGGAGACATTTCGTTTACCATGAGATACGAAAATGATACTTATAAACTTTAACGGGTATCGTCCAACCCAAATACTATGAACTCTAAAATTATCTGGTAAAAAAATACATTCACTAAATTATCTCTTCAAGCCCTATTAATCAAAATTATTTTGCAAATGATGTTTTTAAATATTAAATTCTAAATTTACTATTTCTCCAAAAAAGAAATTGTTAATAAAAAAGAAACATTCAAAACAACAACAAACATAGCTGGCGTAATCTTTATTTTACGATCCTGATTTATTAGGGAACTTGTCATTATGCAGCAGTTACGTCTACTCCAATCCAGAGAATCTGAAACATGGAGTCAATATCCAATTAGTTGGTGATCTGATGCAATAATAATACAAGAAAACTTGCTTTAACTTCTAAAAATATGTAGTTCATGGGCCATTTCACGATGAAGTTTGTTTTCCTGCATTTTAACTTGCATTTTCTATATTTATATTTTTTCAAAATGTTTGTACAAATAATAAAAATTACAGGGATCCTAAACCGCCTAAAATCTCTTTATTATATTATATTTTCACAGAAAATTTCATATTCGTGGGCAATGATTTTAAATTACTTTTAGTTTAAATAAAGTCTTGTAGGTAAAGTGTTCTTGTTAAGACAGTTTTTACCCTGCAGTTCCTGAAGACTATTTTTATTATTTATATTTTTACAAATTATTTTTTTTATTCTATTTAATATTTATTATTTTATTTATTAATTTTTTTATTATGAACTATCTTTATTATTTAAATTTTGCTAGGCAGCAAAAGTGAAATTGAAAATTTATCTTCTATCAATTTGTGTGACCGATATTCTACTTATATGAAAATGATCAAAATTTTCTGGCGAAAACTAAAATTAACTTCCGTTTTTTACATTAGAAGACCATATTCGTCACCTTGCACATTGCAGGGTTTGCATATTGCCCCCTTTCGCCTTTGCACATGTAGAAAATACACTCCTTAGATAAAGAACATTTTTTATTTGGCGTTCTCTTTGTGAAAAAGGGTTACCACCCGTCATCAATTTAACGCCCACATCTTTGTCAATTGACACCCTCATTCTCTATAAGTAGTTCCGGATTTATTGTTCTCCTTTTTCTCAAGGAAACACTCCTTGTATCCATATGCCCCGCCTGCCCTTTGAACAGGGCTACGCCACTGCCCTTTACTAATTAATTTATGAGCTATTCCCACTGTTGTACTATCAGGTCATGCAAACGGTAAATTCCCCTTAATGTGTTTTTGTTTCTTTTGTTCTATACTAACTGAAATTTTAAAAACATTTTAAAACTTCTTAAAATATACTTTCCATTCTTTTCTTACGAAATTGCAATATTTTGTCTTTTATAAAATCTAAATACACAATAACGACAAAAGTTTTTCACATTCGTTTAATATTTTGCTTCCTTTGACTTTTAAATTTTTTAGTATCTTCATCCATAACATTAATTTAGCGTTATCGAATTTATGATTTTTTCATATTTGTAATCATATAACCCCACAGGGAACAAGTTTTCCAAGTTTTCATTTCATATTTTTAAATTTTTAAATACTCTCATATTTAACATTTTAGTTTGGCTGTAACCATAACAGATACACATTATCATTACCGTAAAAAAAGCATAATCTGGTTGAATTGTTCTTTTTAAATTGTAGTACAGTAGTAAAGGGAAGAAGATATAGGAAAAGATAATTTTTTTTTAATTACAGGCGATTTTTTTGTTAGTCTATTGGAACTCTATAAAATTACGTATGCAATTTAACCTCTTAATAAACCTGATACGAAAAAAATCATAATTTTTACAGCTTATAATACTCATTTTTTCATTAAAATACCCCTATTTGAAGTGACATGTCAATATGTTTAATATATATATATATATATATATATATATATATATATATATATATATATATATATATATATATATATATATACTAGCCGTGCCTGCGGCTCCGCTCGCGTGGACTTGATCCACTAATATCGTCGCTGCTTATTCCTTATGTTACCTAATAAAATATCTGCCATTACTTTCCCTTATCTTCCATTATTTCTCCTTATCTCCCATTATCTCTACATAATTTCCATTATCTAGGCTTATTTCTGCCCATCTCCCATTATTTATCCTTATCTCCAATTATTTCTCCTTATCTCCCATTATCTAGGCTTATCTAGACTTATCTCGCAATATTTCTACTTATCTCCCATTATATCTCACCATAACTCCCAATATCTTATCTCTGCTTATCTCCCATTAGTTCTCCTTATCTCCCATTATTTGTACTTATCTCCTATTATCTCACCTTATCTCCCAATATCTAGGCTTATATCGAATATGTATAAATTTATAACAACACGTAAATCGGTTAAGCGGTTCTCAAGTGATAAGCGCACTAATGGACAGACAGACAGACAGAGAGACGTTGGATTCTATATATATTATTATCTCTACATAATTTCCATTATCTAGGCTTATCTCTGCTCATCTCCCATTATTTCTCCTTATCTCCCATTATTTATCCTTATCTCCCATTATTTCTCCTTATCTCCCATTATCTTACCTTATCTCCCATTATCTAGGTTTATCTCGACTTATCTCGCAATATTTCTCCTTATCTCCCATTATTTCTCCTTATCTCCCATTATCTCACCATAACTCAGATTATCTTATCTCTGCTTATCTCCCATTAGTTCTCCTTATCTCCCATTATTTATACTTATCTCCCATTATCTCACCTTATCGCCTATTATCTAGGCTTATATCGAATTATATAAAACATGTGTATAAATTTATAAAAACACGTAAATCGGATAAGCGGTTCTCAAGTGATAAGCGCACTAACGGACAGACAGACAGACAGAGAGACGTTGCATTTTATGTATATTATATTCTTTGCAACATGATATTGTTTCATATTTAAAGGTTAAGGCAGTGTATTGTAACGCGCTAACGGTAACCTTTTTCCGACTTGATTCACTATTATCATCATTTGCTTATTCTTTATGTTACCTAACGCAATAAAATATATCCTATAAACCTGGGCAGATAAAATATTTATATTTTTAAAAAAAAGCACGTAAATCGGATAAGTGGTTCTCCAGTGATAAGCGCACTAACGGACGGACAGACAGACAGGCAGAGAGACAGGCAGAGAGACGTTGCATTTTATATATATTATAGATAGAAGATTATAGATAACCTGGCCAGAGAACAAATGTATTAATTAAAAAAGAAAAACACGTAAATCGGATAAGTGGTTCGCGAGTGATAAGCGCACTAACGGACAAACAGACAGAGATACATTGCATTTTATATATATTATAGATGTAATAAAATATATATCTATAACCTGGTCAGAGAACATATGTATGACTTTAAAAAATCACGTAAATCGGATAAGTGGTTCTCGAGGGATAAGCGCACTAACGGACAGACAGATAGACAGAGAGACGTTGCATTTTATATATATATATATATATATATATATATATATATATATATATATATATATATATTTTATTGTAGATATAGATTATTATTATGATTGTTTTTGTTTTTCTTTCTCACATTTGGTCAATGTGGTTTCAGGTTTGGCTGACGGGCGCAAACCAAGTCAGCACAAACGCATTACCATTGTGTATTAAGGAATGACATGTTTTTCAAAATCACTGACTTCTGAATGTTTTTGTGTATGTTTGTGTTGAGTCCTAATTGTACTAAGTGTGGTGTGAATGTTGTTGGTG
Source organism: Pachyrhynchus sulphureomaculatus (assembly GCA_019049505.1). Taxonomy (NCBI): domain Eukaryota; kingdom Metazoa; phylum Arthropoda; class Insecta; order Coleoptera; family Curculionidae; genus Pachyrhynchus; species Pachyrhynchus sulphureomaculatus. The sequence goes on from CM032456.1 coordinate 152,688,241, forward strand.
TAAGGCCTGTGGCTGATATAATGAGGGGGACAATGATGACTTTTTCTTGTTTCCGTTGCAAGGTCTGTGTATTTGGAAATTTTTTCTGTGTATTTCGTTTGGATGTTTGTGTCGTTGGGGACAGCTATGTCAATTAGATAGGTGACTTTTTCTTTTTTGCACTAAAAAGTAATATCGGGTCTATTGGCGGAGACTGTTTTATCTGTATGGATACTGATGCCCCAGTAGAGTTTGTAATCTTTATTTTCAAGTGCGGATGTTGGTGTGTATTTGTAGTAGGGATCTGTGTTTTCTATGAGCTTGTATGTTGTGGCTAGTGCTTGGTGAACTACTTTTGCCGCTGAGTCATGTCTGGCTGTGTATTCCGTTCCGGCTAATATTTTACATCCGCTTGTTATGTGTTCGATCGTTTCTTTCTGCTGGTGGCATTTTCTGCATCTGTCTTCTGTAATAGTTGGGTCTTTGATGATATGCTTTTGGTAGTTTCTGGTTAATATGACTTTATCCTGGATGGCAAGTAAGAAGCCTTCTGTTTCCGGGAATAGCTACCCATCCCGCAACCAGGTGTATGATTGTTTTTTATTTACGTGGTCTTGTTCTATGTGGTATCTGTGTTTTCCGTGGAGTGTTTTTTCTGACCACGTTTTCATCTTTTCCTGTTGTAATTGGGTGTGACTGTGTGTATCTGCTGGGTGGTCTACCCGGGATAAGCCGAGTGGGGTATAGTTTTTGTCTGCTTTGACTGTTGCTGTATGGAGGCTGGTTTGCTTGGTGTGAAAGAATTTCCTAAGTGCTTGTATTTGTTTTGTGTGTAATGATCTGATGTCTATAATTCCTCTTCCTCCTGCCTTCCTCTCGATGGTAAGTCTTTCTTTGCATGCGTTGGGGTGTAATTTCCTGTATTTGGTGAATTGAGATCGTATAAGGATGTGAATATTTTCTATATCTATTTGTGACCATTTGATGATACCAAATGAATATGTGAGTATAGGTATAGCGAACGTGTTGACGGCTTTAGTGAGATTCTTAGAGTTGAGTTTTGTTTGTAAAAGTTTCGTCAGTCTGTTTTGGAATTCGGTTCTGAGCTCTGTTTTGATGTGAGTGTGGTTGAGTTTGGTGCTTTGTTGGAAGCCTAGATATTTGTATGTTTCTTTGTCGAACATGTTATCGAGTGTTTCATTGTTGATGGTTTCTGTCTCATGGTGGCCCTTCCACTGGCCCTTGTTAATATGGAGCACTTTGCATTTACTTATACCAAATTCCATATTGACATCTAAGGTGAATATTTCTGTGATTTTGAGGAGTTCTTTCAGCTGTGTTTTTGTGGCAGCGTAGAGTTTTATGTCATCCATATATAGGAGGTGGTTTATTTTATGTTGATTCACTTTTTGGTGTCTGATGTTGAAGCCATGCTCTGTTCTGTTTAGTATATTTGAGAGTGGATTGAGACAGAGGCAAAACCATAGACCGCTGAGCAAGTCTCCCTGAAATATACCCCGTCTGATGTACAGCTCTTCTGTTTGGATGCGTTCGGCTTGTGTTTCTAGGCGTATTTTGGTTTTCCATGTTTTCATAATTTGCGCGAGAAATTGCCTGAGGTGTTGGTTGATTTTATAGATTTCTAGGGCTCTGATTAACCAGCTGTGGGGAATGGAGTCGAAGGCGTTTTTATAGTCTATGTAACCGATGCGAAGGTTTCTGTGTTCTTTTCTGGTTTGTCCCATAATCACGCTATCTATGATCAGCTGCTCTTTACATCCTCGACTATTTTTCCTACATCCCTTCTGCTCTTCTGTGAGAATATTGTTGTCTGTTAGGTGTTGTTCTATTTTCTTGGAATTTGTGGCTGTGATGATCTTGTATAGGGTTGGAAGACAGGTGATAGGTCAGTAGTTTGACGGGTTTGTGGTGTCTGAACTTTTGGGTTTGATGTATGTTATTCCTTGTGTAACAAAAGTGGGGAATGTGTGTGGTTGTAGAATGGCTTTGTTGATTTGGTGTGTGAGTGCTTCGTGTGTGATGGTAAACTGTTTGTACCAGAAGTTTTGTATATTGTCTATCCCAGGGCATTTCCAGTTGTGTGTGCGTTTGATTGTTTCTGTAATTTCTTCTGTAGTTAGTGTGGAATTTTCTTGTTCTGTCACACGTTTGTGTTTATCTTCTTCGGCTTTGATCTAGGGGTGTTATTATTATGTAGTTTGGGTTCTGACCAGACAGTTTTCCAATAATCTGCGAGTTCTTGTTTGTTTGGTGGTTCAGTTACTACTGTCTGCTCGTTGTACATAGCTTTTCGGTAGAACTGTTTTTCGCTTCTTCGGAAGAGGTTGTTAGTGTATTTCCTTTCGTTTGATTCTTTGTATCTACGGAGTCTTGCAGCATATACGGATAGTTTTTGTTTTAAAGTATCAACGATTTCTGGCAGTGTTCGGTTGAGAGATTTAGATTTGATCTTGTCTACACCCTGTGTGACACGTTTGGATGCGTTCCCGTTTATAAACTGGGTAAGGTGTCCCAGATCTCTTCTGATGTTGATTTTGTTTTCTATTCTTATTTGCCATTTAAATTTAGGTTTTCTGCTGTTGGGGCCTCTTTATCGTGGCGGGAGTTTTTGATTATTTTGTGTTATAGTGGTGATTGCTGCTGCATATATTATTGTGTGAATGTCCTCGATCATGCTTAAGTCTGTTATGTACTGTGGTATTATGTGCTTGTTTATTGTGTTGAGGATTATTTGTGTGCTCTGTTTGAAGATTAAACGAGGGATGGGATTTCTTGTTGTAGGGTCGGTGCCTGACCATCGAGATGAGAGGTGATTCGGGGTGATGTTGTGTAGATGTTGCTGAGGGTGGAGAGTCATTCATTTTGTCGTCTGTGATATGGTGTCGTGTAGTGCTTGCTATTTGCATTGAAATATTATTTTGAGTTATGCTCCTGCTGGATGGTGGGTCTTGTTGTTTTCGACTGGGGGGTTGTGTGTGTGAGGTTGGTTCGGTATCTGCTCTACTGTTTCTATTGTTTGGTTGCTCTGTGTTCAGTTCAGCAGCTACTTGGTCTGTGTTCAGTTCAGCAGCTACTATATCTTTGATGGTTTGCAATTCGAAAGGTGTGAAGCGATTGTTCTTGGTAATAACTCTTTTTTGGTCTATTACTCTCTGTTCTGTAACAAGTAATTGCAGATGTGGATATTCGGTCAAGAAAAGTCTGGGTAGTTCCAGTCTGTAGCCTGATGTCACTGTTTCTAGTTTGGTGGCGGTGTAGTAACAGCGCATCACTGTTCTATTCATTTCATCTGTCCACTTTAACCGCTGTCTTGGTTTGCCAGCCTTGGTAGTTGCATGTTGTCCCTGCAAAACATACGCGGTTTGGCCTGGCTTTGGTGGTTGTATTTGTCCCGCATCTACGTCGGTTTGCGCTTGGGATTGGTGGTGGTGGGTCCAAGCGGCGAGTGATTCTCTTGTCAGTGATTTCTTTGTCAGGTGTGATTTCATTACAGCAACGCATGGCGTATTCATTGATTCTTGTGGTGCAACTCATGCGTTACTGTGACTTTCCCGCCTTGGTGGGTGTCGGCTTACTCGCCGGCACAACACTTTTGGCAGGTCCATTTTCGGTTGCCCGGTCTTCATCGTTTTGGTCGAGCTGCCATTTCCCGCGACGTCCTCGACCGTTACGTCGCTCGCTTCTTTTATTGGTCTGCTGTTGTCTGGAATGTTCTCAATGTTTTGTGGTGTTAGAAGCTCAAAGTGTCCCGACATTGGGTTGCCTGTTAGTAGAAGGTAAATAGTTTTGTTGCATTTTCCCGTGCTTATTATTGTTGGTCTGTCCGTAAAAGTTATTTTTGTATGTCTTGTTCTTCGTTGTTTTGAGAAGATCTGAAAGTTGCTATTTTGTGTTTCCGAGAGGGCAAGTATCTCTAGGCTCGTTCCATAGGTGCCACTTTTTCTCATATAATTATAGTAGTTATTGAAGTCTTTGATATCGTCGACTTCAATTAATGAAAAAGTGTGAAGTTCCGACCAGTTTTGTTGTAAATATCTTAGAGCAACCTCTCGGAGTTTCTCATGATGGTTTTGATGGCCATACAAGTGTAAGCTAACTGCACGGAAAAGGCAATTTCCATCACCTACAATGTCGAATCTGGTAAAACTATCGGGAGTAGTTTCGGCTGAGGCGGTTGTTTGGGTCGTCTGTGATTGTTGTTGTTGTGGTGTTGCTATAGCTGTTCGTACGACAGGGGTCCGCCTCCGCAACACCCTTCCATTATCATTACTATAATTATTATTCTTTGACATAGTATTCCCACGAGTATCCTAGGAAAGAGGGGTCGACTGCGGCAGAGCTTGGATGCCACAGCAAGGCTACTTACTCCCGGAGGGCGCCCGGTATCCGGGGGAACCGTTCGCGACTCATAAACGCTGAGCCATTCATCTTCTCGGCACGGTATACACCTTAAGATTGCGGTTTTGTTACACATAATCTGGACAACACAAGACAGTACAACATGACTCAGGTACCTCGGGATCGTCAATGCCCGTACTAGGAGAATCCTGGGATTCCCCTAGCCCCTGAGGGCTATTATTATTATTATTATTATTATTATATAACCTGGCCAAAGAATATATGTATGAATTTAAAAAAAGACACGTAAATCGGATAAGTGCTTCTCGCCTGATAAACGCACTAATGGACAGACAGACAGAGAGACATTGCATTTTATATATATTATAGATTATAGATAGATTATAGATTTGTTGGCAAACTTTTTTCCGACTTCATTCACTATTATCGTCACTGCTCATTCCTTATGCTACCTATCGCAATAAAATATAGCCTATAACCTGGCCAGAGAACATATGTATGTTTTAAAAAAAAAGTAAGTAAATCGGATAGGTGGTTTTCCAGTGATAAGCGCACTAACGGACAGACAGACAGAGAGACGTTGCATTTTATATATATTATATATATATATATATATATATATATATATATATATACAGCATCTGCAGAACGAGCACTGCAGATGCTGAACGTTCAGGAAGCCCGACAGAGGTTTCTTCTATAATATAAAATTCATGGTATCGTGATGGAAGATCGTCGCAATAAGCTTCGTGAGATTACTGAGATAGTAGGCATTTTATATGAACGCGTACATAATATCCTAAAAACGAAAAAGCTGAGTACATGATGCTGCGTTCATTGACTTCAGACCGAAAAAGGCACGAGAAGGATACTTCAAAATCGTATTTGGAAAAGTTACAGCGTAATCTGAAGGACTTCTGAGGGAATAAAATAATTTCAATCTCGCTGGACCAAATGCATGAAACTTAGAGATTATGTTGACCAATAAATTTTTGTTTTTGCTAAAAAAAGAGGTTATTTATATTATTTCTGACTCCGAATCTTTTGCATTTTGCTGAAATATAATGACTTCCTGATGTCCTTATGGACAGTGTTGAGTATGATTTACTTTATAAATTTGCATGAAATTTGTTTGTTAAAATAAAAACGATTAATTTTGATTAACAGGTATAATTTTTTTTTCTGAATGTTTCCAACAATTATATCAATATATGTAGTTGGCAGCCTGATCTAACCCAGGGATTCTAAGCAACCCCCTTTCGGTAACTGATCTGGCCGCTGCCTTAGTCAGTGTTTCTTCGTATCCATTCATCTGAGAGGGGTTTGAGCCTAAAACATCACGTTGGCCAGAAGTCTTGGTGAGCGTAGGATTCAGCAGCCTCTAACCTGAGGAACAGTCGCTGTTTGAAGCCGCTCACTCTGAGTCAGACGCTGCAGGGCCTGTTTGGCCTGCGGGAGGTCCCAAGTGGAACTCGGCTGGCCCTGTGGCCAGTAATACTGATAATTGGAGCGAAAAAGTGACCAGACAAAGACTATGGGGGAAAAAGAAATATTGGCAGACCTCAACAACGTTGGTATGATGATATTAAAAAATCAAGGAGGCTCAGTTGATATCAAATTGCTCAAAATAGGAACGTATATGCACATGAGAGAAGCCTATATCCAAAGGATAGAGAATGGCTAGAAGAAGAAGAGGAAGGATATCAATATATTTCGCCACTGATTATTAAACTGGAAAAACTGTATCAAAAAGCAACTTTAGACGTTTAAGATGTGTTTATCTCCTTGTTGTTGGTTTCGTATTCTCGAATTAAAACTTTTGCAACGGTAATATTCTTTACAAAAAGAAGACTGAGTACTGCTTACTTCTAAGAGACGCAAGTTTGATAACACCTAAAAATAGAATTATGTAACAAATTGATACCTAGTTGATCAAACTGTAATCCAAATCACAATATCTGATCTCAAGGATGCAGCAACAGTTTACCCGGCTAATCTCGTCAATATGGGGCATGGGCCAAACACATGTCGTTCGAATATTCTGAATTTCTTTAAAATTGGAATTAACTGTGCTAGACTAAACAAAATGTTGCCACAGAGAAGGATAAAACTAACTAATTTGATTGGAAATAAAAAAAATAAGTCACGGTCGTCTGTATAACAATAAAATTTATTGTGATAAATATTAGTGTAATAGAAAAAAATGTAAAAGTGCTTATAGTTAAAGTAGTAAACAAAAACAGCAAGTACTCCAAATTAAATAGAATAAAAAAAAACTGTAAAAGGTATGTGTAAAAACTACTGTGATGAAATTTAAGCTACTAACTAAAGTTACCGATGGTTCTCCAGAACAAAACCACGGACTGTACCTGGGTCGCTCTATTACAAAATTAAAATAAATGATAACCAAAAACTTTAGCTTTGGTTTTGCTTGCCTCTAACTGCCCGTTGTATGATCCGATCTGTTCCAGAAATCAAGAAAATGATACTCATAAGCTAAGGAAAAATGATTATAAGTTATTTACTAATTTTAGGCATGTACTGCGCTAAATAGTCGCTCTCAAACTGCAGTACCTGACCACTTAGTAAAGATGCTGATCTTACGATACTGTCACCAACTTGTTACTAAAACATTAAGTGTATTATAATATGTGAAGGTCAAATAAATTAGATCGGTTAACGTACCGCCTAGAACCGATGCGCAAACACGTGACTCATTTTGGATTTTACATGATTTCGTCGAAAGGACGGAATCGACTGTTACTTTTACTAAAATGCGCCGTAGGCAAAGATTGCCTCTACCTATTTTAGTTATATCGCTAGAATCGCATCTACCAAAAATAAATTATCGCGGACACGTTTTTACTTGACGGAGTGTATCACTCAAGAATTATAATCAATTGTCTGTTTTGATTGATATTGTTAATTCCGCCAAATTCTCATTGCTATAAACATCTTCCCCCCCTCTTTTATTTACGATCTTGTAAAATGCTTCCTTAATTTCAAACGTCCATATAATGTATGTAAATAATTCAATTAACAGCTTTGTTAACAAATACAAACATGTCCCTCTGGAACTCTGATATGGTATGGATCTTACGTAAGCCTAGTCAGCAATTCACTTTTAAGTTCATTTGTTCGGAAAATTATCACTTTTCGTGGGGAACACTTACTTCGATGTCTGTCTATCTGTCTGTCCGTCTATCCGTATGTCTGTCTGTTACACCCGATTTTCTCCGAAACTATTTGACACAGAAAGTTGGAATTTGGTACTAGTGTAGAAATTAATGGCCTCATTAGAGACGTGTAGTTTTGGAAAGTTAAATTTTAACTTAAGGAGTTAGTTTTGAGGGATGAAATCGGAAGTGAAAAAAATTACCAGGTCATCGCCTGTTCAAACACGAGTTCAAAAATATATATAATGTAATACTTGCGCATACTATTCTTTGAATTATTTTTAAAAAATCGCGAAAAATTGCTGTCCCCCCTTATCTCAAAAAATTTTGACAAAATTCTGGAATACTCTCGACAGGGTGTAGATTGAATGAAAATTACACAGCCCCGCAAAAAAAAAAGTGGGGTATACTTTCGATGCGATATATCAGATCCGTAGTATTTTTGCCCGCTGATCACGAATCTGACGTCAGAATATCGCCATCACATCTCAATTTTTTTCTAACCTCAAAAAATAGGTAAAAATTAGTAAAAATTAAGAAAAATATACTCCTAAAAAATTGATTCAAGATTTTTCATGAATCCAAAGATGTATTAATATGTATTCGGACACGCTAAGCTAATATTCATCGGTTGGATTAAGCCATACAGTTCTGTTTTCTTTCTAACCTCAATAAATCAGACAGATATAGTGCTTCTCGAATGCAAAAACGAATTCAAATTAAAATTCAACCGATTCTTACCAAATTTGGTACACGGGGGTTTTTTGGGTTGCTGATCTAGAATCTGAGGTCGGATTTGCAAAATTCAAAACGGCAGATCCAAGCTGGCGGACAAAATTTTTGAAAACCAACCGATTCCTACCAAATTTGGTATACAGTTGGGGAATCTCAAACCTGATACTTTTAAACCCTAAACCCTGAAACCTTAGACTCCCACACCCTGTAACCTCAAAAAATAGACCTCAATAACCCTGTAACTTTAAAAATAAGACCCAATAAACTCAAAACCAGGACTTTTAAACCATATACTCTCAAATAGTAGACCCTTAAGCCCTAGAATTCCGAAGGTTAGACCCGCGCCTAACTTTCCTTTTTTTGGCTGTATCTTGTTCTTTTTTCCGCGAATGACCTATTCAAAGGCTTTCTGCCCAAACGCTTTTGAGGACTTGTTTCTCTTTTTTAGCGACCAGCAATAGTCCGCTAGCATATGGTCATCCCATCGTCCTTGATACCGATTTTCTATGATTTTCAGATCTTGGTGAAAACGTTCCCCTTGCTCCTCACTGTAGTCACCAAGATTATCTGGGAAATCATCGATGTGGGAATCCAGGAAATGTAATTGTAGATTCATTAAGCAACCTAATGTTTGAAAATTTTTTACCATTTTCTCGACTATTTCTTTGTACTTAGGACTTTTATTATTTCCCAAAAAGTTTGTTGCGACTTCTTTAAAACTAAGCCAAGCAGCTTTTTCAACTTTATTCATTTTAGTAACAAATAATGAATCTTGAAACAATTTTCTTATTTATGGCCAGTCAAATACGCCTGCCTTAATTTTAGCTTCAGAAAATTTCGGAAATTTTTTATGCAAATATTTGAAACATGGGCCGTTTGTATCTAATGCCCTCGTGAATTGCCTCATAAGTCCAAGCTTAATGTGAAGCGGGGGAATAAGAACTTTTCCTGGATCTACCAATGGTGGAAACAATACATTATTTTCACCAGGAGTGAACGATTCTCTTGTTGGCCAAATTTTTTTCTTATAATGACGTTCCCTGTCTCTGCTATTCCACAGACATTTATTACAGGGATAAAGTGTAAACCCTGACTATTGGCCAAACAATATTGTTACAATTTTCAGATCTCCACAAATTTTTCAGTTATGATCAGCATATTTTATTTTTATCAAAAGCTGCTTCATTTTTTCATATTGCTCTTCCATAACTGTGGAATGAGCAATCGGAATGGGAGCGTAAACGTTGGTATTATGCAGCAAAACTGCCTTAATGCTCCGTTTAGAAGAATCAATAAACAGTCTCCATTCTTCAGGATCGTATGAGTTATTTTGAAATTCATCCATTAGACCTTTTACATCGGTACAATATGAAAGTGACAATTCCTCGTCCATTGTGAAATATTTTCGAAATTCTTCATCTCTGTTTTTATAATAAGAAATCGTAGCTTCTGGCTTAAGTAAATGTCTTTTCTTTAAAAAGGAAGCAAAATGCTCTGAACCATCTTTGGATAAGCCTAAATCTCTGACTAGATCACTAAGTTCTGACTGTGATACGAGTATTGGTTCTGGTTTACGGTTGTATGGTAGAAATTCTTTATCTGTGTCACTAGTATATGATAGGTTGTCACTAGAACATTCATTAGTAACAGTGTTTGAATCTTTTTCGACAGTCTCAATGTTTTCGGCATGAACTGATAAGGTGAAATCATTTGTTTCCATAACATCAGCATCAAGTGGTTCAGGAGGCGGAATTAGTTTAGTTGGTCTTGTTACTGTCGAAACATCGTTATAAGTAATAGTGCTTTTATTTTTTCGGTTATCCCTAGATACAACATTCATACAAAAGTAGCAATCATTTTCACTGTATGGTCTATTCCATATTGCTGGTCTGGAATATTTAATCGCCTTCTTATTCATGTACAACATTATTTTGCAAGAACTGCAAATGATGTGGGGAACCAAATCTGTATCCTGGTGCTGTATTTCAATGTTTAAACAATCCTTATATAAGGTTTTAATCTTATCCCCATTTTACTCAATACGTGTTGACAGCAAATATAACAAAATGAATCACTGTTTTTATATCGCACTTATGAAAAGTCCTTGTACCGTGAGACCGTTTTCTTGTAGCATTATACTCTACATGAGCCAAGTCACCCACACATGAAGAGCTACGGTCGCTGGATGACGACGGCTGCGGGCCCGCTTTCCCCACCCTGACCAACCGCCGATACTGAGTTTCCGAGTCCCTGCATCGTAATTCTCTTTCTTCTACCTGCCATGACGGCATCTAAGCCGTTATCCAGGGACTCTGCCGGCTAGTGGAGTAACACCGTTGCCCACCGTCACCACGTCGAGGTGCCCTGGATGCAGGTAGAAGAATAAAAATCGACCGATGAATTTTCTCGGCGTTCAAAATGGCGCGAAAACATCTGCCATCTTGAATTTTGCAAATCCAACCTCAGATTCGTGATCAGCGACCCAAAAAATCCCCGTGTACCAAATTTGGTAAGGATCGGTTGAATTTTAATTTGAATTTGTTTTTGCATTCGAGAAGCACTATATCTGTCTGATTTATTGAGGTCAGAAAGAAAACAGAACTGTATGGCTCAATCCAACCGATGAATATTAGCTTAGCGTGTCCGAATACATATTAATACATCTTTGGATTCATGAAAAAGCTTGAATCAATTTTTTAGGAGGATATTTTTCTTAATTTTTACTAATTTTTACCTATTTTTTGAGGTTAGAAAAAAATTGAGATGTGATGGCGATATTCTGACGTCAGATTCGTGATCAGCGGGCAAAAATACTACGGATCTGATATATCGCATCAAAAGTATACCCCACTTTTTTTTGTGGGGCTGTGTTATCATGAGTGCATGACCTTTAATAATTTATCTGGTATATTAGAAAGATAAAATTTTCAAGGTCATCAGTTTTCAGTAAAGATCGGAAAAAGACTTTGTTGAAAACTCATTTGGGGTGTGTTTCGTGAAGCCATTGATACCTCTGTAACAAAAATTTTTATATTAAAAGCAATCAATGTACGGAACACTAATTGCGCACTTGACCGGTTATTATTGTAATTTAGCATGAAATATTTTTCTCTACTAGTACTTTAAATAAAATTTTCCGTACAAGTACCGCATGCTATAAGTTTAGAAAATCTAATAAACACAAAGTATGAACTGAAACAGTAATTGGTGCATAGCGTTACCTAGCCAATGAAGTTGTTAATATTTTGACAAACAAATAAGTATTTAAGAAACAACAATTTGCGCCCCTGGCGGCTGTGCGTCTAACTTAAAAGGCGTACCTTCCCTCTGTGTATTTTTCAGCAGTTTTTGACTATTTTCTCATTTGAACGACAATAAGTACTTTAATATTCTCTTTCTCCGTCGATTCTAGCTCTATTTAACAGCCGTGGTACAGCGAAACGCGTCCTAAAATAGATTGACAAATGAGAGAACAGTCAAAAACGACTGAAAAATTAACTTCGTACAATTTTAGTGGTTTTTATTGATTTTAAAAACAAGTATTTATTTATTTTTAGATGTGCACCAAAATGGACTAGACACGGCACGTGTAATACGCGGGATTATGGTAGCAGGGCTCAAAAGCTTTCACAACTCCACTTACGGCGTTGTCATGAAACTTGCTTGCTCGTTTTTTATGATACACTTTCCAAACTTGGTCCTTAAATTTCTATTTTTGTAAGCTGTGCTCGCAAAGTATTACGGGAGCGACAACACTGGTTTAACACAATAATTAAATGCGACTCCGTGCTTTTAAATTTTTAAACATTTGACGATATCATAATCATAACATAAACATAATCGTAAGGGTAAAAAAGATTATAATCTGAGTAAATTGCTCTTTTCAGATTACGAGTACAGCAGCAAAGGGTAAAGTTAATAGTAGCAGCCCTGCGGGGCCTCGGATAACCTACGACAATCAGCCAAACGAGGCGAAAATCCCAAAACCTGGTAAGTTTAATTAAAAATCGTACTCGCATGTAACGATAATGTAGAGAGTGTTATGGAAAAGATTTATTATATTTATCCCTTTTTGTCATACTAAAGTAAAACAGTAAATCAAATTTGTTTAATAATTTCTTGAAATATTTTTATAATCAATTACACTGGTCAACACTAGTCATGCCACAAAAACTTTGATAGCTAATACTGTTTTAGCTAACTACCCTCATTATTAAACTGCAGTTGTTTTGTTTCAATTAACCTCAGTTTTCTTGTGATAAGGTAATGTTTATAACTAGTACTACGGCAATAAAAGCCAAGGAACGTTCGCGAAGAAATAGTCATAAAACTATTTGTCTGTGATTTCATCAAAATATTGTGATTTATTAACTGCGTTAACATGTCGAGAAAGTGTAGTAACGATCCTAACTCTGACTTTCAAAAAACAAAGACGAAATTTCACAAAACTAGTCTTGGAGAGTTATCACCGGTATTTTGGTTTCGCTGTGGCCCATCAAGACAAATCCTGGGCCCCTCATATTTGTTGCATAACGCGTATGAAGAATTTAACCGATTGGATGAAAGGGTCCCGTCATATGCCGTTTGAGGTACCGATGATTTGGACCGAACCAAGAGATCACATTTCGGACTGTTATTTTTGTCTTACTGACGTAAATGGTATAAATTTCAAGAAAAAACACACAGTTATTTACCCTTCAGCCATGAGACCAGTCCCTCATAGTGAAAATTTGCCTATACCAGTTGCATCTGCGTCCGTTCAGATTGACGATGCACAATCCTTCACTTCAAGCCAATATGTTAATGAGGACGATGACTTTGAGTTTGAAGAAATTCTAACCAAGCCACACTTGGTAACTCAAGGAGACCTAAACAATTTGGTTCGCGATTTAAGTTGTCAAAAAAGCAGAACTATTAGGATCTCGATTAAAAGGATGGAATTTGCTACATCATGAAAGTAAAATCAGCTATTTTCGAAATCGTGATCAACACTTCAGATCATACTTTTCTTAAGACGGGGACTTGGTGTATTGTAATGATATAAATGGGATTATGAAGATTTTGGAAATCGATTTTAATCCCTCCCAGACTATTCTAAAACAAGTCTAAAAGCAGTGTTACTGCATAGCGGAAATATACTTCCTTCTGTACCTCTGGCCCATGCTGCTAATATGAAAGAAACTTATGAAAACATGAAGTTATTACTTGAAAAAATCAAGTACAGTACATATTCTTTCAAAAACTGTGGTGATTTAAAAGTTGTTGCCCTATTACTCGGACGTCAGCTGGGTTATACTAAATTCTGCTGCTTTCTATGTGAATGGGACAGTCGAGACTGAACAAACCACTATCTTAAAAAAATATGGCCTACGCGTGCATCCTTAATTCCTGGACAAAGAAAATGTGAAGTATTTACCCCTTGTAGAGCCGTCTGAAGTACTTCTTCCACCATTGCATATCAAATTAGGCCTGATCAAAAATTTTGAAAAGGCAATGAATAGCAATGGGAGTGGAAGAAAAATTCCCCAAAATAAGTGATGCAAAGATAAAAGAGGGTATTTTCGTAGGACCTCAAATCAGGGAGTTAGTAAAAGATCCGGTATTCGAAGAGAAATTGAGCGATTTAGAAAAACCAGCATGAAAATATGAAGAATGTTGTTGCAAATTTTTTGAGTAACCATAAGAGTGAGCGCTACAGAGAGTTGGTTAGCAAGCTATTGTTAGCTTATCAAGCATTGGGTTGCAACATGTCACTCAAGATTAATTTTTAAGACTCACACCTGGATTTTTTCCTCAGAATTTGGGGGCTGTGAGCGATGAGCACGGAGAAAGGTTCCACGAGGACATTTCTAAGATGGAAAAACGTTACCAGGGCAAATGGAACCCAAATTGTTGGCAGATTACTGCTGGACAATCAAAAGGGACCAACCAGGATCTAAATTTACTAGAAAATAACTTCATAATAAAACTATTTTAGGTTTTTTGGTTTAGGAGGTCATTGTTTTTTGAAATATTTTAAATTACTTAAGAGAATAAAATTCTTGGCTAACAGATTTTTTCTAATGTTTGTTTTTACTGCCAACCACCTATTAAAGTAAAAAATATCATAAAAGTCCATGTGGCATGACAAAGTTACAATTTTATTTACCAGAGTTATTTCATAATGACTGAAAACACGGACCTGCGATGGTCTTCTCCTTACAAAGTAGTAATTTTGGTAGATAATAGGTAATTTATGAGAAAAATATTTAGAAAATTCTATCATATTAAGTTTTCTGCTAAAAATGTTTTTTTCAGTTTTCTTAATACTAATAGACTTAGCTTCAAATTTCTGTGTTGGCAATATATATTAATGGTACTGTTGGTATTTAAATAATTATCTATTCTCACTAGTTATTTTGGATTGCGATTTCAATCATAGTTAGAGCTACGTGTGTTGACTAAAAAGATAAATTACTCCAATCATGGCTGGACTGGACAGCAATGAGGATATACGAAATACCCCTGTTCCCTATGTGAATTGGATAGTAGAAATAGAGCACAACATTTGATCAAAAAAGATTGGCGATAGAGAACATCATTAGGCCCTGGAAGTAAAAATGTTGAACGCGAGGCTCTAGTCAACCCCTTAAAAACTCTACTGCCTCCACTTCGTATCAAATTAGGTATTATGAAGCAATTTGTGAAGACATTACCTAAAGAGGGTCTCTGTTTCAAATATGTAATCAATAATTAATTATAAATTTAAGCATTTATCGGATGCCAAAATAAAAGAAGGCATTTTTGTTGTCCCTGACATTCGAACGTTAATACAAAATGCTACCTTTGAAAAAACTATTAATAATACCGAAGAGCTAGCTTGGAAATCATTTAAGGAGGTCATAAAACATTTTTTAGAAAACAGAAAAAGCCCTGATTATGAAAATACAGTCAACAACATGCTTAACAATCTCAGAAAGCTGGGTTGCAATATAAGTATAAAGCTGCATTTTATGCATTCCCATATTGTCTTCTTTCCCGATAGTCTTGGTGCTGTAAGTGAAAAGCAGAGGGAGCGATTTCATCAAGACATAAAGATTATGGAGAACAGATATCAAGGTGAAGTAATGTTTAAAACCAATTCTGCGCATTTTATAGCTAAACATTAAGTTTTATATTTAGCATATTTCATTTTTCATAAAAATTGTTTAAAAATCTGTTAATATGCACATCTTGTATAAAAATAAACCTTGATGTGCTATAAAAGAACAAAAGCTATAATCGATTTCAGTATACCTAAATACTTAAAAAAAAGCATTATTATTTAAAGGAGAAATTAAAAGTTATCTTTCACAGGCCTGTGAAATCGTCATTAGTGTTCGGTACACTTATAAGATTACTCCGATGTCTGTCCGTCTGTCCGTCCGTCTGTCCCATCAGATTCTCTCTGAAACTCTTTGACATAGAAAGTTGAAATTTGGTAATAATATAGGAATTGATGGCCTTATCAGAGCCGTGTAGTTATGAAAGTGAAATTTTGACTTAAAGGGTTAGTTTTGGGGGGTAAAATCGGAAGTGAAAAAAATTTTTTTTTACTAGGTCATCGAGTGGGGGGTCAAATGAAAGCTTGTTAAAACACGAGTTCAAAAATATATATAATACTTGCGTACACTTTTCTTTGTATTATTTTTAAAAAAATCGCGAAAAATCGCTGCCCCCCCCCCTTTATCTGGAAAAATACTAATCAAAACATTTTGAAAAAATTCTGGAGTATTCTCCACGGGGTGTAGATTAAAAAATTAACACGAGGGCATTATATATATATATATATATATATATATATATATATATATATATATATATATCAATCGGTTTTATAACGTCTTCCGTCTTCCGATGCCTAATTTCCACTCCCCCCGGTTTCTCCATCCCTCCTCCTCCAGATCTCTCTTTAGTACTTCCTTGTTGATTCCTGCTCTCCAGCTTTGGCATGGTCTTCCTCGCTTTCTTTTTCCATGAGGGTTCCAATTTAAAATCTTTTTAGGTAGTCGGTCTTGTGACATTCTCTGTACATGTCCGTACCATACCAACTGTTCTGATTTCGTCCACTATATCGTGCTTTATTTCTAAAGCTCGTCTTATGGTGTCATTTGGTATGCGGTCTTTTCTGGATTTTCTGGCTGCTCGTTTCCAGAAATCCATTTCTGTAGCTTTTAGTATTTTTTCTGTTCTTTCCTTCAATGGCCACACCTGGGAGCTGTAAGTTATTATACTTTTCACTATTGAGTTATAAATTCTCTTCTTATTTTCAATGGTTATGTTTTTGTCCCATAGTATACTATTAAGCATTGCAATCGCTTTTCTTCCTTGGATATTCCTCTCGAATATTGCTTCTTCCAGTTTTTCATCCATAGATATTCTCGTTCCCAAATACTTATAACTGGCACAGTGTTTGATGGTGTGTCCTGTGGCCAGTTTCAAGTCCTGCTGTTGTCCTCCGACGCACATGTACTCAGTCTTTTTAATATTGACTTCTAGGCCCCATTTTTCATATTTCTCCATAAGTTTTCGTGTCATGTATTCCATATCATCGATGTCCTGAGCGACTACTACCTGGTCGTCTGCGAATGACAGCGTGTACAATGTAGTATCGTCATCTAGTGGTAATCCCATACTGCTGCATTTCCTTTTCCAGTTCTTCAGTGCACTCTCCAAATAGATTTTAAATAGCGTTGGGGATATACAACAGCCCTGTTTGAGACCCTTTGTGACCTGGAACCCTGTTGTTATACCATATTTGGTTTTCACACTACTTCTTGCGTCTTGGTATAAGGATTTTACGGCTTTAATTATTTCGGTGCTTACATTACTCTGTTGTAGTGTTTCCCACAATCTCACTAGGGGCACGCTATCGTAGGCCTTTTTTAAATCAACAAACAAGGCATGGACTTCCTGATCAAATGCTGTTTTCTTTTCTAGGATTTGTGTCAGTGAGCAGAGATGGTCTATTGTGGATCTTCCTGCTCTAAAGCCTGCCTGTTCTTCAGCTTCTACGTCCGCATTTTCCGTTTCTATTCTATTTTTAAGTATTTTTCCGTATATTCTGCTAATAGATCCTGTAACCGTTATTTCCCTATAGTTATCGCAATTATTTTTGTCTCCTTTTTTATGAATTGTTGATATGTATGATATTTTCCATTCCTCAGGTACTTCTGATGTGTTAATGCATCTTTGGAATAAGTTCCTCAAAGCGCTAAATAGCTTTTCAGTTCCGTATTTTACTATCTCTCCTGGGATGTTTCCTGGTCCTGGAGCTCTACCATTTTTTAGCGTTTTACATACTTGTTTAACTTCTAATGTTGTTATCCTTATTGGGGATCCTCGTATAACTATATTTTGGTTTCCATGTTGGGTACTTTTGAACTCTGGTCTATATTCTGTTAGCATATTTGTAAAATATTGGTTCCATTTTTCTGGTGTTATTGGTGAGAAGATTTCTCTTTTCCGTTCTGTTCTCATATTTTTAAGAAGTCTTCAGCTTTCTGTGCTTTTTCTTCCTCCTATGTAAGTGTTGAGTCTTGAGCATGTCTTTTCCCATTGGTTGTTCTTTTTGTCACTAATCATTTTGCGTACTCTAGCTTGGGATTCTTTGTATTTTACTTTGTCGTTTGTGCTCTTTGAACTTAAGTATTTGTGATAGCTTTTCCGTTTTTCATCAATTTCGTATTTAACTTCTTCATCCCACCAATATGGTTTTTGCTGTTTTTTCCTTTTCTCTTGGTACCCTAATGCTTCCAGTGCGGCTGCGTGTAGGCATTCCTTTATATACTTATATTCTTCTTCTATATTAACAAATCCCGCCCGTTGTATCTTTTGGTCCAGTCTACTCTTGTATAGATTTCTGATACTTTCATTTTGTAAGCTGTCTGTATTATATCTTATTGTTGTTTCACTTGTTGTGTGCTGTGTACTTGTATCTTCCAGTTTGCTTTCCCGTATTGTTCGTGAGGTTATCTCCTCGAGTCGATAATACTTTCTAAATCTCTTGTTGTTTGTCTCCACGTATATTTATGAATATCCCTATCCCTTTTGATAATTTATCTGGTATAAAAAATATTTCAAGGTCATCAGATTTCAATAAAGATCGAAAAAAAACTGTGTTGAAAACTCATATGGAGTGTTTTCTTAAGTCACGGATCATTTTATGCCTCCAGAACAAAATTTTTGATTTTATAAGCAATCAACGTACGTAACACTAATTGTGCAAGTTCAACTGGCACTTGACCGGTTATTTATTTATTTATTACGCTTGTTTAAATTGCTCTCATTTATTAGATTTGTGTGATTTAGGGCCTTCAGGACCTCTATTGTTACCAATTAGTAGAGCACTCGGTATTGAAACGCCTTAAGGTTGGAAGCACTGAATTCAAGATATACGGTGATAATGTAAATCGGTAACCAAAAATAGATCTAGAAGATTAACGAATTCCCTATCAAAATCAGGAATTCATGTTTCATTCATCAATAAGCTCAGCGGAGACAGCTAACTGCAAAGGAGTTTTGAATGTTTAAGTCAGTTGACAACATGGACATTAAAGTCCTCAACGGTTCATCAGTAAAATATTGGTGATGTTTGCTGGATAAACGAAATATTAATTACAGATAGTGTCATTTGGTTACCAATAAAGGCAGCAGAATCAATTGTGGCTTCTTGAGTTGTCAGTTTTATTTATACAACATCAAAATCCTTGTGGCGCCTCGGATAACATTCTAGGACAATCAGCCCAATGCAGCGAAAGTAGCAAAACCTGGTCAGTTTTATTTAAAATCGTCCTCTTACGTACCAGTAATTACAAAAATTATTATAAAAACAATTATGATAATTTGTTCATTTCTTAGAAACAAAATTTGGTTGGATTTCGGATATCAATATACAGTAATCATACAACAACGTTGTATCAGAAATAAAACTCCTTCTATAAATCATTTAGGTGTGCGACATCGAATTCGGCAGCTAAAGCCCAAGTGAAATAGTAGATGGATGAATAAAGCAAAATTTGTCTTTTTCAGCTGTTAGTCCAAAGCTGCCGTTTGTGATCTAGGCTATCTAAATGAATTAAAGGTACCAATTTCAAGTTGCTCTATTCTTGTAGTAGCATAAATTTGTTTCGCTACTATATAATTCTGTGTCATAAATTGAGGTATTCAATTAGGCATATATCACAAAATCTAAATTATTATAAAATATATCTGGTAGGAGATTGTTGAACGCATACGAAATTATAAATTGTAAAAGTAGTTTAAATAAAGACAGAGGGCCTATTCCTTATAGTCCCCTTTATTGGTTACTTGACCGGAACTGATGGCCTCGCCTATGACATTAATTCCACCTGAGTAATTCAAGGGTTAGGCTAAGTATAAATAGGGTAGATTTGTATTTTAGCTTTAGTCAATTATCGCTCCTGATGAAGCTAACATGGTTAGTGAAACGCGCGTCTAGTGCAAAAATATAGTGTTTGGTGTAGTGATGATATATACTGAGTATTTGACAATACTGTTACCAGGCGAATTGAGAAAAAAGATGTTTTTTTAGTTCACAAAAGGAATTATCATTACTAAATTAATTTTATAACACTTAATACAAAAAGCAAATGTCTCATACCAACGACACTGACGAGTGTTACCGAGGCAAGCATTTGGTTTGTTCGGTTGTCAGTTTGTGAGAATCCCGAACTCTCACTGTGTAATCCATCAAGGGCCTTAAGTATATTCAAAAGTTTGTTACCAAGCATGGCATTAAGCTTCTAGGTGTATCAATACAATTTTTTATATAAAAGCCAGAAATTTTTTACGAAACGTGATTTTTAGCAACAACTCAATGTTTGGAACTATTACAATCAACAACTGTTTTGTTTGATTTTAAATAGTTTCAAGGTGAGACCAGTAGAGTCGCGATGATGGCGTAAACTACATGATCAGATGTTTTGTAAAATTTTTAGTTGTTTAAATTTGCTAAAGAAAGTATTATTTATATCTTAATTTCATCCATTTAAATATCTTAAACTACTTTTATAATACTCTATAGAGATTCAAATAATTTTTCCAAATTTCTAAGATATGGCAACTCAATTACAGTGTAAAAAATGGCCAAACTTTAAATCACAATTACCATAAAAAAATTCAAAATTTTATTTATTTTAAATTTTAACCTGACAAATTTGCAAATAAATAAAGATTCGTAAACATGATTGATAAATGTAGCGATAAAATGTAGTTTTCCAATTTTCATTTATACTTTTCGCTCTGTATTTCGTTTTTTCAATTAAATTATATTTTAAAATAAGTGTCGCAAATTGTCAATATCAATTTCAGACAAATAAATCAAAAAAATTTAATAAAACTAATATTTATCCTCCCTTGTTTTGTTTTCATCATTTTTAAAATATCATTTTTTTGACGTATACAACGTTTATTAAATTTTTGATGCTATCCAGTAAAATTAATATGATAAATAAAAAATAACAGAAAGAGCTTCGCTCTTTTTTATTATAAAGACTAATCTCTGGTCAAATGTAATACAATTTTATAATGTTATACTACAGATCTGTGAACATGAAGGAAGGCCTATACCCAGCAATGGGCAGAGAGAAGCCGATGATGATGATGATAATGATGCTAATGAAAATGATGACAATAAATCTGTATGATCATTTTCCTCTATGTGCATAGCATTATTTTATGACTAGTTCAGGCAATAGATGGGATAATTTTTAAGTTACTGGTATAATTCAAAATTCATAGGTAAATTACTGAAAACAGGAAAAAAAAAAATTATCGGCAAAATCCTGGTAAATTTTCCATTTACTTTTATCACCGTAAAATACAACAAATTTTATCTTTGGCTGGCGAAAGCCCAGATGTTAAGACCGTAAAGGATTGTCCAGTTAAGCTAACAACAATTAACACCTGACAGCGCGATCGTCAGGCTTCCACCTCACGTATATAAAAATCAATATTAATCACTAAAATTGTACAAAGTCCACATTTCAGCAGTGGTCCACTATGCTCTCATCCGTTAATCCATCGTGATATGGCATCCCGACTTAGACTGTCAGATGAGAGAACAATGGGTCGCTGCTAAAATGTGCACTTCGTTCACTTTTAGAGATTACTATTAATTTTTATTTCTTTTTATATCTGTTTTTAAGAATAAAGAGTTAGTTTGTTTCCATTTCCGCTTTTTGTATGTAAATTTACGTAAAAAAGCTTATATATCGACACCATTTACGATATGAAAATTTAGTGAATTCGTTTGTAGGCCGGTATTCTTACCGAAAATTACCATATTACAACTAGAAAACGATAAAAGCCTCTATATGTAATAAGAGGAAAACTACTAAATTATATTTGATATTTTTACTCATTTAGAATAATGTATTATGTTAATTACATTTAAACAATCAAAACATTTTTAAATTAAGACGTGACCACACATCTAACTTTTCCGGAAAATTGGTGATTGGATAGACAGCTAACGAATTGGATACATTTATAATGTCGAACTATCCAAATTTGAAAAAGGCCTTGATTCAATGGCTTTGTCAGTATTATTAAAATTCTAGTCTAATGAAGTTCATAGTTTCAGCTAAAAGAGAAGAAAATAAATCACGTTATATTCGTAAGTAACAGCTTAATATTTTCTAAATTTGTACTATAATAAGCTATAACATATATACCCACATATAATCAGCTATAAAAATTAATAAATAAAAATTGCACACCGGCATATGTGCACAGCAGTTTTTACTACAAGATATCACTATTCAATTTTATTAGCGGTGTTGCACGGAAATGAAGTAAGGTGATTTTTTGAATAAGATAAAGTTGCAAGTTATTCCACTGTTTTAAACGTGTTCTTTCAGCACTCTTTGAAAATTTAAATGATTAACTAATTTAGCCAGAAGCTATTTCATGAGTGACATGGTCTGTTCTCTCTTAAATATAAAATGTTTTTGTTAAAAACTCTTTTAAAATTCAGATAGCAAGAAAAATAAGTTTACTTGTATTTCGACCGAACAAACATTAACCGCACTGAGCTCTAAACTGTAACTCTGCATGTGATCCTTTAAGGAATGAAACTAAATAGTGTAATCATCATCGATCATAAGATTACCATATGTGTATCACTTACCTTACTTTTCAAACGACTCTCGAATGATAGATTAGTTGATATAATGATAATACGAGTGCCTAATTTCATGTCAGGAAGATTTTGGAATGTGACTGGGCATCCAAATATAAAAAAAAAACGTAAACAAGAGATCAGAGAGATATGACCTTAAGAAGTTCTAACAAGTCGAACAACAAAATTGAATGAAACTGTATAAAGAGTTAATTGATTGGTCCGTTACTTTGTGACAGTACATTTTTAACAATAAAACTACTTAATCACTTTGTTAACTGTCACTAAATACTAAAAAATATTTAGTGACAGTTAACAAAGTAATTAAGTAGTTTTATTGTTGAAACTGTATAAAACAAAATTATTACTGTACAGTCAATGACGCATCCTTAAAGAGACTGGAAAAACGAGAAGCAGGTAACAAATAATGAAAAATAATTCCATGTTATTTATTGTTTTATTTATATATTTTATCTTTTTCTATTCTCTATCGCCTGGTTCCTTATTTCTTTAATTTCTGGAGTAAATTTAATGTTATGTTTTTTCTATAAACTTCTATTATTTATTAAACAAATTAAATCATATTTGATTATACGAGGCTGGTTTGAGGCTGGTTTGAAAAGTCCGTGCAAAGTCCGAGAGATGGCACCACCGGCGCGTATCAAGGTCATGTTTAGTTAGTAGCATCTCTTGAATGAACGCACACCAAGTTTCAGCCATATTGGTCTATTTCTTTGTGTTTTGGCATTCGTGTGAATCAAGGAAGTCGAGTGATTTTCAAGAAATGGACGAAAAAGAATTTCATGTGGTGATTAAACATTACTTTATGAAAGGCAAAACGCCTCAGGAGACTAAAGAGAAGCTTGATAAACATTATGGTGACTCTGCACCTTCGATTAGAACAGTTCATAAGCGGTTTCAAAATTTTCGGACTGGCCATATGGGCACAAGTGACGCTGAACCTTCTGGACGGCCTGTGGAGGTTACGACTCCAGAAATCATTGATCAAATCCATGATATGGTGATGGATGACAGAAGAGTTAAGGTGCGTGAGATTGCTAGTGCTGTGGGCATCTCGACTGAACGGGTACATAATATTTTGCATAAACATTTGGACATGAGAAAGCTATCCGCAAGATGGGTGCCGCGATTGCTCACGCTTGACCAAAAACGGAATCGTGTGAAGTGTTGCAAGGATGGTTTGCAGCTGTTCCAGAAGAATCCGGAGGACTTTAAGCGTCGTTTCGTCACTGTGGATGAAACATGGATACATTACTATACTCCTGAGACCAAACAACAATCTAAACAATGGGTTACCAAGGGGGAATCTGCACCAAAAAAGGCGAAGACCGTTTCTTCGGCCGGAAAGGTTATGGCGACTGTCTTTTGGGATTCGCAAGGGATAATCCTCATCGACTATCTGGAAAAGGGTAAAACTATTACAGGTGAATACTATTCATCGTTATTGGACCGTTTGAAAACCGAGCTGCAAGAAAAACTCCCGCGATTGGCCCACAAGAAAGTCCTTTTCCATCACGACAACGCACCAGCACACACCTCAGCAGTTGTGGTCGCAAAATTAATGGAAATAGGATTCCAACTCGTTTCACATCCCCCCTATTCTCCAGACTTGGCTCCCTCGGACTACTATTTGTTCCCCAATTTGAAGAAATGGCTGGCGGGACAAAGATTTTATTCAAACGAGGAGGTGATTGCAGACACTAATGGATATTTTGCAGACTTGGACAAATCCTATTATTCGGAAGGGATCAACAAACTAGAACATCGTTGGACGAAGTCTATAAGCCTAAAAGGAGACTATGCCGAAAAATAAAAAAGGTTTACCCCAAACACATAAGTAGTTTTTATTTTTGCACGGACTTTTCAAACCAGCCTCGTAAAAGTTTAATTTTATGATGTAAATTGTCCTAATTATTAGAGAATAACTGAAGGACTTATTATAGTTATAATTAATTTATTATTCTTACCTTCTATACAAGTCTCTTCTTAATAGTGAGACCTGTTCAATGACAGTAGTGATTTCTGGTGTATAATGGTCAGAGTCATTAATGAATATTTATTTAAAATACATTCCATCAATATCTGTACGAACACAAGTAGGTCAATCTTTTACCAAATAAAAATTTCACAGTCACATCTCGAAAGAGGCAAACTTCTGATTATTTATTTATTAGGTTTTATTTTCTTATATTTTGATGCCCTGTCACATTAGCAAATGATGCGAAATCGTAAACCAGTATACATATGTATTCTTTGACATTAACACGTTCATATGAACATTGAATATAGTAATGACCTATCATATTAAATTTATACTAAGAAAGGAGAAATATATATAACTAGATATAGAAAATGTAATGACCTAAAAATCTCATATTTTTGAAATGATCCATTCCCCGCCTACACTATAAAAAACAGCAGTGCTGACAATCTAAATTTATAGGTCAAATAATAACATTTCAAATGATGGCCTTTTTTATTACTGATGAAAAAATTCATAAATCTTGAATCATAAAAATAAGTAGAGTCTCATCATCGCTTAAACGGTCCTCAAAAACGCAATTAAGTTTTTTTAAGAAACCTTGAAAAACTACTTAACCAAAATTTAAGATGCAACAAAAAACCCAAACGATAAAATTTGCATAATATCGCACTCTCGTGCGAATTTCTCGTCCTAATGTCACCAGATATTTCTTTAGTCCATACTCAAATGTTCCTTTATTGGGTAAATAAGTTTGAGGAGTACACGTCTAAAAAAGGAAAATTTTAAGTCACTAGCTATTTCTATATAATTTATTTTTATTGTTTACTTTTAAGGAGGCAGTTCCATTTGCAAATTGAATTTTTTGTGAATTTTAGCTTGTGCCTTTTCATGTACTATTAACCATCCTTTACGTGCTAAAGTTTTTTTTTAAATTTGATCCAGGTTTCCTCCAATAGATGGCTCGTATGTACCTGGTTGATATTAAAAAATTTATTAACTGGATATCTAGGTAATTGTAAAAATTTCAAACGCTGTTTTTTCTGTTATTGCATACAAGATGTCATCAAAACTATTTTTCCAAAAAATCTCAAAATTTAGGTGAGTATTTCAATTTTTTGTGGCAGTACACAAATTAGAGAGAAATCGGAGAATGTCCACTCATCGTTCTTGAATCGCTGTGGGTAATATTCGGTGGAAAAAATATTCCTGGATACTTCACTCTAAAGGGATATAGTTTTCCATATTTTTTTTTTTTTTTTTTTATTGGTCTAGCACACGTGCTGCAGGGAAGTCCCTAAAATGCTCCAGGAGCGGCACGAGTGCGGAAAAAGCGATTCACGTTGTTCTTCAATCGCTGTAAATTGTACTCGGTGGGAAACCGAATACAAGAATTGACTAAGAGGATGGTACGACGAATGACTAAGATGGATCGCTACGCATGTGATATGTGACGCGTACTCCTAGCTTGCACTACTTTAAGAGGAATCAAGCGAGCTTATAAATTTTATGTCACCAACTGGGACAACGGCCCTATTCTAGATAGAATCTAGTATATGCAGAGTATAAGAAGGGTTATAAAGAAGGGAGCAGTATTTCATTAGTGGTTACATTTGAGCTTTGTCTGGGATTAAAAGTTATGGAAATATAGCTTACCGATAAGACATAATATTTCCAACACAACAAAAAAGTTTTCCTTACAATTAGCATGCCACAACCTATTCGCTTCTAAGCTAATAAGCAATGATAATGAGATCGTGTACCCAGACATCATTTTAGCCCAACTTTGAATTTTTTAGAAAATTCTACTGCTGCGTCTTAAACTCTTGTTGACTACTATTACCTCAAGACAGAATTTCGTCCGGAACTTTCTTAACTTCTATCAATTCCTACTGTCTGGGAATATTGCAGTTGGATTTTGAGCATTTAACGTAACTGAAGAAACAAACATACTGGCATCAGACAAGCTATATAATGGATTCTTGGACTTTATAGTAGATTTTTACCGCAAAGTAAGAAGAAAGTAGGAGACTGTATGGAAAATTTAAATATACCAACGTTAATACTGAAGGTATCAGAAAGAAGAATCAGTTTAGAAAGCTCGTACAAGACACACTTTAATGTAAAATATTAGTCTCTGTAGCCAGTAGTGTGTAATTTTGCTCACTAGGAAGAACAATTTTACAGAGAAATCATATAATTCAATTTAGTACAGCTAATAGGCGTAATGCTTATAACTGTCCCTTTCTCCCTCTCTCTCTCTCTCTCTCTCTCTCTCTCTCTCTCTATATATATATATATATATATATATATATATATATATATATATATATATATATATACATAAATATACAAGAAGCAACATATAAATAAAAAGAATATAAATAACGGGCATACTCTCAGCATTTTAAATAACTAGATCACATAAGGTTAATCTACTTCCTCAAAAAAATTGAGGTCAACGAAAACTTTCTAATAGGGCCGACAGTTTCTAGACCATTCGTTCCATAGTTTATAATATTTATCAATTGGTCCTAAGAAGCAACACAGAAATAAAAAATATATAAGTGAGAGGCATGCTCTGAGCATTTTAAATAACTGGATCCCATAAGGGTAATGTAGTTTTTCAAAAACATTTACGTAAACGAAAACTTTCTAATAGGGTCGATTAATAGATAGTCGACGACAAAGTCACATTGAGGTGGCAAGTAGGATATAGGAAATATATTATTTTAACTTCTGTAAATAAAGCATAAAATACAATAAAAAATATTGTTCTAAATGTTAACATAACCGTATGTACCTGTCAATATTGCAAAAAAATTGCCCAAATTTCAAATTCATAGTCACGCGGAAGCCTAAAAAGTCGTATAGCTCGATATAAACAGAGCAACCTCTCCAGCACACTTCTCCACCTATATAATCTCCACCACTTTAAAGCGTTATGTGTTTGGCTATAATAAATAATAATAATATTAAATTTTATTTATTACCTAAACCAAGACAAATTTGCAAAATTGAAAATGTACAAACTATTCACCGTTCCCCCTTTAACACCCTTATAGCTATATCGCTCAAAAACTATAGGTTCGATTCCTACGTCAAGTAGTACATGTGCACCATAGATACTGCATCTATTGCACCTATTGCATTTCTGACTTCTTAGTTGGGGCATAGCCCTCTTAACATTTTTTCTCCTTGATTAAGACATCTCTAATGGTGTTTTGCCGTCTTCTCTAAGCAAGCTGTCTAGGAATCAGTCCTTGACCCTATTCCCCTCACTTTCTTCCACGGGCGGGACTTGATGCAAGATGTAAAGCCCATGAGGGCCAACGGTTACATCTTGTGGGAGTACCAGCGAATGGTACTTTGTACTTACATATCCTTGGGGGTTTAAAGTAACATTGCTCAAGAAGGGCCGATGAAATCTTGGCTGGCTGGGCTGCCTTCGTTGATGACTTCTTCTTCTAATTAAAATCTTCTTCTTTCTCTTCTTGGCCTTCCTAGTTGAGTCTTCTCTCCTGATGAATTATCTTCTGCTTACCTCTTTTTCCAGAGCTCAAAGAGAGCTTTCAGAGTAGCAGAGTTAATCCGCAAGGGGGCCTACATCTATCTCAATAGATAGAAGACAGACCGACAGACCAACGGAAATGGAAATTCATGTTTCTCGTAACTTAGGGATCATAAAACGTAAAGAAATGCAAAAACCTCGAAGAGTGATTTTTTCACAAATGCACTACTTCTGATTAGCAAAGGTAGCAAAAATTAACAGGTATAGATGAAAAGGGTTAATAATGTTTCAAAATTGTAGCCTCCAAATTTCGAGAGTACTAAACACAAGTTTATTTATTTATGAAAGTTAAACAAATGCGGAACTAAATTAGGATATTGTTTTTAACATTAATATAGTACTCTATATCTTTGCAAATACGTAGAAAAAAAACTTCACGTGCAAAAAACTACAACATTCGCCATAGTAAATTATCTTCTAAAAAACTAGGATTGCCTACGAAGTAAGTAGGCCACTCTCTCAAGGAGCAGTTTCGTCTTCTTTAGTTATTAAAATTAAAGTTAATAGTTGTTACACAAGAACGTTTACCTTTTATAATGTTTCCTTCAAAGTAGGTGATACGTTCAGCGAGAATATTTTCTCCAAATCGAATTATATCCCACGCCAAAGCTCATCATAATTTTTTTTAAAAAGACCTTTTAGTTGTCTAGATATCACAAAAATTGCTCTAGATCCATCATTCTAATCCCAAGTGCTCTTTTCCCGTCTCTCTTTTAAAATGCTGGAAAAAAAATTGTGCTGTTTCATTGTATAGATTTCATTTGCTTGTAAACTTTGTCATTTTTCACAGTTTTGTTTCCTCTTTTGTATTATTGAAATCACTGTACTTCTAGAGAAACTTACAGTAGAAAAACCCACCTTCAAAATGCCGGGAACTAAATTTAAATCGGCGTAAATCAACATCGAGATGTCCAAGTTAGCAAATATTTTTAGCTGTGCACATCATCAATAGAGCAATTTATTTTTACCCGATCATTTAAGCCAAAACAGAGGGCCAACCTCGGAATGAGAGATAATAAGCTGTAAACATGTATAAACCTTTATTTTGACATTCTAAAAGTTATCTCAAAAGTCTCGTAAAATCTCGTGTCCGCATCTTAAGATATTCAAGGTCAAAGGTCACAAAAATCGGTTTTTCGCAAATATCTCGCTTCCTATGGTTTCAATGATATTTTCATTCATTACAAAAATTGTAAAGTATAAAATTCTCTACAAATTTTGTTCTAAACAGTTTTTTATACGCTTAACCGTTTTTGAGATAAAGCGCGGAGAGCGCGCAGTGCTCAGCCATACATAGCATAATGCAAGGTCAACCGTGAGTCCCGGTAAATAATACGTCGTATAAAGTTAACTAATCACTAAAAAATCCATAATTATGAATAATTTGCATTATTTATTAATAAATACATTATATTTAATAATATTTTTCATTTATCAAATATATTCGTTTAATAATACTTACCTACTTCGTGTAATTAAAAAATTGTTAAGTGAAATACTTTAAGTATATGTTAATTATATTCTAATACATCTTGATTATATTTTAAGTAGAAAAAGAATTAAGTACTTTTTCTTTAAAATGTGTAAACTCTTAAATACTTATATTACTATTAAGATTATACCTGGGAATACGGACCCCTATAATACGACCTTTTCCATTTATAGTCAGTTGGAACAGATATTCCATTGTATAGTTAACACCGATTTCTTTTTCAAATGACCACTTTCTACTAACCAAGTTTATTCGTTAGTTTTAAATTGTAACTTGGCAACGACGGACGTACAATTTTAAGAGTTATGGCTGATTTGTATTTTATAGGTAATAAGTCACTTTGTGCGGCTTACAAACTTTAAAAACTGCAAGTATTGAAAGAAATGACGGTCACATAAACTATTTAAATACCTTAATCTCTGTGAATGTGCATGTCGAGTGTCGAAAAGTGTACATCAGTAAAAATTCTATTGCAGCATCGAGACGACGCCTAGTAGAAGGTGTACCTTCACCATCGTCAAATGCACCTCGCAAAAAAAGAAAAGAAGTGTTTGATTTCAAAAAACTATGCTTATTTTGTGGCCAAGCAGCTGATGAAGCAGCAGAGACGAAAAAAAAAGGACAGACGCACGATTAGTAAAGTAAGTACTCTTGAATTCAAAGACAAGAAGAACGAAGCGATTCCTTATGAGAATTAGTAAAAGATCGTATACTTTATGAGTATGACTTGCTGCTGAAGCAAAGTACCATACCATTTGCTATACTAATTTCTTAAATCGAGTACCATCTAGTGATAAGAAGCCTCGCGAAGATAATCAAGTCACACAAGCAATGAAAGAGATGCTTTGTTATATAGAAAATCATGAAAATTCACAATTTACATTGAAAAAGCTTAAAGATGTCCTTACCAGATGATACGACTATCATTACAAGACTTCAACAAAAATATTTAACTGACATAATAATTACGAGAAAGGTAGGATCATTCACTATCATATCTTTTCGTGATACACAAGCTAATATATTATCAAAAGCTTGGTAAAATCTGAGGACAATATCGATCATCTTCGCTACACGCAATTCGTCAAGTCAACAAAGCTTAATAAACCTGTGCAGTTATCCAATCTTCCACCCACAAGTGCAGCGGCTCATCAACATATTAACCATGTATACTATCAAATTCAAACTTGGTTAGGAAATGATTTAGAACCCCAGGAATGGGGTTGGGTGCTGCAAAATAAACTCCTGGAACCGATAACGACATTATTACCACCAACTCCAGATCAACTACTAAACACAATATTTTGCAACTGCAAGAATGGTTGTGGTTCATGCTGCAGATACAGGAAATCGCGGTTGCAATGTTCTTTAGCTTGTGATCAGTGTAATGGGCAAGCTTGCCTCAATATTTCATCGTATCAAAGCGATCTCGATGAAGAAAGTGCATTTGACCCCGAAATCCTTGACGATTTCGAGACAAATATCCTTGACAACGAAGATGATGATAATGAATTGGAAATTTTCAAGCGACCGGAAGACGATGTTGAAGAAGAAAATTGAGACTTATGTCCTTCTAATTATTAAAGTTTACGTAAATCCACCCCACATTTGAACTTCAATTATTCATGTATGATACATAATTGCTAAATAAAGATATAATTAAAATGTATTTACTCTATTCCTTTTCTACTTAAAATCTAATTTAGATATATTAGAATATAATTAAGATGTACATAAACCTGTACTTGTGTGTACTTAACAATTTTTTAATTACACGAAGTAGGTAAGTATTATTAGACGAATATATTTGATAAATGAAAAATATTATTAAATATAATGTATTAATTAATAAATAAAGCAAATTATTCATAATTACGGATTTTTTAGTGGTTAATTAACTTTATACGACGTACTATTTACCGGAAGTCACGGTTGACCTTGCATTATGCTATGTATGGCTGAGCGCTGCGCGCTCTCCGCGCTCTCCGCGCTCTATCTAAAAAACGGTTAAGCGTATAAAAAAAATGGTTAGAACAAAATTTGTAGAGAATTGTATGCTCTACAATTTTCATATAAATGCAAATATCATTGAAATCATAGGAAGCGAGATATTTGCGAAAAAAAAAACGATTTTTATGACCTTTGACCTTGAATATCTTAAGACGCGGACACGACATTTTATGAGACTTTTGAGACAACTTTTAGAATGCCAAAATAAAGGTTTATACAGCTTATTATCGCTCATTCCGAGGTGAAACCCCTAATGTGACTGGATAATTTCTGGTTGTCGTATTATCTTACGCCTTGGATGAATTATAACCTAAAGATGGTAAAAACCTCCCCTGAACATTTTTATCAAGGTGTAAAAAAAAATTATTCCTATAAAACATATTTTACTTCCATTCACGTACTATTCTATGTCAGTCACTGCCAAAGGTGTATTTAAAGGATAAAAGAGCAAGAAGTTTGCTTTTCCTTCCGAAACGTATAAAATTTAAATGGAATTTTTTCAGGCCTTTTAAATTTCAAGGGTTTTTTTATTTGCCTGATTTAAAGCGCTTCTTTGGAATTTGTTTACATTGACAAGGAGGAAATTTTACAGTATAATTTCTTCATTTGGTTCTTTTCATTTAAAAATAGAATATTGCTTTGAGGTAATAATAAGCCAGTATCAATCAGCAATAAGACAGAAGGTTCTTTTAATTATGTTGCCAAATATGTTTCCTGAGAAAGTTAGAGCCCCTTAAATAGTAGAGCTAGAAATATATTTATCAGAAATATGTTTAAAACCGTTACAGACAAAGACACAAAAGCTGGTAGACTTTAAAAAAATGGTTTACTTCAACATATTCTATATCTAAAATAAAAATATTTTTCCAAGGAAGGACCTTACAGTTAATATACCCCATTCTTTTTGCAGAACTACTTCATTTTTGATCTCCTTCTTCTTCCTACTTCTAGTTAGGCACTATTGCCTGTTTTCTTTGTTCCGTGATCTATATATCGTCGCTCCATCTCTTTCTTGGACGTCCCATTGATCTTCTTCCATTCGGCGACTAGTCTCTTGCTATCCGTACTATTCTGTTGTTTGCTATTCTTCCTATCTTTTGATCCCATTCCACATTTCTTTCTCTTATCCACTAGTTAATATTTTCTATATTACATGTGCCTCTTATGTCTTCACTCTTTTCTCTATCCCTTAGTGTCTTGTTTGTAAATCTCCTAACTATTCTCATTTCAGTTGATTCCAGCATCCTCTGTGTTACACTTGTATCGGGTCTTGTTTCACATGTGTAAGTGATTACTGGTCGCATTACGCTCTTTTGTATTCTTGTTTTGGTCTCGACGGAGAGGAATTTATTTCTAAATATGGTATTATTTAGGCATCCCGCTATCCTATTAACCTTGTTGACTTGATGTTTTACTTCTTCCTCGATTTTTCCGATAATGAATATTTTGATGTCCAAATAATCGGCGTCCATTACCTGTTCTACTGGTTTATCTTCTACCACCAACTTGCAACTCTTTTGCTGTTAGTATTGTCTTGGTTTTTTCATTTGAGATTGACATATTATATTATCTTGCTGCTATATAGAATTCATATAGCAGCCTTTGCAAATCGTTCTCGACCTCAGCCATTATTATCGCGTCATCTACATAACATATAATTTTAAATTTCATTGTTACCCATTCTATATCCCGTCTTTCTTTTGATATTCTTTATAATTTTATCCATAACAATGTTAAATAGGAGAGGACTCAAAGCGTCTCCCAGCCTTGCTTCATAGTTAATTGGTCTTGTCATTCCTTCTGCTAATCTTGCGACTACTTTATTATCCTTATATATCTGTACCCCAGAGGTAAAGTGTCGTAACTGCATGTGTGTAATTTTAGAGGAACGAATTTTCAAAATTGTTGTTACACTACTTTTTCTTATATGATATAAACCAGTGAGTATTTCTATCTAAGATTAAGGATATCCATGTTCAATGTTTTGTCTTTTCCCGGGTAACCACTAGAAAATGTGAGCATTTTCATGATCCCCCGAAATCACAAATTTTATAGTTACGACAGTATTTATTTATTTACGGGTAGACCCATTTTATACATAGTTTTTACAAAAATTACAATAATACAACAATTATAACAATACAACAACAAGCAAATACATCACAGAACTCAGTGGACTGATAAGAGTTCTTTTATTAAAAGATTTAAAGAGAGATTAAAAAAATCAAGTTCCGTTTCACCAGCACTAGTAGTGATTCTAGTGATCGGCGAGAATAGGCCATAGTTACATTTATGGTACTTCGGGGCGAAGAGTGAGTGGTTCCCTGTTTATCTTGGTGGAACACGGAAATTTATCAAGCTCAGAAGATCGAAGCAGTCTATATGACCATTTACAAGTCGAAATAAGAAACAGATATCAGCAACTTTCCTACGTCTTGAAAGCGATTGCAGCTGGAGTCTTTGCAGCAGGTCCCCATAGGCAGTGATGTTCCACTTAAATTTCTAAGAAACATATCTAGCATACTTCCTCTGTACCCTTTCAATACCTTCAATATGTATAGCATATGAAGACGACCATACACGTGACAGATACTCTACAGAAGATCTTACCAAGGCCTTATACAACGTATTCATGCTATCTACATTCTGGAAATCCCTAGTATTCCTACAGAAGAAGCCAAGGAGTTTTAAACATTTGTTAGCAATAATGTCATAGTGAATATGAAAATCGAGCTTAGTGTCTAAATAAATACCACATAATGAAGAGACTTTTTCCAGAAGATAATTATTGATACTGTAGTCATATAAAAGCGAAGTTTTTACCCTAAAGAACGATATTAACTTGCATTTTTTAATATTAAGATTCATTTTGTTTCTTCTGCACAACTCGTTCACCCTATCCAAAGCTCCCTGCAGTCTCACAGCATCATCAACAGAATTAATTACCATAAACAATTTCAAATCATCAACAAGGGCCTTGAAAATAGAATCACCTCACGGAGGTCATTAATAAATACATTAAGTGGCAACCGGCCCAGGTGGCTACTCTGTGGTACACCCGATGTAAGAGATAATTTAAAAAGCATATATAGCGGTTTGGCCAAAGCATAGGCACAGTTAACTAAAAATCTGGGAGATATACCATCAAGACCTGATCCCTTATTTATGTCAAGTTTGGATATATGGTCAAATACTTCCCCCAGGGAGACCTCAACAGAGGAGAATGATTCACCACCATCCCCACCATCTCCCAGCCCAGACTCACCACCGTCAGTATCAGACCTATAAACACCCTGAAAATGAGACTTAAAAATTTCCACAATAGTCTGTCCGTCCGTCCCTGTTTGTTCGTCTAGATTTGTTAAGGTAGGGGTGGACGTACCCTCCTTTTTACTGTTAATGAAATTCCAAAATTGTTTGGTGTCATAGCTTATGTTTGTCTCAATATTTTTAACGTACTGCAAATAGCAGTAGCTCTTTAGAATATTAGATTAGGATCTTAACCCTGAAAACCTCTGATAAGTTTCCCACTGACGCGTTCTTTTGTATTCTTTGTGACATATTTTCTTTTTCAGAATAACATTTTTAAATTCATTAGGAAACTGCGGATTCTTTGAACGAACCACAGCGATATACAGACTAATACCAGTATACAAAACTTCATCTGAGGTATTCCTCTGAGGTACAGATAAATTTTGGGTAGGTCTAATTGGATGTTCCTATTATATAATAAATGAATAACGTCTTATATACATTGTTAATAGCTTTTTTTAAGTCTATCAGGCACAAGTACGCCGGAATGTTGTATTTTATAGATGTTTCTTTTACCTGTCCCATATTGAATACGGTGCCTGGGCTTCCAATTGTGAATTCTTGCTTTTCTTCTTTCAGTTATATTCCCACCTTTATTTTTGTTGTAATAATCTTTGTTGTTAATTTCAGTGTTCAGTTCAGTAGATTTATGCCTCTATAGTTATATGGATCTTCTTTCTTTCCCTTCTTGTATATCAGTATAAGTGTCGCTGTTCTTCATTTGTCTGAGATTATGTTTGATCTTATAATCCTCTGTATAAGTGATTTGAGTTGCTTAACCAGAGAGTATCCCCCATATTTTAGTAGTTCATTCGCTATTTGGTCTTACCCGGGAGATTTACGGATTTTTAAATTTTCCAGTGTTTCTATTACGTCTTCTTCCATTATATATGTCTCTTCCTTTATCGTTATATCTGATATTTTTGGCAGTGTGATACTGTGTTCCCTTTTATATAATTGTGTAAGATATATTACCCACGTCCCTTTCTTCATGTGTGTATACTCTATTAGTTCTTTCATCTCAGCTCTCTGCTGTCTTATGAATCACTATATTTGTTTTTTTTTTTTGGCCATAGAAGTTTGATTTTAATTTTTTTGTATACCTCTCTCAGTATTTCATTTTTGTTCTTCTTACTAATTCGTGGATTTCTGTTCGTATTTTTTTATATCTTTGATACGCTTTATTTGTTTTAATTGAACTGTACTCAAGATAGCTTTTTGTCTTTTCACGACATTTCTTTTTGATATCTTCACCGAACCACGGTGTTTTTGTTGTCAATTTCTTATTTTTATCGCTAGTTTTAGTTCCTAGTGCTTCATATACAACTTCTAATACTTTTTTTTATATATATTTAACCATCCGCCATCTATGTCATCATTGACGTTTATTTGACTTATTTTGATTTTTGCTTTCAGTCTATTTTTGACCTAGTATATTAAAATGTTTAGATTAAGTGGTAGTTCTAAAGAAAAAAGAGTATTCTTGCTTCATTTCAATATGATGCACAGTTTTCGAGTAAAATTGATTTAAAGGTATTACGGTACTTGCGAGCCAATATGTTGGAAAATTCGTACTCGATATTATAAATGAACGTGGAAAAAAGATAATTGATTATCTTCAAAAAGAAAAGATATACTGCATGAATTCCTTCTTTCAGAAGCAAGCAAAGAGACGTTGGACTTGGAGAAGCCCAGATTCAACTGTAAAAAATGAAATTGACTATATTTTAACGAATCGAAAATATATAGTAAAAGATGTAACAGTCCTAAACCATTTTGATACTGGCAGCGACCACAGACTAATACGAGCGAAATAGAGATAAATACCAAAATAGAACGAAGTAAATTAATTAAACAAACGATGCCCGATGCCAGAAATAATCCAGGAAAATTTGGAAAGATATCAAAATGAACTAAACAAAAAACTATCTAGTAAATTGAATTGAATAAAATGGACGTTGATGCCCTAGAAACTAAAATAAAAACTGATATGAAAACAGTTGCCAAAAAGATATGCAGTACTAACAGAAAGAAAAATTCAAAGGTAAGAAGAGAGACTAAAGAACTTATGACAAAAAAGAAGAAAATTAGATAAAGGTACACCAGAATATATTGAACTAAACAAAGTTATAAAGAAGAATTTAAGAGATGACTTACGACACTATAATACAATGATGATAAAATCGACAATCGAAAGCAATAAAAACATCTTAGAACAGTTAACAACGTGGGACGTCCTCGGATACATCAATTAAAAGACCCAAATGGCGCCATCAAAGAAGATAGAGAGGATCTGATAGCAATTACTGAGAAGTTCTATAGTACATTATATGCAGAAAATGATACAAAACAAGTGAAAGTGGATGACGAAACCATTTTAAACGTTGGCTCAGAAGATTTTCCTGACATTACCATATGCGAGGTAGAATTAGCCTTATCACAAATGAAGAATGGTAGAACACCCGAAAACGATGGTGTGACAAAAGAAATGATAAAATTTGGCGGTGTCATTGCTATAGAAGCACTGACGATACTCCTCCTGATGGAAGGACAAATACCGGATGAATGGCGAAATGCTTAAGTAATCCTATTATACAAAAAAGGTGATAAATTAAAACTTGATAATTACCGGCCTATAAGTCTACTCTACCACCCATACAAACTCCTAACCAAGATTATAACAAACAGACTCATAAACAAGTTAGATACTTACCAACCTCCAGAGCAGGCTGGATTCCGGAAACATTATAGCACAATAGAACACATACAGACAATTTGTACACTAATAGAAAAATGCAATGAATATAACATTACATCTCGCATTCGTTGATTACAATAAGGCTTTCGATTCAGTAGAACTGTGGGCTGTTTTTTAAAGCCATTAACAATGCAAGATTCGACTTTAGGTATAAAAAGCTTCTTAAAAATATATATGATAACGCAACAATAACAGTTAACATTGCAGAGGAGATTAAAACAAACAAAATTGCAATCAAAAAAGGAGTCAGACAGGGAGATACCGTTTCCCGAAAGCTATTTACCCTCGCATTGGAGGATGTTTTTAAAAAACTGAATTGGGATGAAAAGGGCATCAAGACAGATGGTAGGTACCTAAGCCATCTGCGCTTTGCAGATGACATTGTACTTATTAGCCAAAACATAACGGAACTACAGACTATGTTAAAAGAACTTCAAGAGGAAACCGTAAAAATTGGACTAACAATAAACATGAATAAAACTGAAATCATGACAAAGGATGAGGTAGATGCATATATAGGAGAACAAATTATTGAAAATGTCGAGGAATATATATATACCTAGGTCACAATATCAAATTAGGCAAAGACAATCAAACTGCCGAGATAAGTAGACGTGTTCGGTTAACATGGGCAGCCATAGCTAAACTGACACATATTTTAAAAAATGAGAAAATTCCGATAAATTTAAAAAGAAAAGTGTTTAACACCTGCATATTACCAGTAATGACATACGGGATGGAAACCATGACGCTCACCATTAGATCAGCCAACAAACTCAGGACAACACAAAAGGCTATTGAACGAATGATGTTAGGAATAAGTCTCAGAGATCATATCACAAATGAGAATATTAGGAATAGAACAAAAAAAGTTAAAGATAGTTATAGAACGCATTGCTCAATTGAAGTGGAACTGGGTGGGCCATGTTGCACGACAGGACGATTAAAGATGGACAAGGCGTATTGTACAGTGGAGACCTCGCCTTCATAAGCGCAGTGTTGGCAGACCTCAATTACGCTGGCTGGATGACATCAAAAACAATGTAGGGAATAAATGGCATCAGACAGCACAGGACAAAAGACTATGGAAGAGTATGGGGGAGGCCTATATCCAGGAGTGGACTGTGAAGGGCTGTTAGAAGAAGAAGAAGACGGTACTTGCGACTAGTTTAAAAGTGCAGCCATACGAGAATTCCAAGTTTGGATTAGTTCAGGTCAGTCTAGATTACATTTGTAAGAACGAGACGCAGATGCTACATGTTAGTAGAATTAACTATGCCCAGATTAATTACCTAATTGTATAGTATAAGTATGCGTCTTCTGTTTTCTAGGAGGCTTAATAACTTAAATACTCAGCTTTCAAAAACAGCAAAAAGATTTTTAAAAGGACAAGAAAAAAGAAAGAAGTAACACAAAAAGTACATTTTGTCTGAATCCTGTATAGTCACACGATATCTGATATATTGTTGTTTAATTACGCCCTTTCTTTCACTCTTTGAGTTACAATGTATTTTGTGCAGAGCATTTTACTAAATACGTTTCTAAATACAGCACCTCTGCAATTAAATATGGTTATTATTTACCGAAAATTAAATCTTAATATACATGACACTTTTTTTTTAACAACGGGCTTATTGAGATCCTAAAATAAATATTCAAAATCGCAACACTTCTATTATATATAATAGAAGATAATGATTTTCAATACGGTATTTTTAATTTCTGATTGGCAAAATATATGTTAGTTTTTTAATGTTCATACGAGTATTTAAATTATTGTTTACTCTATTTCAGGAACATATTTTCTCGTTGGTAACAAAATTAATTTTATTAAATTTAAGCTCTTATCATTTTACTGTAAAACATTCTCACAAAATCTGACCGTGAGAATACTCATGCTAATATTTCAACTCCGTAAGGGCAAAAAGAAATACACCTGTTCATAATATAAAGACAGAATTCCAAAAATCAAGTGCATTATTATTAATAATGCAAAAATTCGATTTTCTTTTTTTTAGTACAAGAATTTTATGAAGTAACATTGTAAAACAAATAAATGCAATAAAACTCTTAACCAGTAACACAATGATATCGCACAAAACCGAAATTAAAAATTCGTCAAGATTTTCTTTCTTGTTCCACTTTTGTATACAAGTATTTGCTGAAATTAATTACTTTACTGAATTTACAACTGGGCAAAAGGTCCGAATTTGATAAATACCATTTATATATTAAAATATCGTAAAAAGCTTTGTTTACTACATTATATCGTTGTCTAAGAAGGACCAATCTACTATATGGAAAATAAAACCGGATTCTTCAAGTTGAGCCCTAAGGTCAATAATTAACTTCAACGGAGCGTCAGGAATGCACTCGATCAGTCCTCTTGGTATGAAACAGTTTCAAAATAAAATAAGTTACCAGAGAACATTATTGGCTAAATCAGTTCTTCAAATAATAGTCGGATGCAGCTTAGTTTCCTGAGTTCT
This sequence comes from Pachyrhynchus sulphureomaculatus, assembly GCA_019049505.1. Classification (NCBI taxonomy): domain Eukaryota; kingdom Metazoa; phylum Arthropoda; class Insecta; order Coleoptera; family Curculionidae; genus Pachyrhynchus; species Pachyrhynchus sulphureomaculatus. Next base: position 152,728,306 of record CM032456.1, read on the forward strand.
TTAACAACTTTCTCACACTTTCACTATCAACGCCAGTGTACCCCAAGGCTCCGTACTGACTCCTACTCTCTTTCTCATTTATATTAACGATCTGCTGGAAAAGACCCATGAATCCAATCTACAGCTTTGCAGATGACAATACACTTATCTCTTCATTCACTTTGAGCGCTCGGTTGGGGGCTTCGCTCCCAAACATACACTGCATTTGTTGAATTTTATTCAGAGAAGAGCTGTTCGTCCGTTTGGAGACCCGGAACTGACAGGCGGCCTTGATTCGCTAGAACATCGAAGAACGATTGGCGACTTAAGCCTATTCTTTTCATGGAAAGTGTTTAAAGGATGTGGCCCGCATAATTCCTCCTAGAGCGGTGCATGTTAGAAATACACGTCGCGCTAATACTCCAAATCCGTATGAGATTCAGCTTGTTACACCTCGTACAACGCTTTTCAAGTAGTCATTTATATGGAGAATATCATTCCTTTGGAATAATTTGCCCAGGACTGTGTTTCCCACCGAGTACAATTTACAGCGATTCAAGAACAACGTGAGTCGCTTTCTCCACACACGTGTCGCTCCTGTAGCGCTTTAGGGACTTCCCTGTAGCATGTGTGCTAAACCCATAAAAAAAAAGCGTAACTAAACTTAACGAAAGAAAATATTGCTCAAATAATTAACTTATTAGCGTTTGATTAAAATAATAAATAAATAATGGGTACTTCCATCCAATTTATTTTGTTATTGTTTCTTTTATTACATTTTTTTTCTTTTTTTTAAGTCAATTTTAATTAAAATTGTGGTTCAACTAAAAACAAATTATTTTTCTTGAGATTACTGATTAAAGCATAAAGTGATTTATAGCAATTCAACCAACCGTATCTGGTCTGCTCTTCCACAACTTCATATAAAAAGTGTGACAGTGTAGACTAATTGATCGGACATATCCACAATTCTCCTGCATGCTATTCGTCCAGTATCAGTGCATAAAAAAAAAGAAAGAGTAAACTGGTGGTAAAATGCTATCAATTACTTGATAATTTCACATATTAAAGAAAATACACTAAAGTGACTTATCGTAGACAACACCCCGAATAGCTGCAATAACAACCAATAGATAAATATGCTGGTTACTAGCTCTGCAGTCACAAACTTGATAAAATAATTAACATAGAAACTATGTGTTTACTATGAACACGAGGGTGAGTTTATAACTTAGGCCGGATAAAATTCAACAAATATTCACGAAAAACTACGTTACTCAACAATGTTATCTATTATTCTAAACTGTTTCACGAAATCCATCTCGAAATGAAAATAATTCCTTCCACTAATTGTCAGAATCATTTTGCATGTTAAAACTCTAAATTTAAAATTTCTCTTTAATAACGACCCTCATCAAAATTTACATTTAACGCCCCAAAGAAAGGATTATTCGAAATAATAAAATTAATGGAAGCTTGAAAACGTCGACAATGGTTTTGACACTTATACAGCCATCCATTATCTACTTAGCATCTGCAGATTAATGTGTTGCAAATATGTTATGCGGAATTTGCAAATAACGAATATAAAAAAAACGTAAAATCCTGCCAACAATTTACCCTGTAACGACTTATCTTCTTGTTTAATTTAGTAAATTCTGTCCAAATTCTCATGTCCTAAGTGATACCAAAAATAATAAAGACAGGTTTTTATAGTCTGCTAATTACAGTGAAAGGGCTCTTAAAACAAACAGAAATTTTCACCGGCAAGCCCGTTTATCTTTTTGGAGCCGTTGAATCCATTTGCAGACGTGCACAAAATAAATTATCCCGGGATTTTAAAATTCGGCCAGAAATTATAAATGTTGCTATAAATTTCAAGTGCATGTTAGATTAATAGAGTTTTTAATGTTTATTCCTGTTTAGTGACATATCAGTTACGATGAGCCGGTTGAATTTAACATCAACCATGAAGAAAAGAGTCTCCAAAATACATATGTACCATATATATATATATATATATATATATATATATATATATATATATATATATATATATATATATATATATATATATATATATATATATGTGTATATATATATATATATATATATATATATATATATATATATACAGGATGTTATGAAATTCATTACATATATTGAAATAGGTGACTCATGGGGTCATTCAATACTTTTTTTAATTAGAAAATCTCTGAAAAATTAAAAAAAGGGCACAACTGGATTTTACCGGTTCAACTTGCCCACTTTTGAAAGGCCGCCATTGATTGAACTAGCTCAAATTCAGGCCTGTGTTGCCAAATATACGATTTTTTTCAACAGTTGTGGATTTTCAAGTAAGTTACAAATTTCAAGTAAAATTAATCTAATAACAAATGAAAATAATAATAGAAAACACCTAGTAAAAATAATATTTAACCATAATTAAAAAAAATTATCTACTATTTAAAAAGAAATAATTCCTTGGTAACGCTATAGAACAATTGGATCATTTCCCTTTAACAGCTGTTTTTGATATTTATGTTAACAGCTATTTGGGTGTGGGCAAAATAAAAGACTTTCAAATAGGTGTTTCTCTTAACTTTTCCAAGATTAATACCAAAATGGCAAACGATTTTCTTGTAAGAAACGTAAGATTTTTTTAGTGAAAAAACAAAGTAGGTTTAAAAACGTGTTTGTTTATTATTTTTATATACCTTAAATGTGCAGTCGATCTCCATATAAATTATCCTAGGTTGTGCATGACATATTTCTAACTAAATCAACCGAATGATATGCACTACCACACTTGCGGCTACATTCTACACTTTTAATAATTTTCTTAAATACGTTCACTATATGGATATCGTAAAAAAACCTGTAATAATATTGATCTTTGCCTCACGACATAATGTAAAATTTGTGCGCTGTAAATAAACGAACGAAACCTGAATTTTACCTTTTCGTAAAGGACTTTGTCACTTGGCTACCATCAAGCAGAGAGAGAGCCACTAAAAAGCTACCGACAAAGTCAGTAGACGCCGGCTCAACAAATCCTTTGCCGGTTTTAGTACCTTAAACAATTTATTTATTGTGCCGTCGTTTTTACAATGAAACAAATAAAATTTTAGTTAATTATAACATATGTGTTAAAATTTTTACTTATTATAATAAAATATTAAAATATGAAACTTGTGTAATTAATTTGTTGGCGTCTAAAAGGTAACAATTTTTATATATATATTTTTAAATTATTGGGAAAAGCCTAGTCAAATATTGCACCACTGTAGACCGGACCTTTTGGTTAATGATCGATCTTATTATGTAGGTGTATGATTTATTTTAAATTCATTACTAAAAGTATGAATAATAGAACCCAGATTGACTCTATATACATTCATCACTGCTGCTTAAAATGATTGGTTGAGGTCAGTGTGAGTGGTGCTGTCCTGTCTTGGTTTAGCTTTTACCTCATGGACGGAGAGCAGTTTGTTGAAGTTGCTGGGACTAGATCAAATACTTTTACTTCCACATTGGATGTACTCTGGAATAACTGTTATTTATTATTTTTATAATTAATATTAAAACATATTTTCTACTTACCAATTGCTTTCATATACGGATAACCTTAAAGGGTACAAAGAAATATTTAGTGCCCATAACTGTGATATTATTAGTCCGATCTCATTAGATTTCATAATGATTGTCCAAAAAATGAAATGGCTATAATGGTGAACAAACGCATAAAACACTCGGTTCTGGGTTACGAGGCAGTTAATGACAGAATTGTAACAGCGATGATTCAGGCAACGCCCGTAAACTTAAATATTCTACAAGTTTACGCTCCAATAGCTCAAGCTCCAGAAGATGACATAAATAACATCTATGGACAATTAAGTGACACTATCAAAAGTCTCCCTAATAAAGAAGTTCTATCTTGATGATTTCAACGCAAAGATTGGCACAACGGAACAAGATAATGTCTTTAGAAGCGTAGTGGGCAAGTCTGGTTTAGGAGAACGAAATGAGAGAGGAAACACACTAGTGGAATTTTGTGCAGAAAATAACTTGTTTATAACAAATTCAAACATCACAAATGCCGCCTATACACCTGATAATCCCCAAATGACAAAACACATAATCAGATAGAGTACATTATAGTCAGAAGCTGCGGGAAAACATCGAAGACCTGTAAGCTCAACAATACTCTCAAGTAGATGGCACCTTGGATCAAACTCAAAATTTATTGGAACGTTCACCCATAATCTGAAGCAAATAACACAAGACGAAATATAACAATCAAGCTCTAATGAACTATGGACAAAAACGAAGACAGTGATTGAATTAGCCGCGTCAACTTGCAACGATATGAAAACGGGATCGAAAAAAACCGTGGATATCTCTATCATCTTGGCAACTAATATAAGAACGCCAACTCCTAAAGTCTAAAGACTTCAAGGAACACAAACATAAATAAAATATAATAACTTGACAAAAAGAATACACAAGGCAAAAACTTGTAAAGAAATAGAACAGCATTCACACAAACATGAAACTTCAGATTTATTTAAAAAAGTCAAACAATTAGCGAATATACTCACACTAAAATTTCTATTCTTAAAAAGTGACACTGGGCTTTGGCAGCAAAGCCAGAAGTAATCAAAAGATGGCGCGAGTACTGCAGTGCAAATAACCATAGCACATAACTGAATATGGGAAATCTAGAGCCAACAATTTTCAGGAGTGAGGTGGAATCAGCTATGAAAAAAACTCAAAAATAATAAGTCCACAGTGGTGGATGGAACTATCTCTCTTATATGCCATGCAAGCAAAATTATACCCCACATCATCCAAGGACGATTGGAATCAATTCTCTTGCCTTAGATTCCCCAAGAACTGGCAGGTTTTGTACCCGATAGGAGCACAAAAGAGCAGCCAGTCAATGTGAGACAAATGATGGAAAAGTTCTATGAATATAATGTTCCTGTCGTGTTCTATTTCATTGATTATACAAAGGTCTCCGACACAGTACAGTGGAATCACTTATTCAAAAAATGGGGACACCAGTCTTCTTAATCCACAAATTATACAGCAACAACATCACTTATGTTAGAGTTGAGAAAAAATCTGTCTAAGCCATTCCAAGTCGGAAAGGGGGTGAGGCGGAGTTGTACCCTGTCGCCACTACTCTTCAATATATATAGTGAATGGATTATCCCCAAAGCGACGGAAGAGTAGAATGGAGGGGTACCAGTAGGAGGCAAAAAGGTCTCGAAGTTAAGACACGCTGATGATACTACAATAATGGCTAGCTCCGAGGAAGAAATGGTTACACTGCAGCATCGAATCGAAAAGGTTAGCGCAAATGTCCGCCTTTCACTAAATCGAAAGAAATGTTGTCTTCTTATAGTAGATCGAGCTAAAATTTTGCCTCTTCTCAACAAAATCAACGATATACCACTGAAGACAGATATTATATACTTAGGCACCAGAATTTCTAACAAGTGAGGCTGCGAAGATGAAACTAAAAGAAGGATAGCGATGGCCTAAACTGCAATGACAAGCCTAAGCAAAGTATGGACAGATCACAGAATAAATAAAATGACTAAAAAGGCTTGTCAATTCACTAATATTTCCTATAGCTACATACGAAGCCGAAACATGGGCTATTAATGCAGCATGCCGTAAAAGAATAGAGGCTTTCGAAGCTACATGCTACAGAATTTCCTGGGCAGCTCAAAGGGCAAATGCGTCCGTTCTAAGCGATCTTAACATCCAAAATAGTGACCGGCTCTTACCATAAAGAGAGATGCCACGGAAAAATTGCTGATCCAGGGGAAAAAAAAAAAGAGGTAGATCTCCCAATAGATACGTCAATCAGATCATGTCTACAATGCACTTGAAGTTGCCGGAGATGATGAGAAATATCTAAGCCCGGAGGGCCGTTGAAAATTCTGTGTAATAATTCAATAGAGGTCACGATGCTCAGTGTCGAGCAACGATGTGAGAGAGAGAGAGTCCAAAAAATAGGTTATTCGTTAGCCCAAATGCAATTTTTATAAAATAATTATAATAGTACGGGATGTTTTTTCAAGAGCAAAGTCAAGCTAAGGAAATTTAGAGTTTATTGGTTAGAAATTATGGTTTAATCAATGATTTTAGGCATTTAATTACATTAAAAAACTTTTTTAAGCATATGTGATTCTGTCTTAATTTTATAACCACATTTTTACAACTTCTGTCTAGAATCTATTCTAAACAGGATTTTACGAGAATGGATTGAAAAGTCTTATAAAAAACAAGATAAGCAACATTTTTTTGCAAAAACAAAAATTCATTTTCCATCAAGCTTAATACATTTGTCCAACAAGAGTCCAGTTTTTTTATTCTCTCTTGGGGCTAAATCTAAGGAATAGGGTGATGGTTAACTAATGGTGGATCCACGTTTCATCTACAATTACAAAATGACGCCAGAAATCCTTCGGATTAAGCTGCAACATTTCAAAATCCTATTTTAAAATGTTCTTCCTCTTGCGTTTTTAATCTAGAGCTAACCAACGCAGCACTCATCGCGCAATCAGCTTTTTCATTTTTAGAACTTTATGCAGGATAATATGTACCCTTTTAGATGAGATGCCTACCATCTCAGCAATCTCACGAAACTTAATGCGACTATCTTCCATTACGATACTATAAATTTTATCAAATATTTCGTCAAAGAAACTTCAATCAGACGTCCTGAGCGTGCAACATCTGTGGTGCTCGTAGGAGCTCATTTAAATTAATTATCCAGTAGTGCTAGTGCAGGGTCCCTATGAACTTCCGGCAGTTCAGTTTCTATCTGGGCCGCAGTCTTCTTTTTTAAAAAATGTTTTATCACTAAACGATACTGGGCTTTATCCATTTCCGATCACTTATGTTGGCAACAAACAAGTGCGCATTGCATCTGTTTCAAACTTTGATCACAACCGTTATAAAAATAACGCTTACGAAGAGTTATGTCGCTTAACAAAATTTCCCACTACTTCGTGGAAGTTTACCAGACTTATCAATCCATTCTCGTAAACTATTTAGCATTTAGAGAGAATGTTCAATATGGATATATATATATATATATATATATATATATATATATATATATATATATATATATAGTATATATATATAGTAGTATATATATATATATATAGATATATATATATATATATATATATATATATATATATATATATATATATATATATATATATATATATACTACTATATATATAGTATCTAAGAAGAGTTTCTGTAAAAATAACTTGGGAACTCCGTTCTGGACGAATTTATATAACCATAAATTATCTACCTGAAAACAAGGTGAATTTACTTGGCTCTAAACAAGCTAGAGAAATACCTAGACGTAGCCAGTGGCGTTGAAAAACATAGAAAGTTTTTGTTAAAATTAGTTATTTTCTGCTTCACAGGACGTTAACGGATTACCTAAATGTGTTTGGGTTTCATTTAAGGTTTAGTTACAGAAGTGAATGTAAAGAAGGGGAAATAAGCCCAAGAGCTCTTATGTAGTTAGAGTAATTTGTAGGTAAGGTTGTGCACGTAAAATGCACCTTTGCAAAAAAAAAAATACAAACAGCATGTCATCGTTTAGCGAGAGCATGGTAGTTATTTTACTTGAGGAAATCTTCTTGATTATAACGTATACTATGCTAGAGGTCATTCCGATTTGGAGTATCCAGGTAATTTCATTGTAGCAAGCTTTTTACTTTCATTTTTCTATGGAAGAAATAGTGACTTATTATATTGATACGCCTTAAGCGTGAATAATTCATTTTAGTACCTAAATTGTTTAATATCGCTTCAATATAAGTAATTATCTATTTTTGTGATAATTACTAATTATTAAATCTGAAGCAGAAGAGACGTAGATTATCAACGCATATAAAAATAAAGTAACTAACAGAAATAATAAAACAAAACATAGACGAATATCTACAAGCACTGAAAAATCATATAAAACATATGGACTACCAAACAGAACTTGATGAACTAAACACACAAATAACCAACAGTCTACTCATAACTAAAAAATAAATAGCAAAATCCAAAAAAGAAAAAACACAAAAATTAAGTAGAGAGACACAAAATCTAAAGAAACAGAGAAGACTATTAAGAAATGATCTTACAAATGGGAGATTAGAATTGGCAGAAATAGACAAAAAAATAAAGAAAAAGTTCAGAGAAGACGACAGACAGAACGGAAGCCCGAAAATAAAAGAAACTCTGAGGGAAAGAGTTTAAAACATCTAAACAAACAAATCAATGAATGGAGACATTAAATAATAAAACTTATAAATAATGATAACTAAGAGATCGCACATATCTAAGAGATAAAGAAAGCTACAGAAAAATATTATCAAACACTATATGACACGAAAATATCACCACTGCTCGGGAAAGAAAAAGGAAATAGAATGATAGTAAGAAATATGGGATCTGAAGAAATTCCCGACGTAACAACGGATGAAATAACGAACGTCATACAACATATGCACAACAACAAAGAACCAGAGGACGATGAGCTAACTATAGAAATGATAAGGTATGGGGGGGAGGGCATCGATAATACAATACAATCTCTTTAAGCTCTATTTAAGAGGAGTAGAAAGTAAAGTACCAACACCTTGGGTAAACGCCTTGATTGTGCTTATTTTTTAAAAAGGGGAACAAATTTAAATTGGAGAATTACAAGCCTCTTATCGGTACTATACAAAATCATCTCTGGAATCATAACATATGGATTAATGAACAAATTAGACGGTTATCAACCATGTGAACAAGCGGGATTTAGACGGGGATACAACACTTTGGACCATCTTCAAATAATTAGATTACTAGTGGAAAAAGCAAATGAATATAAGGAATAGCAATGATTAACTACGAAAAAAGCATTTGATTAAATAATAGCCGAGTCAACGAAAGATACACAACTCTTCATGAATACATATATAAAAATGCCACATCACAAATAATGCTTGAAGAAAAAACAAATAATATCAAAATTAAAAGAGGAATTGGACAAGGCGACTCAATAACCCCAGAGCTGTTCATGTTGACTTTATTGACGAATATTAAGGAATTGGGCGGGACATATCGCAAGGGAGAATGATAACAGATAGACACGTCGTATGGTTGAATGGAGGCTTAGAGAACATAAAAGATGCAGAGATAGACCACAGACAAGATGGACGGAAGACATAAAAAGATAAGTGGAACATGACTGGATGCAAAAAGCAAACAACAGAGCTTATTGGAGACAACTTGGAGAGGCTTACAACCGACTATGGATGGAATAAGCTAATGATGATGATGATGATATATATATATATATATATATATATATATATATATATATATATATATATATATATATGTATATATAAATTTATCATTCAGGCTGCATATCAAAACTTTTTTATCTCTCTATGCTGCTTTCATTTTCGCGTATCGTATTCTTTGACCCGACTACAAAAAAAAACGTTATTAGAATTAACAAAAAAAATCTTCACTGTTACCACTATACAGGAAAAGGTCACGAAATGTAAGCAACGTAATATCGACATAAAATAAAATTAAGCACAATTTTGAAGGCTTACACTTAAAAAGAAACTTAATATTGTAACAAACATTTTTTCCTAGATTTTAAGATCATGTTACGACACTGTTTTTCTTCCTGTAATTTGTATTTTATTCCATGTTTATATTTATTGCAATGATTTCAATTTCAGCAGCGTAGCTTAAAACAGTGTTTTAAATTTTTGAGCAGTTTAATTTAAACCGGCAGTGTGTAACGCGTGTTACCGCCTTGACTTATATAGTTCGCATTGAATGCGTCGAGATTTGCATGCCGGGAAATGACCCAAGGAGAAGGGACAAAGATATTTAAGCAGCCTTTTCGAATTTTTAGAGGCTTTTTCCACCATGAAGCAGTAACGGCTTTTTCCACCAGAATGCCGTAGTGGGTTTTTTTTCAGCCAGAAGGCCGTAGTGGCTCTCTTCTCCAGCACGCCAGAGTGTTTTTTTCTCAGTGATGCAGTAGTGCAGTAACGGTTTCTAGCTCTCAAGATTAAGGATTTTTCCTTTCTTGAAATGTCCTGCTCATCCTCAGGCATTTTAGGTCAAAAAGTGTTTAGCAACCCAAATGAAACTAGGATGGTAACGGCTGAGACAATATTTTTATAAGAATCTCACCAGGAGAGGCCAAGTAACTTATGGAAAACCCACGAGGAGAAACCAGTCAGTAACTCATAAGCACACCAGTCTAAATATCTCACTTCCTGTCTACAAGTGTGATTCCAACCACTACTCAACAACATGTGTAATTCGCGGAGTTAATTTCACAAACTTTTAATATCGTGTTTTATCAAGCCTTTTATTAAAAACTTAATAATCCCAACTTAAAGACTCTATGCAATAGTGTACACTCTCATAACATAAGGAGTTTTTATTTAGTAGATGTAATTTTAAGCGTGTAATAAAAGTAGGAATTTTTATTTTGTTAATATACCCTTCTTTATTTAATTGTGTAGTGTCTCACTAAACTCCTGCTCTTTCTTTCAGGACGTAAGGGTTGTACTGGACTCAATTTTATATTGACAAGTAAATAGTCTTCAGTATTTTTTCATTTTTTGAGCTGAAGATAGATTCCTTTTATTCTAAAATGAATGGTGCCCAAAAACAGGACAACCAAATTTTAAACAACTATAGAGACTATTTTCAAAAGACGTACAGAAATTATGTCTTATCCACAATCTCTCCAAACAAAACGAGCTAGCTGATATCTTAATTCTATCCTCTATTAGTTTTAATATCCACTCAATCCATTCTCAGAATTAAGATATACATAAGGGGCAAATAACGGATTCTATTTAATAAATAAAATATTTATTAAAAATAAAGAAGGTTGGGGCTATACAAAATAGCGCTCCAACGTGAGGCTATAAAAACGGCCCCGCTTCTAGAGGTTATAATATATACAACTTTATGTTTAAAATTGATTAGTATTCCCTATCCTATTATAGTAGGAGAGCTGGTAGACATTTTTGGGTAGGTATTTGAGGCACCATGAAAACTTGTCAAATACTTCTTTAGTGATACCTGAATACAAAAACGCAGACCTGGCTGAAGGGTAGTGGGGCCAGATTATTTAGTCTAAAACTAAGCAAGATGTTTGTAAAATTATATTTCAAAAAAATCGAAAAAATATATTTGAAGTCACGTGGTCTTGCGAGAGCCAATTGCACCGCCGCGTTCTTCGACCAAGACAGCTGCCGATATACGCTGTCTCTCGCACTCCAGCTTACCCATAAGCTTACCCATAGTGCTGTTCACTCGCACTCATGCTTAACATTCTCGATCACCTGGCAAGTAGAATGCCCCACCGAAACAACCTGTCTTTTTAAAAATATCTTTTTTTAGTTACCAATATTATGCTGTTTAAATTTCAAAGTGCTTCAAATATATTTTTTCAAATTTTTTGAAATATAATTTTACAAACATCTTGCTAAGTTTTAGACCCGACTAAATATTCTGGCCCCACTACCCTTCAGTCAGGTCTGCGTTTTTGTATTCAGGTATCACTAAAGAAGTATTTGACAAGTTTTCATGGTGCCTCAAATACCTACCCAAAAATGTCTACCAGCTCTCGGACTATTAGGAGAGTACCTAACAAAAATATAACATATTTAATCTTTCAAGATCCAACTTTTACACGAATACTATACATTTTTGTTAGATTAATGTTGCACCTGCAGATAAATTAGTCTGAAATTACAAGTAAATCAAATTAATAAAAAAATAACAAGCTGAAATGTCATACTCCTGACTGAAACCAAAACATAATTCTTTGTTTTCCTGGGTTAAATGTTGCAATGGTAAAACTTTATGTGAGTGATGACTATGTTTCTCCAAAGCATTTTGAATCCTGTAATATGATCTTTTCGATTTTCTGAAAAAAGAAAATAGTATGTATTGGGGCTCGTTTAGTTTTCATAACAGTACCCAGATAATGTAAAAAAATATTCATTTATTTGTAACTCATCATTTCTGTAGTTTCGTTTTTGCCTTCCATTACGTTCTATTGACGTTATGTTATCTTGTGTCTGTTATAACCATTTTAATAAATATTTCGTCCACATTAGGTTTTTACTCTTCGAGAAAACAATTTTTGCTTATGATATCCTATCATCAATCTATCAATCTTCTTAACAGGAAGAAATGTCATTGTGTATTCGCATTGTTTATATATACTGTGTGTTATGTTGTGCCTGTTATAACCATTTTAATAAATATTTCGTCCACATCCGGTTTTTACTCTTCGAGAAAACAATTTTTGCTTATGATATCCTATCATCAATCTATCAATCTTCTTAACAGGAAGAAATGTCATTGTGTATTCGCATTTTTTATATATACTGTGTATTATGTTGTGCCTGTTATAACCATTTTAATAAATATTTCGTCCACATCCGGTTTTTACTCTTCGAGAAAACAATTTTTGCTTATGATATCCTATCATCAATCTATCAATCTTCTTAACAGGAAGAAATGTCATTGTGTATTTGCATTGTTTATATATACTGTGTGTTTATATACTTTCGCGTTTCTAGAATTAAGAGTTTTAGAAAACTGAAAAATAATGTTCAGTGTGTTCTATTTAAAAACTATAAAGTTTGTGCCCCACGTCAAAAGAGCGATTGTTTCTATTTCAACCACGTAAAAAAAATCTTAAAAAAATGCAGCAACCCACCTATTTAACATTTTAGTATAATTCTTCAAATAAGCGAGTTGAATGATTTATTTGTAATTAACCCTGTATATACCAGGGAAACATACGAAAATTACGTACAATACATGGCCACATGAACTTAACCTTTGCCTTTCAATATGATTAATTTATACTGATAAAATACTATTTCGAACGCCAATGTGGTACAAATTCAGAACAAATGTCCACTCTTGACCCCAAATCTAATATTAAAACTGAAAGCCAGGTTACATTTACAAGAATATTTTTAAATAGAGTCTAAGCACAAAAACGACAAATCAGCAGCTACATCGTTTAGCATATTTACCAAACTTCACCTTTTCTCTCGGATGTAGATGGCAACACTAATACTGCTGGTCTTTAATTCGAAATTTAAATGTATTTTAAAGTACCTGAGAGATGTCAAAATTATTAATAGCCTTAAGCCAAAGCCGTAGATATTTTTGTTCGTGTTATTTTTATGTTTACACTGAAAATTATATGCAGTAATATTTTGACGTTCATTAGGATATTAGACAAAATATGAATTTTTTTATTACAAATACGTGAGAATGTCTAAATTTCTCAGGTCTCTAGAAAGGGGCTACAGAAGCCGCTTTGTCTTTTTTGATACCTATAAATATATATATATATATATATATATATATATATATATGTATATATATATATATATATATATATATATATATATATATATATGAGTGATTGTAAAAGCTCGTGCCCGATGTTCATAGGTGGCAGAAGAATGCACTTTTGCACTTTTGACTATGCTGATGCTTCTTTTACAATCATATTATTAACTGGCAGTTACCTAAATGCGTCGTGAGGTATCATAACCTTAAAAAAAGTTTATTTAAATTGTATACAAGGATAATATTCAAAATGTGAAATGAAAAGTTATATGTTCGTCATATTATGTTACATGAATTTAAAAAGGGAATGAGTGTTGGAACTCCAACAAAAAATATTCAAGACGTTTATTTGGATCGCGCTCCTACTTTCAGGACAGTTAAAAAGTGGTTTGGTCGATTTCGAAATGGTGACTTCAATCTAAACGATCAACTTCGCTCTGGGCGATCTCCCAGCATAATGACTTTATCCGTGACTTAGTGAAGAATAATCCACGGGTTACCACTGAAAAGATTGCTGAGAGACTAAATGTTCGTCATTTAAAGCAACTTGGATACACTTCTAAACTCAATATATGAGTTCCGCACGTTTTGACAGAAAGGAACAAATTGAACCGTGTCTCCACAGCCATTCCTCTCCTCGCCCGTCAACAAAACGAACCTTTCTTAGATCAAGTCATAACTGGAGATGAAAAATGGGTTGTGTAAAACAACATAATAAGAAAAAGAAGCCGAAAGCATGGAAGTGAGTGAGTGAATTGCATCCAATGAAAGTGTTATTATATATCTGGTGGGATTCCAGAGGAATAATTTTTTTACGAGTTTCTTCCATGTGGCAATGTTAAAATCCTAGCAAACGTCCAAATTTGGTCAATCGTCGGTCATCATCTTTCACCATGAAGGCTAAACCACATGTCGCTCAACAGATACTGCAAAAACTTAGGGAGTTAAAATCGGAAATTCTCCAGTACCCACCGTTTCCCCTGACCTTGCCCTTTCAGATTTTCATCTGTTTTATTCTCTGCAAAAAATTTGATTCTATGGAAGAAGTCAAAAACTACCTTACGACTTTCTTTGAACAGTTTCTACAAAGAAGCAATATATATATATATATATATATATATATATATATATATATATATATATATATATATATATATGTATATATATATATATATATATATATATATATATATATATATATATATATATATATATATATATATGTATATACAAGACAAAGAACGACATGGAGAAAAAAATATTGAAAGAGCAATGAGTTCCAGAGATTTAGAAGAAAACGATTGGTGGTAAAGAGAGAGATGGCGTATGAAGTACAGGAAGCGGCCAAGGCTGTAGGACCCCAGCTTATTATTCATATATATGTATATAAATAATAAATTATTAAAGCGTTATTTTTTCTTCTGATATACATTTGTTGGGTCACTATTTATTTTTTTATAAGTATCTGTATCATTTAATATATTTTCCATTTTTTCATCGTATTCTGTTTTGTTCATTATAATGGTTTTATTTGTCTTGTATGTCAGAAGAAAAATAACGCTTTAATAAAGATATTACTGAATAAAAAAGAACTAGACGAAAGAAAAGCTACAAATCTAATAATAAACAATGCTGTGACACCTAAAATTTATGGCTTACCCAAACTACACAAACAAGGTACCCCATTAAGACCCATTGTTTCATGTATACAATCGCCATTATACAATTTATCTAAATACTTAGCCAACTGTCTATCCAACATATCCGGTAAAAATGAACATTTTATTAAAGATTCTTTCGACTTTAAAACTTTCATCGACACAGTGAGAATCCCATCGAATTATAAACTTTTATCGTTTGATGTAACATCTTTATACACGAACATTCCAAATGAACTAGTTAAAACCGTTATTAATGAAAAATGGGATCTACTACAAGAACACACAACAATTTCAAAAAGAAATTTTCTGGACGCCATAGATCTCACATTGAACACCAACTATTTTCAATTTAAAAATAGATTTTATAAACAAATCGACGGTTGTGCCATGGGTTCCCCCATTTCATCAGTCATTGCTCAACTAGTAATGGAATACCTGGAAGAACAAGTCATTAAAAAAATAAAAGGTAACATATTGTTTTTCAAGAGATTCGTAGATGATTGTTTATTAGCAGCCCAAAATGATAAAATTACCGAAATTCTATACAAATTTAATAGCTTCCACAAAAAAATACAATTTACATCAGAAATTGAAAAGGATGGTAAAATAAATTTTCTAGACCTGACTTTTATCAGAAAGCAAGATAAAATCCTTACAGAGTGGTACTCAAAACCTTTTTGGTCAGGGAGATATTTGAATTTTCACTCTAGTCATGCAATGTCCCAGAAAATCAGCGTTATAGTGGGCCTAACAGACCGAGCAATAAAATTGACTTCCCCTGAACTAAGACCAGACGCGCTAAAAAAAGTAAAAAAACTGTCTTAATACAAAATAATTTTAAAGAGAATGACATCAATCGAACAATAAAAAAGAGAATATACAAGTTTTATAATAACTCAACAAACAACACCAAAAATAGTAAACAAAACTGTGATAAATTTTTACCACTTCCTTATACAAAAGAACTTTCTGAGAAGCTGAAATGGGTCTTGAAAAAATATAACATTATAGTTTGCCATAAAACTCAAAATAAACTAAGTTCATTATTTACAAACTTAAAAAGCCATATCCCCACAATGAATGAATCTAATGTTGTGTATGCAATACCGTGTGCGAATTGTCCGAAGAAATATATTGGCATGACTTCTCAGTTACTAAAAAACAGACTGAATGGACACAAATATACTAGAAATGCTTCCACTGCCCTCAGTAAACATGAAGCAGAAGAAAAACATGACTTTAAATTCAATGAAACCAAGGTCCTCTGCAAAGAGCGGAATTATGCCAAACTACAAATCAAAGAGATGATTGAAATAAAAAAAGATGAAAACACTGTGAATGATAGGACTGACATAAAAGGAATCAGTCATATCTACACAAATTTAATTAAAAAATAAACATGTTGGCATGCATATCCTCTTAATAATACAAAATGGTATATATACTTAACATCAATAATAGTTTTTTCGTTAAGACACCCATTATAGATAATAAAATTTTAAAAAAATCAGTAAAAAGTACGAGACACGATATGCTGAAAGAAATATAGAATTTGAAATTCACAAACACACAAATAGTTGCCTTTCAGGGTATATACACGTTAGTAAATTGTGTAATATTTTAAATGTCCGAGTGTGCGTAAAAATGCTATATGTTTTTAAAAGTGTAATTTGACTTAAATGATTTTAACCTTATGTTTTCTAATTTTAGAATGAATATTAAAAAATAAAGAATTTTTGAAAATGCCTAAAAAAAATAAGGCGAAACGTCAAATAAACTAGTTTGTGTTTTCCAAAAGAACCTAAGTACCCAAGAAAAACCAATCAAGTTTATATATATATATATATATATATATATATATATATATATATATATATATATATATATATATATATATATATATATATATATATATATATATATATATATATATATATATATATATATATATATATATATATATATATATATACATATATATATATATATATATACATATATATATATACATATATATATATATATATATATATATATATATATATATATATATATATATAAACATTGGTTTCCAACCATAAGATTTCTATTCCACGAAGTGTAAATTAAGATAACATAGCGTACCTACATGGGGATAGAAAAGAATCTAATATATTATTTCTCAAATCAAAATGTCCACACCACAAAACTTCAAACCTGACAAAACCCATTATAGCCTAATGAGGATAGGAAAGAATTCATTATATTTTTTCCAAAAAATTTTTTAAGATAATAAATTCTACCTACTTTTATCTTAAAGAAATCAAATACTCAAATTATAGATTTTTATTTTTACAGTGTTTGGTATTATCTGAACCAAGTAAACAAATAAGCATTATTAAGAAATTATTTTCATTACTTATGACATATGATTTTGTTCTCAGGATTACAATGTCAAAAAATTAATTTTCGCTTAACAGCACTAACTTTTAGCCGACAAAATCTGTAATTTTCTTAATTTTAAGGCTATTTTTAAGTTGAATAAACTTAAAGTTAATTATAAAGTTCTAATTTATATAATATTTTCCAAAATTAAATTTAACATTTTTAAATAACATTAAAATGTAATACAAAAGATCAAAACATTTATTTAATTAACAATTTTTCAACTAATAAACACTATTTCTTGTTCTGCCATTGTATTGGAAATTTTTTTCAAAAATATTTTTAATACACTGGTAATACAGTGAAAACATGATTGGTCAAAATTCCTTTAACTTGAGAAACAATTTCGAAGCCCTTGTTCAAATTTCTTCGAATTATATCATGATAAGTTTTGCTGAAATAAAAAATTTCTAATTTATTAGAGTAATTCTTTGCCCACGCAAAAATGGCTCCAGGGGTTAAAAGAGCCTCTATCGGTTTTACCAAGAGACTTCTCTTTTCCACGGGAAGTTGCACTAAAATGCCTTTCCGCATCTACACCGAAATCTTTTTTATGATGAATTAAATTTGACATCCGAAATTTATGTTTAAAATGCTGTTTTGCTCTACTAGTTTTTTTTTTAATTTCGGGGATAAGCATTCTTTGGATAGCATATACGGCGGCAGTATTATGCTTTAAACCGTCGGATAAAAACACACAACTTGTATGTTATAATCCTCAATTTTCCATATAATAATAAATAACAATAAATAAAAACAACTAATTGATCATTATTAAAATGAAATGAATAAGAAGCATCCTGAACAGCATATGGAGAATCTTGTATGAAACCAAACATAACGAGAACTTCGTCTTCACTGAGATTAGTCTCCTTTTCTGTAATAAATAAAGACTGCTGTTTAGTAATAAATGAATGTGGCTTTAATACTGTAAAGTTACTGCAGGTTTTAGCAGTTCCATTGCAGATCCCGTCCAAGAACTATATTGAATGTGAGAAATGGAAGCATTGTCTAATAATTCTATAGTTTATTAGTATTAGTATAAGAAAACACTTTCTAATGTTGAACATCTGTAGCAATCGTTTAGATAACAATCAATTGAAGAGTTTTCGCAAGTAATTTTTTTAAACAATCTTTATATTTAGAAATAGGTTCATTTGATATTTTTGTTAATTTCTCTAAATCCATAGTTTAACATTTTGATGGATCGTACACATCCTCATTAGGCTATGCTTGATTATGTTATATTTAAGCCAAAAATAAACAAAGTTTCCGATTTTACTTTGCTATTTCAAAGATAATATGACTATTTTTAAGGTGTGTTAGGGACAAATCCTAATGTGACGAGATTATTCTAACATCGGTTTTGAATTCAGCGTTACAAAAACATGGGTATATGAAGTTTCCATCTTTACTTTGCCAATTTTAAGAGATTTTCGTCATTTATTACATATTTTTTGAGGTTAGAAACGAATCCTTACGAGATTGAGTAATTTTGACCTCAGATTCGGTTTCTACGTCGAAAAATATATAAGGATATCATGATTGAATCGCTTGTACAGAAAATCTTGGTAAGAAATTGCATCATGTTTGCGAATTACATAGGATTGTTAAGTGAATTTTGAAAATATTAATGCCGTCCCTGAGAGTTCGAAAGTAGATACATGAAGCTCTCATTTAAGACCAACTTTAGATATCTTTTCTAATTTTGGAGAAGGTGGGGGGTCCGGTTGAGAAAGAATCATCCACATATATATATAACACATGGGCTGAAAAGTCCCGGGCCTAACAAAGAAAACACGGTTTTTTTGGTTCAAAATTAGCTTTATTCATCAAGGTAATCTCCATCAAGAGCAACGCAATCATTCCAGCGCCGCTCTAACAATGGCCAAACACTGCTCAGAATCATCAACACGTTCTTGTTTTTGATAAACAGTGAGCAAACGCGGCACCCACTTTGAACAGAGCTTTCTCATAGTCAAATGCTCATGCAATATAAAGCCAACACGTTCTTTTGATATCTTTACGATGTCAGCTAACTCACGCAACTTCACTTTTCGATCATTCAAAACGATTTTATGGATTTTTTTGATGTTTTCTGGTGTTACCGCCTCATTTGGACGTCCACTGCGTTCTGCATCATCGGTGTCTCTACGACCACGTTTGAAGTCAGCAAACCAACGTTTTATTGTTCTTTCTGATGGAGCGGAGTCCCCATAACACTTTTCAAGCCATTGCTTCGCTTGAACGGTATTTTTTCCCATCAAGAAGCAGTGTAAAATTAAAACACGAAATTGTTTTTGATCCATTGTTTTGAAAATAACAAAAGTAGCGTCACTCTTAGCACAATAACTCACAAACTAATGAATAGAATATCATGAAATTTTAACAGCTGTCTTTTGAAGGTTAGTATTAACTGAAAAAAAGGTGACTGCAATAAAACTAGCGCCATCTATGTGTTAGGCCCGGGACTTTTCAGCCCATGTGTTATATATATATATATATATATATATATATATATATATATATATATATATGTATATATATATATATATATATATATATATATATATATACATATATATATATATATATATATATATATATATATATATATATATATATATATATATATATAAATAATTCATTAATATTCCGGGTTTCGATCCGTTCGTCTAACCATGAATGTGCACAACGTTTCGCCAAAATCTCATTTGGCATTTTCAAGTGCTCTTGCTGCTGCAGTTGCTCGATACTGTGATTTTGCTGCTGCTGCCGCTCGAAGCTAACTTCGTTTCGTCGAAGAGTTAGCTTCGAGCGGCAGCAGCGGCAAGACCACAGTATCGAACAGCAACAGTAGCAAGAGCACTTGAAAATGCCAAATGAGATTGTAGCGAAACGTCGGACAAATTCATTATTAGACGAACGGATCGAAACCCGGAATTTTAATCTATTACATTCCATCATCCGTGAAAACCTCTATTGTAACATATATATACATATATATATATATATATATATATATATATATATATATATATATATATATATATATATAGTAAGATATAACGCCTACCTCGTAGGTGGCACTTCATCGGAGGGCTGACTCGCTTCAACCGTCCGCCTACAGAGCGCAGTTTCAGACTGCCAACACTTCATCACAAGTGACGCGAACGTTCGAAGGCATATGTGATTTAAAGTAAGAACATCTGAAAATGGACGAAAGTCCGTATCTCAGCAGTCTACCCACTTGTTTGTCGATCCTAGCCCGACTGATAAGCGGTGATATGGCGAAACGCGTCTCGGGATAGATTCGACAAATAAGAGAACATGTTATTAAGGTCAATAATATCCTTTAATTAAGTATAGATTTGGTTTATGTGTGGAGGCAATATTGATGTAATTTTTGTAGGTTATATTATTGTTAAATACCGTGTAAATATGTGTATATATACGAGGCTGGTTTGAAAAGTCCGTGCAAAGTCCGAGAGATGGCACCACCGGCGCGTATCGACGTCATGTTTAGTTAGTAGCATCTCTTGAATGAACGCACACCAAGTTTCAGCCATATTGGTCTATTTCTTTGTGTTTGGCATTCGTGTGAATCAAGGAAGTCGAGTGATTTTCAAGAAATGGACGAAAAAGAATTTCGTGTGGTGATTAAACATTACTTTATGAAAGGCAAAACGCCTCAGGAGACTAAAGAGAAGCTTGATAAACATTATGGTGACTCTGCATCTTCGATTAGAACAGTTTATAAGTGGTTTCAAAATTTTCGGACTTGCCATATGGGCACAAGTGACGCTGGACGTTCTGGACAGCCTGTGGAGGTTACGACTCCAGAAATCATTGATCAAATCCATGATATGGTGATGGATGACAGAAGAGTTAAGGTGCGTGAGATTGCTAGTGCTGTGGGCATCTCGACTGAACGGGTACATAATATTTTGCATAAACAAAAACGGAATCGTGTGAAGTGTTGCAAGGATGGTTTGCAGCTGTTCCAGAAGAATCCGGAGGACTTTAAGCGTCGTTTCGTCACTGTGGATGAAAACGACAACGCACCAGCACACACCTCAGCAGTTGTGGTCGCAAAATTAATGGAAATAGGATTCCAACTCGTTTCACATCCCCCCTATTCTCCCGACTTGGCTCCCTCGGACTACTATTTGTTCCCCAATTTGAAGAAATGGCTGGCGGGACAAAGATTTTATTCAAACGAGGAGGTGATTGCAGACACTAATGGATATTTTTGCAGACTTGGACAAATCCTATTATTCGGAAGGGATCAACAAACTAGAACATCGTTGGACGAAGTGTATAAGCCTAAAAGGAGACTATGTCGAAAAATAAAAAAGGTTTACCCCAAACACATAAGTAGTTTTTATTTCTCCACGGACTTTTCAAACCAGCCTCGTATATATATATATATATATATATATATATATATATATATATATATATATATATATATATCTATATATATATATATATATATATATATATATATATATATATATATATATATATATATATATATATATATATATATATATATATATCTATATATATATATATATATATATATATATATATATATATATATTTATATATATATATATATATATATATATATATATATATATATATATATATATATATATATATATATATATACGGTATTTTAAAAATATTATAACCTACAAAGATTACATCAATATTACTTCCACACATAAATCAAATCTATACTTAATTAAAGGATATTATTGACCTTAATAACAAGATAAATTACAACTAGGAATATCAAAAACGGTATAAGGACAAAAATAGAACTGTAATTATTGACCTTATTTTATTCCTCTTAGACTTTATTAACGTGTTCTCATCTTTTCAAATCCTTTAAATAAGTCAGCTAAAATAGTGAGCTCACTTTAATAGAAATCTTGGAATCTCTTCACGTTTCTCTTCGACATAACCACAGGAGTTCATAAAATCGAATACTGCATTTTATGTTTTCAATATTTTAGTAGAAAATGTAGTACATAAAGGAAAAGGTGAACTAGAACTTGCATATACAAGAAAGACATGTGCGAAACAATATCATCATAACTGTAGAAAACATTTACTAAGAAAACTACATCATTACTAAAATGAAGAACGGTCTGATAGGAGCATTACCGATAAAAAGACGAATTCGCCAAGGAGAATCGTATAACGCACTACTTTTGAATAAAATATCGGTAAGTCAATAACTTTTGAAAGCGACACCTATGGAGTATCACTTGAACCAAATATTGAACACCATTTTGAAGCTTTATCTGTCATATGAACACACCTTAAATTTCAAGTCGATCTGTCAAGTCATTCATTGTTTATCAGCTGGATAAAGTATTTCTTAAAAATGGGAAAAATCGAGTATCGTGCAGTGAAAAAATTCTTTGTTTATCGGCAACTGAAATCCATGCAAAGTTAATGAAAGTATTAAAGGAGGCTGCTCCATCATTTCCAACTTTTCATAGATGAACTGTAGAGTTTACACGTGGTCTTACAAGCGTTAATGGTGATCAACGTTCAAGACGTCAAACAACAGCGACAACTGAAGAAACTGTTGTGCAAGTACAAGATATCGTAATAGAAGACCGTCGATTAACCGTGGATGATTTAGCTGAGGCTATAGGCATCTCACATGGATCAGTACATGAGACCTTGACTAATATTTTGGTTATGAGAAAGCTATTCACAAGATACCTCATTTGCTAACATCTTAACAAAAACGCACTCGAGAGAAACTTTCTAAACAATATTTGGCATTCTGTGGAGTAGTTTCTTCATAGTTTCTTCGGTTATTTTAACCCATTCTGCTTGTAAAAGTTTCCACAAGTTATTTTCTGATGTTGGATTGAGTTTTTGGACACACCTGTCCAAATGGTCCCACAGCAATTCGATGAGGTTCAAGTCAGGTGATTGTGGAGGCCAAGTCATCACTTCCAGGACGTCATCGGATTTTCACTGGTCCAAAAGTTCTCTAATTTGTTTTTAGCAGAATGTTTAGGGTCGTTGTCATGCTGGAAAATAAGTTTCCCCTGAAAAATATCTCTTCCAGAAGGAAGCATTTGAGTTAGCAGAATTTCTTGATACTGTTCTTTTCGCATGATTCCTTCTATCCTAAAGACTTTTCCAACTTTACCGTTGCCAAAACAACCCCAAACCATTACTGAACCTCCTCCATGTTTTACTGTAGGCAACTGACAGGCTTCCAAGAATTCCATTGTTCTGATGTCCAATTTTCATATTCTCGAGCCCATTCTAATCGTTTACGTTTATTCACTTCCCTAATAAGTGGTTTCCTCACTGCAACTCTCCCGTGTAGTCCACCTTCTGCTAACCTGTTCTTCACGGTTGTCACGCTTATGGGAATGGGCCGCTCCAGGTTTACTTTAGCAGTGATTTCTGATGCGGTTAGGCGGCGATTACGTCTGCTGGACATTGTTATAGCTCTGCCTTCAGCGGGAGTCGTTTTTCGAGGCCTTCCTGAACGTTTTTGGTTGAAAATTCCATGTCCCGCAGAAAATTTTTTACGATGTAGTCCACCGTTCTCCTTGGCATCCGCATATTACTCGCGATTTGTCAACTCGAGTGACCATTTTGATGTCTCGCAATTATCAGAGCCCGATTTTTAACGGAAACTTCTTTCGTTTTTGGCATTTTCACAAAACAATTGAGCCTATATCAATGGCAAAATACTGTTTGCGAATAGTTAATTTCCAAAAGGGCAGTGGTATTTATCGCATAGTTTTTATCATAAAATGTCACTAGGAATTTCCATAATCCCTAGAAACCTGGAATTCTCAGAAATCGCCTCAAAACGATTATCATGCAAAACTTGGAAATTTGTTCTAATTGGTTTTTAATTTATGATTTCACCAAAAAGGCTTATCTAAACAATTTTATCATGGACACTTGTTAAGAACAATTAAATTTACTTAATATAATAAAAGTGTTTAATTAGATATTAAATTTTGGCAGTTACATTGAAATTTCTAGGTGGGCAATACTTTCTGACGGTAGTGTATATGCAGTATTAATAGATAAAATACAGTTTACCCTAAATCCTGGCTATACATTTGAAAATAACTAAATTATATACAAAATATTTTAATTTTGAAATAAATTAAATTTAACAGAAGATCTGTCCGTCTGTTTTCTTTTCAAAAAAAAGTTATTAAACATTGAAATTGATGGTATGGTCGCTATTGGAAAAATAAATAAAACAAAATTTAAAAGTTTTTAATTTTTGTAAATAAATTATACAATTTAACTAAATTATAATTATATCTTCTTCACACTAGCCTATCAATTATACCATTCTACGTACAAGCAAAGCAAAAATAATTATACTCAGTAAATTTGTAAGAAAGAGAAGTCGCTTTTTGAAATTTTACCCACCACGAAAACATTATTTTCCGCTTGCGAACTCCTAAATTTCAAAAACTTTATAGTTATTGACCTAAATATTTTTATTATTATTTCTTACGCCATCATTATAAAACGATGTCAATGTCATTTGGCATATTGACAGTACATTGAAGTTCTAAAAATAATTATAAGATATTTCTCCATTCATTCACAGTGAAATTTAGATATATTAATATTTTACTTGATAAAAAGAAAAAAATGGACAAATACTTTTACGATGTACGAATATTGGATTTAACTCCCGATGTATGTGAGTTTTGGTATAAATTTGGATTATTGCTAGTAATTGGATGTCGAACAATGAGCAAATATCAGAAAAAAGTAACCAAAACTATTTGCGCCCCACACTGGCGAAAATGAAATTTTTGCAGTTTACCGGAATTCATTTTTTGATCAAAACAAGTTTTTCTACCATTTTCAAGGTCGGTAATTACAAAAAAATAAGTTAAATTTTGCGGAAAGTAATCCATCACAAAATTGTTCAACAAACATACATGGAAAAATAAAACTTACACATTGAGAAAAATCGCTAATTTTCAACAAAACCTTTATTCGAAATCAATTTCATTATATAAATCTTCATCAACAGGTTAAATAAAAGCACTATCTCGATAACCTGAACTAACCTGAACTAAAACCTGTTTTATTTCCAAGTGGGATCTTGCGAAGAATGTACCAAACCGATACGACACCTTATAACCACACGTTTTCCGTTTTTGCTTTCGAACTGACACGATATTATTACAATACCAACTTCTTCCATCAATTATTTCCGAATTTTTGCACAATTTTAGGAAAGCACCACACTTCTTACATTTATAGCTCCCAACGGTAAGAACCAAACCCCAAACAAATAATTGCTCGTGAAGTTTGTCCTTATCTCCACACAATTTGGCTATATCGTCAAAATTAAGTTTCATACCCAAAAACATATGAAAAAACCAATTTCCGATCAAAAGCAATTCTTTTTTTGTAATCATCGACCTTGAAAATGTTAGAAAAATTTGTTTTCATCACAAAATAAAAAATTCCGGTAAACTGCAAAATACCCGCGAAAATTACCAAAAAGTTGCCCAAAATGTTTTAATGGTAAATAGGTGTTAACCAAGTGTAACGAAGTTAAAAACAAACCTTCTGGACTAAGTACGTATTGACGGTTTTAAAATAACGGTAGTTTTATTATATATATTTTTATTATAAAATATTAATTATGTATTATTAATATTCTATTTAAATTTAATACGCATGGTATTTTTATTTAATTCTTTTAGGCTATTTTATTTAATTTTTAATAATACTCCTGATATACAGTTACTTTGCTCTAATAACAGCTTAGTAACTAGGATATATGTTATGGCCTTCTTCAGTAGCTATTCTTATTATAATGTTTGACAAATTTGCGCTAATGAGCAGTGATAATACTTTATCTTCCAATTCCCGTATGGTCTGATGTGTTCGTTTTGGAAATAGCTGAATTTGGCGTTTCAGCTTTCATTTCTTCAGTTTTTTAAGATCTTTCAGAAAATAAATCTTGCAGATTCTCTAGTTTTTAACCATTTCAATTTTTCTGACATTGTTGAAGATAATAAAGATAGAACTTAACGTATCCAAAAGTTCTGTTTAAGATTTATATATAGTATTCGTCAGAATGATCCTATTTCTTACAAGTTAAAAGAAAAAACTTTGCTTTCCACGGAAACTCGCAGAAAACTGCGTGCAGCCACCTTATTTCATTCAATAATACTCTTTAATCGTTCTTTATATGTAACAGCTCAAATTCGCTATAGAAGTGACGTTCACCCCACTTAATTTAAGTCATCGTGGCTACATCTCCCTTCTATCTCACAGAACTGCTTTTTTTCAGAAGTCTTTTTCTTATAATATCTATTGAATATGTTAATCAATGGACGAGGTCTGTAGACAACGAAGCCACAGTAGATCTCATTTAACTTGACTTCCAGCAAGCTTTTGACCAAGTCTCACATGGATGACTATTAGCTAAATTGAAATATATTGAAATCACACGAAATTTATTTCAACGGCAATAGAACTTACTCCATGACAGGGTATGCTAAGTCCGAATTGAAAATTCCTTATTACTTGGACACGAAGTTGAAAGCAAGGTGCCGTAGGGCTCAGTTCTTAGACCTCATTTATTTATCATCTTGTGTGATGGACAGTTGGTGTAGTAGGTGAAATTTATCTTTAAATGTTGATAAATGAATCGTTCTTCATATTGGTTACAACAATCCTATCGTCCAATATACTCTGATGATGCAATAATTAAAGAGGTGGATCAGTAATGAAATCTAGACGTAATCATAATAGAAGCCTTTAAGTTGGAAGTCCATATAAGAAGAATAATCAAAAAAGTAAACTGATTAGCTTATATGGCATCAATTACTTTCCGTAGATCTTCAACAGCATTACAATCTAAAATTTATAAGACATACATAAGCCGATATTAGAGTACGTCGTGCCAGTTTGGCTTTATTTCAAGGGTAATATTCATGCACTAGAACAGTGTCAACGCGCGATTACTCGTTTGTCTCCTATCATACGCGAGTTGCCTTATAATAAACGCCAGAAATCTCTTAGACGTTGACCGAAACGAGGCTTCGTGGCGATATCATAGAGCCATATATAAGTGAAAACGGGGAATACACACTGATTAGATACCTTTCTTTTAAAGCCAATAGGAATATTATATTGTCTTCACTCGGAGCTTTGTTATTTTTCATGTCCGCCACGGCTGATGTGATTTCTTCTTCTGTGATGTCTGAGATATCCACCGACCTCTGATTTAGTACTTTTGGTATGTTGATTTCTGTTCTTTTATCTTGTAAGGTATATAATTGTTGATAAAATAATTCGATAATGTGTAAAATATCTCTTTTGTTTGATATTACACTACCATACATGTCCTTAGTCTTGCATAGGTCTTTCCTTCTCAAGACTTTTAAGCTTTTATTCCGTTCTATAACTTCTTTAATTTCCTCTGCATTTTTTTTTGTCTTCTGTTTTTTCTAATTTCTCTCGATATCTCTCTTTTTATAGTGCTGTATTCATATGTAGTCTTATCTACCATTTCTCTCCTTTGCTTTGATTTAATTTCTGTTCTTTTTGTTGTTTTGTCAATGGCATTTTCTATACTATTTTTAATGTTTTCAAATATGTCATCAAATGCTGTATCTTCATTGTGTTCCAAGTAGCTTGCGAACTCTCTTCTACAGGAACCCACATCCTCCTGAGTCGTCCATTTTTTTCCAAACACTTTTGCTCTCACAATGCGATGGTCACTCCCAACTGAACATCTATTTAGGACACTTGGATTTTTTCCTGTCCTAGTCTGCCATAAGCGGTCCAACCAAGACCTAAGCTCCGTTTTAATTTCTTGATTTGATTATCTTCGCTGATGAAAATGTCGTGTCCTAGATCTCTGTACTCCCTAACTTCTTATATGATATCATTGTTCATCATAATCTGCCCACCGAGTAATAAGTTCGTCATTAATTTAATTTTTTGTTCGTCTATGTGTAGGCGTACTTTTTCAGTTACTCTTGTTATATTGTCATCTGCGAAAAGCAGATTTGTTTTTTAACGATATTATATGTATTAAAAATTGGAAAATATTTTTTATTTATTTTTAATATACTCTAATTATTTTTTACACACTATTCATGTTTCATTCCATGGTACAGTTACGAAAAAAAGTTTTAAGAAAAAGTATTATACAAAATCAGTTCGGTACAGAGATTTTTTTTAAGTCTCAATTCCTTATTTTCCTATTCTACATACCAAGAAAATTGCCTTAGTACTAAACTAAGTTTTTTATAAATAAGCTAAATATGATAACAAAAAATGTCACTTCTAAATTTGGCAGTTTACAAAGCCAACTAGATTTTTTTAAAATTGTATGCTTTACATATGAGCTCACCATGAAATAACATTTGTCAGTTCGTTTACGAAAATATATAATACTTGATATTTATTTTCAGTCATTACTGATATATAAGGCATTCAAGTTATTGAGCTGAATTTTAATTTTCAAATCGCTTACTCAATTTACTATTTTCTATTTGCAGTATCAAAAAATCCTTTTACCAATAAACTTAGTTGTTTGTGAGGAAACCTAATATGAAAACACAAAATTTCTCAAGTTATGAAACGGTATTTTGACCTTTAAGAGGCTTACTCGATTTACTATCTTCCTACTTGGTCAAATATGATAGTAAAGAAATGTGGCACGCTTCAAGCCATATGTGTAGGATGCCATTTTAAAAAACCGGTCAAGTGCAAGTTGAACTTGCGCAATTAGTGTTCCGTACGTTGATTGCTATTAAAATAAAAAAAAAAAATGTTACGGAGGTATAAAATGATCAGTGACTTCACAAAACACACCCCAAATGAGCTTTCAACAAAGTTTGTTTCCAATCTTTAATGAAAACTTATGACCTTGAAATTTTAGTTTTTTTTATATACCAGATAAATTATTAAAGGTAATGCACTCGTGATAATTTTCATTTAGTCTACACCCCGTGGAGAATATTCCAGAGATAAGGCGGGGGGGGGACAGCGATTTTTCGCGATTTTTTAAAAATAATAAAAAGAAAAGTGCGCGCAAATATTACATTATATATATATTTTTTACTCGTGTTTTCACAAGCTTTCATTTGACACCACACTCGATGACCTAGTTAAAAAAAATTTTTTCACTTCTGATTTCACCCCCCCAAAACTAACCCCTTAAGTCAAAATTTAACTTTCAAAACTACACGGCTCTGATAAGGCCATCAATTCCTATATTAGTACCACATTTCAACTTTCTATGTCAAATAGTTTCGGAGAAAATCGGGTTTGACAGACAGACAGGCAGACACCGAAGTGATCTTATAAGTGTTCCGTACGGAACACTAAAAATCAACTAGACTTTGTAATCTGTCAAATTTAACAAGTGACAAATTTTTTGTTATCATATTTGGCTTCCTCAAAAACACTAAATTTAACAATAAAAGAAATTTTTTAATGTGCTAAATAAGAAAATAGTAAATCCAGTGAGCCTCGTGAAAGTTAAAATTCGGTTGAATAGCTTGAGTATTGATTACGACTGAAAACAAGTATAAAGAGTAATATATTTCTGTAAACGAACTGAAAAATGCTATTTAGTGAATTGCTCATATGTAGAGGTCGCCGTTTAAAAAATCTTAGTTGACTTTGTAATCTGTCAAATTTGACAAGTTTAGTAGGGGAATAAATTTTTCGATATGCCACATAGGACAATAGTTAAGTCGGTGAACTTAAAAGTTCTGGCGTACACAGACTGTCCGCTTTAATAACTACTTATCAGATAGTATACATGTCCCCTCTGGAGTTCCCCAGGGATCGCACTTAGGTCCTCTTCTGTTTAACTTATTTATTAATGACTTGACTCATCGTTTTGCACATAGTGAGGTCCTCCTTTTTGACGATGATTTAAAGTTGTATATTGAGGTGTTTGGGATTTATTAAGCGTATTACACTGGGCTTTAATAATATAGCTGCAATCAAGCAGCTGTACTGTTCACTGATTAGAGCTCGCTTAGAGTATTCCTTCAGTGTATGGAGTCCTTGCTATGGTACTCACGTTCAATGCATTGAGAGAATGCAGCACAAATTTCTGA
Organism: Pachyrhynchus sulphureomaculatus; assembly: GCA_019049505.1. Lineage (NCBI taxonomy): Eukaryota > Metazoa > Arthropoda > Insecta > Coleoptera > Curculionidae > Pachyrhynchus > Pachyrhynchus sulphureomaculatus. Next base: position 152,758,961 of record CM032456.1, read on the forward strand.
GATACATTGCCTTTAAGATTAATAAACCTGAGCTTACCTACCCTCAGATAGAATCTGAGTTTCACATTCAAACTTTAGAAGATCGCGTTGCTATTGATCTCAAAATGCTTTATAATATTCTCCATAGTAACTACCATTGTCCCTTTCTGCTGGACAAAATTGGTCTGCATGTACCTTCCAGGGTGACCCGTTCGAGGCACACTTTTTTTGTGCCATCCCACAGGACCAACTACGGATGCAATAATTTTGTATCTAGGTCATGTCGCCTTGCCAGTGAGCATCCCAGTCTGGACTTTTTCGTGGGAAGATTTGTGTTTTATAGACAGTTGTGTGGAGTATGATGTGCATTTTGTTACTTATCGTTACAGTCATTATTTCCTTTTCTATTCTTATTATTATTATTATAGTTTTCTTTTTTCCTTTTTCTCTTTCCCTCATTCTTATTTACTTTATTGTCGTCTTAAGATATTTTATTGTATTGCTGTAAAATTGGGCATTGCCCGTTAATTAAATTAAATTAAAAAAAAATCGATTCAATAAATTGAATGCCCTGTATATCGGTAACAACTGAGAATAAATGTTTTATATTTTTGTGTCAACAGACTGAAAAATGCAATTTAATGGTGTTCTGACATGTTGCCATTTAAAAAATTTCTAGTTGGCTTTGTAAATTGTCAAATTTAACAACTGATAAATTTTGGGGTTATGTGTGATTTGCTTTACAAACCACTAAGTTTACTGGTAAAATAATTTTTTTGATACTCTAAATAGAAAAGTAGCAAATCTCGTTAACGACTGAAAATAAATATCAAGTGTTATATATTTTTGCAAACACACTGAAAAATGCTATTTAATGGTCTACTTATATGTAGGATGTACAATTTTAAAAAAAATTAAGGTGGCTTTGTAAACTGTCAAATCTGACAAGTGACAATTTTTTTTATATCCAGTTTGGGTTTCTTACAAAATGTTTAGTATTCCAAATTCTTGGTGTATAAAATAGGAAAATAGTGAATTAGATGGGACACTTGAAAATTGTCCCTGTACTTTAAAGCAAAGGTTTTCCTGATCTCTCCTCTATTCCATTAAATAGAATTTTCTTCTTAGCTCCTCTAGTTCTCCTACGCGATTTCGCTGCACGTCTTTGACCAGGTGACAGAAGAAAATAATTTAAATCCGATAAAATCCTTATTGGATTCTTTTAGAAAGTCGTTTGGATTATTATGTGCCTGATATACGCCCTCTTTTCAATACTATACCAGTTGAAATGTACAATTTGCAGTGGCCTTTTCTAAGAGTTCAGATTATATAAGAACGGGTAATGGAAAATCAGCTAATACCTTTTCTAAATTCGGAGTTTAAAAGTTTTTCAACATTACCGTAACTTGTTTATGCGATAAGTTACGCGAAATACTTGCATGTGCAATACGTTTTTGAAATATTTAGCCGATGCATTTTTTATTTATGTACACTTTTAAAAACTAAAAATATCATTCGTTATTTAAATTCGTACATGGGAACGTGGTTTCCTGTGGGTGCGCAGAGGTGAAAAAGAAGTTGCAATGTATAGTTTTTGGAACTAATGACGTCGAGTTTAAATACGAAAAATGCATTCCGTCTTTAACGGAATGTAAATATTGTTTCTTAGTTGGAAAAGCAATACAACTAAAAAAATTCTCATTCTAGTAGATCAATTTTTATTCTCATTAAGTATAATGAGTAATTTTTTTCGGCATTCGTCATAACTATGTAGTAAATGTCTTCGATACTGACAACATTTTGTGTGTAAGTTTGGCGTGGCTTATTCTAGAGATCCAGGTTCTCCAGCCCTAGTGCATTGATAAAAGTTAAATCTGTTGTTGGTTTGATTACAGTGGTCGACTATCTTAGGAGGAGAAGAAAGACTGTTACTTCAAATGTTGGTTCACGTCGCCTAACTTCCCCAAAGACTTACCGGGGGATAGAAAGAAATGGAGAAAACTATGTACACAAACACCAAGTTTAACTTCTATGGGCGTAGAAAAGAGTAGCGCAAGCATGTACTCTCCGAGGAAGGACTCCGCCGCACTATGGCGACAATATATAATTTTTACCCAAATTAATTTTTTGGCCACAGTTTTCAAGGACTCTCAATATATTTTTTTTTTATTTTCGTCGTTGATTTCTCTATCGATCCGTTACCATGAGTTTTACTAATTTATCAATATATATTACTTTGTTGGCCAAAAAACACCTGTTTAGGCAATAAAATGATGATGATGATGATGATGTTTTGGAGCCGGGGCGCATCAACTACGAGGTTATTTAGCGCCCATAAGGTGATTGATTAAATTGGTTTAGACTTTAAAATGAATTTCTCGGAGATAGTCATATATGTTATTTTTATTTGCGGCAAAGATGGTGATTATGTTACTTATGGTAGAGGGTAGGTTGTACTTTAGTCGGATGTCTTTAAGGTGATTTGCTGTGAATATATGCGAGACTGTAAGGTTGGATCCGCAACTTTGACATTTAGGGTCTTGTGCTCCTTCCAAGAGATGGCGATGAGTTGAGAAAGTGTGTCCAGCAGCCAGTCTTCGCAGAATCACGTTCTCTTTTCTATTAAGGTTGTTATTATGTAGGGGGGGGGGAATACGGAGGATTTGAGTGGCCACAATTTGTTGTTTGGATTTTCTAGATCCCATTGTAATTAAAATAAGGAATTATGGATAGATTTAAGGTAAGAGTTAAAGTCTGAGTAGAAATTCTCGGCCGTGATGGAAATACCGTTATCTATTGCTTGTTTAGCTAGTCTATCCGCTCTGTCATTTCCCTGGTTGCCTATGTGGCTGGGAAGCCAGAAATAGGAGATGGAACGTTGTTTCAGTTTTGCGGAGTAGAGGAGATCTAGGATTTGTCGGATGTAGTTGTAGGATAGATTTCTGGTCTTGATGGATGATAAAGGCACTGAGAGAATCGGAGATAATTAGGATGAATTTGGAGTTTGTGGTTAGAGAGAATCTGGTTGCCTCTTTGATAGCTAGGAGTTCAGCTGTAAATATGGAGACATAATGAGGAAGTTTGAACTTTCTGGAGGTGGAGGGCGATGTGAAGGCGGAACCGACTCCCTTGTCTGATTTGGACCCATCCGTATAAAAGAGTGTATGTTTGGGGTATTTTGTGGCGACGATTTGTAAAAAGGATTTATTGAGGAAAGAGTTTGGAGAGTCCACTTTATTATATTGTCGCATGGAAAGATCAATATGTGGAATAGGAGAGAGCCATGGGGGAAAGGTGGTTTGCAAGGGGGTAGTCATATTTAGGGGGGGGAGAGATTGTGCAGTGACAGTAAGGCCGAGATTCTCTGAGGAATCGAGTTTTGTGGAAGTAGTTGGTTGGGTTTGTGTATGTTTGATAGGTTCAATGTGGTTTTGGAAAGAGGTTTATATATGGAGGATGAATAAAATTTTAGGAGAGACAGCTGTCTCACAAGATGTAAGGGAGGGGTAGATGTAAGGCATTGTAAAGTAGGGATGGGGGTAGTACGAAAAGCACCTGTAGAGAGTCGGAGGAATTGATTTTGGATTGGATCGAGGGTCTTGATAGAGCTTTGAGTCGCGGCTCCATATATAAAGTCACCGTAGGTCAGCTTGGAAAGAATGAGATAGTTATATATTTGTAGTAGGCAAGGAAAGTCAGCCCCCAGGTCATGTGAGACAATAATCGTAATAGGTTTAAGTCAGAGGAGGTTTTTGTTTTTAGAGATTTGATGTGGGCCTTCCATGTGAGTTTGGAGTCAAATGTAAGGCCTAGGATCTTAAGGGATTCGGCAGTAGGGATTTGATTGTTTGTAAGATATAGGGAGTTAAGTCTGGGACATGTTCTGCGTTTGCAAAAGTGCACAACTGTGGATTTTGCTGGGGAGAATGAGAAATTATATTTTTTAGCCCACGTGCCAAGAGAGTGAAGAGCAGTCAGAAGAAGGTCAGAACAGCTTTGAGAGAAGGAGGAAGAGGTATATAATATAATGTCGTCCGCGAATATTTTTGTTTTTATGTTTGTTGGTAAATAATTAGAAATGGTGGTGATGGCTATATTAAAAAGGGTAGGACTGAGGACTGATCCTTGAGGGACTCCCAGAGAGGAGCAGAAAGGAGAAGATTTCGTGGAAAGAACTTTTACCTGAAAAGTTCGGGGTTGAAGGAAGTTGTGAATGAATTTAGGAAGAGCACCTTTGAATCCAAATGTCATTAATTGGGAAAGTATTATGTTTTTGTCAGTTTTGTCAAAGGCTGAGGATAGGTCTAGGGAGGTTAGCAGAAGGTGGTTTTGATGGTGAAAGGAACGTCTTATGTCAGTGTCAAGAGATGCCAGGTAGTCGATTGACGATCTAGCCCTGCGAAAGCCGTATTGGAAGGGAAGGAGAAGGTGGGGGGGGGGGGGGGGGGGGGGGGGGGGGGGGGGGGGGGGGGGGGGGGGGGGGGGGGGGGGGGGGGGGGGGGGGGGGGGGGGGGGGGGGGGGGGGGGGGGGGGGGGGGGGGGGGGGGGGGGGGGGGGGGGGGGGGGGGGGGGGGGGGGGGGGGGGGGGGGGGGGGGGGGGGGGGGGGGGGGGGGGGGGGGGGGGGGGGGGGGGGGGGGGGGGGGGGGGGGGGGGGGGGGGGGGGGGGGGGGGGGGGGGGGGGGGGGGGGGGGGGGGGGGGGAGGGGGGGGGGGGGGGGGGGGGGGGGGGGGGGGGGGGGGGGGGGGGGGGGGGGGGGGGGGGGGGGGGGGGGGGGGAATTCTTTCCAATAGTTTGCATAAATGGTTAGTTAAGGATATGGGTCGATAACTATCAGGAGAGGACCTGGGTTTACCTGGTTTGTGTATAGGGATAATGAGGGATTTTAGCCAATCTTGAGGAAAAGTTGCTTGGAGCCAAATGTGATTATATATTTGTAAAAGGGAGTTTAGCATGGATGGAGGTAGATTTTTGATCATCTCAAGGTGAATCGTATCTGGACCAGGGGCAGTGCATTTGGCTAGTTGTAAAGCAGAGAGGAGGTCTTGTATGGAAAATGGAGAGTTGTAGTGAATTTCTTGTTTCGTATCGAAGGAGGATAAGTTAGTGGACAAAGAAGGGATACAGAGAGGGTTGGATTTGTCGTGGTAGTGAAAGGCCAGTTTGTTGGCTATGTCTGTCGGATCGGTAAATTGGGAATTGTTGATAATAAGGGAGGGGATTGAGTTTGTAGGGTGGCCTCTCATCCTTCTGACTGATCTCCACAGAGCTCCAGAAGGAATGGGTTTCTTTATAGCAGAAACAAATTTAATCCATGAGTCAGTTTTGGCTTGCTTTATGGTTTTACGTGCAATAACTCTAATTTTTTTAAAAGCAATGAAGTTTTCAGTTGAAGGATGTCTCTTAAATAGTTGTAGCACCTTTTTGCGATTTTGGATTGCCTTAGAGCAAGCAGAAGACCACCATGGTACTGGGAATTTCTTATGAGTTAAGGAGGAGGAAGGGATAGATTGTTGAGCGGCATTTAAAATGGAGGTAGTAAATTGCTGCAGATGATCATCAATGTCTAGAATGGTGTGGGAGGGAGGGATGACTAGGGAAGAAAATTTGTCCCAATTTGCTCTTGATATGTGCCACTTAAGTTGGTTTTGATTATTAATGGAAGAGGGGAGGGGATGAGGGAAGCGGATGATGATTGGGAAATGATCACTGCCGTAGGTGTCAGGGGAAAAGTCCCATTCCAAATCAGCAGCAATAGATGGTGAACTTATGGATAAGTCGATGGAAGAGAAGGATCCGGACGAGGAACTTAGGAAGGTTTTTGCTGGATGATTTAGTAGTGTGAGGTTTTTAGCGGACAAAAGGTCTGCTATTATGTCACCTCTAGTGGAGTTACTGACAGAGCCCCAAAGTTGATTATGGGCGTTGAAATCACCGACTAGGATGTAAGGTGGGGGAAGTTGGGAGACGAGGTCAGTTAGGAGTTGTAAGGTAATTTGATTTGAGGGAGGAAGATATAGGTTGCATATTGTTATTTGGGTGTGCAGATTTAATCTGGCGGCAACTGCCTCTAGTTGGGTGGATAAAGGAATTTGTGAGTAGTCAAGGGTCCGGTGAAAGTACAGAGCTACCCCCCCCCCCCCCCCCCCCCCCCCCCGAGGCCTTATTTTGATGTGGTCTATTTGTGTAGACGACATTATAATTTCTTATTTGATGATGAGATGTTGGTTTAAAATTTGTTTCTTGTATAGCTAAAATTGCTGGATTGTACATGTTAATGATTAAGGAGAGATCCTCTTTCCGTGGGTTTATACCATTAGCATTCCACTGGATTAGTGGATAGAATGTGAAGGGTAGAGAGGATTAATTTTTCTTGGAGCTGTGATTTGCAGGTGTAACAGGATCTAACTCCATAAAATGCTCAGAGGTGTTTATGTCTAGGATAGATTCACTAGACGAAGTGGGAGTAGTTTTAGTTGAGCGATTTTTATTCTTCTTGGGAGGATCCTTGGAGTAGGATCTTGGGCGAGAGAGAGAGGGTTTAGGGGGAAAGGTCTTGGATATTGAATCTTGTTTGGGGAGAGTTTTAGGATCTGGGAGGGGAGTTTGGGATGGAGTTTTTGAAGATTTTGGTGTGGGAGGGATTTTACTGAGGGGGGATTGGGAGGGAGGGGAGGGTTTTGTGGGGAGAATGTTAAGGGGGGAGGGAGGGGAGGTATTGGAAGGGAGAAGTGGAGGAGATTTGGGGTGTATTGGGTTTTGGAATATGTCACATTGAGTGGCCATATTCACCATTTTTGGTTTGATTCCCTGCGTTACGGAGCTGAATGTGGCAGGAAAAGATGGATGTAAAGAGTGATATTTACGCTTTGCCTCAAAATATGTGATTTTTTCTAAGGTTTTTAATTTTTGGATTTCTAACTCCATTTTGAATTTACTACATCCCTTATATCTAGGAGAATGAGGTTCATGACAATTTATGCACACCGGAGTTTCAGTGCATTAGTATCCTCATGGTTACTGTGTCCACAAGAAGGGCATATCTTTTCTTGAGTGCATTTTACAGCTGTGTGTCCGAACCTCTGACAAGAGAAACATCTCATTGGGGATGGTATGTAGGGACGTACTCGAAGGTGATACCAGCCTGCATATAGAGTTTGTGGGAGTTGGTGAAGCTTAAAGGAAATGACAAATGTGTAGGAGAGATTTGTATTAGTCTTTTTTTATGGAATTCTATAAATATCGGTGACTCCCCTGATCTTTCAAATTTTCAAGTATTTCTTCGTCGGAACAGTGTTGTAAGTCTCTACATGTTATAACTCCCTTCACCGTATTCATAGTTTTGTGGGGTGTGGATTGCACATCAAAGTCGTGTAATTTAATTAATTTGTTAGGGATGTCGGATTGTTTTTCATTGCTGACTTCAATAAGAATTGAACCGTCAGCTAGTTTTCTGGTGTCAGCCAGAGAACCGAATTTAGCAGTCAGTGCCTTATGCAACAAAAATGGAGAGGTATTGGCAAAGGATCCATCAACTTTTGTAATTTTAAAGAATCTATCATACGCTAGAGTTTTTGGAGAATTCGTGTCAAAATCAATTCGCGGCCGTTTGTGACCGGTAAGAGGAGGAAAATTAAAATTTTGAGCCATAAATTGGTCCCACGAGTCGCCTGGGAAACATTCGGTCCACCCCAGTAGAGCCCGGATACTGGGGTAAGGCTATTTTTCATCAGAGGGCGCCCGGTATCTGATGGACCCGTTAGAGACCCACTTTGAGCGCTGGGCCATGCATCCCCTCCGCACGGAGATCAGTCACGTTGGAATTGCGCTATGACAATTAAGACAAGACAGACAAGTTAAACATACACCGGACAAGACAAACAGGACTCGGGATCCTCGGGGACGTCACTCCCCGTACTAGTGGAGAATCTCCACTAGCCCCTGAGGGGAGAAAAGATGAATCATGGAAATATGATGCCATTACCAAGGCACCTACGTTAGGAACTATGAGTGTATCATTTAAATTAATGGTATTTCTTTCCGGTAAATATACCGGTATTCTTTTGGCAGTGTATGTTAAGGTACTATTTTCATTAAATACTATGTTGGTATGAGTTAGTTTTTCCCTAAATATGATGGGTCCTACTTCTTGTAGATGCAGCTCATGATCTGTTCCATTTAGAAAATCTTTCAGAATTTGTTATGTTAAACACATAAACGTTCATTATGATATTCTCTGGTGGATCAGCCCAAAGCTCATAAGGAGGAGTACCTGGTATCATTCGTAACCTCATATCGTAAAGAAAGTCCGTAGGTGTATAAATGAGGGAAGATATACCAAGCCCAACAAAGAATATAGCTAGTGGCAGCTTACATAAATTCCCTTTGTTAATAATCATTTTTCTAAATTCTTCCTACGATTCTAACCAGAGTAAAATAAATTGTCCCTCACTTGAGAAATAAGACACTAACACTAAGCACAACACTAGATTAAAACTTTACACGAAACGATAAAATCGCAAAACACCCAATAAAATGAGCCACAGTCACCCAATTTTCAATGAATCTTAATAATTTTTTTTATAAACTTCGTTTTCGATTTCTCTATCGATCTGTCTGGGTAGATTTTTGATTATTTACCATGATTTTTATTAATTTATCAATATATATTGCTTTTTTCCAAAAAACACTTTTTTAGGCAATAAAATGAGTCTCAGTCAATTTTCAAGGAATCTCAATAATTTTTTCTTAAAATCTTTGTTTTTAATTTTTCTATCGATTAGTCTGAGTCGATTTTTGATTATTTATCATGATTTTTACTAATTTATCAATATATATTGCTTTTTTCCAAAGAAAAAAAATACTTTTTTAGGCAATAAAATGACGCACGCAATTTTGAAGGAATCTTAATAATTTTTTTTTGTAATGTTCGTTTTTGATTTCTCTATCGATCTATCTATGCGGATAGTTGATCATTGGCCTTGATTTGAATATATTTTTCAATATATTTTTTTTTATGAGTCTAACATACGTGCTGCAAGGAAGTCCTTAAAGCGCTCCAGGAGCGGCACGTGTGCGGAAAAAGGAATTCACGTTGTTCTTGAATCGCTGTAAATTGAATATTGTTTTTAGCCATTTATACCAACCTTGACTGTGTCAAGAAAGGGGCAAGTAATACAAATAACGACAATACAGCAAGAAAGTTCTTCCAAAATTATAACAGGTATTGATTAAGATTTTATTAAGAGGCTTTACATTATTCTGCTGCCAATAGCATCGAAAAAGAGTATTGACGTCAAGAAATTCAAAAACTTCGGCAATGAAACAGCCAAGAAATATACAGAGAAGTACCCGTGGTACCCAATGCATTCTTCGTGTCATGCGTTTCTCATTAATAGACCATCTGTGACAGAAACATTTCCAATTCAAATTGGTTTGCATACACACATACACATTCACTCATACATATTCACACACACATATACACACAACATACGGGATACTTTGCGACTCTACCTTCACGTGATGTATTCTGGGTAATGCAAAGAGATTCAAATCTTTCTGAACCCTAAGTATTAATATTAATAAATATAATTTTGTGTACTAGGTTACATTTGATCTGTAAGAGAGAGAGAGTGTTAGAAAAAATTCATAAATACATTTTTCTACATTGAATTTTGTTAAGTTTAGTATATATATATATATATATATATATATATATATATATATATATATATATATATATATATATATATATATATATTTATATATATATATATATATATATATATATATATATATATATATATAATATACATATATATATAAATACGTATATTTTTAGGCATAGGTTATGTATGGTTTAGAATTCGTTGTGCTATAATGTAATAGGTTTAGGAAACAATTATAAATATATATTTGTACATTACATTATATTATGTTTAGATTTCGTGATGTAAATTTCAAAAGATTATTTTTTTTTACATTAGGCTATGTTAGGTTTGGAGTTCCCACTTTAAAAGCCTTAAGTTCAGGAAACGGCCATCTGATCATTTTTCTTCTTTGCATCGGGTTATGATAAATTTAATGTTATTGGTGTAAATGGCTAAAAATTATATTTATTTGAAAATGAGTTCAAAGCATGGTCACTCATCAAATATCCGCCTAAACAGACGATACGAAAATTATAAAAAAAAAATATTGACGTTTCTTGAAAATTACCTGAATGAGACTCATTTTATGGCCTAAAAGAGCGTTTTTTAAGGAAACTGGAATATATATTAATCGAATAATAAAAATTATTGTACATAATCAAAAATCCGCCTAGACCGATCGATAGAGAAATCAAAAACGAAGATAACAAAAAAAATATTGAGATTCCTTGAAAATTGCTTTACTTGAGACTCATTTTATTGCCTAGAAAGGTGTTTTTTTTTTGGACAACAAAGCAAACACATATTGATAAATTAGTAAAAATCATCGCAAATAATCAAAAATCCTCTCAAACAGATCGATAGAGGAATCAAGAACGACAATTAAAAAAAAAATTACTAAGATTCCTTGAAAATTGTGGTGTGTCTGGTAAAAAATACGTATTGTCACCATAGTGCGTCGTGAAGCTAAATCAAACCGTTGTCTCGCTTATGATTTCGCCCGATTGTTCAATATACATTTTAGAAATCGTTTAGGCCTAGTGAAAAAAATAAACGGCAAGCTCGGAAAGCGTGCAGAAGCGTTCTAAAAACCCAACGGGCCGTTTTTCTGATGCAATTTCAGTTTTAGATAACATTTTTATTTTAATTTACTTAGCCACTAATAATTTTTGATATACAGTTTACGCCTATAAGCGAAACTAATCACTATTTTTAGTTTCAATAAATATATACATGCCAAAAAGTATCGGGAATTTGTAATTTAAATGGCGCTCCTTGGAGGTGTACGAATATCTTTTTTTGTTAGGTTGGTAGAATCTTACTTGTCATTATACAAAGTTTCAACGCGATCTGTCAATTAGTATATGTTTAGTAGATATTTATGTTAGTAGAGCCAAAAGAACGTGTTACGATTTTATAATGGATAAAAGTATTGAACAAGGAATTTGTTTGAAATTTTGTATTTCCAACGAAATTTCTTAAGCCGATGCATTAAGAATAATAGAATATGGCGTTATTTTAAAAACAAGAGCATTTGAATGGTACAAGGCATCTAAAGACGGTCGTGAAGTGTTAAAGATTTGCCTGGACATCAAATATTTAAGAAAAAGAATAACAAAATGAAAAAAATTTGTACTCGAAAGATCATCATATCAATGAATTTGTACAAATACGCCCTGATTTATGGAAAAAACCATATTGATTTTACACCACTGTAATACCCCCTCACTTCTTGTTAGTGAGTTTTCAGCTAAACACATAACGAACACAATCAACCTAGCACAGTATTCTCCGGATATGCCTCAAAGCGACGTCTTTCCGTTTTGTCGACAAAAATTACCGTTTTAGGGAAAGCATTTTGAGACTAACTAACCAAAGGCCATATCGTCAAGTACGTATGAAAAGTATATGGAAGACAGGATTAAGCTTCGGCATATGTGTGTAACTTCTAATGGTGATTGGTTTTGTTTATAAATTTCTGGTACTTTTTAATCATAGCAGTACATGTAGCGTAGACTTTGATTGCTTTCAAAAATTATAAAATGTTTTAGCAGGTTCAACATTATTAATTATGAAACTAGTACGCGGTCAGGAGTTACGTAGGAGTTACTTTTTGAATTAGATAAAATTTTTGAGAATCAATATCATCTAAGAATGACCTCTGTTCAGCAAAATACAGCATATTTACTACAGGACTAAAGTAGAACAAGAGGAGCTTTTGAACCAGTGAATATTTGAAGAGATAATTATTATGACATGAAAAGAACCAAAAATTTCGTGCTTAGTCTTACAACTTATATATTCTTATATACTAGGTGTACAAGTATGAAACGCGGATTTTTTTTCTAAAAAAACATGTTAAATTCGGAAGAATGATAAAAAAGTGCTTTATTCAAAGTATGCTCCATCGCTTGTTATACATTTTTCCCATCTTTCGGGCAATTTGTGAATACCACGCCAGTAAAAATCTTCCCCTTTTGCTGCGAACTATTCATCGAGCTATTTTTTCACATCTTCGTACGAACCAAAGCGCTGCTCAGCAAGTGCGTGACCCATCGATGCAAACAAGTGGTAATCGGAAGAAGCCAAGTCTGGTGAGTAAGCCGCATGGGGTAGAACTTCCCAGCTGAGTGCTTCCAACGTGTCGCGAACTGGTTTTGCCGTTTATGATGGAGCATTGTCATGAAGAAAAATGACTTTGTGTTGCCTCTTTCAGTATTATGGCCTTTTTTCAAGCAGCGAATGGTTCAAATCGGTCAATTGTTGTTGGTAACGTTTAGTATTAACCGTTTCCCCAGGTTTTAACAGCTCATAATAAACCACGCCCCTCTGGTCCCACCAAACACAGGGCATCGTCTTTCTGCCAAAGCAATTCGGTCTTGCGATCGATGTGGATGGTGCGCCTGGGTCTACGCATGATTTTTTGCGTTTGGGATTCTCAAAATAAAATCTACTTCTCATCCCCTGTAACTATACGACTTTCTTTTGTACCGAGTGAGCAAAATGTCACACGTGTTTTTGCGCTTTTCCATTTGCCTGTCGTTCAACTCATATGGTACCCATCTACCGGTCTTCTGAATCTTTCCTATCTCTCGTAGCCGATTGAAAACAACTTGTTGACTATCGCCCAATTGCTCGGCAAGTTGTTTTTATGTTTGCGAATCATCTTCATCCAACAATGCTTGCAATTCCACATCTTCGTATTTTTTTGAAGGTTTTCCACGTTCCTTATCTGCAACATCGAAGTCACCACTTTTGAAACGCCGAAACCATCGTTCACACGTGTCTTGCGATGGAGCACGTTCACCATAAGCTTCTCAAAGTAATCGGTATGATTCAACAGCAGTTTTCTTCAAATGAAAACAAAAAATTAATGCTGTCCGCGAATGCTCTTTGTTCGGTATAAATTTCGACATATTGAACACAACACTATGCACACACTTTTCTAATTTATCACTCGTGCTCGTCTGACACTTGTTGATGACACAACAAAATGGCGCAGTGTCAAATCTTTATAGCACAAACTGCATTGGTGCACCATCTGTTGTCTGAAATCCGCATTTCATACTTGTACACCTGGTATTCTCATCTTTAATAAAGTACCCAAAGATACAGAGTACAACCCTGTCTTAGGAAATCCACTTATCGTAGGCCTTTAGCCAAGATCAAAATCTATAATCAAGAGATTGATTTGCAAACCAGTCTAAAGTATTTAGGATTTTATTTTGATAGACGTTTCAAATGGAAAAAGAATGCCATATTGTCGGACAAAGACAATACAGGTCCACAAAAAAAAGGTGTTGTTCTTGGACAAAGACCGTATGGAAAACATGCATTCTGATGTTCTGAAACCTGTCTTTCACTAGAATGGTCAAATGTCTTCAATTTTTTTTACATCTACTCAATTTTATTTCCTCAGATGCTTGCCATTTTAAAATCTGTGGTCTTTGATCCATATTTTTGAAGCTATAATAAAATACGGATATCGTAGGTCAAAGTAAATTTCAAATTCGGTTTCAGATCATCAAAATACATGAAATATATTAATTTATTCAGAAAATATTTATTCTATCTCGATTTTTGTAAAAGAGAGTACATAAGGACGAAACCTATTTCAGACACTTAAATCACATGAAAAAAAAAAAAAATTGAGGACGTTTGAGCAGCCTGGTGGTAAAGTAGGTTTCAGAACACGTCTTCCATATGGTCTTTATCTAAGAACAACACCTTTTTTCTGGACCTGGGCAATTATTAATAATAACCAATTAACATACATAATTTAGTTGAGCTAAAATTTGAACAAAATATATATAAAAATACATAGCAACTTCTTTTTGTTTGCACCTTTTGCATCTAAACACAATAATTTTATATTTGCAAAATCGGCAAATATATATCTTAAAACTCTCGTTTGTAAAACACTTATATTTTATCTAATAGTGGTCTTCAATTATGTTATAGCGTTGCAGTTGTTTCAGTTTAGTCACGTTGTGATTATTAAAATTTATTACGTTTTAGATATAACTCAAAAGATTTCTCAGATATATGACGTATCGTTTTCTTAAATAAAACGAGTGGTTACTTAATCAAATTTTATCATTGTCGTTTAGACCGGTGACGAAATGTGCGATTACCTAAATTGTACGATTACCTAAATTGTATTCATATACCTCTTTTACTTTATTCAGAAAGAAGAAAAAAATATATCAGCAAAAAAAATACTTCCACAATCCGCCCCATTAAAGATATTAAAAATCGTCTCCAGAAGCCAAAAATAATTTAGAATCTGTAATTTATAAAAATATATTCCTCCCCCTAACACTTACTTTTTTATTTTTGTGTTCTATTGCTGAATTTTTCTCACAGACCATTTATATATTGAAAAAAAAAAAAAAGATAACTTTATACAAATTTTTAGTGGCTGAATTATGATAAGATAAAATTGTCCCTGTAAAACAGCGAGTAAAAAAAATCCGATAAATCCAAATCCTACTTATATTTATGAATGAAATGTCTCATCACTATACACACACAATAAGGACTACATTTAGAAGATTAAATTTTATAACAGAATTTATTTGAATTTAGAGACATGAAATAAAAAGGAGCGGTTTTTGAGAATGTATGTTTTTCTTTCTTTTAGTTTCATAAAAAATTTTTGACAGGTATTATGCACCAGAGTATCAATCAGATAAAGGTGTAGGTGAACTCATTCCATACTAATTTGTTTTTACAAAGTTTCTACAAAGCTCTTGATCAACAATGTTTTCATAAAATTATAGAATATTCTTTAAAAGTAAATCTGCAAAACACTATTGCTATAATTTTTGAGAGAACGCGTGACCGGAAAAAATTGAATAACGAGTACATTCAACTTATATAAGTAAATATTGCAAACATAACTTTCATAACTAGTATTAGTATAGGCCATAATTCGATCAAAATCTAAGATTTTTAAATCATGTGAAGAAAAAACATTAAACAAGGGCTATATGAATTTAAATTACTATTTCAACATATACACTGCAGTCAGAAAGTATTTGCCCACCTAGAAATTTCAATGTAACTGCCAAAATTTAATACCTAATTAATCCCTTTTATTACATTAGGTAAATTTAATTGTTCTTAACAAGTGTCCATCATAAAATTGTTTAAATAAGCCTTTTTGGTGAAATCACAAATTTTGAGGCGATTTCTGAGAATTCCAGTTGAAGTAAGAACTCATTTCAAGTTTCTAGGGATTATGGAAATTCCTAGTGACGTTTTATAATAAAAACTATGCTATAAATACCATCGTCCTTTTTGAAATTAACCATTCGCCAACATTACTTTGTTATTGATATAGGCTCAATTGTTTTGTGAAAATGCCAAAAACGAAAGAAGTTTCCGTTGAAAATCGGGCTCTGATAATTGCGAGACACCAAAATGGTCACTCGACATGGAATTCCCAATCAAAAACGTTCAGGAAAACCTCCAAAAACGACTCCCACTGAAGACAGGGATATAACAATGTCCAGAAGACATAATCGCCGCCTAACCGCACAAGAAATCACGACTCAAGTAAACCTGGAGCGGCCCATCCCCATCAGAGTGACAACCGTGAAGAACAGGTTAGCAGAAGGTGAACTATACGGGAGAGTTGCAGTGAGGAAAACCACTTCTTAGGCAAGTGAATAAACGTAAACGATTAGAATGGGCCCGTGAAGATGAAAATTAGACATCAGAACAATGGAATTCCAACCTTTGAAGCGACGAGATGGAGAGAGGATGTTGGAAGCCTGTCAGTTGCCTACAGTAAAACATGCTGGAGGTTCAGTAATGGTTTGGGGTTGTTTTGGCAACGGTAAAGTTCGAAAAGTCTTTAGGATAGAAGGAGTCATGTGAAAAGAACAGTATCAAGAAATTTTGCTAACTCAAATGCTTCCTTCTGGAAGAGATATTTTTCAGGGGAAATTTATTTTCAGCATGACAACGACCCTGAATATTCTGCTAAACAAAATTAGAGAACTTTTGGACCAATGGAAATCCGATGACGTCCTGGAAGTGATGACTTGGCCTCCGCAATCACCCAACATCAGAAAATCACTTGTGGGAACCTTTACAAGCAGAATGGGTTAAAATAACCGTAGAAACTCTGAAGAAATTACTGGACAGAATGCCGAAACTCTGTAAAGCGGTAATTAAAAAACAAAGGAAGTCACATAGATGAGAAAAATGGGGCGGGCAAATACTTTCTGACGGTAGTGTATATTTCCTTAATAGAAAGCTTAAAACTATGCTAAGTGAAAGGTTGGTACTATCACACTTTAATTACTGCGACACTGTGTGTGTATTTAAGGAACATGTAGCTCATTTCACGAACGGCAGATCAGAAAAAATTAAGTATTGCCGAACATATCCTTAAATATAATCACACAGTAACATTAGGTAATGCAAAAATAAAGTGTTTGATGTAGTGGTGATAACTGTTATCTAATATCTCTTGTATGTTTGAACAAAAATAATTAAAAATAATAACACGACTTTGAACTCAATATATCATTTTGATTGGGAGTTATCGTGTCAGCAGACAAATAAATCAACATCCAGTTAGACCGATAGTCTGACGAAAATAGGGAATGTTTTATTCGTAACACACGGACCGTGAATTGTGAAGAAATATAAAAATTTCGGAAAGTTATTTTTTTTTCAGGAACATAATACTTCCCATTAGCAAGGGATGTTAAAATATGGCGTTACGTAGGCATGAATACTAAGAGCAACTTTAGAAATAATGTGGCTTTTTCATGTTCTTTATTACTTTAATGATGTAAATTGTAAATACATACTAATACTATAAACTTAAAAAAAAATCTTGTAATAATAAGATCAACAGTTAATTATATTTTCCGTAGTTATTGTTGATTTCTACTGTACAGGTTAATCGTCAAATCGTGAATCGGTCAAAACTATAAATTACAGATAGCTAACTGATGCCTTAAAACGATAGAGTAAAATTGGTTCAAATACAGGTGCGAATAGATGATTTTAAATAACAAAATAATTACTCATAAAGTTTTCACGGTCATTATTTTATGATCCATTACATCCATGTTAATGGAAAAATGCCAACATATAGAGTTTTAATACATATAAAAGTAAAATCCTGTTTGAATATTTTACGTAAACATATTCAAAATGTATTAAAAATAAAAATTTATAGATTATCTTTACCTCATACCACATCACAATAAAAAACAGGCTGTACTATATATTTATCTATAATATATATAAAATGCAACGTCTCTCTGTCTGTCTGTCTGTCTGTCCGTTAGTGCGCTTATCACTGGAGAACCACTTATTCGATTTACGTACTTTTTTTTTAAACATACATATGTTCTCTGGCCAGGTTATAGGCTATATTTTATTACGATAGGTAGCATAGGGAATGAGCAGTGACGATAATAGTGAATGAAGTCGGAAAAAAGTTTGCCGCTAGCGCGTTCCCTTGCAGTACACAGCATAAAACCATTAAATTTGGAACAATATTATGTAGCAGAGAATATCTATAATCTATAATATATATAAAATTCAATGTCTCTCTGTCTGTCTGTCTGTCCATTAGTGCGTTTATCAGGCGATTAACGTATCTTTTTTTAAATTCATACATATATTCTTTGGCCAGGTTATATAGTAATAATAATAATCTATATCTATAATATATGTAAAATGCAACGTCTCTCTGTCTGTCTGTCTGTCTGTCCGTTAGTGCGCTTATCAGTCGAGAACGACTTATCCGATATACGTGATTTTTTAAATTCATACATATGTTCTCTGACCAGGTTATATAATAATAATAATAATAAATCTATATAATACGAGTATATATAAAATGCAACGTCTCTCTGTCTGTCTGTCCGTTAGTGTGCTTATCATTCGAGAACCACTCATCGGATTTACGTGATTTTTTTTTTAATTCTTAATTTAATATATATCAAAAAAAAATCTATAATATATATAAAACGTAACGTCTCTCTGTCTGTCTGTCTAAACATTACTGCGCTTAGCACTCAAGAACCACTTATCCCATTTACGTGTTTTTTTTCTTATAAAATACAAAGGGAATAAACAGGGACAAAATGCTAATATGTAGGAAAAAAGATGGAAGTTTAGCAGTAAGCTTCGCAGAAAGACTGAATAGATGGTGGGAATACTTTAAAGAAACACTAAATGGAGATGAAAATGAGTTGAATGAGAAATAGGAAGCAAAATTAACTGGAGGGCAGGAGGGGACAAATAAACCCTGCAAAGAAGAAATAAGAGAAATATTCAGAACCCAAAAAAAAATAAGGCCCCGGGTGGAAATTGTAGAACTGATAAAAGCTGGAGGAGTAGATCTGGATAATGAAGAAATATGGGAAACAGAAAAGATGCCAGTGAGCTGGAGAGAGTCCAATATACAAAAAAGGAGAAAAAAACTATATTGCTAATTATAGACCAATAGCCTTACTGGATGTCGTGTACAAGATAATAGTGTTGACTATCAAAAACAGACTAGCAGAGAAAGCCAAGTCTATTCGGGGAGAGTACCAGTGCGGATTCAGGAAAAATAGATCGGTTACAGACCAGATATTTTCGATTAATTAAATCTAAGATAATAGCTTTGAACAAAATTTGGCACTACACTTGGTCTTTGTGGATTTCAGAGAAGCATATGACTCTGTAAATAGAGAAGGACTCTACAAGATAATGGAAGAACTAAAAATTCCAAGTAAATTGATTCGTATGGTGAGAGTGACCCTGAATGACACAGAAAATAGAGTGTTGGTTGAGGGTAAAGTATCAGACAAGTTTAAGGTGAAGAGAGGATTAAGATAGGGGAAACCAGTGTCGACATATCTATTTAATTTGGTACTAGAGAAGATAATCCGGGAGTCAGAAATAGTAACAAATGGAACGATATACCAACAAACCTGCCAATGCTTGACCTATGAGGATGATGTAGCAGTGATTGCAAGAGCAAAAGAGAACCTCAAAAAAGCCATAAGTAGGATAGAAGAAAGGGGAAGGATGAGAGGACTAAAGATAAATGAGGAAAAAACAAAATACATGGAAATTACAAAGAATAAAAACAACAAAAGTTTAGATATAATAAACAACTTAGGAAAAAGTTATATGTTTGAAAAAGTAGACAAATTTAATTATCTGGGAGTAACAATAACAAAGAGTGGACAAGAAAGGACGGAGATACAAAAAAGAATAGCGAAAGGACAGAGATGTTTGGGGGCAATGAATCCAATATTGGAATCAAAGAATGTATCAAGAAAAGCAAAAGAAAGAATATATATGACAGTTGTCAGACCCACGGTGACATATGGATGGAAACTGAATGCAAGAGAAAAGGAGACGTTGGAGGTTTGGGAAAGGAAAGCTTTGAGAAGAATCTACGGAGGAAGGAAAGAAGAGGGACTGTGGAGAAGAAGAACAAACTACGAATTAAAATGCCTATATACGAAACCCCTTATAAGCCAAATCATAATAAGCCAGCAATTAAAATGGTTGGGACACGAGGCAAGGATGAAGGAAGAAAGGCAGGCAAAGCAAGCCCTAATAAGAGGAGTGGTTGGAAGAAGAGACAAGGGTAGACCTCGATCTACATGGATTCAGGCAGTAAAGCAAGATCCGGAGTTGATGGGAATCCCGCACTGGGAAAAGCTAACAGGAGACAAAAAGATGTGGAGACAAGTATGCAACCAAGCCATGAGCCTCTAAGGCCCCTTGAGCTATATAGTAATATAAAACTAACGAATAAGCAGTGACGATAAAGGTGAATCAAGTCCACGCGAGCGGAGCCGCGGGCACGGCTAGTATATATATATATATATATATATATATATATATATATATATATATATATATATATATATAAATATATATAAATATATATAAATATATATAAATATATATATATATATATATATATATATATATATATATATATATATATATATATATATGTACATTAGAAAACATTCTTTAAAATGAAATCTGCAAAACACTATTGCTATAATTTGTGAGAGAAAAGGTGACCGAAAAAATTTATTATCACCTACAACTAAATTATATAAATAAATATTGCAAACATAACTTTCCTAAATAGTATTATTATAGACTAAGGGTTTCAAATCATGTGAAGAAAATACTAAATAAAGGCTATATGAATTTAAATTATTATTTCAACATAATAATTAATAGAAAGCTTAAAACAATGCTATGTGATAGCTTGGTACTCTCACACTTTAATTACTTCGACATTGTGTATGACACAAGTGTCACTGTAACGGATGCTAAACAGATTCAAAACTCTTGTTTACGATTATTATATGGTATAATAAAGGTTATTTTGGGCAAACAAGAAGGTCGATTAGCACAAGATTTAAAAAACATCTAGATCATTTAACGTACGGCAGGTCAGAAAAGCTAAGTATTGCCGAACATATCCTTGAATATAATTAAACAATAACATTAGATAATACAAAATAGTGCAGTAAATAAAGGTCAAAATAATGGTGAGATAGGCATAGTTTAGATACAGCAATGTTATGATTGAGGTATCACCAGAAGTATTGTCCTGAGTTTTGGACCTCGAAAAAGTGTGCTCTTTTGTTTTCAAAACGTGTTTTTTGAGCTTAAAACGTAACTTCAGTTATATCAGTCGGATTGAAACAAACAAAAAACTAAACTATTTGTAATGGAATTTCCAACTAATCCTCGTTGGTCTTAAATCGCTCAAATGTGTACGTAATCTGCAAAATTAAAAAAAAAAAAAACGAAAAATATAATTAATTGTTGAGCCTATTATTACAAGAAATTTTATTAGTTTATAGTATTAGTATGTACAGGTAATTCCACCTTGTAAAATATACAACTTGCATCATTAAAATAATAAAGAACATGAAAAAGTCACTTTATTTCTAAAGTTTCTCTTGGTATCCACGCCTACGCAGCACCATTTTTTCACTTCCCTTGTTAACCGGAAGTATTACGTTCCTGAAAAAAAAACAATATCCGAGATTTTTGTATTTTTTCGCATTTTACGGTTCTTAGATCACAAATGAAACATTCCCCCTTTCCGTCAGCCTGTGAGTTTAACTGGATGTTGATTTATTTGTCTGGTGGCACGATAACTCTCGAACAAAATGATATATTGAGTTCAAAGAGGTCAATTTATTTTGTATATTTTTAAGATTATTATCAGTTGTTTTTGGTTCAGATAATTAACACATTTTAAGAATACTGATTTTTAGTTAAACTTTGTTTCGGATATATCTAGTGAAACTTCCTATTCAGGGTGCTTATTATTTCCAGTTATTTTTGTTTAAACATAAAAGGGAAGCTAGACAACAGTTATCACCACTACATTAAACACTTTATTTTTAGTGCAGTAAAAAAGCATTTGAAATTGCACAGTTTAGATACAGCAATATTATGATTTTATCCTCTTTGGGGTATCACCAGGAGTATTATCCTGAATTTTGGACCTCGAATAACTTGTTTCTATTTTTGAGCATAAAATGCGAATAACTCCGGTTATTATGTCGAACCGAAACAAAAAAAAAAAAAAACTCTTTGTAATGAAATTTCCAATAAATTCTCGTTAGTTTTAGGTTGTTCAAGTGTGTACAAAACCTAAAAAATTTAAAAAAACCGACAAAAACTGTTTTTTTTTTTTTTTTTTTTCATTTTATTATACGAGCCGACTAAGTGGACCGATCGGCTTGGAACTTTTAGAAAGTATGCCTTTTGTTATAGCAAACATACCCTGAAATTTTGATTCAAAATATTGAACCCAGTGGGCACAATTGAATTTGTTATTTAAAATTTCAATTACCCATCATTTTATGCCATTTGGTCCAAAATGGACCTTTTTTTTCAAAATTTAGGGTTTGATGCCAACTTTCCAACGGAATTAAAAAAAAAATGCGGAGTCATTTTAAACGTTTTTGTTTTTACATTTATTTATTAATCAAATAACAACAAATGCGTTTTTTTCAGTCATTTTGAAAAAAAAAAATGGAAAATTTTTATCACAGCTGGTAGAAAATCGTGAAACCTATATGATGGGTATTAATATTTTTATTGTTTTTTAATGAAATTAGCAAAAATTATTAAAAGTATAAATTTGTAATGCTGGTATTTGTAACATGTATGTATAATGGAAATTATTGACTTTGCCATTGCAATTTTTTAAGTAAATAATGCAATAATTTTTGTAATGAGACATTTATCTGTTTTAAGGATTATTTTTACCCAAATCCGTGTAATTTTTGAGTAAATAAATGTAAAAAAAAAAAGTTTTATTTGTTTTTCAATTTGTGCATGCCGAAAGAGCCTCCTCACAAACGCGATGAAATATGTTATCATGTTTGCTCTGGACTTACGATTTGGGTATACAGGAAGTTACATAACTTAACAAAAACCTGAAAGAAATTCTGTCTTCGAAGACAGTAAGTGATGATGATGATGATGTTAAATGTAAGGCGCGTCGACAACTGTGGTCATTTGGCGCCTGCCTAAATAATCATTTTTATGAATATTTTTTTTTCAAAATGTCAATTATTATTTTATTAATAAACAAATGTAAAAAAAAAAAGCTAAAATGACTCCAAAAAAAAAAAAATAATGTCATCGGAAAGCATTTCAAATTTTAAATAACAAATTCAACTGTGTGCACTAGGTTCAATATTTTTGCACCAAAATTTCAGGGTATTTTTGTTATAATAAAAGGCATATTTTCTGAAAGTTTCAAGCCAATTGATTCATTTAGTCGCCCTGTATAATAAAATGAAAAAAAAAAACGAGTTTTGCCTGGTTTTTTAATTTTGAAGATTACGTACACATTTGAGCGATTTAAGACCAACGGGGATTTGTTGGCAATTTCATTACAAATAGTTTAGTTGTTTGTTCGTTTCGATCCGACTGATATAACTGAAGTTATTCACATTTTAAGCTCAAAAAACACGTTTTGAAAACAAAAGAGTGCAAGTTTTTCGAGGTCCAAAACTCAGGACAATACTCCTGGTGATACGTCAACCATAACATTGCTGTATCTAAACTATGCCTATCTCATCATTATTTTGACATTTATTTGCTGCACTATTTTGTATTATCTAATGTTACTGTTTAATAATTATATATAATTAATACTTAGCTTTTCTGACCTGCCATACGTTAAATGAACTAGATGTTTTTTAAATCTTGTGCTAATCGACCTTCTTGCTTGCCCATAATAACCTTTATTATACAATATAATATTCGTAAACAAGAGTTTTGAGTCTGTTTAGCATCCGTCACAGTGACACTTGTGTCATACACAATGTCGAAGAAATTAAAGTGTGAGAGTATCAAGCTATCACATAGCATAGTTTTAAGCTTTCTATTAAGGAAATATATATATATTGAAATGTTAATTTAAATTCATATAGCCTTTATTTAGTATTTTCTTCACATGATTTAAAATTATTAGCCTAGACGAATACTGGTTAGGAAAGTTATTTTTGCACTATTTACTTATATAAGTTAGTTCTAGGTGTTAATAAATTTTTTCGGTCATCTTTTCTCCCAAAAATTATAGTAATAGTGTTTTGCAGATTTTATTTTAAAGAATATTCTATAATTTTATGAAAACATTGTTGATCAAGAGCTTTGTAGAAACTTTGTAAAAACAGGTAATTTCATTTAATAATGTTCCAGTATCAACATTTATTTATTTTGTCTATCAACCAGTTTCCACTCGAACAGCATGGAATGAGTTTACCTGCATCTTTATCTGATTGATACTGTGATGCATAATACCTGTCTAAAATGTTTATGAAACTAAAAGATGGAAAAATATATACTCTCGAAAACAGTTCCTATTTTTTATATGTCATGTGTCTAAAATAAAATAAATTTGGCTTATAAAATTTAATCTTCTAAATGTAGTCCTTGTTGTGTGGGTCTAATGATGAGGTATTTCATTCATAAATATAAGTTGTTGCCGAATTTGGATTTATCAGATCTTTTTACTCGCTGTTTACAGGGACAATTTTATCTTATTTTAATTTAGCCACTAAAATTTTTATAAAGTTATTTTGTCAATATACAATGGTCTGTGAGAAAAATTCAACAATAGAGCACAAAAAGAAAAAAGTAAGTATTAGGGGGAGGAATATACTTTTATAAATTACAGATTCTAAATTATTTTGGCTTCTGGAGAAGGTTTTTAATATCTTTAATGGGACGGGTTGCGGTAGTATTTTTTGCAGATATATTTTTTCTTCCTTTTGAATAAAGTAACAGAGGTATATGAATACAATTTAAGTAATAGCACGCATTTCGTCACTGGTCTAAACGACAATGGTGAATTTTGATTAAGTAATCACTCGTTTTATTTAAGAAAATGATACGTCATATATTTGGGAAATCTTTTGACTTATATCTGAATCATAATAAATTTTAATAATATGTTTCTTCCAGGAGTGATCCTGGCATAACGCTCATTTATGTTAATCTGAGAGAAATAAAACACCAGCAGCATATTTCATATGTCATCCGATCTAATTTATGACGAGACTAAGAGTGAAAAAACTGCAAACTCGATGGCATAATTAAAGACCACTATTAGATAAAATAAAGGTTTTTTACAAACGAGAGTTTTAAGATGTATGTTGGCTAATTTTGCAAATATAAAATTATTATGTTTAGACCGAATATATATATATATATATATATATATATATATATATATATATATATATATATATATATATATATATATTTCAAACTGTAGTTCAATTAAGTAAATATGTTTCAATTGGTTAATGTTGTTAATAATCGGACAGGTGCAGAAAAAAAGGTGCTGTTCTTGGACAAAGACCATATAGAAAGCATGTATTCTTATGTTATAAACATCTCTATAATATATATATATATATATATATATATATATATATATATATATATATATTATATATGTTTAGCCAAAGAGGGCCCCGGGCAGACATATGCCGCCATCCCCCGTTTCCCTATGGAATTAAAAAGTAAAATACAAGCCTTAGAAACAGGTGGTTTTAGATGGAAAATCTCCCCCAATTATCGATTTTTAAAGAAGATATATTTTCAAGGTACCACGGTAGGTAAGGGTTTTTTTGTCAAAAATTGCCGCCCCCGTTCATCGACTTTTAGTTTACTGTATTGGGAGAGGTTCAATCTTTATCTTTTTATCAGTATGCCTTCGTTCTCTTTGAATTTGACTTCGCTGGTATTATATAAAAGTAGTACTAATGAAAGATGGCCGCATGTGTGTCGACAGGGATCCTCGTGCCGGCCGACCTTTGAATGCCAAAACATCGGAAAACATCTAACATGTGCGCCCTGCAGTTGAAGAAGACCGTCGTTTGAATGTCTGCGAGTGAGAAAGTAAACTCGGTATCGTTGCTGAAAAACGTCATTACAGGTGACGAATCATGGGTTTATGGCTACGATCCAGAAACTAAACACCAGTCTTCACAGTGGAATTTTCCATCCGAGTCACGGCCGAAAAAAGCACGTCACAGTCGTAGCCAGGATAAGTCAATGTTGATTCTTTTTCTCGATTATTAAGATGTTCTATACCATAAATTTGCTTCAGAAGGTCAAACAATCAAAAACAAATTCTTCAAGTATCAAGACGTTTGCGCACGCAGTGAGAAGGAAACGACGGAATTTGTGCACGAGCAGTGACTGGCTTCTTCATTACGACAATGCCTCGGCGCATTCAACGCATATTGTACAAAATTTTTTGGTAAAACAGGACATAAAACACTTTCGCAAGCCTCCATACGGTCCTTACATTGCTTCCAGTAACTACTGGCTCCTCTTTAAATTAAAATTACTGCTTAAGGGAAAACCACTCGACAATCTTGAAGCGATAAAAAAAACGAGTACACTCAAGGCCATCCCAGCAAAAGACTTTCAGACATGCTTCATTACTTGGACACACCGATGAGAGTATGTGCAGTTAAAGAGTGACTACTTTAAAGGCTACCACCCATCGCAACCTGCAGAATAACGCTAGTACGGAGTTACTAGTGTAGGTCGGATACCTTTTGGACACAGATCTCGTATAAATATATATATATATATATATATATATATATATATATATATATATATATATATATATATTTAGGACTGTTTTTTGTTCTTGGTCTTGCGGTCAATTTTTAATGAAACAAGTTTACTTTTGGTTAACATTTCGGTTTATTTTATTTAAACCATCTTCAAAACTTATATCTAGTTGGATCTTTTGGTTTAAATGATTCACAAAAATACCATGAAAGCGAAAAAACTAGAATAAACGAATATACACTACTTGCGTACTAGAAAGCGCGAGGTTTCTGTGGCTGACCGAGGACTTCACAACTTGTAACTGGTGGCTCTCGAACCCCACAGGTTAGGTGGCGCTCGGGTAACTTGACACGAAATTATAAACACATCGGATACTTTTCAGACAACACTCATCTATATATATATATATATATATATATATATATATATATATATATATATATATATATATATATATATATATATATATACATATATATATATATATATATATATATATATTATATATATATATATATATATATATATCGTTTATTTTTATGGAGGAATTTCTTTTTTATTTTCTTTGGAAATGGTCCAGTCTAAAAATGTTACTATGGATTACAACAAACTAAAAATGTTATTTTTAATATCAACATACCTATCCAAGTATTGGGCATTTATATGTGTTTTTCTCTGCTGAAAGTTCAACTATCTTTTCGGGTATACCAAAAAAAAATTAAAAATACATTCTCATGCAGAATTTTTGTGTAACCGCACCAAATTTTATTTATATATGCATTACTAATCATATTAATAAAGTAGGCTAAAATAAACAAAATTAGATATAATGTTCTTCTGTTCTGTTGTGTTCTGAATGTCTTCAAATCAAGGAGGCTAAAATAAACAAAAATTAGATATAATGTTAAAGAATTAGTAAAGGGATTATGTTAGTACTTCCCCAACAAACACATGGTTCCAAAATAAATATAGAAAAATAAAAACAATCCCTGTAACCCTTCCCCTTTTGAACCTTAATAATTAGGTTTGAATTTGTTCATTATCTGCAACAAAAACATGAACAAATTTTCATAATACGGCTAAAACTAGACACTACACCTCTCTACCGAAGTAATATAACTCAGAAACAACAGGTTTAATTAAAATTATCAATTAATAGTAGTTCGCGAATAATCTCGTGAGAACTAAAGTAAGTAAATTTTCCAGTTATTTAAACTTCTGAAGGCCATGTCAAAAACGATACATTTTTGAGCTTATATTTAATAGTGCAGTAAAAAAAGCATTTGACCTTGCACAATTTAAATACAGCAATATTGTGATTTTATCCTCTTTTAGTATCACCAGGAATATTGTCCTGAGTTTTGAATCTCGAAAAACTTGTGCTCTTTTGTTTATAAACAATTGAAGTTTTCAAAACTCGTTTTTTTGAGCTTAAAATGTGACTAACTCCGGTTGATCAGACGGATCGAGGCGAACAAAAAACTAAACGATTCGTAATGAAACTTCCAACAAATCCTTGTTGGTCTCAAATCGTTCAAATGGGTACATAACCTAGAAAATTGAAAAAACAGGCAAAACTCTTTTTTCATTTTATTATACAGGTCGACTAAGTGAACCGATCGGCTTGAAACTTTCAGAAAATATGCCTTTTGTTATAGTAAAAATACCCTGAAATTTTGGTACGAACATATTGAGCTTAAATTGTTTATAAACAAAATAGCACAAGTTTTTCGAGATCCAAAACTCAGGACAATACTCGTGGAAATACCTCTTCTTCTTCTTCTTCTTCTTCTTTTCCTTTAGCCGCTCTCTACCCACTGTCGGGCATAGGCCTCTCGCAAATCTTTCCATTTTTCTCTATGTCGTGCTTGTTGATACCAGTTAAGCCCTCCGATTTTCTTCAGATCGTCGCTCCATCTCTGTTGGGGTCTTCCTGTGCTTCGCTTTTCACCCCATGGTCTCCACCACTCTTACCTCTTACCACTTACCACTCCACTTATACGTCGCTCTCGCTACACGGCCGGCCCATCTCCATTTCAGAGATGTTATCCGTTTGGCGATATCATCCACTTTTGTTTGTTGTCTAATCCATTTATTAGTTTTCTTGTTCTTCAAAGTAACACTCAACATCTTCCTTTCCATTGCTCGTTGGTGAACTTGTAGTTTTTCTATTGTTCTTTTAGTTAAAACCCATGTCTCGGCTCCATACATTGTAGCTGGTAAGATACATTGATTATAAATTTGGGTTTTTAATCTTTGAGGAATGTTCATATTCAGTACATATTTCAATTTTATATATGCTGCCCATCCCATACGTATCCTTCTTTCTATTTCAAGCTGCTCGTTTTCCTTTCCCATCATTATTATTTGGCCCAGATAGATGTACGTGTTTACTTTTTCTATTGTTGAATGTTCAATCACTATATTTTCATCATTGGTGTCTTCGTTACTCATGTACTTTGTCTTGGAGAAATTTATGTCAAGTCCCACTTTTCTTACTTGGTGGTGGAGATCTGTGATCATCTGGATGATTTCATTCTTATTGTTTGCTCTAATTATAATGTCATCTGCGAATCTCAGGTTGTTTAGCCGATCGCTAGCGCCAGGTAATACCTCAGAGAAGATAAAATCATAATATTGCTGTATCTAAACTGTACCAATCTCATGATTATTTTCACTTCTTTTTACTGCACTATAAGTGGTTTTCTTTATTTTTATATTTTGATGCTCTATCACGTCACAAAGTTTTCTAGACGTATAACCGGGCACCATGTATATAAGATAAATTTTTTCAAAATAGATATCTATATTTTTTTATCAACACATTAACATTCTAGGAACACAAAATGTTGTTGTTTTCCCAAAATAAAAGTCAATTCATTTCGTTTAAAAATAAAACTTTTTCAGTTCATGCTGTATTTCACCTAGTGTAGGTAGTCCCCGTCATACTGAAATCATATTAGTAGTATAAATTGGAAATTGGCATTCCCACGTCACAAAGATATTTTTGAAAAACAAAAATTATCGCCCACTTTGCTATCGTATGCGGAGTGATGCCAAATATTTCAGAGTCGTCGAAATAAGTTGGAATTGCCGGGATATTTTTCTTAATCGCTTATAGATTAACTGATTTTCCTAATTATTAATAAAAAAATATATATGAGCAATTTTCAAAATCGTTTTTAGTGTTCCGTACGGACCACTTATGGAATCACCTCGGTGTCCGTCTGTCTGTCTATCTGTCACCTTCGATTTTCTCCGAAATTATTTGACATAGAAAGTTGAAATTTGGCAGAAATATAGGATTTGATGGCCCAATCAGAGTCGTGTAGTAGAGTAGTTTTGAGTTAAATTTTGGCTTAAGAGGTTAATTTTGGGGGAAGTGAAGAAGTTTTTTTACCAGATCATCGAGTGGGGTGTCAAATAAAAGCTTGTGAAGACACCAGTTTAAAAATATATATAATACTTACCACACAATTTTCTTTGTATTATTTTTTAAAAATGACCAAAAATCTCTGTCCTCCACCCTCTTTCGAAAAGTATTGATCAAAAAATTCTGAAGAAATTCTGTAATAGTGTAAATAAAGTGCAGATTAAGCGAAAATTATCACAAGTGCATTATCTTTGATAATTTTTCTGGTATAAAAAAAACTATGTGACATGAAGGTTTGGAAAAGTTGGGAATTCAACCGGAACTAAGAGCTAGGAAATATCAATAGGTGCCATCAGTAATATCAGGATGAATAGTGACCAACGCACAGGTACCGAAGATAAAATAATTTTATTTTATTTGTTTTTAATTAAAAAAAATATTTAGATAGTAATTATTTGTTTTAAAGTTTTACTACTAAATTCTAGATTGAGCTAGATTCATTTATTGGCTATTAGATAGCTAATTTTTATTTTAAAGGTAATTACGGTGCGGAACACAAATTGCATAAATCCAACTTGCACTTGACCTTTTTTTTTATAATGACCATACTATCAAATCAACCCAACTTAATAGTTAGTTCTGTATATATATATATATATATATATATATATATATATATATATATATATATATATATATATATATATATATATATATATATATATATTCAGGGTGCCCCATATGTATGGAATAATGATTCCACAGCATTTATGCTGTAGAATGGCCTGCACGGCGTCCCGACCTTACGCCACTCGATTTTTTTTTATGGGGTCATTTGAAAACCAAAGTTTACCGAAGTCAACCTAAAACTGTAGAAGATTTACAACAAAGAATTCAATATGAAGTAGCACAGATCACCCCAGATTCTCTGCAAAATTCTGTTCAGGCTATTTATGACAGATTGGGTCATTGCCTCGTTGTTAACGGTAGCCATTTTGAGCAATTATTACCTTAAAAATAAACCTAGAGTATTTATTAATAGTTTTTTTTGTCTTTTCTTTTAATTTAAATGACAATAATTCCAAAACAGTTTAATTTAGACATATGGTATGTTAGACAAATAGTATCTGGAATTTTTAGTAGGACTCAAAAATAAAATAAATATATAGGGCTTTCCATTTATAAAAAATCAAAATGGTCTAGTTTCTTCGAACTGATAGTTCAAGACATTTTATTGTCAACGTTAGCATATGCGCCGTATAACACCCTATAACTTATATTTAAACATTTCTTTGACACACTGATTAATAAATACTGTAGAATCATTACTCCATACATATGGGGCACCCTATATATATAACACTACCTTCAGAAAGTATTTGCCCACCTAGAAATTTCAATATAATTGTCAAAATTTAATACCTAATTAAACCCTTTTATTATATTATATAAATTTAATTGTTCTTAACAAGTGTCCATCATAAAATTGTTTAGATAAGCCTTTTTGATGAAATCACAAATTAAAAACCAATTAGAACAAATTTCGAAGTTTTGCATGATAATCGTTTTGAGGCGATTTCTGAGAATTTCAGTTGAAGTAAGAACTCATTTCAAGTTTTTAGAGATTATGGACATTCCTAGTGACATTTTATGGTAAAAACTATACTATAAATACCATTGCCCCTTGGGAATTCAACCATTCGCAAACAATACTTTGTCATTGAAACAGGTTCAATTGTTTTGTGAAAATGCCAAAAACGAAAGAAGTTTCCATTGAAAATCGGGCTCTGATCATTGCGAGACATCAAAATGGTCACTCGAGTCGACAAATCGCGAGTGATATACGGATGCCGAGATGGACTAAATCGTAAAAAAATTGTATGCGAGACATGGAATTTCAACTAAAAACGTACAGGAAGTCCTTGAAAAACGACTCCCGCTGAAGACAAAGCTATAACAATGTCCAGCAGACGTAATCGCCGCCTAACCGTACCAGAAATCACTAGAGCGGCCCATCCCCCTCAGCGTGACAACCGTGAAGAACAGGTTAGCAGAAGGTGGACTACACGGGAGAGTTGCAGTGAGGAAACCACTTCTTAAGCAAGTGAATAAACGTAAACGATTAGAATGGGCCCCAGAACATGAAAATTGGACATCAGAACAATGGAATTCCGTCCTTTGGAGCGACGAATCTAAATTCGAAATTTTCAGTTCAAATCGACGAGTTTATATGCGGCTGTCAGCTGGAGAGAGGATGTTGGAAGCCTGTCAGTTGCCTACAGTAAAACATGGTGGAGGTTCAGTAATGGTTTTGGGGTTGTTTTGGCAACGGTAAAGTTGGAAAAATCTAGATAGAAGGAATCATGCGAAAAGAACAGTATCAAGAAATTTTGCTAACTCAAATGCTTCCTTTTGGAAGAGATATTTTTCAGGGCGAAATTTATTTTTTAGCATGACAACGACCCTAAACATTCTGCTAAACAAATTAGAGAGCTTTTGGAGCAATCGAAATCCGATGACGTCCTGGAAGCGATGACTTAGCCTCCACAATCACCCGATTTGAATCCATCGAATTGCTGTGGGACCATTTGGACAATCCAACATCAAAAAATCACTTATGGGAACTTTTGCAAGAAAAATGGGTTAAAATAACCGAAGAAAAACTACTGGACAGAATGCCGAAACTCTGTAAAACGGTAATTAAAAACAAAGGAGGTCACATAAATGAGAAAAATCCTGGAAAATCATGAATATTTTTCTGATTTTTTAGACTGTAAATAATGTGAAAATAAATAATAAATCATTAAAATTTAAAAAAAATTATCTGGGTTTTTGTTGTCTTGGGACTGAAATAACTAGGTGGGCAAATACTATATGATGGCATATATATATATATATATATATATATATATATATATATATATATATATATATATATATATATATATATATATATATATATATATAAAACATAGAAAATCAACATTTAATTAAAAAAAAGCAACTTAGAACGTGATTCTAGTCTTTTATCCAGGCTAGTAATTTTTGTTCGATATAAATATCGAAAAATACTTAGTTACGCCCCTGAGTCTACCTATTTTTAAAGATTTTTTTAAGCTTAGATACCAAATCATTTTTACCTTTACTTGAAAAGATTAAGGTTTTCTGTAAAATATTAAGGACAATCAAGCAACGTCTGGCGCTATAAAAAAAAAACAATTCAAACCTACACACAGTAAAAGCAATCCAGGCAGCATTATAATTAGATATTCATAATTTCTATAAAACGAAAAGTCTATTATATGATTTTACTCGATTACCTATTAAAATAAAAAAAATAGTTTTACAAAATTAGGTTGATGAATAGGCAGCTTTTACATTTTAGTGTAGAATCTCATTTTTAATACTCAAAGCCAAGGTTCATTTTTTAGAAAATATATTCCTAATCTATTAACAAACAAATATTTATACCTAGCAGGCATATTTACTTACTCTTATTGTGCCAATTTAAATGGTGGATTAATGTTCTCGATAATAGATGGCATCACGTCCTGACCAATCAAAATACATAATTTCAATCAGTCTTAAGAGTCAATCCATGGTGAAGCATGCTTAACGCGAAAAATAAACTAACCAAAAGTTTATTGATCTATGTTGTGAGACCTGTGAAACTAAATTTTAAGTCATATTGCATTTAAAATTACGTTTTAACCAAGTTTTTTAATTATGCATGTTTGCTTATTAGAAAATACAGATTAGAAATATTTATATTTTTCGTAATAGATATTGTTACATAAAAATCAATCACAGTTTTTGAGTCGTTGGAGAATCCAGATATATTGAGATATGTGCTGTTAACTTATAATGTGATTTTGTCAGTAGATTTCACTTCTCTTATATCTATTATCGTGTCAAA
Source organism: Pachyrhynchus sulphureomaculatus (assembly GCA_019049505.1). NCBI lineage: Eukaryota > Metazoa > Arthropoda > Insecta > Coleoptera > Curculionidae > Pachyrhynchus > Pachyrhynchus sulphureomaculatus. The sequence continues at coordinate 152,792,509 of CM032456.1, forward strand.
TATTAATTTTCAAACAGCTTAAATTTCTATCTAAAATAACATAGGCAATGTTTCGTGAGGCAAGACATTATTTAAAACCAAAATTTACAATTAATACGACCTAAAGTTTTTTTGTAACTTAAAAAATTAGAATTTGTTAAAAATCCCTCTAACACCTTTTTAAAGTCCTACTTAATGATGATTGCCTGTTTCTATTAATATTTCTCTTATTTCCTTTTCTAACACCACATTTTAGCTAACCTTACATTTAAATATATTTAGCAAAATTTAAAATGAGAACACAAATTCTTTTGTATCAACATTATAAAAAGTTGACGCGGAATTTTAAAAAATATTAACTCTACCAGATTTTTGAATTTCTATAGGAAAAAATTTAAATAAAACCATTCAATTCAAGTACTTCAAAAGACATGAAAACTTTCTCTGGATATTAAAAATCTCCACGTTGTCAACACCCGGTACTAATCAAGGTTAATCTCACCATTTTACATAAAAAATGTATATAAATTGGACCAAGATACATTGCTTACGTCGTTTAAATTTGCCGTACTTCGTCATCTGTCACGTTACGTTTAATATTATCCTGGAACAACCAATGCCAGTAAACATCAACACATAGGACCACCGCGCCAAATGATTTGAAATATTACAACCTAAAATTATTATTAATTGACCTCGTACGATTACGTGATGAAAATGTAGGAACACTATCAACGCCGGTGTGCCCTAAGGTGCCATACTGTCTCCTACTCTCTTTCTCATTTACATTAACGATCTGCTGGAAAAGACCGGGAATCCAATCTACAGCTTTGCAGATGTCAGTACGCTTATCTTTTCATTCGCTTTGAACGCTCGGACATCGGCTGCTCAGACGAATATCCGCAGACAGCAGGAAGTCATTCAACTTAACAAAGACCTGGAAGAAATTCTATCTTGGGGTGACAATAACCAAGTGGAATTTAACGCCACAAAAACCCAGGCAGCAGTTTTTTTCTAAAAAAGTTAACGTTGCTGAACCCGACATAGTTATGCCGGGGCACTCCATTCCTCTAGCATCGTCGCTCAATTTGTTAGGTGTTAATTTGGGAGCAAATATGTCCTGGCATGAACATGTTGCAGGCATAGCAAGGAGAGCTTCTCAAAAGTTGGGAATATTATTTCGAGCCAGAAAGCTTTACACTCCACAACTGTTAATTCTTTACAAAGCTCAAATTCGACCAACTACGGAATACTGCCCCATGTTTGAGGCTCCACTCTCAAACATACACTGCATTAGTTGGATTCTTTACAGAGGAGAGCTATTCGTCTGATTGGAGACCCGGAACTGACCAGCAGCCTTGATTCGCTGGAACATCGAAGAACGGTTGGCGACTTGAGCCTATTCTACAAGTATTTTCATGGAAAGTGTTCGAAGGATATAATCCGCTTAATTCCTTCCAGAGCGGTGCATGTTAGCAGTATACGTTACGCTAATACTTCACATCCGTATGAGGTTCAGCTTATTACTCCTCGTACAATGCTTGTCAAGCAGTCCTTTATATGGAGAACAGCATCCCTTTGGAATAATTTGCCCAGGACTGCATTTTCCAACGAGTACAATTTACATCGATTCAAGAACAACGTGAATCGCTTTTCCGCACACGTGTCGCTCCTGTAGCGCTTTAGGGACTTCCCTGCAGCACGTGTGCTAGACCCATAAACAAAAAATAAAGAATAATTAAATTAAACACTTAAGTAGGGGTAGTGTTAAAGCAAAAGGTGTAACTATCAATGAGCAAGTTGTTGTTGGTTATTATGTCGTATCTGCTTCAACAACAAACTGCTTTCAACAACTGTAGTAATGTTTCTATGTTCTCAGTCACCTGAATTGTTCCGCATATTATCCTTACTATACAACATCTCTAGCATTATGACCAAGAAACGAGTCCCAAATGACTGCTGGAACATTCTAACGTAAGTTGACATGACCAATATCTTGGATGTTGTGACTTCTGTGTTACAATAGGTTACGGAAAAAACTTACAATTAATGTCGATTATTCACAACAATAATTCAGTAACTCCCCATCAGACAGTGAATGATGTTTTAAAGTTTGATGACACTGGAAGAAGATTTTATAACATGAGTTTTTGTTGACATCAATAATGTATAGTCTAAAACTTTTGCGTATACTCGTACGTCTACTTAAACTAATGCATTCACAGACATTGGTAGTTTTTATATTTTAAGATTTGCTTACGTCTTCAATTTATATTTATTTAAATATAAAAGACATTGTCCCTATCCCAAAAATAAAAAAAAAAATAGAATTGTAACAGTTATTTTGAAAACAATAATGTAATACCTACAGTGTCGTGAGTGTGCGTGTAGTTAGTCAAAATATTTAGATTCTTGGCGTGGGTTAGATGGCAATGTATCAAAATGATTTTTTTATGTATAAATATAAAAAGAGATCAAGTAATACTAAAGATAAAGAAAACATAGTACATGTTATAGTCAAAACATGTCTACTCATCGCTATTTTAAATCTCAACCAAAACAAGGCGTTTCCGTTTCTTTAAAATTTAAAAAATCAGATCTTTTAGTTTTATATCTTTCCTTTATTTAGACTTAATTTTGGTTAAACAAATTTTTATCCTTTTTAAATTGGGCAGTTTTTTAGATGTTCAGGTTTTAATTTTACGGTACGCTCTTGGTGTTATGTAGTTATTATAATATTTACTGTTGCTCCGAACATAGGTGTGCGTAAATGCACAACTATAACATATATATATATATATATATATATATATATATATATATATTTATATATATAGATATATACATACATATATATATATATATATATATATATATATATATATATATATATATATATATATATATATATATATATATATATATATATATATATATATATATATATATATATATATATATATATATATATATTCATATTGATGATTGCGGCCCACCAAAGGATGTTTTAAGTAAATAAAACTAATAGATAACATAACTTTAACATGTTGCCGCTACTTATTTATTTACAACGTCTACAAATATTTTTTCTAAAACTCTCTTGCTTTAATTAATCTCATTAAGAATAAAACAACTATACGACCAAATGAGTGGGAACATCTCTTACAAAGAATCTCAATTTGTTTATCTATTGGTGGCGCCATCTGTCACCAAGTAATAAAATTAGTAAGTCAAAACAGACTTACTCCATTGCTTAACAAGAATCGTAATTTCTTTCTTCGCGTTTTTGGAACTTTCCACCATATTCAAGTGAGTTTTTTTATTCAGAGAAACTGTTACGTAATAAACTTTATCCTCTAAAATGACTTATTTCAACAAATTATAAGCATTGCAGATTCATATTTTGAAAACAAATTGTGAAGATATTTTCTACGTGGAAATCTTCTTTATTACACAGAAGTAAGAACACTTTCCAAAAGTGACGTCTTGAAAAGAATTTTCAAGTTAAAAGCAAAAATTTTGACGTACTTTCAAGGTGAGAAGTGGGAATATGAGAACCTATTTTCCAATTCCATTTGGTTTCTAAGGCAACTCTTCTTGTTGATATTTTCGCAAGCCGTGCTGTTAATATTATAACAGCGGATACAATTGATGAATTACTAAAAAACCATGATTTATAGGCAACTTCAATTAGCAAAGGAAGTTTTATTCATTCCAGCGTATTCAAGAATTAATGGAAGATTTCATATATATTAGATATTATGAATTCTGATCTAATTTTTACGGAGATGCAAATCACTTTGAACAAATTAAAACAACCGCTCTATAATTATTTCTCTAACGAAATTTCAAAGAATTATGGAACTTACAGATGGATGCTCATTCCGTTTTTATACCTTTCAACATACTGAAATTTCAACGAAGACGAAAGAAAAACTTATTAAATTATCAAATGACGAAATGTTGAAACGGGAGTGTTTTTGCTAAAACTCAAATCAATTCTGAATAAAGAAGATGCATGAGCTGACGGCCGGAACTACCAACGGTTTGGCTTCACTCGCATCATCATATTTATCGTCTCAAAGCGTCTCGAACTTGAAAATTATATCATTGTGTGTGTTTCGAATATAGGGTTCAGATTAGAGTAACTAGTTTCTGAAAAAACCGGTCAAGTGCAAGTTGAACTTGCATAATTAGTGTTCCGTACGTTAATTGCTTTTAAAATAAAAATTTTTGTTACGGTGGTATAAAATGATTAGTGACTTCACAAAATACACCCCAAATGAGTTTTCAACAAAGTTTGTTTCCAATCTTTACTGAAAACTGGTGACCTTGAAATTGTTGTTTTTTTTTATATACCAGATAAATTTTTTAAAGGTAATGAACTTGTGATAATTTTCGTTCAATCTATACCCCGTGGAGAATATTCCAGAATTTTTTCAAAATTTTTTGATCAGTACTTTTTGAGATAAGGTAGAGGGACAGCGATTTTTCGCGATTTTTTAAAAATAATACGAAGAAAAGTGTGTGCAATTTTACATTTTATATATATATATATATATATATATATATATATATATATGTTTTCATATATCGATTTAGTAAAAAACTTTCACTTCCGATTTCACCCCTCAAAACCAACCCCTTAAGTCAAAATTTAACTTTCAAAACTACACGGCTCTGATGAGGCCATCAATTCCTATATTAGTACCAAATTTCAACTTTCTATGTCAAATAGTTACGGAGAAAATCGGGTGTGACAGACAGACAGACAGACACCGAAGTGATCTTATAAGTGTTCGTACGAAACACTAAAAATAGGCACTGCGTTTCAGTAATATATATTTTTTATGTTTTTTGGAAGTATTTACGGTTTTATTCATGTTCTGCAAAGTGGAATAGTAGTCATGTATACGTTTCTGAATTTACGATGTATATGTTCGGTAATTTAGTTAAGGCATTATTTTTGTTTGTAATATTTTTATTCATGTTATGTAAGATGCAAATAATTATAATTATATTAATAAAATGATTTTAGAAATCTTCGCGAGACCTTCCCAATTATTTAACGCAAGCCTCCAGGGGACCCTGAACAAACTTTATATACACTGTACTAAAATACAGCGGTTATTATAAATGTGAGTTCTTATGTATTACTTATAATCACCATGATCATTCGAGATCTCTCGAATATCAAGCTGACATCTT
>CM032456.1:152797795-152937795 GCA_019049505.1 Pachyrhynchus sulphureomaculatus
ACTTTGAACGCTCGGACATCGGCTGCTCAGGCGAATATCCGCAGACAGCAGAAGGTCGTTCAACTTAACAAAGACCTGGAGGAGGTTCTATCCTGGGGTGACCGTAACCAAGTGGAATTTAACGCTACAAAAACCCAAGCTGCAGTTTTTTCTAAAAAAGTTAACGTTGCTGAACCCGACATAGTTGTGTCGGGGCACTCCATTCCCCTAGCATCGTCGCTCAATTTGTTGGGCGTTAGTTTGGGAGCAAATATGTCTTGGCATGAACATGTTGCAGGCATAGCAAGGAGAGCTTCTCAAAAGTTGGGAATATTATTTAGAACCAGAAAGCTTTACACCCCACAACAACTGTTAATTCTTTACAAAGCCCAAATTCGACCAACTATGGAATACTGCTCCCACGTTTGGGGCTCCGCTCCCAAACATACACTGCATTTGTTGGATTCTGTTCAGAGAAGAGCGGTCCGTCTGATTGGGGACCCGGAATTGACCGCGGCCTTGATTCGCTGGAACATCGAAGAACGGTTGGCGACTTGAGTCTGTTCTACAAGTATTTTCATGGAAAGTGTTCGAAGGATGTAGCCCGCTTAATTCCTCCCAAAGCGGTGCATGTTAGAAATACACGTCGCGCTGGTGCGTCGCATCCCTATGAGGTTCAGCTTGTTACTCCGCGTACAACGCTTTTCAAGCAATCTTTTATATGGAGAACGTCATCCCTTTGGAATAATTTGCCCAGCGCTGTGTTTCCCACCGAGTACAATTTACAGCGATTCAAGAACAACGTGAATCGCTTTTTTTTTTTCCGCACTCGTGCCGCTCCTGGAGCGCTTTAGGGACTTCCCTGCAGCACGTGTGCTAGACCAATAAAAAATATATATATATATATATATATATATATATATATATATATATATATATATATATATATATTGTACTCGTGTTTTCATATAAGTTTTGATTTGACACCATACTCAATGGCCTACTAAAAAAATGTTTTTTTCACTTCCGATTTCACCCCCCAAAACTAACCCCTTAAGTCAAAATTTAACTTTCAAAACTACACGGCTCTGATGAGACCATCAATTCCTATATTATTACCAAATTTCAACTTTCTATGACAAATAGTTTTGGAGAAAATCGGGTGTGGCAGAGAGACAGACGGACAGACACCGAAGTCATCTTATAAGTGTTCCGTACGGAACACTAAAAACGCCATTTTACAACACGTTAAACAAAAGAGGTTGAAAAAGATGTTTATAGCAACGAGAATTTGGCCGGAATAACATTATTGGTTCAAACAGCTAATAGAATTTGGTGGAATTAATTGTCTGTTTTGATTGGTATTGTTAATTCCGCCAAATTATCGTTAATATAAACATCTTCCCCGCGCTCTTTTGTTTACAGTGTTGTAAGGCCGTCGAAGTCGAATTCTTTTAAGGTTTTAGTTAGATCAAGTTAATAATTTACATTTTTACGAAGTGGCTCTAAATAGAGGTTTGAGCTTTTATTTCTGAGCATTCTAATAATTTAAACTACGAATATCTCTAAAATTCAAAATATTTTTTATTTTAAGCCTATCTTAGCTTTAGAGGAAAATATTATTAGTTCATAATTTATTGTAGTCCGTCACTTTACAGTTAGTTAAAAGTTTTTGCATCTTTTCGTTCCCATACCTGCTGCAGTCAGCATTGCCACTTAACAAGATTAAAATTGATGTCAAAAGATCAAAAACAGATTTCGAAATAGAATTACAGATCTTACCCACCAACTTACAAACCTACATACATTTAGTATTTTTTCAAGAGTATAAAAAACCTCCTGTTGTAAAAAATGTGTTACTAGTATACCAGATGTTTTCTTTTCCCTAGATTTGCTTATCAAACGTTCATAAAACAACAAATTAGACTGATAAATATTAACCTTAGCTAAGTAACCTGTTAATACCATTCAACAAACGAGTTATAGTTTTAAGGAGATTATAATAGAGAATTACATCTTGATTGGAAAAAAACCTTATTTATTTTATATTAAAGTAAACGTTTTATTTTTTACCAGTCGTTCAAGTAACGACATGTCCGGCTTAATTCATTTTTGGAAGAAGTGGGTAAATCATTTTAACGAAACGAAAAATGTCGATGATTTGCCAAAACGTGGCGCAGTGGGCAAAGTCACTCCGAAAGTCGAAAAACGAATCGTGTTTTCACGAGACCTGAAATTGACGCTGCGTCAAGGAGTGGTAAAATTAAGAAAATCGGATTTGAATGTGTCCCATGAGACCATTCGTGCTATGATGTCAAATTCCGAAGCACGTTAAAGAAACCTTTGCTGGGCGAAAATGACGTCGCGAAGCGGCTCGCTCGGGCCCACGATAAGATTCTAGAGTGGCCCTCACAATCGCCAGACGCCAACCCTATTGAGAATGTTTGGCTCCTTGTAAAGAAGAAGGTCAGAGGAAAGGCTCTGAGGACTTTGTCTCAGTTGTCTCGTGAGATTCGAAAAATTTGGACATCATTACCAAGCGCGTTTGCTGAAAATGCTGGACGATTATTGATGCAGGAAGCAGACAACTTACTAAGGTAATTGCTCCGTTGTTAGAATACCAAGAAATACATTGATGGCAAAAAATGTTCTCCAAACACATTTTTTTTTTCAAAAATACGAGCGTTTTTCCTTGACAGACTGTAGATTCCCTTTGTGAAAACTAATATTGTCTCAATGAAAATTATAGGGATGATTAATAATTTCAAGACAAATTCACTTTACTCCTCAAAACGGACCGAAATAATGTGTATTATATTTTAACTATTTTTCGATAATCTTAAGAATTCTACAGTGCCAAAATTTTAAAATAACATTTTATTACTACGGCACAATAGCTGCCCACTTCGACTGCCAAAACAGTAATAGTCACGTACATTTCAGACCTCAAGGGCATTTTAGAATTACATTTTGCCGGATTTGAAACATGTATAAAATTCCGACAGTTGGGTAAATTGGGCAAAGTTTCACCGATGGGAGAAAGTAAGCCAACTTTGTGGTATAATATTTTTCGAGTTGAACAAAAAAGTTTTATGCTTTTACATAATTAGATTTTTCCCCTTTGTGTATTTTAGCTCTTCAAATATGAAGTATAAACACAAGCTAAATCTAATAATGCACAAATTTCTAACGCAGAAACATAAGAGTATAAACAGTTTAGTTAATCGAAAAAAACAGTTTTTAGAAATGGGTAAAATTATATAACTAGCAATTCCCTCGTAAACAGGAGTCGTAAAACCAATACTGAATCTGACTTTCTAGCACTAAATAGTAGGAGGACCGTCTTTTAAATTTTTACAAACGACCAGTAGATGGGGCTGTTGTTGTAAAGTTTGATGTTTGTTATTGTTAAATCAGTGGTAGTTCAGAAATTGGCCAAGTAGTTTGTTTATAGTGAACGATTAAAAAAATAGTATTTATGAATAAATGGAAATTTCACATTGTTTTCGTGATTTTTTACAATTTTAGTGAAGGCCTAACACAACAACAATGCCTTCATACGCTTCGTTCAACGGTTGATTATTAATCACCATCAGAAAAGGCAGTTTACAATTGGGTTGCAGAATTTGGTCATGGTCGTGCTTCCGTCAGCGATGAATTTCGTGAAGGTCGACTTAAATCGGTTGTTTTTCTAAAAAACATTGATACTGTGCGCAACATGATTGACAAGAATCGGCATGTGACTTACCGTGAGATAGAGGCATCCTTAGGCATATCGAAAACTCCAGTACATTCGATTTTGCATGAACATTTAGCTATGAAAAAGATTTATTCCCAATGGATTCCGTATAATTTGACCGAAATTCAAAAACAGGCTCGTGTAAATTTGTATAAGGAAATGCTCAAAAAATTCGACTGAGGACATGCAAAATCCATATACAACATCATAAAAGGAGACGAAACTTGGATATATTCGTACGAGCCGGAAACTAAGCAACAATTAACTGTTTGGGTGTTCCAAGTTGAACCGAATCCAATATTAGTGGCGCGAAGCACTTCCAAGAAAAATTCGCTTGTTTCTTTGGTTATTCTGGACATGTTGTAACCATTGCTTTAGAGGATCGAAGAACAGTTGGTGCTGAATAGTATTTGTTTGTCAGAAGTCATCAATAAAAACAGGAAAAACAACCGAAAACGTCGCATCATTTTCTATCATGACAATGCCAGCTCTCAGACACTACGTCAAACGATTGATTATTTGACGGAAAAAAAAAAAACATCAAATTAATATCTCCTTGCCCGTATTCACCTGATTTATCGCCTGACGATTTCTTTTTGTTCCCGAATGTGAAAAAAAATGCGTGGACAGCGATTTTCATCACCTCAAGACGCCGTTGAATCCTTCCAAAACCATGTTTTTGTTATCTAGACCCTCCTAAACGTAAGAAAATGCAAAAATCTGGGAGTTTTTGATAAAAATTCATTCATTTTTTAAGTAAATTGAAAACAAAAATAAATAAAATATTGAAATTATCTCAACGTAATTTAAAAGGTAACAATCTTGAGGGTATGCCTAAGTTGTTTCAATTTTACCTATAAGAAATGCTTGAGTAATAAAGAGTATATATATATATATATATATATATATATATATATATATATATATATATATATAAATATAAAATTGCTATAGATGCAAAATTTAAAGAATTATAATTTTCCGGTTCATTAGTGTCAACATTTTGCCTAACTAAATTTTATTTCATATTTAACCAAATACTGTTATTCAACCTATTTGTGCGTAAAATTAGCTTGAATTCGATAAAATTGGACGTTTTGTCGGTTTATTGATTCGATTTCAATTTTTAAAAAGCTAAAACGGGTACTAAAGCGTTCAAATTGTCAGGAGATTTTTTCAACATCATTTAACATAATATTGTTTTCAGTTTGTATGTAGAACGTTTGAAAATATAACTATTTTAGTTTTGTCATTGCCAATATGTTGATTTCGAAGTGCTGTTAATAGAAATAAAAAAAATTGGTAAATTTATTCGCCATTACTGTCTTCATAAACACAACTTGCAAAAATCAAGACTCCTTTATGCCTCTGCATAGCATTCGGTTAAAATTGAAAATAACCAAAACATAATAAGATATTGTCTCCAAAATCCATAAATAAAAGACAAATAACACGATACATGTGCAGCTACTCTCCCCCAACCCGGTTTTTCTTCCTTACATGTATGACTATACAAGTAAGGATGACAAGTAGGCTTAAAATGTATTGAGTCTCCCACCAGAAATTAGAAAAAAATTCCTTTACTATTTAAACTGTACAAAATTTAATCCCATCTCTGGTTTATCCCCTTTTCTAAAGTGATATGGATCCAGTACTACAGAGATTTTCAGTACTTAATTATGATATGCAATTTGAAATTAATATCCCTCTTCGGTCCATAGTTATCACAGCGAAATACCAACAGACCGAGGGAAATTTGAAACCACATCATCTATCATCTAGTGAAGGTAAAATATAATAAAATGCACTTCTCTCAGAGTACAATTTTTTCAAGAACAAGATTTTTACTTGGGGTGTGTTGGAACACATATGTCATTTTCTTTACACCTCCAAAAGTATCTGCATATACATATTATTTCTTAGCAAAAATACTGCCTTAATTTCTCTCTCTTTTTATAAAATTGTACCTTTTCAAATTTCAATAATGGGATCTAACCTTCAATACACCAGCTCTTTACGCAAAGGAGGAGGGTCAATAAGGGCGGTTTTCGGCCCAATCAGAAAATCACCCAAAACACATGAAATACATTCCCTGGATCTAGACAAATAATATTCAATCAACTCTAGCCTAAACGGATTCACTCCCCTCCCCCTTAGACACCCTTATTCGACCTACATCCTCCTATATCATCTGAAAAGTAAGAATTGAAAACAAAAAATGCCCCAAAAACCATGGAATACATTACTTTGACCAACAAACACAACACAGTCAACTGTAATGAGCGTTTCCCCACCCCAAAACCTCACTCTCCCTTACCACTCTACAATCATGTAAGTAAGAGTTTCATTCAAAAAATGACGGGGGACAATGGTCCCATGTATGAACCTCATCAGACCAGAACTCCTTTTTTAGTATTCCGTACGGAACCCTTATAAGATGACTTCGGTGTCTGTCTGTCTGCCTGTCTGTCACACCCGATTTTCTCCGAAACTATTTGTCATAGAAAATTGAGATTTGGTAATAATTTAGAAATTCATGGCCTTATCAGAGCCGTGAAGTTTTGAGAGTTAAATTTTGACTTTAGAGGTTAGTTTTGGGGGGTGAAATCGGAATTGAAAAAAAATTTTTTTACTAGGTTATCGAGTGTGGTGTCAAATAAAAGCTTGTGAAAACACGAGTAAAAAATATGTATAAAAATACTTGCGCACACTTTTCTTTGGATTATTCTTAAAAAATCGCACAAACTCGCTCTCGAAAAGTACTGATCAAAAAATTTTGAAAAAATTCTGGAATATTCTCCACGCGGTGTAGGTTGAACGAAAATTATCACGAGTGCATTACATTTAATAATTTATCTGGTATATATAAAAAAAAAAATTTCAAGGTCATCAGTTTTCAGTAAATTTCAAGTTTTTAATAAAGATTCGAAAAAAACTTTGTTGAAAACTCATTTTGGGTGTGTTTTGTGAAGTCACTGATCATTTTATACCTCCGTAACAAAATTTTTTATTTTGAAAGCAATCAACGTACGGAACACTAATTGTGCAAGTTCAACTTGCACTTGACCAGTTATTTTTCAAACAGATGGGCAATTTTTTTGCAAAATATAAATGTACATTGAATAATACATTCAGAAACTAAAAAGCCGATTCGGGCCCCACAAATGGAAACTATATTAGTAAAATCACAAGCAGTTGTTTTTGTCATATAATTACTTGTAAGTGGTTCTTTTTGAAATATAAATAACAAAAAACAATTTCAAAGAGAACTGTTTCGTAGAACACGTTCCATAGGGACAAATGCACGTAAAATTGATGAAACCTACGAAATTTTTCTAATAGCAATATCTGTGGTATTTTTAAATAAGTGTCACAAATAAAAATTCGGTAAAAATTGGGTTTTATTGTCTAATGTGAGATTGTAAACTTTCATCTGAAAAAAAACCTATTTAAGAAGTTTTAGTTGTAATACTAAACTTCATATGGGTCTTGATCGTGAGGATAGCCTTTTTAATTGAATAGGAGTTTATCTCTACTCTTAACGTGAGTCCCCTTTCCTCTCACGATGGGGGCTTGATCTTACATAAACATGTTCCATGTACGCTGTTCCTGTTTTGACACAAGCCTTTTTATATAACGTACTTTAATTGACCTAAAATGATTTAATGTACTGTAACGTGATGTAATGTAATGTAAACTATAATGTAATGTAATATAAGCTAATGTAATATAATAGTAGTGATATAATGTGATCTGAAGTGGGATAATGTATGCTTTATACGATGGGGCAAGTAATTTTATAGGTTTTTGAAGTTAATTATTTTCTCTTCACACTAATTAGGCACCCGAAAGAAAACAGGTATCTGTCACTTCCTCGAGGTTGTTCCTGGATAACGCCAAGATTAGAGATAAACTTCTATTTAATTAAAAAGAACTATCTTCATGATTTAGAATTTTTTTGGATTAAGATCCATAATAAGTTTAGTATTACAACTAAAACTTATTAAATAGCTTTTTTCCAAATGAAGGTTTTTACACATTTATATTAGACAATAAAGTCCATTTTTCTTGAATTTTTATTTATGACACTTATTTAAAAATACCATAGATATTGCTATTATAAAAAAGTCGTACGTTTCATCAATTCTAAGTGCAATTGTCCTTTTGAAACGCTTTCTACGAAATAGTTCTATTTAAAATTGTTTTTTGTCGTTTATAATTAAAAAAAAACCATTTACTTATATAACAAAAATAATTGCTTGTGATTTTACCTATATAGTTTCCGTTTGTAAAGCCCGAACCGGCTTTTTAGTTTCTGAGTCTACTATTCAATGTACATTTATATTCTGCAAAAAAATTGCGTATCTGATTGAAAAAAAAGAAGTTTTGGTCTGATGAGGCTGATTAATCGGACCATTGTCGCAATATCGAACTCTACTGGAATGAGGCGTCCTAAAAAACCTACAAAATCTATTGTCCATTTCTTTCTCAAGCAATGTATTTCATGTATTTTGAGTCACTTTTTGAATGAAACTCTTGCTTACATAAGTTTAGAGCGGTAAGGGGGAGGGGAGTATTGGGGTGGGGAAACGCTCATTTACACTGTAATTGACTATATTATTGTTGTTGGTCCGAGTAATATATTCCATGAGTTTTGGGGCATTTTTTGTTTTAAATTCTCAATTAGATTTTCAGATGATATAGGAGGATGTAGGTAGAATAAGGGTGTCTAAAGAGGGAGGTGTATCCGTTTAGGCTAGAATCAATTGAATGCTATTCGTCTGGGCCCAGGGAATGTATTTTATGTATTTTGGGACATTTTCTGAATGGGCCGAAAATCACCCTTATTAATCCTCCTCGTTAGGCAGGAAAGACCTTTTTAGTGGAAATCTTTACCTACCATGAACACCTCACTTACATTAGAGACAAGAATGATACAGATTTCAGATAGTACTTAGAGGAGGAAGAAATAGTACTATATCCAATTATATTTTGTCCAGCAATTACATGGGCCAAATAAACTCACCGGAGATTTCGAAAAATTTGAAACCAAGAATGTGTTACATGGATTTAATCTGCTGTCCTTTCCACAGGATTTTGCTTTCTACAACACCAAAAACAAGTCAGGTGCACAACCTGCTCTTTAGAGGCCTAAGTGTTGAAAATATTTGAGCTGTCAGGAGTGCATCTATCTATCTAGGACAGGCCTTAAAAATTTTACATGTTTACAAGGCGACAATGTAGAAATTAATTCCTTCACCTCAAACAGTATTTCATCTTTAAAAACATTTTAATAAAAATAAGGAGTCGACAAAATTATTTTTACGTCTTTATGGTGGACCTTTCTGTACGCACAAATAGTCTAATATTGTCCGGTCAGTAATCTGTCATTCTAGAATGGACATGTACCGTGTCAGAATTTCCATTATTCAAAATCTCGTTACATTAATTACATTACAATGAGACCCTCAATTCGTACAAAATTATATCTACAAAAACTAACAGCGTCTCTTAAACTTCTAAAATAAGCCAAAATATGTTTATTTTACATCTAAATTTTTCTATTTTTAAGTTTCATTTATTCGTTTACTACCTTCAGTTTATAAAGCCCTGTTGCTTTCAACACTGCGTTAGTTCATATTATTTACTAAACACTTGTTGAACTACATTTTGTAGTCGATTTTTACTTTATTTCTCAACTATTTAAGGGAAATATCCAGTAAAATTAAAAAACTAAAACATAAAGAAAAAACTAAACTGGTGAGCAAGATAATCGACTGAAACGATTTTGCTTCATTTAACATCGATCCTTGAATTTAATTTTCAAACAGTGGTATTATTTTTGGTATCATTAGAATGCTGATTTTCTACTCTTTCCAATAGTACCAAAAAGATTTGAATTTTCAAAAAGTTTTACTGATTAAAACAGTTTTACTCAATAGAGTCGTTTTTGCTCGCTCAGCAACGTACTCGTGGCGCGCTATTCATCCCTATAAAATGAATGCAACTGCATTTTCTTATCATTACTTTATCGGAACTTAAACCGACAACATCTCTGCTATACTTGCTCACTAATTACGTCATCGGAAAATGGATACCACCCCGGAAGAAACGGCACAAGTCATTGCCCTATTGCAAGAACGGCATAGCCAACGTGTAGTCGCTGTGCAATTGCACCTGAGCCAGTCGACTGTCTCCAGAGTCTACAGACGTTACCAAGAGACTGGCGCCTTTATATGGAGACCAGGATCAGGAAGAAGAAGGTGTACCTCGGGACGAGACGACCGCTTCATTGATAACACAACTCTAAGAAATCGTCACTTGACCGGCGTTGAGGACCAGCAGGAGCTTCGACCAGTTCGTGGTCGAGCTATCAGCTATTGGACAGGCAGAAGAAGATTTAAAGAAGCTAACTAACTCCGAAGAGACCAGCTAATGGACCCAAATTGACAACAGGTCGTCGACAAGCGCGACTCTGAATTACCCGGGAACATATCAACTGGACCTTAAAGCAATGGCGCTCGGTTTTTTTCTCCGACAAATCACGAATGTGCCTACACAACAATAATAGAAGAAGACGAGTCTATAGAAGGCCTGAAGAGCGCTATGCGCAGTGCTGCATTACTGAAACGGTCGCCTACCGTGGAAGTTCTAGATGCAAAAACCGATTTGGTTTTCGTGACTGACGAGACTCGTAGCTGTGAATTAACGGCTCACCGGTACATCGAGGAGATCCTTACTCTGGGTTTGTTGGCAATAGCTTCGTGCTAATGCATGACAACACAAAGGCATATGCTGCTGCATCGATGCGGCAATACCTGGCGGAAGTTTCTGCATCGCTTAGCGACTTAACGTTTGCGATGGCAGAAGAGTGGAGAAGAATCCCACAGACAGTGGTAAAAAAGCTCATTCGCTCCATGAAAAATAGGCTGGAAGCCGTAATAAGACCTAGGGAGGATAATCCAAATATTGATTTTGGTTTTTATCAATAAATTTGTTAAACTTAAAATTTGTTTAATTTTTCCTTCCTCTTACCCCCCTTTCAATGATTTTAATCAGTAAAAAGCATGAGGCATGCTATGGAATTTGGTATCACTAGAAAGAGAATAGAATGAGCTTTCAAAAATATATAAGCCCAAAATTCTAGGATCCGTGTTAATAAAGCCAAATAGTTTGAGTCGATTTTTTTGCTCATCAGTGTAGATTATTGGGAAATTCTACCTCGTTTAAACATATAGAGCCCGATTCGCTAAAGGAATATAAGTTAAAATACGGCTAGCTGCTAAAGAATCTACCATTACTAGCTATTTTCTAATTGATAATGTATCGTTTAGTATTATAAATATCATCAAATAAACATGTTAAAAGAAAACATAATATAAAAATCGTAAGTGACGATATGAACTAGGTAGGAAATGTAAGAGTTTTTAAAAGTTTAACACGACACTTCTTTTTTGTCGGTGTATTTAAAGGTTTATTTATAAATAAAGACGAATTTTTTGGTATCCTTCCGCATACTATCATAACTTTAGCTGATTTACAGACGTTTTTGTCAATTTAAACCCTCAGTTGTCAAATTAGACCTGTTTTAAATTTTAGGAATCGGGCCTTATTTGCTGATATAGCAATGATTTATTGATCTTACCATTTTTCCTTTCGAAACTAACTTAACCTAACTTCAATTTCTTCAATAAAATTTAGAGTGGTACAACTTTCTTCCCACTAAATACTTTTTTTAATTTCGACGGGTGTTACTACAGAAAACACAAATCATTCTGACCTATCCAGGCAAAATTTTGAGAGATAATTACTTTCACAGAATACGTCACTAAAGTGCATTCTTCTATTCAGCCATAGAATCACCAATGGAATCGCCAGCATCAATTTTATATCTAAATTTCCTAATAAAGTATTCAATATGTTTTTAAATTGAACGATAAATTAGTCAGGCTACCAGTGGTTACCATCATTTCAGTTGGTGAGAAGCATTTAATAGATTAAACATAATCTAAAACTAGAAACTATTTTATTACATAAACCTAAGATTAAAAACTAGACCAGTATTAACCGGAACTAAACCACAGTCCGTAATTGGTCGGTCCGCTGGAATAGATTACGATTTTAGTATTAATCTTCTAATTTTTAATCATAAGTTTAGTCAATCATCGCTACTGATGATGCTAACATAGTTAACAGAACACGCAAAAAAATAAAGTGTTTGGAGTCATGGTTCATTCGGTTTGGATTTTTTAAGAGATTATGTTCGTACTTACTACGATTAGCGTAGATATAAAATGTTTTAAGAAAACCGTTTTAAATAGATTCACGTTAAACGCCGGTGTGCCCCAAGGCTCCATACAGTCTCCTACTCTTTTTCTAATTTACATTAACGATCTGCTGGAAAAGACCGAGAATCCATTCTACAGCTTTGCAGATGACAGTACGCTTATCTCTTCATTCACTTTGAACGCTAGGACATTAGCTACTCAGGCGAATATCCGCAGACAGCAGGAGGTCGTTCAACTTAACAAAGACCTGGAAGAAATTCTATCTTGGGGTGACAGTAACCAAATGGAATTTAACGGTACAAAAACCCAGGCTGCAGTTTTTTCTAAAAAAAGTTACCGTTGCTGAACCCGACATAGTTATTTTGGTGTACTTCATTCCCCTGACATCATCACTCAATTTGTTGAGGGTTAATTTGGGAGCAAATATGTCCTGGCATGAACATGTTGCAGGCATAGCAAGGAGAGCTTCTCAAAAGTTGAGAATATTATTTCGAACCAGAAAGCTTTACACTCCACAACTGTTAATTCTTTACAAAGCTCAAATTCGACCAACTATGGAATACTGCTCCCATGTTTGGGGCTCCGCTCCCAAACACACACTGCATTTGTTGGATTCTGTTCAGAGAAGAGCTGTTCGTCTGATTGGAGACCCGGAACTGACCGGCGGCCTTGATTCGCTGGAACATCGAAGAACAGCGGGAGACTTGAGTCTGTTCTACAAGTATTTTCATGGAAAGTGTTCGAACGATGTAGCCCGCTTAATTCCTACCAGAGCGGTGCATGTTAGAAATACACGTCGCGCTAATAGTTCACATCCGTATGAGGTTCAGCTTGTTAATCTGCGTACAACTCTTTTCAAGCAGTCTTTTGGAACGATTTGCCCAGGGCTGTGTTTCCCACCGAGTACCATTCAAAAACAACGTGAATCGCTTTTTTCCGCACACATGCCGCTCCTGGAGCACTTTACGGACTTCCCTGTAGCACGTGTGGTAGACCCATAGTACTTAATACGATCCAAGAGAAAGTGATTCAAATAATTTTTGTACTAAACTGAGGTCTAGGCTCCAAGATATTTGTTGAGAAATTTTTATAAAAAAAGGGATGATAAACAAAACTTAATAGTTATCAGATTAACAAGCATGCTAAAACTTTACAAGTCCAAAAATAAAAATTTGGAAAACTTCAGGAGGCTAAGTTATAGCATCAAGTAAGCTGTAAAAATCTGTTAAACAAAGTTATAACTTAAAGAACACACATTTTATTTAAAATAGTAAGTTGCTGAAGTAAACAAAGTTGTTTGAAAAACATAATTTAAATAATTTGAGCATACTTCAAAATATTCTCTTAAAAAGTTATTTCCCAAAGGAGAAATAATGAAACTTAAATCACGTTATGTGGGGAACCTGAAACTTTAAGTAATTTAACGAAATTTTAGTTTGATATTTAGTTTCTGAAAGTTAGATTTTATGTCCACTATATACGGTATTTAAATATTTAACGGAAGCTTTTAGCCATAAAATTAATGTTTATTCCAGATGAGTTTAACGCTTCTTTAGGAAAAATACTTGTAAACTATTTAATTTTTGGTTGATAACTGGCAACGCTGCATACAAAATTGGAAAAAATTTTAAATTTGTAATATTATTTCATCTCCTTTAGGTGTTGTATCCATTGCGAAGCTTGACAATCATCGGGGCTATACGCATTCTCGAGACTGCCGATGTAGATAGTTAGTTTGCTTTCCAGTTAAATCAGTTTCGTTGGTTGCGTAACCATGAATGTCGTCTTCTTCCTACACTTCTCTTACCTTATTTCAGCTGTTGCAAATGGTACTGTTCTCGTCTTATAATGATTCTTCCATGTATCATTTCTTATTCATTCTCTTCATGACTTCTGGATCTTTTTTTTCTCTCCCCATTCAATTTTCAGTAATCTGCGGTGTAATCATAGGTTTTCGTAAATCCACTTTCTTTAACATACGTGCCTTCATACTACGAATGACATTGAAAGGACATAATATCTTATCTTTACTCTCGGACCTATATCGATACTGTGAAGTACTAGCTTAATCTTCTTAATTTGTTTCTGTCGGTGCTAATCTGATTTTTCTCAGAGCAGTTGCTTTTATTAATAATTGTTTCTAGATCCTTATGCTCTCATTTATCTTTTTTCATGTACAGTATAGTTGTTTCTATAGATATTACTTTTATATTGTGCTGATTTCATATTTACTGTATAGTTCGTCTTTTTTACATTTATTTTATTAGTTAGTATTTGCAGACAATTGAGGTTAGTTACTAATATTTAAAGGGTATCCCAAAATTCATGCAAGATTTGAATTTGGCACCATTTGTATGGTAAAGTGTTGCCAACAAAACAAAAAACACAACGTGATATCTGACAGTTCAGGGTTATTAAAAATGGAGCCCTACACGAAAGAACAACGTGTTTTCATTGTTGAGCAATATTTTAAAAATAATGAAAGTTTGGCATCTACAGTTCGAAATTTTCGTACAAAATATGGTCGAAATAGTGATTTAACTTCATCAACTGTGAAGGAATTAATTGAAAAATTCAGGGAGACTGGATCAATTAGTAATCTTAAACGCCCTGGCCGTCCTTCAACAAGTCGTTCGATACAAAACATTAAAGGAATTTGTGAGAGTGTTGCTGAGACTCCAGGAACATCAATTCGGCATCGTGGTCAAGAATTGGACATCTCGAGAATCTCTCTACAGCGTATTCTCACGAAAGATTTGCTTCTGCATGCTTACAAAGTTTAATTGACTCAAGAACTGAAGCCTACTGACCACGCACAACGAAGAATGGATTATGGAACAACAAGTGGATACTGATTTTTCAAAGAAAATCATCTTCAGCGATGAGGCTCATTTCCATCTTGATGGCTTCGTTAATCGACAAAATTGTCGCATTTGGAGTTCAGACAATCCACACGTGACTGTTGCGAAACAAATACATACACAACGTGTCACTGCTGGAGGCATCATCGGACCATTCTTCTTCGAAAATCCGGTTTGCCAGGCAATAACAGTTAATGGTGATCGTTATGGCGATATGATAATCCAGTTTTTTGTGCCTAAATTGCAAGATATGGATGTGGACGACATGTAGTTTCAACAAGACGGTGCCACATGCCATACAGCCAGAGAAACAATTCAATTACTGCATGAGTCATTTCCTGGTCGTGTAATATCCCGTTTTGGTGATCAGAACTGGCCACCCAAGTCATGCGATTTAACGCCGTTGGACTTTTTTCTTCGGGGTTTTTTAAGGTCTAAGGTTTATGCCAATAAGCTCATGCCCACCCACGACTTGAAGGAGGAAATTAAGCGCTGTATCAACGAAATTCAGCCACATTTATGTAAAACGGTCATGGAAAATTTCAACAAAAGAGTGCGTATGTACCAGCAAAGCCGCGGAGGCCATTTACCCGATATGTTATTCCATACATACCCCAAAACCGTATACTTTATGAATCAATAAAAAATTACAATTTTTAATAAAAAAAACCTGTGTGTTCTATCAAAATTAGTTCTTGCGTGAATTTTAGGACATCCTTTATAATTGCATTATCCTCATATCTTACGTTATTCATGGGCATTTCAATTACTTTTACTCCTTTTAAGGTTTAGCAAAAGAGCTTTTTAATTAATTAAACTGTAGGTCTATTTTAGAACTCTTCCCTAGTTCAAAGCATTATTATACCAGCCTCGGTATCTTGGTGGATTAGTAACCTGAATGCACCCGAAAGATCGCCGGTTCGATTCTTGTAAGCAGTTGGATGTTGTGACATGGGTGTTTATTGTAGTCCTTCATGCAAGTATACAAGTCGAAAGATTATGTTAATAATTCGTAAAACATGACTGATGGCTAAAATGGCTGATTTACCGATTCCAAAGAAAACGTATTATTATACTACAGACAAAGCTCAGTGCAGAGATATTTTCAAAGTTATGACTAGGGACCACTGTCTTTTTGATCCCGATAACTGGATAAAAGTTAATAGAAATAATATTCACCAATTTAGCGTAAATAAACAATGGCTCAAGCTTTAGGGCCTTCTAGATTGGCATTTTGGACTTGACAATAAGTGCCGATATTGTGACGCTATTTACTGAAACCGAATATTGTTTTATTATTTTAGTTAGTAGGTGACTTCAAAACTCCATGGAATCTGACAGGTACAATACTTCCTTCTCGAATAAATTAATTTCTTATGGAATGAATAATTCGATATCTAATCTAACAGTTTGTTGTTATGCACCTTAGATCTAGTTAATGGTTTTTTTGACCACCGCGTACGATTCGATCCCATTAGCTAAGCACCTAAATGGAAAATGGTTTGGCATATTCAATACTGACTCGACCGAGTTAAGATGCTTACTTAGAGCTTAAACTGCTATCCGATGTTTTACTACATACAGTAGTTGTAGTGGCCCCAATTTGTTGTAGCCTGTCTTCGTCTCCTTGACCATAATTTTAGTGGCTTCTATTCTTGTTATTTGTGTTCTGTCTAGGGATTGGTCGATTTTTTTTAATTAGCATTTTCCAGGTGTTTGGCAACTTTTGAGCAACGTCTCTCTTGTTCAAGCGATTTATTCTTTTTAATTTCGTTTGTTCGTTCAAATTATTCTTGTCTTGTAATTTGTTATGTAGGCTGTTACTAGCTACTAAAAATCTATTTTGTGGTCTGTTTGGTGTTGATATTGAAAAAGGACAGATATGGTTTGCTTCTTTTTGATAGCCAATTTATGTATTTACTGTCTGCTCGATATTCTTCTGTTAGTTTGTTCAACGTATATCACGCAAGTTTCACATGATACACTGTATTTGCAACTGGAATTTCCTATAATAGATGTTATTGACAGTGGCGGCTTATACTATATATAACTGATATGTTTTCCCTCCGCAGAATACGTTGAATACGAAGAATGGTTTATTTATTATATATATATATATATATATATATATATATATATATATATATATATATATATATATATATATATAGAAACTAGATAGAAAGCAACCTAATAAAAAAATTCAACAAGTCAATACACTAAACAGAAAATGGAAAAATCCATTGGTAATGAAATGGAATGCGACCCACAAATAGGTTAAGAAAAAATATTAGTTTATTTCGATAATATTTTGAGTATTAAAGGGATAAATGATAGAGAGACAAATTTAATAAAAAGAAGAAATTATATAGATTAAGGAAAGTTTGTTTTAATTGAAAATTACAAAGAGGCCTTTGACACAAATCAAACCAATGAAGAACCTCCATCATACCCGTGTTAGAAGAGCCAACATAAAATAACAATTGAAAGGAAACAACTATACCCCAATAACGATCCATAATGAATACTATAATAACATAACTCTGAAGAAGGAGACATTGAAAGTGAAAACTGAGGATGAAAGAGAGAAAATATGGAAGTTAAAATTGATCAGGAGGAATCACAAATGAAATTTAAAGTTATTTTACTGTGCTAAATTATGACCTTATATAATTTTATTACGACAAGCTGTATTTTCAAAGGTTCAGTTTCTTTTTGAATGTACTTTTCATACAAACGGTTAATTTTTCTTGTTTTCCCGAAAAATTTAAGTAAATATAAATATAATTTATTTATTTTAAGCCATCGTCATAAATATGGGATAAAAAAAATGCTAATTTAAGAACAATAATCACGGAGAGTCAATAAAAACTCTGGTTTTTAAAATAAATTATTTTGTTTAATGCCAAAAGCACCATAGCATAAAGTTGAGTTTACACAAAATGGCAACAGTAAATTTGCATTTTGGGAGCAATAACAGCAATATGTTAATTTTAAAAATTTCATTTTCAGTAACATGAATACTGTAAAGGACTTTTTATTGGGAATAACATTTACATAACAGCTGTATTGTGCAAATATTTCTCCGTCGAGGGTCTAATAAACAACAGCAAATCTAAATTTACTCCAAAAAAAGATAGTTACTCAACCTCATTTTACTAAGAAATTTAAACCATTGGTTTTAAATAGTGTTATATATACAGGGTATTAATTAGAGTGGAGGCCAAATTTAAACACGTGATTTGTTGTTCCCGATTTCCGAGATAAACAGTGTAAACCCGAAAATGCTTATGTGCCGCAATTTATGGGGTTAAATTTTAAACATTTTTTTCGATTTTTCATACTTTCTTTAGATATTAGCTCACATAATATTTGGAATACTACAGAAATCTGTTATTATCGTGAAAATAAATCGGTAACGTAATTTACCCAGTACGTTCCCTTCAAAGATATCGTTCTAATAATACTTGTAATTCTACAGAAATCTGTTATTACCATGAAAATAAATCGGTCACGTGATTTATCCAGTACGTTCACTTCAAAGATATCGTTCTAATAATTACTGAATTTAACTTTCTCATATGAAAGAATAACTTAATTTAAGCACTTCAGCTTGATGAAAATAAATAAAAAATATTCACACGTATGTATTTGCAACTGAAGCCTGACATTTCCTCCGATATACTATTTCCCTTTAAGTTGAAAATAATGATAAAATATCAGAATTTGTAGATTTTTCGACTCCAAGACCCTCCTAGCAAAGTATTACAGTCTGTCAAGTAATAACGTGTCCGCGATAATTCATTTTTGGTAAGTGCGATTCTAGCGACTCAACAAAAAAGCGATAGAGGAAGCTTTGTCTATGATGCATTTTAGTAAAAGTAATAGTTGAATCCGAACTTTCGTCGCATTCACGTAACATCCAAAATGAGTTACTTGTTTGCGCGTCGGCTCGAGACAGTCTTTCTTTATTCCCATGGCCTAAAATGACACATTCCGGGGCCGCTAAATATATTAAAAAGTCGGTGACGTTGGTAAAGAAGGGACTAAATCATTTCAACGAGACGAAAAATGTCGACGACTTGCCAAAAGTCAGTCTGAAAGTCGAAAAACGAATTGTATCTTTTATTTTCACGGGAGTCGAAATTGACGCTGCGTCAAGGATCGGAAAAATCGGATTTGAATGTGTCCCATGAGACCATTCGACAACATCTTCGTGCTCATGATGTCAAATTCCGAAGCGCGTTGAAGAAATCTTTACTGAGCGAGAATCACGTCGCGAAGCGGCTTGCTTGGTCTCACGTTAAGATATTAGAGTGGCCCTCACAATCGCCGGACGCCAACTCTGTTGGAAAGGTTTGATCCCTTGTAAAGAGAAAGCTCAGAGTAAAGACTCTGAGGAGTTTGACTCAGTTGTCTCTCGAGATTCGAAAAATGTCTAAGGTATGCAAAAAATCTCGTCGACAGCATGCCGATTGGACAACTTACTAAGGTAATTGCGCGGTTGTTAGCACACCAAAGAATACATTGATGACAAAAAAGGTGCTCAAAACACATTTTTTCAAGAATACGAACAGTCACTTTCTTACTTGACACACTATACACGATATATTCGAAGCAACCCCCAATAACCTCTTTTCTCATTTTTTAAACTCTTATATTTTTAACCATATGACTATAAATAAATATGATTTTTTCCTATCTTAACTGAAATACTACGTGACATGAGTTGAAGAGTAGAGTAGAGTAGAAGTCACAAATAATTTATAAAATCCTTTTATTTCCCATTCAGCTTTAGTTGCTGGGGGCATGCTTATGAATTAATTTATATGTTGTTCGATAAGTTACAACTAAATAAGTTGTAACTTATTGAATAAAAATAAAACCGAGTCACCACATTTAGTCAATTTTCAAATGTCGTGTGTAAATTCCATGTTCAAATCTTGTTAATTAAAAATCCCTAGAAATGCAATCGTAAGCTAGGCATCGGAAGTTATTCCAAGTTAATACGCTCTGTTCTCAAGAAAAAGAATTTCACACCTGCCCAAAGCTATGAAAGCTTGCGGTCTACTTAAGGTTTGTTATTAACACAATGAAATGGATTTTTTAAAAAATAGTGATCTGATTTGTAATACAAACAATTATTTTTATATAAACGACATTATTCTGTTTGACACAAAAAATTATTTCACTTGATACAAGAATAACCGGTCAAGTGCAAGTTGGACTTGCGCAATTAGTGTTCCGTACGTCGATTGCTTTAAAATAAAAATTTTACGGTTACGGTGATATAAAATGATCAGTGACTTCACAAAACTCACCCTAAATGAGTTTTCAACAAAGTTTTTTCCGATCTTTACTGAAAACTGGTAACCTTGAAATTTTTATTTTTTTTTTATACCAGATAAATTATTAAAGGTTCACACTCGTGATAATTTTTGTTTAATCTACACCCTGTGGAGAATATTCTAGACTTTTTTCAAAATTTTTTGATCAATACTTTTCAAGATAAGGAGGGAAAACAGCGATTTTTCGCGGCTTTTTAAAAATTATACAAAGAAAAGTGCGCACAAGTATTATATATTTTTGAACTCGTGTTTTTACAAGCTTTCATTTGACACCCGACTCGATGACCTGGCAATTTTTTTTTACTTCCGATTTAACCTCCCAAAACTAACCCCTTAAGTCAAAATTTAACTTTCAAAACCACACGGCTCTGATGAAGCCATCAATTCCTATATTAGTACCAAATGTCCAGTTTCTATGTCACATAGTTTCGGAGGAAATCGGGTGTGAGAAACAGACCGATGGACAGACACACGGACAGACACCGAAGTGATCTTATAAGTGTACGGAACACTAAGAATCGATCAATTTTGATCTGCTAAAAATTACTCTCATATCCAAATTACGTGATTTTACTTATTTTTTTCGACCCTAAAATGAAGTAATGTTTTTAGTTCTAATATTCTGGAGATCTGCTGGAGCACCAAAACACAGGACAAGAAATTTTCACTTTTTGTTCCAGAGTAGCAAGATAAAATTCAGATAGCATTTTTTTGCAGAAAACGAATGCGTCGACGCAATTACTCAATCATGTACTTTAAGTCCTTATATCTTAGGCTTAAAATAAGATAAGATAACTCGACCATGTATGCATATCAAGAGGTAAATACATCCAACAATAAGGCACGTAATGAATTTAATACTGTATAATTCTACAATGACTTATTTCCGTTTTGGCAGCTGCCTATACGTTCGGATGTCCAGGTCAACTCATCACGTCGAGATTGCAGTCACACGGTTCGTCCGCAGATAGATATGACGTTCAAATATAAGAAGTATGAATTAATTTTGAGGGATTTCTAAGAGAAGGCGTAACTTGTATTATATCGGATTGGGCCATACTGTTGCTATATTCGTCGTGAAGCACCATCATTAGACTTTAATTTTTAGTATATACCAGGTGTACAAGTATGAAATGCGGATTTCAGACAACAGATGGTGCACCAATGCAGTTTGTGCTATAAAGATTTGACACTGCGCCATTTTGTTGTGTCATCAACAAACGTCAGACACGCACGAGTGATAAATTAAAAAAGTGTGTGCATAGTGTTGTGTTGCTGTGTTCAATATGTCGAAATTTATACCGAACAAAGAGCATTCGCGGACAGTATTAATTTTTTGTTTTCATTTGAAGAAAACTGCTGTTGAATCATACCGATTACTTCGAG
Organism: Pachyrhynchus sulphureomaculatus; assembly: GCA_019049505.1. Classification (NCBI taxonomy): domain Eukaryota; kingdom Metazoa; phylum Arthropoda; class Insecta; order Coleoptera; family Curculionidae; genus Pachyrhynchus; species Pachyrhynchus sulphureomaculatus. Next base: position 152,819,397 of record CM032456.1, read on the forward strand.
AAACTTATGGTGAACATGCTCCATCGCAAGATACGTGTGAACGATGGTTCCGGCGTTTTAAAAGTAGTGACTTCGATGTTGCAGACAAGGAACGTAGAAAACCGCCAAAAAAATACGAAGATGTGGAATTGCAAGCATTGTTGGACGAAGATGATTCGCAAACACAAAAACAACTCGCCGAGAAATTGGGTGTTAGTCCACAAGCTGTTTCCAATCGGCTATGAGAGACGGGGAAGATTCAGAAGACCGGTAGATGGGTACCACATGAGTTGAACGACAGGCAAATGGAAAAACGCAAAAATACGTAAGACGTTTTGCTCGCTCGGTACAAAAGGAAGTCGTTTTTGCATCGTATAGTTACAGGGGATGAAATGTGGATTTATTTTGAGAATCCTAATCATAGGTAGACCCAGGCGCACCATCCACATCGACCGAATCGCTTTGGCAGAAAGACGATGCTCTGTGTTTGGTGGGACCAAAGGGGCGTGGTCTATTATGTTGTTAAAACCTGGGGAAACGGTTAATACTAAACGTTACCAACAACAATTGACAAATTTGAACCGTTCGCTTCTTGAAAAAAGGCCAGAATAACGACAGAGGCAACACAAAGTCATTTTTCTTCATGACAATGCTCCATCACATATGGCAAAACCAGTTGGGACACGTTGGAAGCATTCAGCTGGGAAGTTCTACCCCATGTGGCTTACTCACCAGACTTGGCTCCTTCCGATTACCACTTGTTTGCATCGATGGGTCACGCACTTGCTGAGCAGCGCTTTGGTTCGTACGAAGATGTGAAAAAAAATGGCTCCACTACGGCGTGGTATTCACAAATTGTCCAAAAGAGAGGAAAAATGTATAACAAGCGATGTAGCATACTTTAAATAATGCACTTTTTATCATTCTTCCGAATTTAACATGTTTTCTTAGAAAAAAAATCCGCATTTCATACTTGTACACCTGGTATTATTAGCCGAAGTGTAAACAACATATTTTTTTGATCATTGAATATGTCGAATTACTTGCCAACCAAACACCATTTGCGGAAAGCCTTACTTTTCTTGTTTAATTTGAAGAAAAGCGCTGGTTACAATAATCGATTGCTGTCGAAAAAAACTTTGGGGATTATATTACATCGATAAAAACATGTGAGTACTGGATTCGACGTTTTAGAAGTGATAATGGAACACAAAGAACGTCCAGAGAAGCCGACAAAGTTTAAAGATGAAGAATTGGAGGCATTACTCGGTGAAGACCCATGCCAAATGGAAAGAGAACTTTCAAAATCTTTAGGAGTTGATCACACAACCATTTTCAAGTGCTTACATGCACTGGAAATGATTCAAAAGCAAAGATTCATGGGTAGCTTCAAAAGATGAGTGGTTCTTTCAACTTGATATTCATATGCTGCCACAATAATGGAAGAAAGTAGTGGCAAGCGTTAGACAATACTTTGAATAATCAATTTGTAATCATTTTTTTACCGAAAAATCTTTCAAAATTAATTCACACACCCAATAAATAACCGTTAGGTCTATATTTTTTTTTTAAATATCTTTAACTACTGAAACAGTCTGCAGAAATACGAGAAAATACGTTAAAATTCCGAAGAACGTAACATTCATAAATTATTGAGAACCATTGTTTAACCAATTAAACAAACTTAAATAACATTATCATATATATATATATATATATATATATATATATATATATATATATATATATATATATTATATATATATATATATATATTAGCCGGGCCCGCGGCTCCGCTCGCGCGGACTTGATTCGCCGCTATCGTCACTGCTTACTCCTTATGTTACCCAACGTAATAAAATATCTCCCATTATTTCCCCTTATCTCTCAATATTTCTCCTTATCTCCCATTATCTCTATATAATTTCCATTATCTAGGCTTATCTCTGCTCATCTCCCATTATATATCCTTATCTCCCATTATTTCTCCTTATCTCCCATTATCACACCTTATCTCCCATTATCACACCTTATCTCCCATTATCTAGGCTTATCTCGACTTATCTCTCAATATTTCTCCTTATCTTCCATTATTTCTCCTTATCTCCCATTATCTCACCATAACTCCCATTATCTAGACTTATCTCTGCTTATCTCCCATTATTTCTACTTATCTCCCATTATTTATATTTATCTCCCATTATCTCACCTTATCTCCCATTATCGAGGCTTATCTCGACTTATGTCCCATTATTTCTCCTTATCTCCCATTATCTCACTTTATCTCCCATTATCTAGGTTTATATCGAATTATATAGAACATATGTAAAAATTTATAAAAACACGTAAGTCGGATAAGTGGTTCTCAAGTGATAATCGCACTAACGGACAGACAGACAGACAGAGAGACGTTGCATTTTATATATATTCTAGATAGAAGATTATAGATAACCTGGCCAGAGAACAAATGTATGAATTAAAAAAAAAACACGTAAATCGGATAAGGGGTTCTCGAGTGATAAGCGCACTAACGGACAGACACACAGACAGAGAGACGTTGCATTTTATATATATTATATTTTTTGCTACATAATATTGTTCCATATTTAATGCTTTAGGCAGTGTATTGCAAGAGAATGCACTAGCGGCAAACTTTTCTCCGACTTGATTCACTATTATCGTCACTGCTTATTCCTTATGTCACCTAACGTAATAAAATATATCCTATAACCTGGCCAGAGAACATATGTATGTTTAACGAAAAAGAACGTAAATCGGATAAGTGGTTCTCCAATGATAAGCGCACTAACGGACAGACAGACAGACATAGAGACGTTGCATTTTATATATATTATAGATATTCTTTGCTACTTGATATTGTTCCATATTTAATGGTTTAGCATGTTTAAAAAAAATCACCTAAATCGGATAAGTGGTTCTCCAGTGATAAGCGCACAAACGAACAAAACAGACAGACAGACTTATATATATATATTATAGATATAGGTTATTATTATTATATAACCTGGCCAAAGAATATATGTATGAATTTAAAAAAAAACACATAAATCAGATAAGTGGTTTTTGCGTGACAAACGCACTAATTGACAGACAGACAGACAGAGAGACATTGCATTTTATATATATTATAGATTATAGATATTCTCTGCTACATAATATTGTTCCATATTTAATGGTTTAGACTGTTTATTGCAAAGAAACGCGCTAGCGGTAAACTTTTTTCCGACTTCATTCACTATTTTACGTCACTACTCATTCCTTATGCTACCTATCGTAATAAAATATAGCCTATAACCTGGCCAGAGAACATATGTATGTTTTTAAAAAAAAAGTATGTAAATCGGATAAGTGGTTCTCCAGTGATAAGCGCACCAACGGACAGACAGACAGACAGACAGAGAGAGAGACGTTGCATTTTATTTATATTATAGATATATACATACATGTAGAGGAGGCACTCTTGACTCGTAGAGTCGACGTGCAGGGCCTAGTGGCGCGGTAGCTAAAATTGAAAATAATAAATATATAACTACAGAAGCATGCTATATGGAGTTGATCAATTTCGCCGTAATACTGAATGTTTTTCATACAAATTTCAAGTGTCTTTCGAGTTTGTCTCACACCTCAAAACCCTGTTTTATTTAGAATTTTAAATACAAAAATCTCTGAAACCAAATGTATTTGCAATTTCGTACATAGATTCGTTGTTTGCAGAGACAATGCCATTGCAGTTATTCTAAGCGACCATAGCTCCGAAAATTGTTTTGCACCATTACCTCCACTTAAATTTTTCACTAAGATGCTTAAAGTAAAGTAAGTGCGATCTCCAATTTAAATCTTGACTGTTAACTGTACAAATTTTTATAATCTGTTAATTTTAATCTCATATTGTCTTACAAATACACGAAATAAAGATTAGTATTATAATTATTATTATTGCTATACATTTGTTCCTCCTTCTCACATTTGGTCAATGTGGTTTTATGTTTGGCTGACAAATTTAAGTCAAGTCAGCATAAATGCTATTACCATTGTGTATTAAGGAATCACTCACTTCTGAATGTTTTTGTGTATGTTTGTGTTGAGTCTTAATTGCACTAAGTGTGGTGTGAATGTTGTTGGTGTAAGGCCTGTGGCTGATATGACGAGAGGGACAGTGATGACTTTTTCTTGTTTCCATAGCCTTTTTACTTCTGTTGCAAGGTCTGTGTATTTGGAGATTTTTTTGTGTATTTCGTTTGGATGTGACGTTTCCTTTTTTGTATTAAAAAGTAATATCGGATCTATTGGCGAGGACTGTTTTTATCAGTATGGATATTAATGTTCCGGTAGAGCTTGTAATCTTTATTTTCAAGTATGGATGTTGGTGTGTATTTGTAGTAGGAATCTGTGTTTTCTATGAGTTTGTATATTGTGGCTAGTGCTTGGTAAACTACTTTTGCCGCTGAGTCAAGTCTGGCTGTGTATTCCATTCCGGCTAATATTTTACATCCGCTTGTTATATATTTAATCGTGTCTTTATTCTGGTGGCATTTCCTGCATCTGTCTTCTGTAATAGTTGGGTCTCTTATAATTATTATTATTATTATTGTTCTTCTTTCTCACATTTAGTCAATGTGGTTCCATGTTTGGCTGACGGGCCTAAGGCAAGTCAGCACAAACGCTATTAAGAAATTACCTGACAATGTTACATATTTTCAAAATCACTGACATCTGAATGTGTTTGTGTAAGTTTGTGTTGAGTCGTAATTGTACTAAATGTGGTGTGAATGTTGTTGGTGTAAGGCCTGTGGCTGATATGACGAGTTGGACAATGATGACTTTTTCTTGTTTCCATAGCCTATTGCAAGGTCTGTATATTTGGAGATTTTTTCTGTGTATTTCGTTTGGATGTTTGTGTCGTTGGGGACAGCGACGTCAATTAGTTAGGTGACTTTTCCTTTTTCGGACTGAAAAATAGTCTCGGGTCTATTGGCGGATATATGGATACTGATGTCCCAGTAGAGCTTGTAATCTTTATTTTCAAGTATGGATGTTGGTGTGTATTTGTAGTACGGATCTGTGTTTTTTATGAGTTTGTATGTTATGGCTAGTGCTTGGTGAACGACTTTTACGGCTGAGTCATGTCTGGCCGTGTATTCCGTTCCGGCTAATATTTTACATTTATATTACATATATATATATATATATATATATATATATATATATATATATATATATATATATATATATATATATATATGTATATATCTATATATATATATATATATATATATATATATATATATATATATATATATATATATATATATATGTACTATTATCAATATTTATCTACTTTATTTTTCGTAATTATGTTAATCAAAAAATTAAACCGTTTAATCAGGTTAATAAAATAACTCATTATAACCATGGAGAAGATTTTATAAAAATGAAGCGTTTGCTACAAAAACAAAAGATTTTTTAGATCTCACTATCTAAACCCACTCATCCGACATCTACATTAATTACCCAATTTATTGTATTTTAATGAGCCATGAAATCTAATTATTCATCATATTTATTTATACTTACTGACAAGAAATTTAATAACTTTGTTGCAATAGTATTGTTAACATTAAAGATCATTTATATACAATTTCAAAACATCTAAACTTCAAATAAGTTACAGCAGTTATGCTAATATAGAATGAAATTCTGCAGGAAGAACTGCAGCAATGTTGCAACTAAAACAAGTCATTTATTTTGTTAGATAAATTTTGTGTATTTAAAGTTATAACAAAAGGAAATAATATTCATTCGCCATATAGGATTTTACGAAAATGTTAAAATATATGAATTTCTTTAAGTAACCTTAGATAAAAAAAAAAACCGGTCAAGTGCAAGTTGAACTTGCACAATTAGTGTTCCGTACGTTGATTGTTTTTAAAATAAAAATTTTATTAGGGTGGTATAAAATAATCAGTGACTTCACAAAACACACGCCAAATGAGTTTTCAACAAAGTTTGTTTCCAATCTTTACTGAAAACTGGTGACCTTGAAATTTTGTTTTTTTTTTTCTATAAAAGATAAATTATTAAAGGTAATGATAATTTCCGTTCAATCTATACCCCGTGGAGAATATTCCAGGATTTTTTCAAAATTTTTTGGTCAGTTCTTTTCGAGATAAGATAGGGGACAGCGATTTTTCACGATTTTTTAAAAGTAATACGAAGGAAAGTGTGCGCAAGTATTACATTATATATATATATTTTTTATTCGTGTTTTCACAAGCTTTCATTTGACACCACACTCGATGACCTAGTAAAAAAATTTTTTTTTTTACTTCCGATTTCACCCCTCAAAACGAATCCCTTAAGTCAAAATTTATGTTACGGTAATATAAAATGATCAGTGACTTCACAAAATACACCCCAAATAAGTTTTCAACAAAGTTTATTTCCAATCTTTACTGAAAACTGGTGACCTTGAAATTTTGGTTTTTTTCTATACCAGATAAATTATTAAAGGTAATGATAATTTTTGTTCAATCTATACCCCGTGGAGAATATTCCAGGATTTTTTCAAAATTTTTTGATCAGTACTTTTCGAGATAAGGTAGGCGACAGCGATTTTTCACGATTTTTTAAAAGTAATACGAAGAAAAGTGTGCGCAAGTATTACATTATATATATATTTTTTACTCGTGTTTTCACAAGCTTTCATTTGACACCACACTCGATGATCTAGTAAAAAAATTTTTTTTTCACTTCCGATTTCACCCCTCAAAACGAATCCCTTAAGTCAAAATTTATCTTACGGTGATATAAAATGATCAGTGACTTCACAAAATACACCCCAAATAAGTTTCAACAAAGTTTATTTCCAATCTTTACTGAAAATTGATGACCTTGAAATTTCTGTTTTTTTTTTATATACCAGATAAATTATTACAGGTAATGCACTCGTGATAATTTTTGTTCAATCTACACCCCCTGGAGAATATTCCAGAATTTTTTCAAAATTTTTTGATAAGTACTTTCCGAGATAAGGCGGGTGGACAGCGATTTTTCGCGATTTTTTTAAAAATAATACAAAGAAAAGTGCGCGCAAGTATTACATTATATATATATTTTTTACTCGTGTTTTCACAAGCTTTCATTTGACACCACACTCGATTACCTAGTAAAAAAATTTTTTTTTCACTTCCGATTTCACCCCCCAAAACTAACCCCTTGAGTCAAAATTTAACTTTCAAAACTACATGGCTCTGATGAGGCCATCAATTCCTATATTACTACCAAATTTCAACTTTCTATGACAAATAGTTTCGGATTCGGGAGAAAATCGGGTGTGACAGACGGACAGACGGACAGACGGACAGACAGACGGACAGACACCGAAGTGATCTTATAAGTGTTCCGTACGGAACACTAATTACAACTTGTTATTTAATACCCAAATTGTCTCATTCAAATTTTTATAAAAATATTCCGTTTCAAATGCACATTGTAAGTAAATATACAAAATTCTCCCATAAATATTGTTGCAATGAAAACATTGCCTAAACATTTAATTTCTATGAAAATTAAAACAAATTATTATGGAATTAATTGATAACGCGTAGGCTGAAAAGTTGTGGTCCAGCTATTTAAAATACATTCTTTTTGCAAAATTCGACCTTATTCATCAACATAGTCTCCTTCAAGAGCGATATAATTAGTCCACCGCTTTTCTAACATTTTTATACCTTTCTTGTAAAAGGATTTGTCTTTGCCTTCAAAATAGGCCTCAGTTTGGGCGATAACTTCTTCACTGGAGCCAAATCTCTTTACTGCGAGCATTTTCTTGAGGTCCGCGAATACATAATAGTCGCTGGGGGCCAAATCTGGAAAATACGGTGGATAAGGAAGCAATTCGAACTTCAGTTCATGCAATTTTACCTACGTTACCATTGACTTGTGACACATTTCTTTGCGATTACTGGCTTCAAACGCACTTTATATATTATTCGCTATTGATGGTTTTTCCCTTCTCAGCATAGTCGATCAAAATTATCCCATGCGCATCCCAAAATACAGAGGCCAAAACCTTCCCAGCCGACTGCTATGTCATTGGTCCCTTCGGGCGGCTTTCACCGGCTGCTGTCCACTCGACTGACTGCCAATTTGATTCCGCTGTGTAGTGGTGGATCCATGTTTCATCCATTGTCACATATTACGTGAAAAAATCCTTTTTTATTGCGCTTAAACAGGTCCAAACAGCGGTCAGAATCATCAACACGTTGTTGTTTTTGGTCCACTGTGAGCAAACGCGTTACCCATTTCGAACAGAGCTTTTTCATGCCCAAATGTTCATGCAAAATATGACTAACACGTTCTTTTGATATCTTTAGGGTGTCAACTATCTCACGCAGTTTCACTTTACGGTCATCCAAAACAATTTTGTGGATTTTTTATGTTTTCCGGTGTAACCACCTCATTTGGGAATCCAGAGGGTTTAGCAACATTTGTGTCTATACGACCGTGTTTAAATTCAGCATACCAGTAAATGATGAGTGATTTTCCAGGGGCAGAGCCCCGTAATACTTATCAAGCCATTGCTTTACTTGAACGGTATTTTTTTCCCATCAAAAACAGTGTTTAATCGACACCTGAAATTCAATTTTTTCCATTGTTTTGAAAATATCCAAAGTAGCTTCACTAAAACCACTGTAACTTGTAAACTAATTGTCGAAATGTCATAAAATTTTGACACGTATCTTTTGAAGGTTGGTACTTCCTAAAAATCATATGGATTTTTTGAAAAGGGTGACATCTATGTGTCAAACCAAAAACTTTTCAACCTACGTGCTATATTCATTATGACAAAATTAATTTAACATTTACTCGAAATGTCCCCCTCTTGCTTTTACACAAGCCCTCAAACGATTCGGCCATTCGCAGCACGCACTTGATCCAACGGATAATTGTCCACCGCTTTTGTTAAGGCTCGTTTTAAAGAGTCAAGATTGGCATATCTTTTAGAGCAAACCTCACCCTCTAAAAGGGACCATAGTTTATAATCTACAGGATCTTAGGACCTGTAGAAGGACAATCTTCTGTAGTAATAAATGAAGGTATATTTTATTGAAGCCATGCTGGTGTTGTTTTAACTTTGTGTCCTGGTGCAAAATCTTGCTGGAAGATCCAATGCTTATTTTTAAAAAGAGTATGATTTAAGGGTTTCACAACGTTGTCTAAAATAGTGTCTTGCTATATTTTAGCAGAAATTTTCACACCTTCTTCACAAAAATGAATACTGTTTATTCCATCAAAGCTGAATCCCCACCAAACCATAAATGATGCTGAATGATGACCCGTCTGAACTTTTGGAACAAGTTGACACGCTTCCTTAGAAGATCTGATATAAGTGTGTCTCTTATAAACGCCTTCTTTAATAATACGAGACATGGAATTTCTCGAAATTTTCATCTCACGAGATAGATTTTTTTGTCTGCACAGAAGATTTCGGTCAATTCGCCCTTTTACAGCTTGTGGAGTTTGAACTGCCCTTGGTCTTCCTGAGCGTTGCCCGTCTTTTATGTCTCCCATCTCAGTAAATAATTTTATCCCGGTAACCAAACATACGACTTATTTTAGGCGATTTTAACGTCTTAAAAATGTCGCTTTTTTCTATACCGCACTTACATAAAACTATAACAGCAATCCTATTTTCTAGATCACCCCACTGCATTGTTTAAAGAATTCAAATTGTAAATATATTTATACACAATAACTGTATAACAACTGAGTAACATAACCTATAAATAATTTCACCGAAAAAGTGTTAACGTTTATAGAGGGCGTACGTGAAAGTTTGTAACAGTATTTATGGGAGTACTAGATATATTTTTTGGGATCACTTTATATTCACTTATACTTACATACTGTTTTTGTTAAGGTTGGAACCAATTAAAAAAAATATTTCCAGATTTCTTAACTCCAGATTTCTTAACTCCAGATTTCTTAACTCTAGATTTCTTAACTCCAGGCTATAAATATTATTGTTTCTACTCATTACTTTAAATAGAAAATTATAAAAAATTCACATAATGCTATTGTACAAAATTGACTACTTCAGAAAGTATTTAATCTTTGGCATAATGGTACTACAAACCCATTACACCAGTTATTTTATTATATTATGTTATCGTCAAATAAGTTAAGCTCGGCTATAACTTCAAAAAACGAATAAGGATATAAAAATTTTCACCCTTCTTTTTAGTGTTCCGTACGGAATACTTATAAGATGACTTCGGTGTCTGTCTGTCTGTCCGTCTGTCTGTCACACCCAATTTTCTCCGAAACTATTTCTCATAGAAAGTTGAAATTTGGTATTAATATAGGAATCGATGGCCTCATCAAAGCCGTGTAGTTTTAAAAGTCAAAATTTGACTTACGGGGTTAGATTTGGGGGGTGTGAAATTGGAAGTGAAAAAAAAATTTTTTTAGTAGGTCATCGAGTGTGGTGTCAAATGAAAGCTTGTGAAAACACGAGTAAAATATCTATAATATATATAAAATACGTCTCTCTGTCTGTCTGTCTGTCTGTCCGTTAGTGCGCTTATCACTGGAAAACCACTTATCCGATTTACGTACTTTTTTTTTAAAACATACATATGTTCTCTGGCCAGGTTATAGGCTATATTTTATTGCGATAGGTAGCATAAGGAATGAGCAGTGACCATAATAGTGAGTGAAGTCGGAAAAATGTTTGCCGCTAGCGCGTTTCCTTGCAATACACAGCCTAAACCATTAAATATGGAACAATATTATGTAGCAGAGAATATCTATAATCTATAATATATATAAAATACAATATCTCTCTGTCTGTCTGCCTATCCATTAGTGCGTTTATCACGCGAGAACCACTTATCCAATTTACGTGTCTTTTTTTAAATTCCTACATATATTCTTTGGCCAGGTTATATAATAATAATAATAACCTATATCTATATTATATATAAAATGCAACTTCTCTCTGTCTGTCTGTCTGTCCATTAGTGCGCTTAGTCCTCGAGAACCACTTATCCGATTTGCGTGATTTTTTAATTTCATACATATGTTCTCTGACCACGTTATAGATTTTATTACATCTATAATATATATAAAACGCATCGTATCTCTGTCTGTTTGTCTGTCTGTCTGTCCGTTAGTGCGCTTATCACTCGAGAACCACTTATCCGATTTATGTGTTTTTTTTAATTCATACATATGTTCTCTGACCAGGTTATATAATAATAATAATGATCTATATCATATATATAAAACGCAACGTCTCTCTGTCTGTCTGTCCGTTAGTGTGCTTATCATTCGAGAACCACTCATCCGATTTACGTGTTTTTTTTTAATTCTTAATTTAATATACATATATAAAAAAAAATTCTATAATATATATAAAACGTAACGTCTCTCTGTCTGTCTGTCTGGCCTTTAGTGCGCTTAGCACATAAAAACCACTTATCTGATTTACATGTGTTTTTTTTATAAAATACAAAGGGAATAAACAGAGACACAATGCTAATATGTAGGAAAAAAGATGGAAATTTAGCAGAAAGGCTGAATAGATGAGCGGAATACTTTAAAGAAACATTAAATGGAGATAAAAATGAGGAGCTGAGGGGCAGGAGGGAAAAAATAAGAAAAATACTCAGAACCCAAAAAAAATGAGGCCCCGGGTGGAAATTATATAACAGTAGAAATGATAAAAGCTGGAGGAGTAGATCTGGAAAATGAAATATGCTGGTTGGTGCAAGAAATATGGGAAACAGAAAAGATGCCTGTGAGCTGGAAAGAGTAGCTCATTTGTCAAATATACAAAAAGGAGAAAAAACTATATGTGCTAATTATATACCAATAGCCTTACTAGATGTCGTGTACAAGATAGTAGTGGTGACTATCAAAAACAGACTAGAAGAGAAAGCCGAGTCTATTCTGGGAGAGTACCAGTGTGGATTGAGGAAAAATAGTTCGGTTACAGACCAGATATTTTCATTTAAGCAAAACCAAGGTAACACCTTAGAACAAAATTTGGCACTACACGTCTTTGTGGATTTCAGAGAAGCATATAAATAGAGAAAGGCTCTACAAGATAATAGAAGAACTAAAAATTCCAAGTAAATTGATTCACATGATGAGAATGACCCTGAATGACACAGAAAATAGAGTGTTGGTTGAGGGCAAAGTATCAGACAAGTTTAAGGTGAAGAGAGGATTAAGACAGGGGGATCCCGTGTCGACATGTCTATTTAATTTGGTACTAGAGAAGATTATCCGGGAGTCAGAAATAAAAACAAATGGAAAGATATACCAACAAACCTGCCAATGCTTGGCCTATGCGAATGATGTAGCAGTGATTGCAAGAGCAAAAGAGAACCTCAAAAAAGCCATAAGTAGGATAGAAGAAAGGGGAAGGATGAGAGGACTAAAGAAGAATGAGGAAAAAACAAAATACATGGAAATTACAAAGAAGAAGGATAATAAAAACAACGAAAGTTTAGATATAATAAACAACTTAGGGAAAAGATATATGTTTGAAAAAGTAGACAAATTTAATTATCTGGGAGTAATACTAACAGAAAGAAGAAAGGACGGAGATACAAGAAAGAATAGCGAAAGGACAGATATGTTTGGGGGCAATGTATCCAATATTGAAATCAAAGAATGTATCAAGGAAAGCAAAAGAAAACATATATGCGACAGTTGTCAGACCCACGGTGACATATGGATGCAAAACGTGGAAACTGAATGCAAAAGAAAAGGAGACGTTGGAGGTGTGGGAAAGGAAAGCTTTGAGAAGAATCTATGAAGGAAGGAAAGAAGAGGGACTGTGGAGAAAAAGAACAAACTACGAATTAAAATGCCTATATACGTTACCCCTTATAAGCCAAATCATAAGAAGCCAGAGATTAAAATGGTTGGGACACGTGGCAAGGATGAAGGAACAAAGACAGACAAAGCAAGCCCTAATAAGAGGAGTGGTTGGAAGAAGAGGCAAGGGTAGACCTCTATCCACATGGACTCAGGCAGTAAAGCAAGATCTGGAGTTGATGGGAATTCCGCACTGGGAAAAGCTAACAGGAGACAAAAAGAAGTGAAGACGAGTATGCAACCAAGCCATGGGCCTCTAAGGCCGCTCGAGCTATATAATAATATAAACATAACGAATAAGCAGTGACGATAAAGGTAAATCAAGTCCACGCGAGTGGAGCCGCGGGCACGGCTAGTATATATATAATGTAATACTTGCGCACACTTTTCTTTGTAATATTTTTAAAAAATCGCGAAAAATCGCTGTCCCCCCACCTTATCTCGAAAAGTACTGTTCAAAAAATTTTGAAAAAATTCTGGAATATTCTCCAGGGGGTGTAGATTGAACGAAAATTATCACGAGTGCATTACCTTTAATAATTTACACGGTATATATAAAAAAAAAAAATTTCAAAGTTTTTCAGTAAAGATTGGAAACAAACTTTGTTGAAAACTCATTTGGGGTGTGTTTTGTGAAGTCACTGATCATTTTATACCACCGTAACAACATTTTTTATTTTAAAAGCAATCAACGTACGGAACACTAATTGCGCAAGTTCAACTTGCACTTGACCGGTTATTTATCTCTATAATAACCTAAAATTCAGAAATTTGGCACTGTCTTCTTTTACTCGTGCAATTGGTTTGTTTATTTTTGCCTATAATAACAGAATAAATCAAATTAAATGTGTTTTTCGGCATATATTCAAACTGTAAAAAGCTATAAAAATTATGCCATTTATATAAAAAAAATCAAATGAAAAATAATTCCAACTCTAAACTGCCTCATGTTATAAGTAAAGGGGTCGTAAGCCATTTATTACCCACCTTTTTATACTTCGCCCTTTCTATGTCAGTCACATACCCATGCGTTTTATAGCCAATTGGTATTTTATGGTTTTTGGTTAAATATTCACAGGAAGCAATAAGACGTAAAGGGCTAAAAAAAATGACATGACATTTCTCTTTTTTCGCAGATATTTTAGGTAGTAAATTTCGAATAAAATAGCTAAAAACTTTTAATAATTAATAAGTTTTTCATATCTATATATTAAACTTTTCGATCTTGATCGATTTTTTTTTATAAATTTATAAAACAACATTATCTACTGAAAATCTAAATATTCAGATATTTGATTATTATCAAAGTAAACCCGAAATCGTGCATGGGATTGATTGAAGATGTGATATGACACCAAAATAATCTATGCACAACATGATGGTCCAGTTTCTGCCTTTGCAAACTACATAATCTCGTGAGTTATTACCTTCGGATTGACCGACAGCCATGCAATGTATTGAATTTAGAACGTCAAAAACATTTTAAAGCCACTGGAAAGACTTAAAACTCCTTGTCTTGTTTCGTTTATATGAATAAAGAACCAATCCAAAAAAAAACTGGCTTAAGAGAATCAAAAGTAAACTGAATAATTCAATGTTCTGATATTGAAGAGTAAAGATCTCTGAACATAGTTTTGGTAATCGTAAATTGAGTGTCAGAAACTTACTCCAATTTGACACAGTCTAATCCCAATAACCGTGATTTCTCATGGAGTATGTAGTTCATGCTGATTATTAAATGTAATGGACATTAGTTTTAACATGCCACTTTTTATTCTAAAACTGTAATAAAAATAATTTAGGTTTTCAACTAAACTCAATTATCCGAGATATTTTGAATTAATTTCCTTTGTAATGAAGCCAAATTATTCAATATATTTATTATTTTTACTTCCTATGCTTAGAGGAAGTATTATATTCATAAAAAAGTTACCCTTAGAGATTTCTTGCAGTTCTTCATATTTACGTGTCCCTAGATATGTCGGTCAATTAATTTATCGGTCCTTCGGTATGTCGCTCTGTTGGCACATAACTCTCAAACGAAACGAAATATTGATTTCTGCTTTGGTATACATATAATACTTGAAGCTGGGTTGAACCCATAGTGTTGGAGCAATATCACTATTACAGGAAAAGGGGTGAGGACAAAACATTTTTTATGTTTTTAGTAATATTATGAGAGTATATATTCTATTATCAACGTAAAACGCTTAATTTATATGGAATTTTCCTGCTTTATTGTTATTTGAATTTTATTTTGTTCTGTTTCTAAATGTAGTTGTACTGTACTGGTTGTTTCTCTACATATGTTTTCAACAAGTTCGATATATCTTAACCAATTCTGTAACACTTTTATAATTGCCCATAACGTGGTGGAGTCAAAAGCTTTGTTCTAGTCTATAAATGTAAGTACAAGCTCTTGTTATATTCTAAGGTCTTTTCGATAATGTTTCAAATTGATCGTATGAGATCCAAAGTACTATATTGTTTGTTGTAAATTAAAAAAAAAAAACAAATTGGAAGAATTATAGTGCCTACATTGAAGGATAAAAACGATGTACTACAGAAGATCTCTTGAAACAGGAAAAGATAATAAAAAACTAAAAGAAATATCTAAGAAGATAGGACTGGGTATAAATACAACAAAGCAAAAATAGAGATCCTTTCAACAAAAATGAACCCATCATGGTGAATGAATCACAGATAGACGAAATAAAAGAATAAAACAACAAAACATAAAACAAAAAAAAAACCAAACAGCAGCAGCACACATGGGCCGCTTTTAGGAGATTGAAGCATATATTTTAAAATAGAAATAAACGATTTAGAACTTACATGAAAACAAAAATATTAATTCAAGGTGTTATCCTAGTCCGGCTGTATAGGGCTAAGAAGCGGTAAATCACTTACTCAGACACAATCATTAAAATATGTACACATTGAGGGAGTATTCTTGAATATAACGCTAAAGGACACAAAATCTATGAAATGGATTCAAAAAATTGCCAAAATGGAAGACACAATACTAAAGACAAAATGGGGATGGGTATGAGATATAGCAAGGATCAAAAGGACAAGATGAACAAGGAAAACAACTGAATGGACACAAAAAATCCGGGATAACCCATGCTAAAATGGTATGAAAAGATGAACAAAGAAAACAACTGAATGGACACAATAAATCCGGGATAACCCATGCTAAAATGGTATGAAGACATTAGAAAAGTGGTTTGGAGAGGATGGACGAACATAATACGGAACAAAAACAAATGGAGGAAAATGGAGGAGGCACGTGTAAAATCATGGACGATGAAAACTGAATAGACAGAATGAGAAAGAGAGAATATTATGCGAATTTTGCTTGAGTTTTTAGTTGACATAATGAACAAAATTTAAGATTACATATAGTCAAATATATAAAAGGTTAAAAAAGGAGTTGCTTCGAGTTTATTGACTTATATGTTATTTTCAGGATCAGAAAATAACTTGTAAAGTATTTGATCAGATAATACCTTCTAAAAATATATATTTACTTCACAACTTGTATTTGCAATAGAAATATGTTCCAGTTTTAACCGACTTTACCATTTAATTTCGGTTTGTTCAATATGCAACATAATGAATTCAGCCTTCAAGATTTTCACTTAGTAATAATAGCAGTTATTACAATCGATATTTTTATTTTGACAAATTAGGCCAGAAGTAAAATACGCTAACATTTTTTGCATTCGTTCACATACGGCTGCTCTTTTCATTGTGTAATTGTATTTTATATTTCTTAATTTAACTTATATATTCTATGAAACGTGACTCCTACTCCAGTTAAATATTATTTTCTGGATTATAACGAAATTTTTTTCCAAATTTCTATCCAAAGCTCGATTTTGAATGACCACCCTCATGAAACCAGTTTAGTTTTTAAACCACCACACCTTACTGTCTATAACATTGTATTTTGTGTGTGTGCCTAACTAATATGAAACTTTCGCTTATATTTTTAAGAAATGTTTTCACTTTAAATTACGTATTCAACACTATTTTTTGGCAGTCTATAAAGTAAACCCAAAAATTGTTTTTACAAAATTTAAAAAGTTTTAACACAAATAATTTGGCGAAATTAAACATAACTAAAAAATGCACAGCTATTTTGAAATTACTTTAAGAATTTCCTAACTCTTAGAAGACATCACTTAAATTGACCTAAAGGTCCTGAAGCCTCCACAAGTACTGTGAGTACGGGTCGTACACAAGCGACGCTCATACAGCTATTTAAGCATTTCCATTCAGGGCGGGTGCTGTAATTACAAAAAAAATATAGCAAAAATAACTGAAAGCAATAATAGAAAAGTGCTACTTGCCCCGCCCTTCTTACATCTTTCATTCTCTGGGTATTTTTAATTTAACTTCGATCCAGTTTCTAGTTCATAACAATGAAACCTATACAACAATAGCACAAAAAACAATACAAAGAATTATTGTTTCGCAAATAGAGAAAAGGAGTTTCCTACGAAACTGCGAAAAAGTAATTTGTCAGTTTAAAATAATTGTTTATTTAAGTTTTTGAAGCTCTTGTTCTAAAGAGCTAAATAAACTTGTTTACTTATTTTTAATTGAGATAAAGTAATTTAAGCCAAAGTTTGACTGGAAGACGCTTGAGTTGCTGTAGCAGTAAGATATTTAATTAAAAACTTTTCTCCAAATACGGAAAAAATATCTTGTTTAAATGCCATGAGCTATCTAATATTTAAGTTGGTATTTACTTAAAGATATATATATATATATATATATATATATATATATATATATATATATATATATATATATATATATATATATATGACTTTGGGCCGATGTTCAGGCAGATTTGTCTAAGATGAAGGCTTGGAGTGATGATAACAAACTGTCCTTCAATATAGCCAAGACAAGGATTCTGAGCTTTAGATGCAATATAAAGAATGTTAATATTAAGAATGAAATCATCTCTGCAGCTGATAAGAATTCATTTCTCGGTCTAATCTGCATCAAAATTTCTTCAGGCTGCTATGCCCTGGGGTTATTGCAAGTAGCCCGGGGCTGGATGTGGCTAGAACCTCTTATTTTCCACTAGTTGAGGTGCATTTGAGGTATGGGATCTGTTTCTGGGCTTGCTGCTCTCGAGTTCACTTCAGTTTTGTTTTTGTGTTGCAAAAGAGAGCTATTAGATATATTTCGGGAGCTGGGTTGCGAGAGTCATGTCGACCATTGTTTCTGAGGTTAGGAATTCTTATTCTTTGTGCCCTATTTATCCTGGAAACTGCTATCATGATCTTTAAAACACATCGTTTTGAGGCATTGCCAGTCAGCCGGCACGGCACTAGTCGAGCGTTCGTCCTGCCATTGCCGGCCTCGAAATCGGAGCTGATCAAATCTACAATTGTTTATAATGGCAAAAAAATATACAATCATCTGACTCTCAAATTGAGAGGACTGAATTGCGAGAGAGTCTTTAGACGAAAGACTAGGGCCCTACTTATAAAAAAGGCGTACTATGCACTTGAGGAGTTCTACAATGATAGACTAGAATAGGCATATAACAGTAATTGAGTGGTTGGCATTTGGGTTGACTTATGTGTAAATTTTATTTCTTTTATTTTGGACGGCACTAGTCGAGCGTTCGTCCTGCCATTGCCGGCCTCGAAATCGGAGCTGATCAAATCTACAATTGTTTATAATGGCAAAAAAAATATACAATCATCTGACTCTCAAATTGAGAGGACTGAATTGCGAGAGAGTCTTTAGACGAAAGACTAGGGCCCTACTTATAAAAAAGGCGTACTATGCACTTGAGGAGTTCTACAATGATAGACTAGAATAGGCATATAACAGTAATTGAGTGGTTGGCATTTGGGTTGACTTATGTGTAAATTTTATTTCTTTTATTTTGGATTTACTGTATTGACTAGTAATCTTATTCTGTTCTTTATTTTTTCTTTCTTTGAATTTGTGCTTGTGTTTATTAATATAATAATAATTTAGTTAAGCTTGCTTGTCAACAAATACGTTGTATTTTAGGACCATAAAGCATATTTCTATCCTATTCTATTCTGTACATATATATATATATATATATATATATATATATATATATATATATATATATATATATATATATATATATATATATATATATATATATATATATATATATATATATATATATATATATATATATATATATATATATATATATATATATTTATATTTATATGTATATATATATATATATATATATATATATATATATATATATACATATACCGGGTGTCCCATTTAACTTGAGAAATAGGAATAACTCGAAAAATAGGTTTTGTAAAAAAAAATGTTTCGAACAAAAGTTGCGGAGTTCAAAGGGGGACAGACGATGGTAGTAAGAAATTTGACCTAGAGTCGCATTTTCAAGGTCGAATCATGGTCAATATATTATTATATTAAATAGAAACCAATATAATTTTTTTGCAGATTCGTATTCTACATGAAAAAATAATAAACTTTTGTTGAAAACACACACACAGCAAAAAAGAAAACAATTTTTAAAGTTCAAGAACTTTTAACACAAAACCATCAACTTTGAAGAAACAACGCAGAAAGCAAAATATGTTTAAATTTAAGCAAAAAATCTTTTATCCTACTTTTTGATTATTATGGAAAAAAAAACTTAAAAAAGGCCTAAAAAAACAGAAAAATTCTACAAGAATCTTTTATCGTTATTTTTATGATATTTACTGAAAAAAAGATATATTTCAGTTGCTCTAAAAATATTAGTTAGTTAAATATGTTTAGAAATTATCGTTTTCTCTTTTCGTGAGTACCAGAAAAAAATTTAAATTTCCAAAAAAGTGTTTCCAACAAAAGTTTCTTATTATCTCATGTAGAATAAGAATCTGTAAAAAAAATATATTAGTTTCTACTTAAAAAAATGTAGTTGACCTTGATTTGACCTTGAAAATGTCACTCAAGGTGAAATTTCTTACTATCATTGTATGTCTCCCTTTGAAACCTACAGATTAAAAGTAATAAATAAAGTAAAAAAAGTTTTAACACAAAACAATTTAAAAAAAAAATCGAATAGACAAAGTAATAAAAAACGCATAACAAACTAAAAACGCTATACACCAGTCTAAAAAGTAAAATACCGACCATGTACCAACCAAATGTAATACATTCAATACCATATGCCGACTAAGCACTGAGAAATACATAGAGATGGGCAGTCAATAGTTAAAGAACCGACTAAATGGACAAAAATTCACTAAAAACCACAACTGCAATTTTAATGAGACCAAAATCATAAACAAAGACCACAATTACGAAAAGTTAACCACCAAAGAAATTATCGAAATTAAAAACGACCGGTACGCTGTCAATGATAAAACAGACATAGCACACATTAGCCACATTTACACACAAGTTATTAAGTTAATTTTAAGCTACCATGTATATATATATTCTTTTTTACATGATATTGTTCCATATTTAATACTTTAGGTAGTGTATTGCAAGAGAACGCGCTAGCGGCAAACTTTTCTCTGACTTGATTCACTATTATCGTCACTGCTTATTCCTTATGTCACCTAATAAAATATATCCTATAACCTGGCCAGAGAACATACGTATGTTTAAAAAAAAAGCACGTAAATCGGATAAGTGGTTCTCCAGTGATAAGCATACTAACGGACGGACAGACAGACAGACAGACAGACGGACAGAGAGACATTGCATTTTATATATATTATAGATATTCTCTGCTGCATAATATTGTTCCATATTTAATGGTTTGGACTGTGTATTGCAAGAGAACGCGCTAGCGGCAGACTTTGTCCGACTTCATTTACTATTATTGTGACTGCTCATTCCTTATGCTACCTATCGTAATAAAATATAGCCTATAACCTGGCCAGAGAACATGTGTATGTTTTAAATAAAAAAGTACGTAAATCGGATAAGTGGTTCTTCAGTGATAGGCGCACTAACGGACAGACAGACAGACAGAGATACGTTGCATTTTATATATATTATAGATTACCTACCAGATAAAAGATGTGGAAGGTGTTGTAAAATAATACAAGTATTTTATGGGAACGCAACACTTAATAATAAGTCATGTATTTTATTTAAGGAAATTTGAACAAAAAATAGGTTTACGCACTTCGAAACCATGTTTTTTCTTAAAAATACCTAGCCGTACTACAAGTGGAAAAAATAAACCTTTATGTTTTAGGGCTGTTTACTTTTACTGGTATAGTTGGTGCAGAATGTGAAATTAGAGACGTGTATTAACCTTTATTTCTTTACTACGCAATATTTATTGTATTCAATTATAACAATATTATTTAAATTGCTAATATTGTATTATTATTTTTTTATACAAATCTTTTTTTCGCAAAAAGTTTGCGGTAACCTCTTTTTTGCCTGACGGCTTTAGGGTTTGGAAAGTCAAATTCATGATTTTCATTAGCTTTATGCTTATGTAAGGCTCTAGATGCATTTTTTGTGTATTTATGTCTATTTAATCAATTGTCTAACAATTGTGTTGTCATTGCAATATATTTTCTGGGGTAATTTAGATAGGCTATGAAAAATATTAACCATGTCGTTTTTTGGCTGAAACCTTACATTTTTAGCTGAGTGAATATGGATTTTGTACGTTGTGGCAGGTAACGAGTTTGGGCTTTTTTAGAGTATATTTGATTTTTTCGGATAGACCATAAGTTTATGGCATAGCTACAAATTTTTTAGGTTAACTGAATTTTGTTTTGGTTTTTGGGTGTTATTGTTATAAAGTTTACAAGTTCTCTGTTTAATAATTTTGTTTACTAGTTTTTCTGGGAAATTATTATTTTTAAGAACTTTCCTTACTGTCCTTAAAATATCAGGTCTAAATTCAGTTGAAGTGAAGATTAGAACTCCGTTTGTCAATCCTATTATAACACAGTTTTTGGAAATTTAGGATGGTGTGAATTTTAATTGAGGTATTGACCTGAGGAAGTATTCTTTGTAAATCATTTAGTTTGTAAGTCTTCCCTGTTATGCTGTCGTATTATTATTATTAAACCAAGAGAGTTTATAGTGTTTTGTTTTTCTATTTCTGATGTAAATTTGAGCTTGGGGGAAAACTTAAATATTTGTAAAATACTCTTTATTTTGTTTTCTAGTACAACGACAAGGCAATCATCGACGTACCTTTTGAAAAATAAGACTGGAATGTCGGTGTTGCTTAAGACTTTTTCTTCTAAATATTTCATGACTGGTTGCGCAACTATTTTTTATGGGCATAGGCTACGGGCACGTGCTACGGCCAAATCCTTTGGATATATCAAGTGCAACCGTTATAGGTTTTCCGAAGTATTCGATTGCATTGTTCCAAACATGTGTTACATAAGTTAGAAGATTGCCTGTTGATCTTTGCTTACGAAAGCCATATTGTCGCTAATAATATTGATTCCTCCTAGATATCTTAGAAGATGCTGATTAATAGCCTTTTCAATAACTTTCCATATTATTGAAAGGAGTACAATTGGCTGCTAGTTGGTTGGGAAAGTCTTCTTGCCTTTTTTGGGTATCGTCTGAACTGTAGCGCATTTTCAACAGGAAGGAAATATTCCCTTTCTGTAGGATCGGTTGAAAAGTCTACAGAAAACTGGTATTTGTTCGCTTGCGCAGTTTTTGAGTACTATGGCAGATATTCCGTCAGCGCTAGAAGCTTTTTTGGTGCTATAGCTTCATTATAAGACGTTTTATGATACGTTGTCTAAAGGCAATATCGGGCATCCTTGAATGCATTATGAGAATAGTTGGTGGTGTTTTTCCTTGGAAATCGACAGTAGAATGTGAAGCAACGTCTTGAGCTAACAAGTTGGCTTTCTACACTGGTATAGTTGCAATAGAATTATATGTCTGTGTGATTGGTACTATAGTAGATAGATTTAGTGAAATTTTAATTAACAGCCTTAACAACTGACCAAGTCAACTTGAAATTATTGATGCAAGCCAGAAGACTGTTTTTAATTTTTTCATTGTGTGTCCGGGTACGAAAGATGTTTCGATTACTAACGTTAGAATTTTCACGCCATTGTCGGTGCGCAAAATGTTTAGAAGCAACAGCTTCTTTGCATTTTCGGTCAAACCAAGGCTTACCATTGGTAGGGCAATTATTGATAAAAGTGATTTAAACTACCATGCCAGCCAAAACGACATCGGAAACCTCCTTAGCTCAGTCAGATGGGTTGTCGGATCTAAAAAAAACGTCTAACAAGAGATAGTTCAAAAATATTCCATGTAAATTTCCTTCCTATTTAGCAGATTTGAACCGCTAACTTTTGGACGATTTAGGCGCCTCTCTGTCATTGATCTCTAAAATATTCGATGTTGAAAGCAGTTTATGGTCGGAAGACCCTAACGGCGGATTTACGGTGTCAGTATAAATCTCTGGATTGGTAGTTAAATACAGATCAAGAAGACTGGCTAACTCTCCGCCTCGATTGGAAATCCGTTTTGGTTCATCCATAATCTGAGCAATACCACAACTGATTGGGGATAATTCAGCTTCACGGTCTTGTTCGTAAGTCATATTTGAATAGTTAAGCCAGTTGATATTATGGAAATTGAAATCGCCCATGGTAGTAAATTCAGCACTTGGATAATTAGTCTGTAAATGGTCGATAGTGTCTGCAAGAGAAGCGAAATATTAGTATATGTAGCTTGGTAGTCTATAGACAGAGCAGATCCAGCTTGTGCTTTGTCGAGTTGTTATTTTAACCACATAACATCAACGTTTCGGAAAGTTCCAGACAGAATCTAAAGTTAGGCCTAAACCGGGAATGGAAGTCGTACCCATCTGTCTAATAATTGAGAAAAATCATTTTTATATTGAAAATAGCTGTTAGTTTAAGTTAGGTTTATGGATTCTATAACTTGATTTAAGGTTATATATATTTTCTAATTATTTCATTTTTCTTTTATTCTATTAGTAAAAAGCCATTTGTATAAAAAGATACAACGTCAAATTAAATCAGTTTGTAGTTTTTTGATTTTATTATATTATTGATGAATTATCTAAAATTAAAGGAGTTTTTTGTGTGTTATTTTCATTAAATATTATTTAGAGACAATTACTTAAATATTTCTATAATTTATAAAAAGGAAATTCAATGCATGAAACTATGGGTCTTAATGGGATGTCAGATTTATGTAATTTGGATAAACCGTATATTTTTGATACCACACCATAAATTATAATTAGTTGATTTGCCTTGATTTCGGATCTGAGGTGTTCAGATAAGATTTTTTTTAATTAGACTATTATCCTTCGTTTGATAGTGATTAGTTATCTCGGCTTATCTCCCATTATTTCTCCTTATCTCCCAGTATTTCTCTTTATCTCCCATTATCTTACCATAACTCCCATTATATAGGCTTATTTCGTCTTATCCTCCATTATTTCCCCTTATCTCCCATTATTTCTCCTTAACTCCCATTATTTCTCCTTATCTCCCATTATCTCACTATAACTTCCATTATATAGGCTTATTTCAGCATATCTCCCATTATTTCTCCTTATCTCTTATTTTTTCTCCTTAACTCCCGTTATCTCACCATAATTTCCATTATCTAGGCTTATCTTCCATTATTTCTTCTAATTTCCCATTATTTCTCCTTATCTCTCATTATCTCACCTTATCTCCAATTATCTAAGCCTATGTCGGCTTATCTCCCATTATTTCTTCCTTATTTTGCCCAATAACCCCTTAAAAGTATATATTCGCGTTTCGAAAATCAAGAATTGTATAAAACTAAAAAATTTTGTATTCTATTTAAAAAACATAAATGTTGTGTCATATATGAAAACCGCGATACGTGATTATGAAAATAGTACATGCTACTATGTGTTTTTAACAACAACCAAGAATAATCTCCTATAATACAAACTCTTTCCAGATCATTACAGCTATAACTTGCATTTTGAAAATATTTTTACATTTAATTATAGAAGTTTGTAAATAATTTTCTAATAATAGTGGTTCCTATTGTGTATAATGTTGCGAAGAAGCTGGAAAATCGTCGTGATTTATATCTACTGAAATAAGTCGTCTTAAAGTGACCGCGGATTACAACTTCAGAAAGACGTGCAGAATTCCTCTATTTCAACTTTATAATAGCTTTTATAAAGTACTTAGTTATTGATTTTGAACAAAATTTAAGATTGGAGTAATAAATATTATAAACGGCAATACTTTAGGAGAGCCTGTCAACATATTCTATAAGGCTGTAAAAAGCAACTTTGTATGTCTTACGAAAGTTATATTTGATCCACGTTGTATAATACATCCAGCATAGGACACGTTTTCCAAAACTTAATCACTCTAATTAAAAATACGCGCTAAAATTAAACACTATGTAACTGAAAAATTACTTATATACTCCAGTAAATACCATTATTATTCTATAGAATATTATATTGAACGTTACAGTGTGCAAGTTAGTTTTATGGAGAGTTCAAAAAATTTAAGAATTTTTTTATTCAATTTTGTCCAGCTATAACGTGCTAGTCGTTAACTCGGTGTCCCACGCAATTGACTATTTGTTATAAAGCTAGAAATAAAAATATATATTTTCACTTTTGTAACTCTTCGTATTCATTTTTTTTTTCATTTTTATATATAGGTGCTGGTTTAGTAAATGACAATATATTCATGAAAACGCTACAATAGATATTTCAGCGCCATGCATTTGAACAAGTCATTTCATATGCCTGCTGGAAAGAAATGAGTTCAAAGTTTTTATTGTCCATGAAAACTTTTATACGAAAAAGATGTAAAAACTCTTTCGAGTACTTTTTATTACCATAATATTCTCTGCCATGTAACTATAAATAACTAAGTTCAAATGTAATGTACAAAGTTTTTCTATTAAAAAATATAATGTTCCCTTCAATAATGTCTAAAAATTCTAAAAATTATTATTTTTACCTGTTTCTAAAGCTACTATCTATTATCTTACGTAGTTATCTTCTGAAAGTGACCCATTCGGATGCACACTAAGAAACTCTCTAATTTTTATTATTATTATTGGTAAAAATTGCTAGTATGTATTATATTACTTTCTAACCACCTAATCTTGTAACGACATTGCCAAGCATGATCCATTACACCCTATAGCATAGCCAAAAGAAGTTTGGGTAGGGAAGCATAAGCTCCTCTTGTCCCAACGGATGTAGAAAAAAGCGTTCTATTAGAAACAGACAGAGCTTTTTATCAGAGATACTTTAAAAGTTCCACTGTATAAAGTATTTTTCATTATGTGGAATGTCTTTAGCATTAATTTTTAAATTAAGTGTCGATTAGCACCCCTCTTATAAGCAGTTGCGCGTTTAATGTTTTTTTTTTCTTGAGGTAACGTCCTTTGTGTCCCTATATACCCCGCCCTTAGAACCTGGTCGACCCACTGAATGCACTTAATTTTCAAATTTAGAGAGCTCTTTGATGTTTTTTCTCTCTTACTAGGAGGTGTCTTCATCTCAAAACATATCTTTCAATACTTATAGCATATTTGATAATGTTGAACGCATTCCTTTTCCGTTTCTATACTAGAAAGCTTCGCTTTTTATTAGAATGCTTTTCATGAATGTATTAGGAAAATATCAAATTAATATATGTTTGTCAATAGCTAACAAAAATTCTTCTATGAAAATGTCAAAAATATCAAGACAAATTTGAATTTGAATAAAATTCTGCTTCTTTTTGATTTTTTGTTAATTATCAAATGTTTACAAACTATAATAATATGTTTAAGAAATTGAAAAGTTTTAGAGAGTATGGCGCCCAACGTCTTAGGAAACTTGGCCCCATGTTGGGCGTCAAACTCCCTAGGAAGAAGCAGTTTGGTGTCTCATTTAATAAAATCTGAAAGCGATATAGTGTGGCAATGTTTAAAATTTATATATATTTCCTTTTTTTTATGAGTCTAGCACACGTGCTACAGGGAAGTCCCGAAAGCCCTCCAGGAGCGGCATGTGTGCGGATATAAGTGACATTTGACGTTTTCGTAAATAACTTTAACAGTTAAAGGTCATTAGGCAGTGAATTCAGTAAATACCGAGTTGTCCTTTAGTTCAATATCTACTCTCTTGTAATTAAAAGAAAAAATGTTTTATAAAAATTTAAGGAAACATTCGAGATGTACAATTAAAAAATATT
Organism: Pachyrhynchus sulphureomaculatus; assembly: GCA_019049505.1. Classification (NCBI taxonomy): domain Eukaryota; kingdom Metazoa; phylum Arthropoda; class Insecta; order Coleoptera; family Curculionidae; genus Pachyrhynchus; species Pachyrhynchus sulphureomaculatus. The sequence continues at coordinate 152,846,519 of CM032456.1, forward strand.
TTATTTATAGAAGGTCGCCCAAATATTCGTAATAAAAGAAACATTTTTACTTTCCTTGCTAAAGGAAAATATTATAATCGTGAAAAAATTACACCTCGAGATGTAAAAGGGATCGAAATCAGGTTACAGAGTGACCTAAAAAATGTTAAATCGATTATAGAGCAATTTTCAGAAATACAAACAGTTAACTTGGCCGAAACTTACTTAGCTCTGACAGAATAGATAAGTTATTGCTGTATTTCCCTTACTAAACGGAAGTATTGTATTCGAGAAAAAAATACTCTCCGCTATTTTTGCCTTTCTTTTCGTTTTAGAGTTCTTAGTTCACGTAAAACATATTTTTCCATTTCCGTTGAACTGTTTAACTGTTCGTTTGGTCTGTCAGTCGGTCGATCTGTTGGCACCATAAAAAGCAAGACAGAAATGCAATATTTATATTGTATTTTCTAACAATCTATTATATCAGACGTACTACTTACAGGTTACAAGACCATATTGAGATATTTTGATCACAATAAGGAATCTCGTGCAGTAAGAATAGTCAAAGACATAGTCGAAATAAATCAAACTTAGTGCATCAAGACAACATGATATTTCGAATTTAGAAACCAAGATTTTATGCAAAAAAGAAAAAAAAAAAGAGGGAAATCATTTATACGAATAGTAACCGCTTTAGCAAACTAAGCGTAGATACTGGCAATGTCTACTTTTGCCAATAATGTTTTTCCGAATAATTAAATCATAAAGGTTAAAATGATTTAACCGAACTTTAATAGTCCACAAATCTGAAGTTCAACCTTCCTCTATTCACTTGAAAACAACCAGAAATTAAATGACGAGATGTAAGGTACAACAAAGCCAACAAGAAACTGCCTAAATAATAATTTTAAAAAAAAATATAGGTAAATTATCTATGTAGATATATTGAAATTGCTATTATTACCAACCAACTAGCCTAACAGTGTTGACATTTTGTTTTCTATTTTATCAACACTTAAATAATTATTGATAATTAATATGTTGGCAAAACGGATAAGCCTTTAAATTTTTTTTTTAATTGTGGTATATGGAACTTATATGTTACATCATAGAATTTCCAAATTAATTATTTTATTTAGCTTTTTTGGTAGAAAATACTATTTATTTTGTCAGTTTTTCAATTCTTTTTCTACTCACACATAGGTGATGCCGTTATATAGTTCTGGTCCCAACAACTTTAGTTCGGGCTCCTAAGTTTGCGTATTGCGTATAATTTGAATTGCTCGGCTTAAGGAACAAACAGGAACTCTATACAAATAGGAGGTCGGACTGTGGTCAATATTGTATTAGAAATAACAGCTTTAGAAATTGGTAAAAATAAACTTGTTTTTATAATTCTACGAAACTTTTCGACTATGAAGTATGGTTTCTCCAGGTTATTAGTAGTAATATTTGCATTCATTCTTAAAAGTGGTCCAAAATAGTATGATTGATCATGCAGGAGCAGGGTTGCTCGTTGCGTTACAAAACATATATGTATTTATACGGATTCTATTTTATATTATAACTTAATGGTCTGCAAACGTATTTAGTATTATTTTGAGGGTTATTATATCTTCTTTGTCTCGAGCAAGTTGCGATCATTATTCGGTCAGTATAAGAGGTAACTTAGTTAACTCTCTAAGTTAGATAGAGAGATTATTAAAATGAAAATAAAAACAGAAAAGGTATATTTTCGAAAAAAATTTAGCCTTAGTAAATAGCATTTCAAAAACGTCAGCAAAACAAAAAAATCGGAGAAGTGATTCACGCAGTAGTCACATTGCAACACGTAGTTCTAAAATACATACCGGGTTGTATGTACTTGGTTACACTAAAATATACCACAATCCTAGCAATAGTCTATATTTTAAATAATAGATATTTTATGGAAAGATAACAATCCCAAAATAAAGTTGAAACCAGAAAGAGCTTTAACGATATTTACAACTGAAATCTTACTTTTCTCTCAACATAGTATTTCTGCTAAAGTTGAAAATAGTGAAAAAAAAAATTCCAATGCCTTCACTAAAAAAAACTCAGAAGACAAGGTAGAGCACGATATATAAGAAACAGCTTTTCCGACCTCCTCCCCTACCTGATTAATACCTTATATATTTGACCAATTGAAAATAATAAATAATAGTACACAATTTTCAGATTCCTTGACTCGAAGAACCCTGAAGAGGACATGTCAAACGAGATGTACCTATCTCATAAACTCTATACATATTCAATCAACTGAAAATAATTTGAAATATTACAATTTTCAGATTACTTTACTCCAAAAACCCTCTTATGCCACGATATATAAGAATCAGCCGCGCTAACCCTCTCTACTACCTTATTAGAGCCTTATAGATTCGACCGTAAATGATAATACCGTTCTCGGTCCAAGAATCTTAAAAAGGATCACATGATATATGTGAAGCGATCTATCTATCTGCCTCGCTCACCTCATACGCCCCTTAGATGTACATAAATAATTAAAAATAATAAAAACATAATACAGTTATTAGAATTCTCGACTCTAAAAACCCTGAAAAAAGGTGTAACACTATATATCCGAAGCAATTTCCCTAACATCTTATACCTTTTAACTCATTATCGGTAATTAACTTAAAAGATGTTCATTATAGCAACCAAAATCTAAGAAAAATTGAGAAAATAAACAAAATTTATAGACACCCTTTACCTATATCGATATTGCCCAAAAACCATAGATTCCATTCCTACTTCAAGTATTATATGTGCACCAAATTTGAAATAGGTATCTTTATTTACCAAGAGTCAAATAAAGCGTAGATACGTAGGTAACAGTCATCAGTCAATTTAAAATATGCATTTTATTTATTATTATCATTTATTAACTTTATTATGACAGAAAAACCCTACTTTATTTTCCATTTCTAAAATAAAGCATATTATACTGAAACTTACAAAAATAGAAGTAAAACTGTGGCGTAGCTAGAGGGGACAGGGGGCCAGATGCCCCTTTTTTCAAGAATCACCGCCATCCGGTTATCGATTACCACCCTGGTTCTATACCAGTTTGACCTTTAGTTTTCTCTTTTTCCTTTCTAAAAAACATCCTTTGTGCCTGAATGCTCCCAGTCTCTTAAACCTTATTACACCACTGAACTAAATACCTATAATAAATATTTTACTAAAATATTGCAAATAATCCAACTAAAATCATAAGCATTTTATTTTCCATAATACATATCCATATCTAACATACGGCATAAAGTCAATAATAAATTGATCACCAAAATAGTAAAATAAAGCATCAGATCGTCAAAATGTATACACTATACCTATCAACCACTTGAACAAGCGGAATTTAAACGGGGATACAGCACTTTGGACCATCTTCAAACAATTAGATTACTAGTGGAAGAAGCAAATGAATATAAGGTCATCTTGTGGATAGCAATGGTTGACTACGAAAAAGATATGGGCAGTCCTTAAGGCCTTAAGTAACAGGAGAGTCAACGAAAGATATACAACTCTTCTTGAATACATAGATAAAAATGCCACATCACAATAAGGCTTGAAGAAAAAACAAATAAAATCAAAATTAAAAGAGGATTTAGACAAGGAGACTCGATATCCCCAAAGCTGTTCAGGTAGACTCTAGAAGACATGTTCAAATCGCTGCGGTGGGAAAATAAAGGAATAATAATGGACGGTGAAAGATGAAATCACTTAAGGTTCGCAGATGATGTCACTCTAATCGCCAACATAAAAGAAGAATTACAAGAAATGCTGATGAAATTAAATAACAAGTCTCGAGAAATAAGTCTAAAAATAAACCAAATATTTAAACAACGAAAGTAAAGCCAGGAACTATTAACAGAAGATTAAAGAATAGGAAAGGTAAAAACATTCATATATTTAAGACAAAAAATCGATGTATTAAAAAATAATTTAAAGACTGATTTGGATAGAAGAGTCTCGTTAGCTTGATCTGCATTCGAAAGGTTACAATCTACATTTGGACACCCCAAATACAATAAAAGCTAGAATGTTCGATCAATATGTACTGCCGGTATTAACATATGGCAGTGAAACGTGGGCTTTAAATAAAAGTATAATAAATAAACTCCAGGTAACCCGAAGCGCAACGGAGAGAAAAATGCTAAATATTAGACTCCAAGATCGTATGCCCAACATCGAGATACGAAGAAGATCAAAAGTGATAAATGTAATACAACGAATATGTACGAGGCTGGTTTGAAAAGTCCGTGCAAAGTCCGAGAGATGGCACCACCGGCGCGTATCGAGGTCATGTTTAGTTAGTAGCATCTCTTGAATGAACGCACACCAAGTTTCAGCCATATTAGTCTATTTCTTTGTGTTTGGCATTCGTGTGAATCAAGGAAGTCGAGTGATTTTCAAGAAATGGACGAAAAAGAATTTCGTGTGGTGATTAAACATTACTTTATGAAAGGCAAAACGCCTCAGGAGACTAAAGAGAAGCTTAATAAACATTATGGTGACTCTGCACCTTCGATTAAAACAGTTTATAAGTGGTTTCAAAATTTTCGGACTGGCCATATGGGCACAAGTGACGCTGAACGTTCTGGACGGCCTGTGGAGGTTACGACTCCAGAAATCATTGATCAAATCCATGATATGGTGATGGATGACAGAAGAGTTAAGGTGCGTGGGATTGCTAGTGCTGTGGGCATCTCGACTGAACGGGTATATAATATTTTGCATAAACATATGGACATGAGAAAGCTATCCGCAAGATAGGTGCCGCGATTGCTCACGCTTGACCAAAAACGGAATCGTGTGAAGTGTTGCAAGGATGGTTTGCAGCTGTTCCAGAAGAATCCGGAGGACTTTAAGCGTCGTTTCGTCACTGTAGATGAAACATGGATACATTACTATACTCCTGAGACCAAACAATAATCTAAACAATGGGTTACCAAGGGGGAATCTGCACCAAAAAAGACGAAGACCGTTCCTTCGGCCGGAAAGGTTATGGTGACTGTCTTTTGGGATTCGCAAGGGATAATCCTCATCGACTATCTGGAAAAGGGTAAAACTATTACAGGTGAATATTATTCATCGTTATTGGACCGTTTGAAAACCGAGCTGCAAGAAAAACGCCCGCGATTGGTCCACAAGAAAGTCCTTTTCCATCACGACAACGCACCAGCACACACCTCAGCAGTTGTGGTCGCAAAATTAATGGAAATAGGATTCCAACTCGTTTCACATCCCCCCTATTCTCCAGACTTGGCTCCCTCGGACTGCTATTTGTACCCCAATTTGAAGAAATGGCTGGCGGGACAAAGATTTTATTCAAACGAGGAGGTGATTGCAGACACTAATGGATATTTTGCAGACTTGGACAAATCCTATTATTCGGAAGGGATCAACAAACTAGAACATCGTTGGACGAAGTGTATAAGCCTAAAAGGAGACTATGTCGAAAAATAAAAAAGGTTTACCCCAAACACATAAGTAGTTTTTATTTTTGCACGGACTTTTCAAACCAGCCTCGTATATTCAGATGGAATTGAGCGGAGAATATCGCAAGGGTGAATGATAATAGACAGACACGCCGTATGATTGAATGGAGGCCTGGAGAACATAAAAGATGCAGAAGAAGACCACAGACAAGATAGACAGATGACATAAAAAGATTAACGGGACACGATTGACTACAAAAATCAAACAACAGAGCTCATTGGAGACAACTTGGAGAGGCTTACATCCGACTATGGATAGAATAAGATAATGATGATGATGATGATATAGTATATCCAATCTAATGAAACAAAAAACTAAATATTTTAGAATTTAGCAAACGCAACAATAGAACATCGTATAGTCGTTTTCGAATATTGGCAATATATTGGTTTTATGTATATGAGTTTGCTCTACAGATTTGTAGATTTGTAAACAATAAAAACCTTTATTTTGACAGAAAATAAATTTAAAGAAGTTTAGTTAATTATTTATTTAAAAGTGTATTAACATAAAAGTGCTTATCGAATGAAGGTAAATACACATTTACCAAAAACTCTTATAAGCACTTTACTAACACTACCTACCATATTTTGAATTACAATTATAATCCTTTTTAAACAAAATTAACGTTATACATATGTACGAACATGTAAAAAATAACACAGTTCCTTTTTATCCTTAAAATTTCCATGCATTTTAACGCAATTTGTTTCATAAGCATATTCACTAATGAAGCTTAAAAGGTCTATATGAGAGATCGCTACTTCTATATTTAACTCCCTGACGTCACACGACAGGGACGCTGTGCCGTGTGCGTCCCGACGCATATGACAAATCCGTTGCGAATTCTTGTCGTGAAAATGGATACCTTCCCTCAGTGGCGTATCGATTAAATAATTACCTATTGCTTTTCAATTAATCACCCTTTCTTTAACCAAAAAAAAAATCATGAAAATTCATCTAACTAATGAAAATAATTAAAGCAGCCACGTAGTCAAACGATTACTTAATTTCCCATAAATGACGTTAGTAGTTCACGGTAAGCTCAAAGTTTTTAAACTATGCGAACTATCAGGTCTGGGAAAAAGTTCATGGCGTTTTTTTAGTAAAATTTAACTAGTTTTCTTATAGTGTGAAAATGAATTTATTTAAACCAAATATGCTCCATTATTATCGACAATGTTTCGCTATTTGAAAAACTGAATCAAATGGTTTTCATAGGCTTCTTTTGAAAGCAGCTTAATTCCATTGAGAGAGTTCTGCAGAGATCGGAACAAGTGATAGTCAGAGGGTGCTATGTCTGGACTATACGGTGGATGCATCAAAACTTCCCAACCAAGCTCTCGCAATTTTTGAAGGGTCATCAAAGAAGTGTGTGATCGGGCGTTGTCATGATGGAAGACAACACCTTTCCTATTAATCAATTCGGGCCGTTTTCTTTCAATCGCCTGGCATAATCTCTCTAGTTGTTCACAGTAGAGTTGAAAATCAATCGTCTGACCAACTGGAAGTAGCTCATGGTGGACGATTCCCTTCCAGTCCCACCGCACACCCAGCATCACCTTTTTCGGCGTCAATCCTGGCTTCACGAATGCTTGTGACGGCTCACCATCCCTTGTCCACGATCTTTTCGCTTCCGATTGTCGTACGTAATCCATTTTTCATCACCGGTTATGACGCATCTCAGAAGTGGCTCGATTTCGTTGCGTTTCATCAGCACATCGCAGATGTTAATTCGGTCGATCATGTTTTTGGCGCTTAACTCATGAGGAACCCATACATCGAGCTTCTTTTTGTAGCCAGCTTTGTGTAAATGGTTCAAAACCGTTTTGTGGTCAATGCTTAGCTCCATATCAATATCGACACTGCTGATATGCTTATCTTGCTGGACTTTTTCAAGAATTCATCAGCTTTTTCAGCGATTGAACGACCAGAGCGTGACTCATTTTTCACATCAAAATTACCAGAACGAAAGCGAGCGAACCATTTTCGCGCAGCAGATTTTAATAAAGTACCTTTACCGTACACAGCATAAATTTTTTCACAAGCCTGCGCTGCGATCTGTGTTTCTTGAGTTATTTGCAATTGACACCATCTATCGGGAAAAACGCCACGAACTTTTTCCCAGGCCCAATATTTATACATTGTCCAAACTCTATAAAGTAAGTTTAACGTAACTTAATGAAAAAATAATATAACTACGAAAAATTAACAAAGTCCAAAATTTGAGAAACACAAATATTCTGTTCATCTTTTAAACCATCTCGGGAACCGTTTCGCTGTATGACCACTCATCACCGAGTTAGGATCGACTACGACGGGAACAAAACACTTGAAAAAGTACTTATCACCGTACAAGTGCCATAATAAATAAATAAATAAATAAATAAATAAATATGGTCTTTATTTCCAATTATGAGAGAGAAAATAAAACATCATAAACTAAATAAACAAAATGCTACATTAAATTGGAAAATGCCGAAGGTCAGCTGGGAATGTAAGACCATGAAGGTACAAACATTCCCCCTGTTCTTTACCTTAAGCATCCTAATACTAAAGTTTATAGAATACAATATTTATCTATTAAACTGTGCTAGTATCTTAATAAAACTGTGTAATGTTGTAAGTGTTAGGAAAAAAGAAAAAAAAAGACAAAGAAAATAGAGAATGGCTCATGACACAACTAGAGCAAACAAAAAAAAAAACCTTGATATAAATTAAATTGTTAAACAGACAGGCGAATCACCCCAACATATCCGAGATAAACAATAGAATTCATACAGAGCACAGATACACTCAAGAGCTAGTGATATTCCTTTCTGAAGGAAAATTTACATAAATAAGTACTATATCTTTATATATTTAACAAAATCCTCCTATACGCCGCCTTGAATGACCTAGGATCTAATAGTTTTATATTTTCTGGAATTGAGTTATAAATCTTAGCTATTTGAAAAGAGGACGATCTAAATTTTTCAGTTTTGTGAGCCGGAGGCGTAAGGCGACCTCGAAAACGGACATTCAAATTATGAACATCTGATCTAAAGGTAATTTTTCTATGTAGGTAGGAGGGAACACCCGTTAAGACAATTTTGTGGAATAAACAAGCCGCATGCAAACAACGTCTATCATTCATATTTAACCATCCCAGTTCAAACAATTTGTGTGTTATGTGATTCCTTTTACGAATACCAAATATTAGGCGCAAACATGAATTTTGAAGAACTTGGATACGTCGTCTATCGGATGAGTCCCTAGAATTGTAAATCATCTTCAAATTAAAGTACGCCCGACGTATAACTATGCTCACATGCGATCTGTACCTCAAATAGTAAGGCCTAAATTTCTACATTTGTCATCAATCCGTAACACTTCCCCGTTGATTTTAATATTAATATGTGGTAAGCAACTGCTTCTGAGCCTCTGAGTACCAAAAACCATGACTGTACTTTTTTTTGTATTAATTGATAGGGAGTGGTCACTGGCAGCAGAAACTAGCCCCACCAGATCATCATTGATTTCTCTGACGCATCTGTGAATCTCGTTAGGACGACATATGTGATAAAGCTGGGTATCGTCGGCATACAAGTGTACCTTGCAATACCTCACCCGATGTATTAGTTGTGAAGTGTAAATTGAAAATAATAGAGGTCGAAAAATGGAACCTTGTGGGACACCACAGGTGATTGGTAAAGGTCTCGACTCAATACCGGCGACTCGCACTGATTGACTTCGATTACTTAAAAAACTTTGCAATAATTTCAAACTGCTGTTACTGAGACCAATGTATGTTAGCACAGAACAAAGAAGGCTGTGACTTATTGTATCAAAGGCCTTAGAAAAATCAATGAGGGTTCAAACTGCTAAGCACCCTCCATCGATGCCCCTGAGTATGTCATCAATTACTTCCAAAAGGGCTGTCTCACAGCTATGACCTGGTCTAAATCCCGATTGAAATTTGGGCAAAATGGAGAATTTATCAGTGTGGCCACGGATTTGTGACTCCATGAACCGTCCCAAAATCTTAGAGAGGACGGGAAGAACACTTATGGGCCTTAAGTCTTTGTACTCTTTTGGGCATGCAACTTTAGGCAAAGGTGTAACAATCGCATGTTTCCAATGATCAGGAAACTCACCCGAGAGCAGACAACAGTTCGCTATATGCGTAATAAAGGGTACTATATATGGAGTGGCAAGAAGCAAAAGCTTTATACTTAACCCGTCAACGCCCACCGCATTAGTCTTTATGGAATACAACAGTTTAATCACATCCTCTTCAGCAACCATATGAAAATCAAAATTTTCTACCCCAGGCTTTTTATTGTTTTGATACCAATTAATCTGTTCAGGATTTGGACTCAGCTTAGCGATTCCATTAATAAAATAGTCATTTATATTATCAGGATCGGAAAGTGATGAAGGAATATCCGGTTTTCCTTTTCTAAGATTTAACATATCTAGTTCCCTCCAAATTTTATTAACTCCACCAGTATTAAGTTTTTGGGAAAAGTAGGCTTTTTTCTCTCTAATAAAATCAGATTCAACGAATTGTATCTCTAGCAGGTGAAAACCCAAAAAACAGAAGTACTCGTCCTCCTTGGTTCAAATACAGTATAAGGTCGGCAGCGAAATCACTTCATATGTAGTCAAAATTGCTAAATTATCCCTCAGGCAGCATAGTAAATGACAGGATCAATGCCCAGTACACACACGAAATAATATAGCATAGTTCTTACCAGGCATACATGCAATTTGTTGTATTGGATTGCGTCATATCAAATACATACATAAAATTGTCGTTATATAATAGAAAATTTGTTTTCCATTAAACTTCATAGTGTAAAGAATTACCTTCCACACTCTCGTTTTTATAATTACTTTTTCCATATTTTCTCGGCATCCATCTTTTCCAGATCAAACTTTTATAGTATATAGATTCTGTGCATTTTTCTTCAGAAAAGAAAAGATTCGCGTGTACGGAAACATTCTCCTCTGAAATAAACTTTTAACGAAAATTTTTCTCTAAAATTTTTTATATTACATAAAAGCTTCATATAATATGTATAGCTGTACTTTTTTCCAGTAAATAGGAAAAATAAATTTAATTTAGTCTCGTTTTCAGCAATAAAAACATAAAAATGAGGTTTCTTGAGTAAGTCCTGTATGGAAAATAAAGTCTGTTTATTATATTATTTTAAAAAAAAACAGTTTCTTTATATCCATTGTTGTGGAAAGAGGAAAACTCCGAAATGCGAACAAAGATTGTTGGAGTTAATAAATTAGTTTTCTAAGAAAATTTTCATTCATATTTATATATACAGTCTGTCAAGTAAGAACGTGTCCACGATAATTCATTTTTGGTAGATGCGATTCTAGCGATTCAACGAAAAATTGATAGAAGAAACCTTTGTCTACGCATTTTAGTAAAAATATTAGTCGATTTCGAACTTTCGTCGAATTCACGTAAACTTTAAAATGGGTCACTTGTTTGCGTGTCGGTTCGAGGCATTCCTTCTGTGTTCTCATTCAAAGGGGCCTAAAACGATACATTCTGCTGCCGCTAAATATATTAAAAAGTCATCTTCGTGCTCATGATGTCAAATTCCAAAGCACGTTAAAGAATCCTTTGCTAGGCGAACATCACGTCGAGAACCAGCTCGCTTGGGCTCACAATCGCCAAACGCCCTATGAACCCTATTGAAAAAGGTTGGCCCCTTGTAAAGAGAAAGCTCAGACGAAAGACTCTGAGGACATTGTCTCACAAGATTCGAAAAATTTGCAGAGATGCCAGGCGATTATTGATGCAGGAGGCAATTGGAGAACTTACTAAGGTACTTGCGCCGTTGTTAGCACACCAAAGAATGCATTGATGGAAAAAAAAAATGTTCTCGAAACACCTCTTTTCAAGAATACATGTTCTTACTTGACAGACTGTATATGTACATATTATATTTATATATATATATATATATATATATATATATATATATATATATATATATATATATACATATATATATATATATATATATATATATATATATATATATATATATATATATATATATATATATATATATATATATATATATATATATGTATATATATATATATATATATATATATATATATATATATATATATATATATATATATATATCTATATATATATACATATATATATATATATATATATATATATATATATATATATATATATATATATATATATATATATATATATATATATGTATATATATATATTTATATATATATATTTATATATATATATATATTTATATATATATATATATATATATATATATATATATATATATATATATATATATATGGGTCGTTCTTTTTAAACTGGACCCCCCCCCCCCCACCAAGCCAAGCGGCTTGCGTGGGCTCAAATTAAAGCTTAAAGACTCTAGTTTCGAAAGCCGTTGGACGATTTTGAAAAAAATATATTGTGCATCTACAAAGGAGACTTCCCAAAAAAATTATTAAGTGTGAAAAACAAAATAGGTAGAATGGCATTCTGTTATAACCTCACTATACTATTATCTTCGTTTTCAAAAAACAAAGAAATGATCCTCCTGGATTTTTTTTGGAAGTCCCGATCGAGAGTTACAACAGATTTTGTTGCTGCAAAGATTCAAAATTGGAAAAATCGCTTCAAAAATCTAAAGAAATTTATACGTATTCCTCTAGCAAAACAAAACTTTTTTGTTCTATGAACCTGGATTCTAAAGTGCGTTACTTTCGAGAAAAAAGTTCTGAATACATTTTTTTCATTTTTTTTCGAAAGCAGCGCACTCGAATATATAGAAATTATAGGAAAAAGTGATTTGTTATTCAATAAGGAAGCTAAACCAGTAACAGAAATATAAAAAAAATTATTCCTTTACATGTTTGACTAATAATACTCTTTTTATGAAAAGATATTCTATCTCCAAAAAAGGAGTCGAGTTAATAGAAGTACCAGGAAATAGTAGATATACTTCCATAGAACAATTTGAGCAATAATAATTTTAAGCAGATCTCAATTTTAGTGTTCCGTACGGAACACTTATAAGATCACTTCGGTGTCTGTCCGTCTGTCCGTCTGTCTGTCCGTCTGTCCGTCTGTCCGTCTGTCCGTCTGTTCGTCTGTTCGTCTGTCCGTCTGTCCGTCTGTCCGTCTGTCCGTCTGTCCGTCTGTCCGTCTGTCCGTCTGTCCGTCTGTCCGTCTGTCCGTCTGTCCGTCTGTCTGTCCGTCTGTCACACCCGCTTTTCTATGAAACTATTTGTCATAGAAAGTTGAAATTTGGTAGTAATATAGGAATTGATGGCCATGCAGTTTTGAAAGTTAAATTTTGACTTAAGGGGTTAGTTTTGGGGGGTGAAATCGGAAGTGAAAAAAAAAATTTTTTACTAGGTAATCGAGTGTGGTGTCAAATGAAAGCTTGTGAAAACACGAGTAAAAAATATATATATGATGTAATACTTGCACTTACTTTTCTTTGTATTATTTTTAAAAAATTGCGAAAAATCGCTGTCCACCCGCCTTATCTCGGAAAGTACTTATCAAAAAATTTTGAAAAAATTCTGGAATATTCTCCACGGGGTGTAAATTGAACGAAAATTATCACGAGTGCATTATCTGTAATAATTTATCTGGTATATAAAAAAAACAGAAATTTCAAGGTCATCAATGTTCAGTAAAGATTGGAAATAAACTTGGTTGAAAACTTATTTGAGGTGTGTTTTGTGAAGTCACTGATCATTTTATATCACCGTAACATAAATTTTGACTTAAGGGATTCGTTTGGAGGGGTAAAATCGGAAGTGAAAAAAAAATTTTTTTACTAGGTCATCGAGTGTGGTGTCAAATAAAAGCTTGTGAAAACACGAGTAAAAAATATATATATAATTTAATACTTGCGCACACGTTTCTTCGTATTACTTTTAAAAAATCGTGAAAAATCGCTGTCCCCTACCTTATCTCGAAAAGTACTGATCAAAAAATTTTGAAAAAATCCTGGAATATTCTCCACGGGGTATAAATTGAACGAAAATTATCATTACCTTTAATAATTTATCTGGTATAGAAAAAAAAACAAAATTTCAAGGTCACCAGTTTGCAGTAAAGATTGGAAGCAAACTTTATTGAAAACTCATTTGGGGTGTGTTTTGTGAAGTCACTGATCATTTTATACCACCCTAACAAAATTTTCTATTTTAAAAACAATCGTACGGAACACTAATTGTCCAAGTTCAACTTGCACTTGACCGGTTTTTTTTTTTCAGATTTAATCATTTATAGGGTCTTTTAATTCCTATTACAGTAATACCCCGCTTAGCGCGACCCCGTTACGCGCGGTTTCACTATAACGCGAATTTCAAATTTCGCGCTCATGTAGTCATTAACTTCTCTATGGTCGCGGGGGGATCCCCGCTTTCTCTGAATATTCTCTTTGAAGAATTGGGAATTCCCTGTCCTTCGACTTTGTTCTATGGGGATTTCCTCGTTCGTTTCGTGTGTTCATTTGTTCCGTAATGTTAGTTCGGTCGGCTGGCAGTTTTGTTTTAATATTTATTGGAGATACATACATACATAATTTAACCCTACGTTAAAAATGCCGCCTGTAAAGAAAAAAGAGCGTAAAAGCGTCACTTTGGAATTGAAGATGAAAGTGTTAAGAAGAATGGAAAATGGAGGCAAAGCAACAATTGTTGGGAGAGATTTTGGACTCTCAGAATCGACTGTGAGAACGATTTATAAAAATCGGGAAAAAATTAAAATCTCCAGCGAAGGTTCAACACCTATAAGTGCAACAAAACTTTCTCGTTCGAGATCATCTATCTTAGAAAGAATGGAGAAATTACTGTCAGTCTGGATCGAAGATTTGAATAAGAAGAACACACCACTAAGTCAAGATCTCATATGCACAAAAGCAAAATCTTTGTATGAGATGCTGAAAACAAAAGAAGGAGAAGGGAGTGCCACTCCGACTTTTGCTGCCAGCAGAGGCTGGTTCCATCGGTTCAAGCAGCGTTCTAATCTTCACAATATCCACATAACAGGCGAGGCGGCCAGCGCGGACATTCAAGCTGCAGCTGAGTTTCCAGACAAGTTTCAAGACTTCGTTAGACGAGAGAAAATTCCTGCTTGTCTCATCTTCAATGTTGATGAGACCGCACTTTACTGGAAAAAAATGCCATCTCGAACATTCATTTCTAAGGAAGAACGTCAAGCCAGTGGTTTCAAAGCTGCGAAAGATCGACTAACACTTCTGCTGGGTGGTAATGCCACTGGTGATTTCAAACTGAAACCTTTACTAGTGTACCATTCAGAAACACCCCGTGCAATGCGAGGCACAGACAAGACAAGTCTACCAGTTGTGTGGCGATCAAACAGAAAGGCGTGGGTTACACGGGAAATTTTTCAAGAATGGTATTCTAATAGTTTTTGCCCATCAGTCAAATCATACTGTGACAGAAATGGGCTTGAACCTAAAGTTATATTACTCTTAGACAATGCCCCAGGACATCCAACCTCACTTGATACGCCCAGAGACTTAAAAGTGTACGTAAAGTTCCTTCCACCAAACACTACGTCAATATTACAACCTATGGACCAGGGAGCAATAGCAAACTTCAAAGCTTATTACCATCGCCGCACTTTTAGCCAACTAATTCATGAAACTGACGGGGAAGGAAGACAGTCTATGCGAGAGTGGTGGAAGTCATACAACATTATGAAGTCTATTCACAACATAGAAGAGGCTTGGAAGGAAGTTAAAATGAGTTGTATGAATGGGGTGTGGCGTAATCTTTGGCCAGATGTAATGGAAGCACCTAGAAGAATTGTCCAGATGCAGAGACAAGTGCTTGAAGACATTGCTGCAATGATTGAGGGGTCTGAACTTGAAGATGTCACGGCAGAAGATCTCGTAGAACTTGTAGCAACGCACGACGATCCTATTAGCAATGAAGATCTGATCGAGTTACAGAATAATCCTATCTACGATGAGGAAGAACAAGTAGAAGAGAAAGTTTTATCTTCAGGGGAAATACAAAATGCACTTTCAAAAATTTATTCAGGTTTGGACATATTGCAGAGTATAGACAATAATGATGACCGTGTCTTGACCGTGTGTCAAACAATTAAAAACAGTGTTGGGTGTTATGAACGTATTTTACAAGAACGTAAACAAAACGTTACCCAAAAGACAATAGATGTATTTTTCCGTAAAAAATAAGAGTATGTATTGCATAAAGTGTTCTTAGAATTAAAGTGATTGATTAAAATGATTTGTATTTTTTTGTATTAAATTTTGACTATGTTTAATCATAAACCTCGATATACGCGAATTTCAGTTAACGCGATTTTTTTTCGGAACGTATCCCTCGCGTAAAGCGGGGTATTACTGTATTTATTATTATGTTATTTATTACTGCATTGTCATTTTCTTTTTAATATTCGTTAAATAGTATTTTTAAATGTTTCCATATTAATTTTAATCAAAAGATATTAATAAACATAGTGCCGATTAAATTACACTTGCTGGTGTATGTCAGAAATAATTATATATCAAAAGTGACAATATGTAATACACAATTTAAAAAACTATTAAACTTTGGCTCATGTAATTTAAAGGTAAAATAAGGTAACTCATAATTCATAATAATTGTTGTTTATCTTAAAAATAAGAGACTAACTACTTTTGTTATTTCTAGATTACAATATTGTCTTATTTTTTTACATACACTTTATTAATTTTACTTGATATGAATTTATCAACCTGTTTCGACTAAATTTATGTCGATATATCCCTGTTTGATTCTCAATGCAAGACTTCATACAAATACGATTAAAAAAGAAAAAAGAGCAAAGTATAAAGAGAAAAACTTGTAAGAACACCAGGATACTTTTCTTTACATAAACAATTATAAAATAGTGTCGTCCTAAGAACATTGATAGACTCATCAGTAAGAAAAAATTTCTCGCAAGATAAATGCATATATACAGCCACATAAAATCTTGGCTTCTACCATCTTTCTTCGGTCTAAGATAGACACCACTGTTTCTTACTGGTGAGTCCACCAGTGCTCTCAATCGCATATACTCGTATTTTATAATTATTTATGTATAGAAAATTATTCTTGTATTTTTACAAATCTTTATCTTTATACTTTTGCTTTATACTTTGCATAAACTCCTACTGCTTTTTTTAATCCAAAAAATCCCTTATTATTTTTGTATGAAGTCTAGCATTGAAAAATAAACAGGGTTATATTAACATCAATTTGGTCCGAACAGGTCGATAAATTCATTTCAAATTAAAGTTTAAAAAAAAAAAATTATCGGGCGATAGATTCATTTTTAAACATGTTATATTTTACTATGTTTACAAAATTTTTATAAAATCTCCTGTAATTTCAAATATATAACCCGCGGAAATCTGGGTCATGAAATACACTGCTTTCGAAAAAAGACGAAAAAAATGCACTCAGATTTATTTTCTCAAAAGCAACGCACTTTAGAATCCTGACTCATAAAACAAGAAAATTTTATTTTGCAATGAAAAATATTTTTAGATGTTTTCAGGCGATTTTTCGAATTTTGAATTTTTGCACCAACGAAACCTGTTATAACTCGCGATCGGGACAAATTTTGGCTTGGTGGGGGGTCCGGTGTAAAAAGAATGATCCATATATATATATATATATATATATATATATATATATATATATATATTATATATATATATATATATATATATGTATATATATATATATATATATATATATATATATATATATATATATATATATATATATATATATATATATAAATATATATATATATATATATATATATATATATATATATATATATGTATATACAGTAATACCCCGCTTTACGCGAGGGATACGTTCCGAAAAAAATCGCGTTAACTGAAATTCGCGTATATCGAGGTTTATGATTAAACATAGTCAAAATTTAATACAAAAAAATACAAATCATTTTAATCAATCACTTTAATTCTAAGAACACTTTATGCAATACATACTCTTATTTTTTACGGAAAAATACATCTATTGTCTTTTGGGTAACGTTTTGTTTACGTTCTTGTAAAATACGTTCATAACACCCAACACTGTTTTTAATTGTTTGACACACGGTCAAGACACGGTCATCATTATTGTCTATACTCTGCAATATGTTCAAAAACCTGAATAAATTTTTGAAAGTGCATTTTGTATTTCCCCTGAAGATAAAACTTTCTCTTCTACTTGTTCTTCCTCATCGTAGATAGGATTATTCTGTAACTCGATCAGATCTTCATTGCTAATAGGATCGTCGTGCGTTGCTACAAGTTCTACGAGATCTTCTACCGTGACATCTTCAAGTTCAGACCCCTCAATCATTGCAGCAATGTCTTCAAGCACTTGTCTCTGCATCTGGACAATTCTTCTAGGTGCTTCCACTACATCTGGCCAAAGATTACGCCACACCCCATTCATACAACTCATTTTAACTTCCTTCCAAGCCTCTTCTATGTTGTGAATAGACTTCATAATGTTTTGTATGACTTCCACCACTCTCGCATAGACTGTCTTCCTTCCCCGTCAGTTTCATGAATTAGTTGGCTAAAAGTGCGGCGATGGTAATAAGCTTTGAAGTTTGCTATTGCTCCCTGGTCCATAGGTTGTAATATTGACGTAGTGTTTGGTGGAAGGAACTTTACGTACACTTTTAAGTCTCTGGGCGTATCAAGTGAGGTTGGATGTCCTGGGGCATTGTCTAAGAGTAATATAACTTTAGGTTCAAGCCCATTTCTGTCACAGTATGATTTGACTGATGGGCAAAAACTATTAGAATACCATTCTTGAAAAATTTCCCGTGTAACCCACGCCTTTCTGTTTGATCGCCACACAACTGGTAGACTTGTCTTGTCTGTGCCTCGCATTGCACGGGGTGTTTCTGAATGGTACACTAGTAAAGATTTCAGTTTGAAATCACCAGTGGCATTACCACCCAGCAGAAGTGTTAGTCGATCTTTCGCAGCTTTGAAACCACTGGCTTGACGTTCTTCCTTAGAAATGAATGTTCGAGATGGCATTTTTTTCCAGTAAAGTGCGGTCTCATCAACATTGAAGATGAGACAAGCAGGAATTTTCTCTCGTCTAACGAAGTCTTGAAACTTGTCTGGAAACTCAGCTGCAGCTTGAATGTCCGCGCTGGCCGCCTCGCCTGTTATGTGGATATTGTGAAGATTAGAACGCTGCTTGAACCGATGGAACCAGCCTCTGCTGGCAGCAAAAGTCGGAGTGGCACTCCCTTCTCCTTCTTTTGTTTTCAGCATCTCATACAAAGATTTTGCTTTTGTGCATATGAGATCTTGACTTAGTGGTGTGTTCTTCTTATTCAAATCTTCGATCCAGACTGACAGTAATTTCTCCATTCTTTCTAAGATAGATGATCTCGAACGAGAAAGTTTTGTTGCACTTATAGGTGTTGAACCTTCGCTGGAGATTTTAATTTTTTCCCGATTTTTATAAATCGTTCTCACAGTCGATTCTGAGAGTCCAAAATCTCTCCCAACAATTGTTGCTTTGCCTCCATTTTCCATTCTTCTTACCACTTTCATCTTCAATTCCAAAGTGACGCTTTTACGCTCTTTTTTCTTTACAGGCGGCATTTTTAACGTAGGGTTAAATTATGTATGTATGTATCTCCAATAAATATTAAAACAAAACTGCCAGCCGACCGAACTAACATTACGGAACAAATGAACACACGAAACGAACGAGGAAATCCCCATAGAACAAAGTCGAAGGACAGGGAATTCCCAATTCTTCAAAGAGAATATTCAGAGAAAGCGGGGATCCCCCCCGCGACCATAGAGAAGTTAATGACTACATGAGCGCGAAATTTGAAATTCGCGTTATAGTGAAACCGCGCGTAACGGGGTCGCGCTAAGCGGGGTATTACTGTATATATATATATATATATATATATATATATATATATATATATATATATATATATATATATATATATATATTGTATTTTTTTATCACTTTTTTAACGTCAGTTTATTTTAAATATCAGAAAATTACATAGAAATGGAGGGCTATGTGTTTCATGACTTAAACGTGAAAAAATGCAGAAATCACGGAGAGTAATTTTTTCACTAATACAATCCCCCCCCTTTAACTTTCTGACCACCGATTATTTTAGTATTTATTTTTAGTTAATATACATGCCGTTACCCAAAAACAAGTACATTCGGGTTAAGTTTTTATGAGCTTTTAATCTTAGAGTTCATTAGTGGACAGCCCTGTTTGCGTACTTAATCAATAACCTGTGTAATATGATTTACCATTAGTCAATAAGATACCATCGAATGCGACAAGAAATTTATACCAAATTAAATAAATGTATTATTATTTACTTTATTCTGATTTACCACAGCGTAAGGGCTAAAGGGCCCTAGGGCTTTTTTAGAAGCTTAGGTAGTCAGGTAGACAATAAAAGCCTCAGTCAGTGGATACTATTTTAGGAAATGGCTATTTTGAATGCACTACTCCGTCACCAGAAAGAACTTTTGAACGGTCGTTAGAGTGTGTCGCTGAAGACTTTGACTGACCAAGTTCCACAAACAATTGCTCTGAGTTAAAGTTGCTGATTGCAGATGTCCTAAAATAAAAGTATGCTGCGATCTGAAGAGGAATTCGTTTTGCTACTACGAGCTAATGAACGCTATTCTCCTGGAATGTAATACCCAAGGGTTAACAGATCAAAGAAAAATTTAATTCTTTATTAGGAAAGGAGTGTACGCCCTCGAAATTTCAATTTTAGTGACCTAAATCTATGAATTAAGTAACAAGGATGAGTAGATTTGAGCCTCCAAAAAAAAACTATATATTATTATCCAAATTGTAACCAAAGCGTTTTTCGTTTTGAACTAACATATTCTTTCATCCATTATAATTCACATGACTAAAACTAAAATAAGCAAAATGTCTAAAAAGTTGTAAAGAAGTTTTCTTTTGTGGACACAGCACTTGCAAGTAATTAACATACCTAAATGGCTACAATTTGTGCGTGCGTGGAAGGTCTTATTCAGCGGAAAACATAAAGCTGGGCAGTTATTTCCGGAGATGAGGTGCTGCACTTAAAAGAGTTCCTGAAGAGGATGGTACGAGTAATGTCAAGCTGAACTGTATACTACTTTTATGTATGAGCGCGTATTTCTAGCATGCATCTCACTAGAAGGAATCAAGTTCGCAACTTTTTTCGACGTTCCACAGAATAAAGGTTTATACTGAGTTTCGACTTTCTAGTACGAAATGATACTCAGAACTTTTGGGATAGTCGTTATGTCATGAATCCAAGATGGTCCTGGATCGAGTAAAGATATTTTTGTCCTGCTAAATAACTGGCTCGAGAAAACTTTTATTAAAAATTTTTGGTCTACCATGATTGAAATTTTCAAATAAAAACAAATAACTTTTATTAATTATTTTAATGTTTGTTAAACAAAAATATTTTAATGTTTTGTTAAACAAAAATATTTTAATGTTTTGTTAAACAAAAACTGCTTAGAAAGCTTTTTATCTGGTTTCAAGTTTCCAAAAACATACACTAAACTTGAATCCTTTCTGTTCAATATAAGCTTTGATTTTTCGCTACAATAGATAATAAAGAATAGTAGAGTACATTATCAGAAAGTTTTCTCGTATAAAGTAAACAAACAGACTAAACGCACTGGATAAAACTAAGTTAAAATAAATAAAACCGCCCAAGTGCAAGTAGGACTTGCGCAATTACTGTTCTGTACGGTGGTTGCTTTTAAAATAAAAAAAAAATTATTAGCCTAAATGAGTTTTCAATAAAGTTTGTTTCCGATCTTTGTTGAAACCTTAAAAGTTTTGTTTTTTTTATATACCAGATTAATTATCAAAGATCATGGTAATTTTCGTTCAATCTACACCTTGTGGAGAAGAATTTTTTCAAAATTTTTTGATCAGTACTTTTCGAGATAGGGGAGGGGGCAGTGATTTTTGTCAATTTTTAAAAAGTAAAACAAAGAAAAACATGCGCAAGTAGTACATCAGATATATTTTAGAACTCGTATATATACAAGCTTTCAATTGACACCCTAGTCGATGACCTGGTAAAAACGTTTTTTCACTTCCGATTTTACCCACAAAAACTAACCCCTTAATTCAAAATTTATCTTTGAAAACTACACGGCTCTGTTGGGGCCATCAGTTGCTGTAGTATTAGTGTCAAATTTCAACTTTTTATGTCAAATAGTTTCGGAGACAATAGGATTTAACAGACAGATGGACAGACACCGAAGTGATCTTATAAGTGTTCCGTAAGGAACACTAAAAAAAAATAAAAGTTCCCATCAATACGAAAATTTAGAAGGGTTCAACCTCTTGAACAAAACAACGTCTGTCGGTATGAGTGTGTATGTACATATGTGTGTCCAAGAATAACTAATTACAGATAACCAAAATATTATTAACATCAATGAAACAGAGATCTGAAAATAAAACCGCTATGCAAAATTACTTAGGAAAGGTGAGTTTGCGTAATGGTTTACTGGTTTCATCCGGTCGATGCAAAATCTCAAGTGATTTTACAGTCTTCTTCTTCTTAGTGTGCCTTATCTTCTAAAGGCGTTGGCGATCATATATGCCCATCTAATTTTATCTATTGTCGCTCTAAACAGTTCAGTAGATGTCATGTTTGTCCACTGTCGTAAGTTCTTCAACCAGGAGTTGCGGCGCCTTCCTGGTCCTCGCTTGCTGATCATTTTTCCTTCAATTATAAGTTGCAGGAACATACTTTTTGGCTTCTCATAATATGGCCAAAGTAAGTGCTATTTCTTTCTTTAACAGCTGAATTCAATTCTCGTTCTTTTCCCATCCGGTCAAGTATTTCCAACTTTGTGGTATGCTCTGTCTTGTTTTTACGTTTAGTTGGCAGTTACAGAGTATGCTGCATATTTTATTAAAGGAGCTTAGTGTTTTTTCAATTCTTGAGCCTATTTCAATAGAGTGGTCCCAATCTTCACTAATTACGCTTCCTAAGTACGTTATTTTTGTTACCCTTTCAAGTGTTTGATGATGTACTTTAATATTTATGTTTGTATTAGGATTCTTACTGACCACCATTGTTTTTGTTTTGTTCGTATTCAGTTTCATTCCATATTCCTCACATGCATCGACAATTCCATTCATGAGTCTTTGTAGGCCTTCTTCACTGTCCGCTAGAATGACAGTATCATCAGCGTAGCGGAGGTTATTTACACACACACACACCATTAATTGTAATTCCATCTTTTTTATCTGAAAGTGCTTTATTAAAGATTTCCTTCGAATAGACATTGAATAACAGGGGTGTCAAAATACAACCCTGACATACGCTTTTCTTTATTTTTATTTCTGCGGACATGGACATTTACAATCAGGTACTTAAATTTCGACAATTTTTTTACTGATTTAATCTTATTATTTTGTGATGAACGATTTGATATTGATCTTTTCCTGAACATTATAAATGTTTTTAAAAGTTCTCTGTTATATTTTATTAAATTATTTGTAATTTTTAATTATGTCACACTGTATTTATTAATTAAAACTTTTTCTTTAACAATTACATTAACCGCTGAAAATAACTGTGTGTTTTTAAAATAACTAATGACTGTAGCCTAAAAATACACACTTCATATCATGTTATCTTTATCTATCCATAAATAGTTAGTGCTCTTACTCGTCTATCGTCACAAATTGTCAATTGCTTCAATTTTGTTTCATGTTATGAATTAAATTAAATAACAAGACCTATATCTTTGCTGCCATGTATATGTTAAATTTTAAGAAACTTTCCTTAAACTTTCTAAATACAATTTTCTGTAGAATAAATATTTGTCGCTTCTCTTTTAGTTTCTCCAACTTCTTTTTTTTTTAATCTGTTTCGGCAGTATACTCTGAAGGTTAAAGTGATCTGCTGTAACCTAATAAGGCTAAAGTTTAAACAGAATACAATCCGCATAAACACATATTTTGTATACCAATACTAAGTCATCTTCTCAATTATGTAAATGAAGTGGCACGCGTAGGGTAAGTTAAAATCTGGTAAAAATAGTTTTTCATCAAATTCGGTTTAATTATTAGTTCAGTCAGTTAGATTAGTTATATAACTTCTAAGTAATCGACCCGACCTTATACTGAATTGCTTAGCATCAAGCAAATTGCTTAGGGGCAACTATTTCTTGTTTAATAATATTTAGGAACCTTTCATCTAGTTAATCCTTACTAAGCAAGTTCCTAGAGTCGTACATGTTCTCAAATCTTCTGTACAGTGTGGAAGCTTGGACTCTTACAGCTGCAATGGAAAAAAGGGTCCAGGAATTCGACATGTGGTTGTATAGACGGATACTCCGAATATCATGGATCGACTATGTCACTAACGAAGAGATTACCTGCAGAATGGCTTGCCAGCCATAGCTCCCCAAACAGAGGAAGCTCGAATATTTTGGACATATAATCAAAAGCCCTGCATAATATCGACCATTACAACACAAGTATCCAGGGCAAGGTTGACAGCAAGAGAGGTCCCGGCAAAACAAGGATTTCTTGGCTGGCTAATCTAAAAAAATCTTTTGGAGTCAATTCCACAAAGCTTTTTAGAACAGCAGACAATAAAGTCAGCATCTCCATTATGATAGCCAACATCGGGACCGGATAAGGCAGAGAAAAAGAAGCAGAAGCAAGTTCCTATCTTTCTTCGCTTCACTCATGTAGTAAATAAAATTCATCCAGTAATTTCATGAAAGTATTCTTTATTTATAAAAGTCAATATCTTCGTCTAAAGTCTAATCGCCATTGCGATGGGAAGCTACTTCGTCAGAATCTTTTCTATCGCTTTTATTATCTTTTGGTCGTGGTGTAGTCGGTGAAAGAAATTCCAAATCTTCTCGAGAAAATGATATTCTGTTGGTTTTAAATACGGGACGTAAATACGAAAGTAGTGAGTCCAAAACGACTAATAATCTCAATATTACATCCATGTTGCATCATGTCTAGCAGGTGTTTCTAATTTTGGATAATACTTAGTTTCTGCTTTCTTAAACAAAGACTTACTCGTTGCTTGCTTTTTTTAGGTACTTTGAGTTATATTTTTATGCAAGATATTTGGCTTTCACGAACATTGAGTCAGCTTCCTTTGAGACCGGGCCGTTCGAGAAATTTACTTAACTGCTTGAAAACTACAGAAGCATCGCTTTTACCACCAGACATTAGATTAATTTTAGCAACAAGCATCAATTCTGAATCAGATTCTCGTTTTCTTAATTATTGTATTTTTAGCTCTTAATCTGATTACTACTTTCTTCAAAATCCTGGTACGGTGGTAACTTCATAAAAACGAAACCCATTTTGATGAATTAATGTTCTTTAGGTTTGATGCTTCTGTCCATTAATTTTTGGATTGCACTTACAATACTTCAACTCACCGGAATCAAAACAGCATTAGAAATATATTGGTTATTTGTATGTGAGTATAACTCCAGAATGAAAAATCCAATTTATGTAAAATATAATTTACTTTAGCATATAGGTACATCATCTGATCAGCCTATCCTTTATACTTCATTAGGATTTATTCCGAAACAAAGAAAGTATTATAAAAATAATAAGGAAGAATTTTCTTCCCAAAATTATTCAGACTTTGCATATTGTGACTTTTTTTATGTTCTTTATTAATTTAATGTTGCAAATCGTTTAATCCAGACAGGTGGAGCCGCGGGTAAAAATTAATATTTTATATCATCATTAAGAAGTTTTACCTTTAATTTTTCAAAAATTCGCAGAAATCCTAAATCATTTTTTTTCATATAACCTTTGATCCTTCATTATAGCAAATAATAATGAGTAGTACAGTACTATGAGTATTGATACTTAGATATTCTAAACCACTTCCCATTGTCAAAAACAAATGTAGTTGCAACGGGTATTAGATTGAGATTTAGTAAATAGGTACACAAAATTGGATGGTCCAGATTTTAGTTTGCTAGATGAAGAGAATTTTTAAAGTAGATATAACCGACAAAAATTGTATATTTAGTAAAATTCAAATAACGATAGTTGATAAAGTACTTCTTTTTTTAAATGAATGTCGGCTAAAGAAATTTACGACGGCATACTTAAGGGGTAAATCCACTCCACGTCCCAAGAAATAAGGCTAATTTCGGGAATTTTTCTCAAAAATATAATAAAAGCAGTCGACAATTTATTTTAAGTACTTTATTAATCAAAAATTTTTTTTTCGCCTTTTTTAATTCAAAATGGCCGCTCCAAAATCCAAAATGACAAGGCACCTTTTATGCAAGGCCTGAAATGAGCGAAGCAATTGCTACCGTAGATTTCAATCTAGAACAAAGACCCAAAAAATGTTCGTTAATATATGCCAAAAACTAGTGGATACCGTACGGAAATTTGAAAATATCGTTGAATTGAAGGAATAATGTCCTTCCAACGTCACTATCAAATATTAGATTGTAGATTTCAAGATAAGAGGGACCGACATCAGTGATGAATACTGTGCTGGAAGACAAGTTTCTGTGTCTACCCGAAAAAATATTGAGGCTATGCACGAAATAATTTTTGACAAATTGGACTGAAATGTATAGCAAAGGCTCTCAATATTTTTATACGAAAGTATTTTTCACACATTACATTCTGATTTGAGTATGAGAAAATTATCAGCTAAATGGACCCCCGACCAAAAAGGATTAAGAGTCATAACATCTAACTTTTTGGATCGAATGGTAACTATGGTTACAACATAGGTCCATCATAGGAGCCAAAAACCAAGAACTAGTCGAAGAAGTGGAAACATGCTCGCTCACATCGCCCTAAGAAGTTTCGCTTACAGAAATCAGCAGAAAAAGGTCTAGCTTCCGTTGTTGAAGACAAGAAAAGAGAAGAGAGATACGGTAAAACAAGGTGTAGAGAATTTTATACTTCATTATTAACTAAACCTCACCAAAGAATTGCGGAAACACGTCGAGGAAAATAGTTTAAAGGGGTACTGTTTTTGCAACCCAGGGCACCTGCTCACAAATCGCTGTATGTTCTACAAAAAACAAACGAATTAGATTTTGAACTAGTTGATCCTCTCCCATATTCTAATGATTTATCTCCTAGGACTATTACCGATTCGCCACACTAAAAAAACATTTGGAAGGCCATTCTCAATCCTAACTAAGTGTATAAACTTGAAAGAAGATTACGTTGAATAAACATTTTTTTTTAAAATTTTCTCTCTATACTAAGTCAGAAACTTATCAACACGCCCACGTATATTTACCAAATACCGTTTCCGTCTAAAGTAAACAAACAGATATTAGCTATACAGATTGGATAAAACGGAGTTAATAAAAAACAGAATAAAACGAAAATTTCCCATCGATATGAAACTTTAAAAGAGTTCAACCCAAGGAATAAAAGTGTCATTGTATAAAGGTTTTGAAACTGGAATAACATTTTCTTTTGAATTTCTAAGCAATTTAATAAAAGCAAAATATTTTATAAAATCGTCTCGCTAACCATTCTCATACGCTTGGCAAAATTCCATCCTTGAGAGATGTAAAACACTTTGAATGTTTCACTGAAAATAGCTCCATGTGGTATTTCTTTAAATAACTGTGATGGTTTTTTCAAAGTATTTAAGTATGTTTGTTTCATTTTCTTTTTGTGTCATTGTCTCTATACCTTTGTTAGACTTTTCGACTTTTCGTTGTCGCTTTAGCATCATTTTAAATTGTAGACCAGTTTTTAAATATCACATCAGTACTAAAACGTTTATTGACATACAAGTATCATGGTTGTTAAAATCTTATTAAAGGTAAGAAATTAGTGTGAATTAATTTATGTGACATGCCCAAATCATCTTTGTGTGTGAATTAGCTTTTGAATTCTATTATTTTAAAAGACAGCGTGGAAATTAATTTGCCTGACTGGTGCTGCAGAAGTTATAGAAACCATTTTTTTTTTAGATTTCTTTATTATTAGGTTCTTTATTCAATGTACAATGATTCAAATGAATTACTTACTCGAGTAAAAGCCTTTTAAAAGTTTTGTATTCTCTTGAAAGCGCATCGTTTTAATTTTATTTTAATTTTTGGGAATAATTAAATATTACAAAGTGTTGAATTAGGTAAATATGGTGAATGATTTATCACAAATACTTTATTTCGATTTACAGTCGAAAATTAAGGAACAACCGGTTGAATGTGACTTGTTGCATTAGCGTCCATCTGGATCAGAATATATCAAACACGACCATTTCTACCCATGAAAGGTTTCAGTACTGTCAAATACTAGTTATCATTGACTGCGTCTTCAGTTGGCAGAAATTTACGATAAATCTCTTACTATCGTTGAAAGTAATCAATATTGTTTTAAATTTTATTACTTTTATTTACTTTTTTCTTTGTACTACAGTAATGATTATGACTGCCTCGTCACCAGTAATATTTTAGTTTGGAATTGAAGAAGTTCAGATTGTTTCTCGAGACTTTTGGAATCCTGAACTGTCAAAATTTTTTTATTATCATCAAGTGTATGAAACAAATGTTGTTTTTCTTTTTTTGCCTAAATCCTCGATTAAAATTATTCGAATTACTTTCCCATCGATAATTCTTCTTTTATCTTTCGATAATTCTAGTATTCGAATTGATACTGGTCTTTCCGTTTGGTTATTGACTTCAAGCTGTTCTTTTTCACCCAAAAAACGTTAATACCATTTAAAAATTTGAATTTTTTATAAATAATTATTAGCCTACTTTCATTTTGTATATTTCTGTCACACTTATGAGAAGTTTTTGCTTTTTATTCATGTTATAACTCCTACAATAAAGTTTATTGATTGGAAAATAAAATATTGCATCTCAGTTATTTGCAAATATTTCGCACTTAAATTTAAAATAAATCGGGAAAGTTTAAAGCTTCAAAATTACATATAACATTTGTAGAGAACGCGACTAGTTTATGATGTATTGTCGTACTGTGTATATACTGTTTCATTTAACGAAATTTTTCTTTTAAAATTTTTATATGTATATAAATATAAATATATATATATATATATATATATATATATATATATATATATATATATATATATATATATATATATATACATATACATACATATATGTATATATATACCGGAAAACATTATCAAAAAATTATTCAGTGGGAATAAATCCTCACCTGATATTTCTTTAAATAATTGTCAGAGTTTTTTGTCTTATTTTTCTTCTTATAACATTTGCCTTTGCCAGTTTTTGCTTCCGCATGATTTAAAACTTAGTTAGATACTTAAATATCACGTAAGTACTAAACTGTCTATTAACCTAGGTAACTCAAAGTTGCCAGCAAGTCAGAAACTCCTTTCCATATTTTGTTTTCTCTTTTTTTTCAAATTTTACTAATTAGCATCCTTCTTCTTTATTTAAAATTGATCCTCGACTACATTAACTAAACAATGCACTCATATACTAGTAACCTGGAAAAATTGGACAGCTTATTTTATTCGGATATGTTCTTAATTATGTATTTGAGATTTTTATTATATATATATATATATATATATATTAGAGTTGTAGCCAAGAAGAAGCATATGCTCTCTCAACTCCTGTAGAAGTAGAATATAGTGCCTTCTCAGAAATAGGGATTTTTTAATTTTAATTAGAGTTTTGAAAGTTCCATTTAATGAGAGTTTCTTTTTATAAAAAATATTCACCGTTTCCATCGATTATTAATAGGGTTTAGCTTTTAATCTTTCACTCGATGAAAGATCTCCACCCTTTTTCCATCGATTTTAAGTTTATTACATTAGAAAATATCTACGCTTTCGGCGTTCCAGTGTAAGAGTTTTTTTTTCATCAAGAAGTTTCGCCCCCGGTTGTCTGTTAGCTTTCTCACCTTAATAAGCAGCTTCATCATTAGTGTTCTCCGTTTTTCTTAAATAAATTCCTAATAATAAATAATAAATTCCTCGCACCTAGCTACGCCACTAATATTGTTGATTCAGACTAATGTTCAAGCAATTCTAAAAAATAATCTTCCTTGTGTTTTGCTGCGTAACCCGTCAAAACCTGTAACCGCAAATAAGGTAACTGTTAGGCTTAAAGTATTATTTTAAGAACAAAATACCAAAGGAAGTCCTTTTATACTCCTTAAATAACCTTTGCTACATTTATTTTCTGACATATTATGATAACAAGAACCTAATCACATTTACTGTAACTACTAAGTTCTAAATGGCATGTTACAAATATAAGAATTAAGTGTTTTTATTTGAGGATCACGTACAAAAAAGGTCTCGCTAAAAGCCAGTATTTCCTTTAGTACCTTCGTTACTAAAACACCCTTTGTTTTTTTTTTTATTTGTCCTACGTTGACCGGCGAAACATCTTCACCTTATAGTAAGATTGACAGTTTTACTTTGGAACAATAAAAAGGTTTCAAGCCTAATGATTTATACGAAGTTCATAAAAGTTTCATTACTGAATATTGTAGGGTTAAAGATTAGATTAATTGCTAAATACCATATACTCTTTTATATATCATTCTGAAGACCGATAGGAGGAGCGTACGTATCTCTCTGCTACCTCTTTGTAATATCATCCCAAAAAAATTAATTTTAATAATTTTACGCGTAAAAAATAACACATTTGGGGAACAAACTTCAAACAGAAATTAAATTAAAAAACAAATAATAGCACCTTGTTATTGTAAACAACACATTTCACCTGGTTAATTTAAACCTCAAAACCTGAATAAACACAAAGACCATATTAGAAGCAAAAATACGCATAAATTGGGTTATTATTAACCCAAAAGATATTCGGCTGTTTATTAATACAGGCGAAAATAGCACCTACCTACTCGTCGTAAAGCTTAAAATAACGTTTATAATGCGATTAAAGTTAAAAACTGTAAAATTGGCAAATGTTATTTTGGGAAAAAGGACGTTTATGGACTATGAGTGATACAAAATTCGTCGACAAATCGTGAAGTAATAATTTATAAAGTACTCTAATATTGAAGTAAAAGATTAAGGTCAGTGAAGAGATGGAACCCACAACCTGAGTATGCGCGCTTGTACTTTACCAACTATCCCAACACCAACATGTGTTTTGCCTGCTAGTCAGACATCTGTTGTGTCGCCTCCCCCACCACAATTGAGAATCAATTTTCAATATTCTCAACGTCACGCCACGCCATCAATAATGACGAACAGTCTAAGGTGGCTCTAAAAATATAATTACGTGGCTACATCTAGAAAAATATTTTGAAATCGATAAATAGATACCTGTAACAAAAAAAATAAAAATCTCAACATGTCAAACATTAACTATGTTGAATGAGCATTCACAAAAAAAAAAATACTGCAAATATATCGAAAACATCAAATCAGATTTGTTGTTTAGTTAATTTAATTTTATTCTTGATTATAATATAATTTTCTTTGCGCATAACGCATATTCTTGTTTCACTAAGCCTCTAGCTATATTGTGAAACGCACAATGTAGAAACAAAACATATGGGCTTTGATAGTTGACTGACACTCATGTTTATATTCCGCTGAGGTATGTTATCTTTTTCTTCGTTCTTTCTGGCACATTACAACTTAAATAAGGTGGTAAGGAATTAACTGGGTAAATTGCGCAACCAAATCTTTTCATAAAATTTGCAACTATGTTCAGATTTGTTAAAAAATCTCCAGGAATTCCTTTGTCAACCTGTGGCTTGTAATTTGCCTGTTAGCTTGTAATTGGGGCTTGGTAAAGGCCGCGTATGCCTTTAATACTGGATTGCCATTAGCCAGAGATATATACACTGGCGAGCAAAAAAAACCACCTTAAACGATTTTGTTTTATTTAACACCGATCCTTGAATTTAATTTTCAAACAGTGGTATTATTTTTGGTATCATTAGAATGCTCTTTCCAATAATACCAAAAACGTTTGGATTTTAAAAAACTTTTACTAATTAAAACAGTTTTGCTTAATAGAACCGTTGAGCAACGTACTCTTTGAGCGCTATTCATCTCTATAAAACACATGTAACTGCATTTTCCTATCATTCCTTTATCGGAACTTGAGCCGTCAACATGTCTGCTATACCTGCTCACTAATTACGTCATTCCCCTATTGCAAGAAGGGCATACGTGTAGTCGCTGAGCCAGTCAGCTGTCTTCAGAGTCTACAGATGTTACTAAGAGACTAGCGCCTTTACACGGAGACCAGGATTAGGAAGAAGAAGGTGTACTTCGAAGCGAGACGACCGCTTCATTGTCAACACATATCTAAAAAAATTGTCACTTGACCGGCGTTGAAGTCCAGCAGCAGCTCCGACAAGTTCGTGGTCGGGCTGTCAGTCATTGGGCAGTCAGAAAAAGACGTAAGAAGCTAACCTAACTCTGAAGAGACCAAGTACGACTCAGATTTACCCGAGAACATGTCAACTGGACCTTAGAGCAATGGCGCTCCGTTTTATTCTCCAAAGAGTCCCGAATGTACCTACATGGCAATGATGGAAAAAGACGAGTCTAAAGGAGGCCTGGGAAGCGCTATGCACGACAATGCGAGGCCACATGCTGACGCATCGGTGCGGCAATACCTGACGGAAGTGGGATCTGTACGGAAGTGGGAATACCTACATTAGACTGGCCTGCGCAGAGCCTTGACCTCAATCCAATCGAGCACATGTGGGATGAACTCAAAAGAAGGGTTCGAGCCTAAAAAGCAGCTCCTGCGTCGCTGAGGGACTTAAAGGTTGCGACGGTGGAAGAGTGGGGAAGAATCCTACAGACAGTGGTGAAAAAGCTCACCCGCTGCATGAAAAACCCGTTGGAAGCAGTAATAAGGGCTAGGAGGGGTAATACAACAAATTGCTTTTGGTTTTTTTTTCGATAAATTTAATTGTTAAACTGAAAATTTGTATAATTTTTCCTTTCTCTTAGCTTTGTTTTCAATCCTTGTTCTTGTTTTCCCTTTCAATCATTTTAATCAGTAAAAAGCATGAAGTATGCTATGGAATTTGGCATCATTAGAAAGAGAATAGAATAGGCTTTCAAATGATACTAAAATCCGTAAAAATATATGAACACTAAATTCTAGGATCTATGTTAAATGAAGCCAAATAGTTTGAGTCGATTTTTTCACTATTATAATCAAGTATTGATTTTTGCTCTGCTCTCCGTCGACCATAATTCTGCTGATGAGTTATCATACGATAGATTACACATCCCGAGACGATTCGTCAGATGAGAGAAAGAACAAACTAATAATGGCCCAAATAAGGACATTGCATAATTATGGCAGGGGATATCGAGGATTAACGCTTCATATATGTGACGCTACATAATGATTATTTTATCAATTGTAATATATTATAATTAATATCCTGAGTACACTTAGAACCATTGATAATGCATGCACAAATTTTACGCAATATATATAACCTTCTAAGCCTTCAACTAAATGTTTATAAAATTAAGAATTTTATTATAACACTCGAAGATTACATATGCACGTAGCATGTACTACACAAACATGTAAGTAGTGTCCATAAATTTATATAAAATTTTATTATTCCCAAGAACAATAAAATATGTAAGTAACGATTTACTATGCGACCTGACAAACGAATGAGAAAATTGAAATAAACCAGAAATAACGGTCAAGTTCTTTACTGGCGTTATATTATACGAGTACATAAACGACACAAATATTTATATAAAACTGACCTATTTAAATAATACATGGTGCATTTATCAGATAGAAACATAGATAACTAATTTTAATCTGATCAATCACTTTGGAATTTTTTTTGAAGTACAGTTCCACTATTTGTATAGTAAATATAGCTACATAAAGCATACCTGATAATTTAAATAAAATAATAATTAGTATGAAATATAAAAACTGATCCTCTTCAGGTGTAAATGTGTAAGTTATTATTTTGAAACAAGACCTTCCTTTAATCCCCAACAGCACCAACAAGACTAAAAGACCGCCGCGGGTCTTAGACAACAGTCTCAAATAGGTAGCACTGTGTAGGTGTAAACATGAAATACCATGAATTATCGGCTAATTTATAAATTGTAGAATGTAAATACACATTAGATATTATTATAAAAAGGTTTGTAAGACGCATTAAAATATTAAAACTTTAATCAACTTTAAGTCATAGTATATATGCCATTTAAATAAAGTTCTCTTTTTAATTTTTCTAGATAAAAATATACTTGTGTAAAGTTCCATGGAAAATTAAGTTAATTTTTCCTCCACTTTATCATGTAGTTTTTCGTAGTATGTTTAATAGTACCTAACCCACCTAATTTTTCAAGTCAAAAACGTATTAAATAACGTCCCTTTTACTACCAATGTAAAAATAATTTTCAACACAGTTATTGTTTAAGCGCCTGGCTGTATAAGATAGTGCACTAGAAATATAACAGGCATTACTCAAGATTATACATTTTTTTCACCTTTCTCGCCACAGGGCACGAGTAAATCAGTCCTTGACCGATGACGTAGAAAACAATAAATTACTTTTTTTCTTTGGTCTTTGCTAAATCCCCTTACTTAACCACTAATTTATCAATATTATAAAGATATATGATGCTATTTTTGGGAATATATCTTAAGAAACGACAAAGCACGCACTTTATTTAATATTTGGGACTTCTTGCTTCGTAAGTGATATATCTGACACAAGATTTGTAGTTATTAGGCATCTATAAATGTATCCCATAAAAATTTTAATTTTAAAATATTTATAGTAAAAACATAAATTGATTAATGAAAAAAACAAGATTTTATATCAAACCATACATTAACTTCTTACCAATATATACAATTTACGTTTCTGGTACTCTTCTAAGCAGTGCTCGGCATCTTGTTTCAGTAATCGCTGCCATTATTTGCCGACTATTTTATTTTAATTATTTCAGAGAGTACAGTTGGTGACTTTAAACTCTGAGATATCCCTATAAGAAAAATCGATAGACGTCCAATTTTTCAAGGAACTGCCAAAGATATGTTTGAGATCTCTGATGTCGCATTATCCAGCTGAAATTGGGTTCTTTGGTACAATGCAATGTTCCTGTTTATATTGATCTTTGTTTTTTAAAGTTAAACATCTAATAGTGGAATTAGTACTCCATTATTACCTATGCGTTTCGCTCTTAAACTAAAAGTTTTGGCGTTTCACAGAGTATGGTGATAATGTTTCTTGGATACCCACACTTTAGGGTGTAAGCCTTTTAAATCGCTCCTACTAATGCTGTGTATTTGCGATTAGCCTCTTACCTAAACCGATGAGCCCTGATATGGAGAGAAACATATATGTACTAGTTTAATGTTTCATAGATGGCACGCGCGGATCGAGAGTACTATAGACGATTAAAATTTTTAAAGATATCCCCATCTAAAACCAGGCAAAATTCTTATAATGCAAAAACAATATAATATTTCGTTCCCTTAACTCAAAAAACACTAACTAATACGTACAGTGCAATAAATTCGAAATCACCTTTCTAACTACCTCCCTCACCTCTTGTACTTTGCATAATTATATATAGTAACTAAATACATGTGCTTACAATTTGATCAATATCGCAATCAAAAACCTGGAAGAATTTCCTTAATATTATTGAAACTATACAATATTTGACCAGTCTTCCATCCTTTCTTATATTATAATTGAAAGTAATGAAAAAATAACTTAATTTTTAGATTCCTCCACTCCACGAATCCCGAAAAAGATCTATAACACCCTGTTTAGGAAACAATAGTATTAACCCCCTTTTAACAGTAACATATGTTATTGTTAATAATATGCTCAAAATTTGTCCAGTACATCCACTAAAAAAACTTATATATATATATATATATATATATATATATATATATATATATATATATATATATATATATATATATATAAATATATATATATATATATATATATATATATATATATATATATATATATATATATATATATATATATATATATATATATATATATATATATATATATATATATACACATATATATATATATATATATATACATATATATATATATATATATATATATATATATATATATATACATATTTATATATATATATATATATATATATATATATATATATATATATTTATATGTGTATATATATATATATATATATATATATATATATATATATATATATATATATATATATGTATATATACATATATATATATATATATATATATATATATATATATATACCTGTAGCGCTAATAAAAGCCAGCAACATATGCCAAAAACCACCTATTTCACGCCCCTTTGTAATATTTCCAAAAAATTATAATTTGTTTGCTCTCTTAATATAGAATTGACGATAAAATCTCAACTCTAAAAACCCGAGAAACGAAACACAACATGATGAATTTAACACCAACCTCTCTCACCTACTTAGCTGCCACTTATACGATAATAAATTTCAATTAGTTTGTTTTGTGAATATATCCAGCCAAAAGGAACAAAAGGGCAAATATCGCTAGTAAAGACAAATGTACCGATGCCCACCTCTTTTTCCTATTACCCATACAGTAATAGCTATTAAATAGTATAAGTTTCGTTATTACTTCATCTGAGACTGGAAATAATTAAAAACAGCTACGCCACGCCGTTCGATTTTCTCGATATCGATAGTACTCAAAATAACATACAGCGTGATATACATTTGACTTTACTCTTTATGTATATAAATATGTATAAATTATGGTTCGAATTGGATTATTTTGTAAACCAGAGGAAAGGAAGAAGACATGATGTCAGTAGAAATATCTCAATATAAATTGATCCCACCTCTTTCATTACTTTCTTCTAAAGCGATATAGCTCATTCAAAAATATCCTTCTTATTGTCAATACTAAACAAACCAACGGATTGACTGAGAAATATTAAAAACTATGGATTTTGAATATTTAGTACTGTTACCGCGCAAAAACTATCAGAAAGTTTTCGAAAATGAACACGGAATTGATGATAGAGACATCAGAATAATAAAAGAACTATGAGCTAAAGTCCTTATTAATAGTGATATCTCGGCAGATACCTAACAAGAGATGAGGAAATGACGGAGAGGATTGGCAATAAAAAACAAACTTTACGAACAGCTGAACCCACTTATGGCTATGGTAGTATCAAAACGTGGTTACCTAAAGCTAAAACGCTGATCCGAATTGAATGTCTTGAATTATGATACTTCGTAGAATAGTATGTATTCTCTGAACCGCCCACATATCAAAACAAGGACGTTTTAGACAGAATCGGCATAGAAAAAAAGTTATAACATGAGGTTTCGTAATTAGGGTATATATTGAGCAAAAAATGATACTCCATGGGAAGAATGAATGAATCAGTGACTGCATACATACCAAAAATTTCGAGGGATAATTTCTTCATGAATACGTCAATCATACAACTCATAAATAGGATGTGTCATAATACCATTCCTTAGAGGATTAGAAAAATACTTTTTCCAACAGAAAACTTTTAGTTATACGAGAGAGGATCGAAAAAAGTCTTTTAAAAACGAGGTAAATAACATTTTTTGCAAAAATAAAAATGTATTTCTCATCATAATCTCCATTAAGCACAATACATTTGGTCCAGCGAGATTTTTTATTCCCTTAGAAAAAAAGATATTTCGAACTAGGCTAATACTCGTTTACAGCACAAATAACCTTTTCATTCGACAAAAATTTCTTCATCCAAGCCAATTTTTGAGGTTTAGAATTAAAAAAAGTCACTTGGGGCCAAATTTAGGGAATTAAGTGGGTGGAGAACTATTACGAAACCCAGCTGGTGCACTTTTGCTATTGCAACGGCTGATATGTGAACAAACGCATTATCCTGGTAAAGGACCACGTTCTTGCGCGCTAATCTTGGTCGCCTCTGCTTCAACTCACCATGTAAACGGTCTAATAACGTTACGTAATAAAAGACAGTCACTGTTTTACCCTTTTCCAAATAGTCAATCGTTAGTTGCCATCAATTTTCCCGCCGATAAAACCGTTTTCGCTTTTTTGGTGCACATCTGCCTTTGGCAATCCAATGTTTTGACTACCATTTTGTCTCCGGGGTGTAATGGTGGATCCACGCCAGACGTGCTTCGATTTAGGCTGCAACTTTTCCAAACATGATTCCGTACTTCCTCGTGCGTCTTTAATCTGGAGTCGACAAATGCGACACCGACCGCGCACCCAGCATTTTTTTTAGAACTTCATGTAGAACATTATGTACTCGTTCATATGAGATGCTTATCGTCTCAGCAACCTCACGAAGGTCAATGCGACGATCTTCCATCACGATACCGTCAATTTTATCGACCATTTCTTCAGAAGAAACCTCGGACGTCCTGAATGTGCAGCATCTGCAGCGCCCACATTTGAATTTATTTATCCAATAATAAACGAACTTAAATGCTGGCGCAGATTATCCATCAACTTTCTTCAGTTTAGTTTCCATCTGGGCAGCAACCCACTTTTTTAAACAAAAATGTTTTTCCACTGCTTGATACTCGGCTTTATCCATTTCTACAAAACGTGTAACACCGAGCACGTACGATAGCTGCCAACAAACAACTGCGTGTTGCATCTGTTTGAAACTTTGAACCCAACCGTTACAAGAATCATGCTTACCAACAGTCATGTCACTTAACAAAACTTCTCTCCATTTCGTAGAAATTTGTCAGACATATCAATACACCCTCGTCGATGATATATGATAGTACAAGAACTACAACATATACGATATACTATGCAGAAATAAATTAAATGGTTTACACAAACAAAAAAAGAAAAAAAAAAAAACAATAACCAAGTATCTTAACTTTCCCAATTTGAAAAAAAATAAAAAACCTGTCTCGAAACCTCCCAGCAGCAGTAATACTGTCTTGAAATTCCCCCTTAAAACAGAATTCCTCGTAAAAATTTCCCATTATCGCCCTGCCTATCAAGAGCGTGACCTTCTTTCCGTGGAACCGTTTTCTCTTAACGTATCTTTTCAAATCCACCAATTAGATTCGAACATTCAGTAGCACCCTCCCAGCACCCTTTGTATTATCTAGTAAAACCAATTAAGTTTTGTAAACCCAGCAACTAAGTGGTCATGTAGTTAACAATATAATAATATCTACTTAAGAACTTTTAAAATAAGTGATAACAAAATCTTTTACTACTTTGTTTTGTTACTCAAATTTTACCCATAGAGCAAAAATACAAAGTTCAACATCTTCCTTATGGTTAATATTAGAATAATCATGAAAAAAAACAATTTTAGCCTCTATTGCAAACGATAATTAGCGGCGATATTGCTTAAATTCGCTTTCTTAAGGGATTATTTATCGTAAATCGTAAAAGGCCAGCCCATACTAGGGTTTTCAACACTTATACAAGAAATATTTAGTTAGAAATTCTGCTACAATACAAATTAACATATTATGACGAAGAAGCGGCGGATATAGGCTGATAATGATGCGGACGTTTCAATACATGCTCCAGACCCTAATATGTCAAGTAAATATTAACTAAGGTTATAAAATTTCGCCTTCGCCTAAAGCATGTAAGTAAGGAAGGATTTAAAAATATTAATAATAAAGTTTAATAATATATTAATGAATTTACATAGAATAAAAGCATACTTGCAAGCGAATATATATATATATATATATATATATATATATATATATATATATATATATATATATATATATATATATATATATATATATATATATATATATATATATATATATATATATATATATATATATATATATATATATATATATATATATATATATATATGTATATAACAAGTAGGCTAAAAAGTTTTTGGTCTGATACATAGATGTAGCCCTTTTCAAAAAATATATATGATTTTTAAGAAGTACCAACCTTCAGACGATACGTGTGAAAATTTCATGACATTTCGACGATTACGACTACTTTTGATATTTTCAAAACAATGGAAAAATCGAATTTCGTGTGTTCATTAAACACTGTTTTTTTGATGGGAAAAAGTACCGTTCAAGCAAAGCAATGGCTTGATAAGTGTGACGGAGACCCTGCACCTGAAAAAAATCACTCATCATTTACTAGTATGCTGAATTTAAACACGGTCGTACAGACAGAAATGCTACTGAATGCTCTGGACGCCCAAATGAGATGGTTACACCGGAAAACATCAAAAAAATCCACAAAATTGTTTTGGATGACCGCTAAGTGAAATTGCGTGAGATAGATACTCTAAAGATATCGAAAGAACGTGTTGGTCATATTTTGCATGAACATTTGGGCATAAGAAAGCTCTGTTCGAAATGGGTACCGCGTTTGCTCACGGTGGACCAAAAACAACAACGTGCTGATAATTCTGAGCGCTGTTTGGACCTGTTTAAGCGCAATAAAAAGGATTTTTCATGCGATATGGATGAAACATAGATCCACCATTACACATCGAAATCAAATCGGCAGTCAGCTGAGTGGACAGCAGCCTTTGAAAGCCGCCCGAAGCAACCAAAGACACAGTCGTCTGGGAAGGTTTTGGCCTCTGTATTTTGGGATGTGCATGGAATAATTTTCATCGACTATGCTAAGAAGGGAAAAATCATCAATAACGAATATTATATGAAGTTATTGGTGCGTTTGAAAGCAGAAATTGCAAAGAAAAGGACAAGAAAAAAGTGCTCTTTCATCAATCAAGACAACACACCGTGTCACAAGTCAATGGTTACGATGACAAAATTGCATGAATTGAAGTTCGAATTGCTTCCTCATCCACCGTATTCTCCAGATTTGGCCCTGAGCCACTATTATCGATTCACAGACCTCAAAAAATGCTCGCGGAAAAGAGATTTGGTTCCATTGAAGAAGTTATCGCCAAAACTGAGACCTATTTTGAAGGCAAAGACAAATCCTTCTACAAGAAAGGTATAGAATTGTTAGAAAATCATTGGAGTGATCGTATCGCTCTTGAAGGAGACTATGTTGATGAATAAAGTCGAATTTTGCAAAAAAATGTGTTTTAAGTAGCTAGACCAAAAATTTTTTATATTTAAATAAAAAATTCTGTTTAACAAAGTTAAAAGTTGCATGCATTTGTCTCCCACACAATTATTATTATATGACTAGTCTTAAAG
Organism: Pachyrhynchus sulphureomaculatus; assembly: GCA_019049505.1. NCBI lineage: Eukaryota > Metazoa > Arthropoda > Insecta > Coleoptera > Curculionidae > Pachyrhynchus > Pachyrhynchus sulphureomaculatus. The sequence goes on from CM032456.1 coordinate 152,887,323, forward strand.
CTAGTCATTTCATAAAATCAACTAAATTTCACTTAAAAATATTAAAATACTTTATATTATAGTAAAGATTTAAATCAGTCAGTCAAAAATAACATATTATTTTAAAAGTGAAAATAATAAATTATAAATACTTTCTGCATGTGTTTGTTGAATCAAACGCTAACTCATTTTTATATATTCTTCTTTTTCCTCTTTTTTGCAACCTTTATATAGTCTTCACCCATTTTAGATTAGATATTATCATAAAATTTTAAGGGACCAAAATCCCTTCCAGGATCAACTACCAATAATTTCAGGTTCAGAGAAATAAAATATGTAGTGATAAATTTTGAACAATATAGACGAAAACGCATGGAAATTTAGCCATTTTCCCAGGTTTAGGGATAATCGGTTTTCAGCAAACACGAGCTGTTTGTATTATTTGAAAGCGTTTTGGTTCACCACTATTAATATGTATTCTATTCTGCATTGTTTACCTTTAATTCCAATTGGTTTTCTTTGGTTAGGAAATTAATTCATAATCATTTTATTACCGGCAAAGGACATAATGTCATTAGAAAGATACTTTCGTATTTGAGTATATATCTAAGTACAAAGTTTTTTTTTGTAAGCATTGCATACGTGTCGGTTGGGAAATTATTTTATAGCTATTTTATTACCGGCAAAGGACATAACGTCATTAGAAAGATACTTTCGGTAATTGCCTGTATTTGAGTATATATCTAAGTACAAAAGTTTTTTTGTAAGTATTGCATACGTGTCGGTTGGGAAATTATTTTAGCTATTTTATTACCGGCAAAGGACATAGTGTCATTAGAAAACACACACAGTTTTTTTTTTTCGTAAGCATTGCATACGTGTCGCAGGGAAATCCCTAGAGCGCTACAAGACTGACGGGTGTGTGGAAAAAGCTATTTACTTGGTCTTGAATTCTTGCAAAATTTACTCGGTGGGAAACACAGTACTGGTCAAATAATTTCAAAGAGATGAAGTTGGTAAAACAAGGGCGAAATAGAGTGAGAATATAATTCAGTTAAAAAAAAATGGAATATTTTGATATAAATAAATATCGTCTTTATTAAGATATGAATACATGTGATGTAAGTACATATTACTCACACACATCGTGCGGTAGAAAAGGCGAGATTGGTTACTCTTACGTCTAACCTCCTTAACACACAACGCGCTTACAAACAAAAATCAAAAAACAATTATAGACTAACAGTAAAACCTAATTAATAATCGAGAAGAGACATTAAAATGCAAATAAACTACATCTGAGAATTCTGCTTATTCAACAGCTCTTCCATATATAATCGACGAAGTTGGCCAATAATGCACATTCTCAGATCTGGATTCATGGTATTGTATATATTTACTGCATTATACGTAAAACTGCGTTGAAATAAGGCAGTGCGATGCTGAGGCATAGTCCTGCGATCAGGCCGTCTAATATACCTATTATTTACAAAATTTCGGGACATTAGCTTCTCCCTTAAATAAATTGGAACTAAAGTTCTTAAGAGCCTAATTTAAAATGTTATGAAGTGTAGTTCTATAGTATTTGCAAAATTTAACCATTTTAACTCATTTATTTTTTAAGATACATGATCATATTTCCTCAAATGGAATATACACCTACAACAACTATTCTGTACATACTGCAATCGTCTCCTTGAGAGCGAATCCAAGCAAGAAAAGTACACAATATTACAATAATGAAATGAAGACAAAGCCAAAGACTCACAATTTTTTCCTCTTCTTAAAAGTAAGGATAAAACGATTTGCATATAAAGCCTTCATTTTTGTAGTATCCTAATATGTTCCCTGAATCTGAGATGTGTATCAATGCAAAGACCCAAATTCTTGGCACAGTCAGAAAACAGCAAGTTTCGATAAACTAGCCTCAGTTTCAAAGCCATGCTCATGGTTGGTCGCCGATTTTCCTTTAAAAACAATAAAACTTGCGTCTTGTCTGGATTTACCCTCAAATTATGTTCATCCGAGTAAGCTGACAAAGCCATGAGATCCTGATTTAAATTTTCAGCTGCAAACTCAGGATCTGATGGTTCAAAGAAATGAAGCAACTGTGTGTCATTAGTATACGACTAAACCAATGAATATGCAGCAGTTTGGAATATATCAAAAGTATATATGAGAAACAGAAGAGGCCCCTAGTATTGGACCCTGAGGCACTCCTGAGATAATTTGTTGAACAAACATCATTCATTTACACCTTCTGCCGTCTACCCAACAAATAGCTATGAAAAACGTATAAGGTGCCTCTTCTACGATTTTGTATAATCATTAGACTTTTGGAAAGAAAACTAGATGTTACAGAATTATCCATAGGAATACATGCTGACAGAGAATCAAAAATATATCAGAAAAAAAAATATTTTCGTAATCATTCAATTAATTTAACAATTGGTTTGGAAGATTTAAAAAAAATGGTAAAGTAGATTTTAATCTATCAGATTATAAGATTTAATCCCTATAATGTTGCAGTGATTTCTTCAGAAAAAAATTCATTAGTGGACGAGCCATTTCATAGACTTGGTGTCGTAGATGAAAAGAGAGGCTAATAGCATTTCTTATAAACAGAAATGGTCCCATTCACTTCAACATACTATTTTAGCTTTTTTCACGCTGTTCACCACATATAAAGGTATGATGCACATTCTTCTACAAAAATAGTCATTTTTAGCTATTTTCTGATAATCTTAATAATTAGAAAACTACCAGGTTCAAAGAATTTTCAACTTTCTACTTTTTTACCTCAGAACATAGAAATTATGGTTATTTTCTAAATACCACTAGCATTAAGAGAGAAGTGTTAAGGAGGATTATTTCTGGTCGTTAAGTTCAAATATCTCCAAAATCTGAGATGGAGAAGAAATTTTGCAATCAGATGCTATGTTATCTCGACAATTTAATAAAACTTTTATAAAAATCTGCAATTCGATATAGAAGGGATAGCACAAAATGTGTATCATAGTTCGATGTATTGAAAATTATTTAAAAAAGTGTAATATGTGTTAATTATATATAGAAGTAAGTATTTTTTACATAAAATGAAGTATCTATGATAACATATGTAATAAAGTGCAAAAGGTTTTTAAATTATTATTATCACTAATATCGGTCAGAAATAAAAATAGTAAATACAAGGCAAAATTGAATATCCAACCAAAATTAAAAACGAACTATGTACACTAAAACTTTTTGCAGTTTTTGTTCTATTAAGTTAGAATATTCGGAGAAGTTGACGTGATGAACAAATTTTTGTGACATATTCGATTTTGTCTGGCCAGGATTCCTTAAAAAACACTTCTTGGCATTACAAACCTTGTAGATCTGTGTTATTAAAGTTCCTAAAAAATCGGAATTTTAATTTGATCTCCGTCAAAGTCTAGCGTAAAGTTAGTACGTTTTAACAAATTTGATTTTTCACAAGATCATAAAAAAGAGAAGCCCAAATAAAATTCTGTTTTTTTTTTCAAAAATATTTTTAATAAAGTAATATATAAAATGTAATCAAAAACGTAACTCTGAAGGACATCAAAAAGGGAAAATATAATGATCTTTAAGCCAATTTTCAGGCTGCTTGATATTAAGTGTTCATAGGTTATTATTAGGTGGCTGTATTCTTCTATTTAATTAGGCTGTATGCCTTCGAATCCTGCGCACTTGGATATCATTAGTGTCCTTTAGTTGTAAAGTTCAAATTAAATGATGATTTTTAACATTGATACGACAGTGTGACTGGCTGAAATAGGAGGTCTGTAGCAGCAAAGAAACAAGCAACACAATAGCCAAGGAATCTTGAATATATTACATTGCACTGCTACTGCGTGATTTATGCTTAGCAATCTGATATCTCTATCTAAATACTACATTTTAGTCTACTCTATTAATTTACTTGCTTACCTCAGAATCAATTTTAAAAAACCGATCAACATAAATTCTTCCTTATCGATAATTAATAATCTGTTATTTTAAAGCTCATGCCTGAAACAGAAACCGTTTCAGAAAAATTAAACCCGTTTTAATAAATCATTTTTTTCTTCACTTTTGCTTAGTTTACCGCGGGCCAAAAGTAAATTAGTTTGTGACCGATGACGCAGAAAGCCATAAATTACTTTTTTTTAAAGTCCGTTTGTTAAAACATTAATTTATCAAGATTCCCGACATTTCCTGAATTTCATTGTATCATTTCTGCGAATTTTTGAAAATTCGATCCCATTTTTTTCTTTATTAAGTAACCTAACGAAACCACATTTTTCGTGCCATAACTTTCTGTTTTGTATCCTGACAATGAGTTTTATAGCTTAGAGTTCGGTCTAATTCCACACCTAAGTACTTTGGGTTATTACAGCGTTGTAGTTGAAATATATTTTATTGCTATTATATATATATATATATATATATATATATATATATATATATATAAACATATATATATATATATATATATATATATATATATATATATATATATATATATATATAATATAAATAAATAACTATATAAAGTTATTAACTAAAAAGAAAAAAAATAAAACTAAAATTAAAAAAAAAAAAAAACAAAAATGATTAAACTTACAATAAATATCTTACAATAATCTTAAAAATTTCTTATTACCAAAAAAAAATCGCAAAAGGAGCTTCGCTGCTGTTGCTCTAAGCGAAGAACACAGGGAATGTAAGTGATATATAATTAATACTTATTCTATAAAATACATGCAAAATTAAGCAAAATTTTTAAGTCGATGCAATCAACAAATTTTTCTTTAAATTCGAAAAACTAAAGATGAAATTTCAATTAACGGAGCTAAATAACGGGACGCGTGGTTGATTGGACACGCGTGCAGCGTTGCGACACTATGAGGTTTTTGTCTTATGTTAAATTAATTTGAGACTGTTTTAATTTTTTATGTTTACATGTTATTGTTTGTATATCAGGTATTAATTACATATTGCTTACACTTCTTACATTTTTCGCTTTGAGTAACAACGGTAAAAATTTTTTTGCTGCTTTTATAGGCAGGTGCTAACTTCTTAATATATTATTTGTATTTTTTACACTTTTTTGGAGTTTGAGGTTTGATTTTTTGCTCAATTTTAGTCATTATTTCCAATAACGGAAAAAAATACTTCAAAAATGCATAAAAAAACTTTAAAATTAAGTATTGTTTTGAAATACCTATTTCAGGTCACTATAAACTATTATTTTCATCCCTATATACATATCAAAAAATGCTTATAAATTATTTTCGCATTGTTACAGACTGAATAAGAAAAATGGAACAATTCGAACAACTGCTGACGTGTGCAATATGTCTCGACAGATACAGAAATCCCAAGCTGCTTCCCTGCCAGCACAGTTTTTGCATGGAACCCTGTCTTGAAGGTCTAGTCGACTATGTGAGACGCCAGGTAATCATTTGTTTTCTGTTTCCCTTATCTACAATAAACAAATTTTAAATGTTTTATAGTCCGGTTAACTTGAATTTGACCTAAGAAATATTTTTATTTTTTCTAAAAGAAAAAGTTGTCATATACCTGTAGTACGTTTTCAAATTAATCTGCATATATATATATATTTTTGTACAAGTAACCGAATGTTCCAACAATAGTAGCGCTATCTGTCATTAGTGTTGTGTCTGTTTTATAATTTGTCTAGTTATAATGGTAAGAGTGACGTCAAAAGGGCATACCTGAGTTGAACCCTCCAAGAGTCCTACAGTACCTGATAATTATAAAACTTATGGACTAATATTTTTTAAAGTAGTTCACTCCGTGCTCTGAACTATCTAAAATAAGTATGCATAATTTCATTTCAATCTGTATAACTCCAACGAAGAAGCTCGGTACATAATGTTGAAAAATTATGTCCTTTTGGGTACAACTTTTCTTCTCTTTTTTCGCTTTTACTTTTTAGTCTAGCTTTGGAATGAAAAAGTGGAGGGGGAGCTACGAGCAACAATCGGACGCGTGTGTGGCGCGCATTGGATGACGTTGTCCCACACCAGGGGACAACGTCAACATGGGTTTTGGTGTGTAATTTGCGGTTCTTCAGGAAAGGTAGGACTAAATTTAAAACATGAAATGATGGATTTTTTGAAGAGTTCGACTCATGTGGGTCCCCTTAAACGATCTTTGCTTGAGGACGATAAAAAGTCAAAAACTGGACTGAGCGAAGTTAGCATGCCAAAAGTGCGCAATTTTATCTAAGAAAATCCGATATATTGAGCTTTGGAACGAAAAAGTTTTTGGGTTGGATCACTGGCCATATTTACCTAATTTAGTACACTATGGTTTCTTCTCGTCTTCCGGCTTCACTGGTTGACCAAAAGAACACTAAATGACTTATTGAATTAATTTACGATGTATAGAAACTATGAGATTGAAATAGATGATTTGAATATTTATAATGGGCCTATGTTTTATTTCCTATTGAAAGTTGACTTTCCTTTTGGATAAAGGGTGTATATGAGAATCCCAGTTCATATTAACAAGAAACGGAATTACAATCCAAGCAAATATAGGAGTAAAATGTCATAATCTAAAATCTTATGAAGCTCAGTCGAACTGACACGGCAGTGTGGTGTTAAACAATCGCGCGGTAAATGACAAAGGAGTTTTTTATAAAATTTTAGTATCTCCGATGTTAGAATAGCAAAAAGTTAAATTTTCGATAATATTTATAAAATTAACGACTCAACTTGACTTTGCGTATATTACTCGTAGGTATGCAGCGAAATACTAATCCCATAACATACCTAAAATATTTAAAATTCAAATATTCTAGCCCAATGGATTTGTTAACATGAGCGTCAATAATGAAAATACAAATAATATATAATAGGTAATAAATTCAAATTGATTTTTACTTTATTAATATACCTAGTATTCTCATAAATACTATTACAATGAGAACATTGCGTAAACAATTTCTATGAAAATTAAAACAAATTATTATGGAATTATTTCAGATATTCGTAATAACAAAAGTAATTTAACATTTACTCAAAATGCTTGCTCTTGCTTTTACACAAGCCCTCAAACGATAAGGCCATTCGTCTATGGCAGCATGCATTTGAACCAACGGAAAATTGTCACCGCTTTTGTTAAAGCTTGTTTTAAAGAGTCAAGATTGATATGTCTTTTAGACCAAACTATACCCTCTAAGAGGGGCCATAGTTTATAATCTAAAGCATTTAGATTAGCACTTGCAGAAGGCCAATCTTCAGTAGTAATAAATGAAGGCACATTTTGTTGAAGCCATGCTTGTATTGTTTTAGCTTTTTGTCATGTTGCAGAATCTTGCTGGAAGACCCAATGCTTGTTTTTGAAAAGAGGGGTTTCACAACGTTCTCTAAAATAGTGTCTTGATATATTTTAGCCAAAGTTTTCACACCTTTTTCACAAAAATGAATACACCATCAAAGCTGACTCTCTCCACCAAACCATAACTGATGCTGGATGATGATCCATCTGAGCTTTTGGAACAAGTTCAGATGCATAAATCCTATCATTTGGCTTATTGAAAGATTATTCCACGGTGAAAATTTTTTCGTTGGTAAACAAAATTTGTCTGTGTTTGTCATTAGCGTACTTCTTTAACAAACTTTTAGATTTTTACCAACGTTTTCTCTTTAAATCTTCCGTTAACAAATGACTAGTGTGTCTCTTTTAAGTGCCAAGTCTTAGGTCTTCTTTAATCATACGAAAGATAAAATTTTTATAAATTTTCATCTCAGGAAATATTTTTTTTTGTTTGTGGAGAGGATTTCAGTCAAATCGCGATTTAACAGCTTGTGCTGTTCGAACTGTCCTTGGTCTTCCTGAACGTTGCCTTTTTTTTATGTCTCCCGTAAATAATTTTATCGCCCGGTAAACAAACATACGACTTATTTTAAGCGGTTTTAAGGTCTTACAATTGTGGCTTTTTTCCATACCGCACCTAAATAAAGCTATAACAGCAATCCTATTCTCTTAATCACCCCACTATATTGCTTAAAGAATTCAAATTATAAATATGTTTACACACAATAACTGTATAACAACTGAGCAACATAACCTATAAAAATGTTTATAGAGAGCGTAAGTAATAGTTTAAAACAGTATTTATGGCAGTACTATGTATATTTTATTACTTACTTAACAGGTAAATTTAAAACACTGAAATATAAACAGCAGTACAATTAGCAACATCCATCAACAGTACAAGTCAAAATTAGTTTTAATTGGCTTATTACCTAAAATTACTTAATCTATACGACTGCTTCAATCTTAACTCCTCTTCCAAGATTATTCCTAAAAATTTACTTCGATTACGAATTGATAACACACTTAAAGTGGCGAACAGGTTGTTACATTTCATTTTATAAAGAAAAAACTTAATGTGTTTTACTATGGTTTGGAACCAGCTTATTTGTGTCAATTCTGTAAGTGCTCTATAAAAACTATCGTCGAGTTCCTCGTGACTCAGCGCTCTGACTCCAACAGTAGCATCATCAAAAAATTGAGTTAAATTCGTCGCTGATAAATATCACAGGTCGTTAACATAAGTACTAAATAACAGTGGCTTCAGCAGTGGAGTATTAAATTGATACAATGTTATTTAATATAAATTTTCACTCGTATATAAGACCTCTCCCGGGAGGGGGGAAGATTAAATGTATGAGCTAATTCCCCTTCAATAACTCCCTTATATTGAAACTTTGCCAGCTTCAAAAATCAATAATCGAGAGTGGGAGATTTAAGAAAAGGACTCTCCCTTATACTAATTTTTATCACTTTCTAAAAATGCAGGAGCTTTTCATAAAAAAGAGCCTTCCCTTATGCAAAAAGAAATCTCCGTTATACCAAAATTTTACCACCTTCTAAATTGATGACTGGGGGAGGGGAAATTTATAAAAAAAAAAACGAATTAAATTTTACTACTTCTCAGAAAAACCATGCCTATGGAAATTCGTACACAGATTAAGCTTGTATTAGCTTAATCTATGTACGAAATAATTTGTTTAAGCTCGTGTAAGTGCACTGTTGTGAAAATGTCCGAGCAGGAATTAGAACAACGAATAGATATTAAATTAATTGGAGAACTAGACAAGAGTGGCAATGAAATACGGGAAATATTAGTGCAGGTGTCCAGGGGAATTGGATGAAGAAAGCAGCGGCCTACAAATAGATTAACCGGTTACTCAATTGACTAATGAGGACGTTGTTAGTAACCTTTTTTGATATCTAAGGAATTTTTCACTATGAATTTATACCATCAAGACAAACAATTACCAAGTGTACCTGCGCACACGACACTGTACCTCCGTACTCACCTCACCACTTTATCCGTAATAACTTCTTTCTCTACCCGAAGAACAAAGAATTTAGAAAGGGCGGCATTTTGACGACATTAAGGACATCATCGCAGTTCTGAAAATTTGCTTCGAAGGCTTTTCTGTGAAGGTGACCATAGTGGTATTCGGCAATAAAGTAATTAGAAACAATTTTTTAATTTAGCGGTTGCACAAAATTATTTCAAACAGCATTGTGCTACGTAGCTTAGTTAAAGGTGATGTATGCGTGTTTTTTGTTAAACATGAACAATAAAACATAATATTTTTAAGTTTTTATGATAAATGTTTCTATGATAAATGTAGATTCAGAACATTTAATGATGTCCGAAATAATAATTCCATTTTACATTTTATTTATTAAAATGTATTTTTTCCAATTTAATAGTTTTCTGTCAACTTTAAGTGTGTTTTCTGATTCAGCATAAGAAAATACTTAAGAGAACACGTATCTCACTTAAAAGACAGAGAATTTTTTTGTATACCTGTGTTATACTAAAAAAATCTTCTTAGCAAATCAAGTCAGAAAATATATTTTTAGGTTAATTAAAAAAATACTGTTATTGGAGAGCCGCTGAAATATAACATTTTAAAGATGAAAACAATGGGAGCATAGATAAACTATCTTTTTTTTTGGTATTAATTTAAGCAAAGCACGAATACTCTGCTCCATTCATCTGGATTTGCCGTAATTATTTTTTTTTATAAGGATAATCGTTTAAACTAAGTTTTGCTTTAAGTTCATACAAAAGTATTTTTTGAGTTGATTTTAACTTGCTTTTGTTTGTTTCAGGTTAAATGCCCAGAATGCCGTGCCGAACACAGAATACCGTACCAAGGAGTACAGGGTTTTCCCACCAATGTAACTTTACAAAGATTTTTGGAACTCCACATCGAGATCACCGGAGAACTACCAGATCCAACCAGTGGGCAAGTCATGGAAAGATGCAATGTGTGTTCAGAAAAAGCGTATTGTAGCTATTGCCATCACTGCGACAAAAAAATCTGCGAAGAATGTAAAGGAGCACATATGGAAATTTTACGTAGGGAAATATCTAGAATAAACAATCAAATTAGAAGAGGCATTCACAGGTTACAGGATAGTCTTTCTCTAGTCGAAAAAAATACTCAAAATATTCAAACAAATTGCCTATCGGTAGGTGAAGAAATTGAAGAGATTTACAGAAGATTAACCAAAGCTATTAAAGACCGAACCGAATATTTACGAGGCGAAATTAGCCGTTATCTAGGCACTGAGTTACGCTCGCTTACAAGCTTAAAAGATAATTTGGAGCAAGAAATCTCGAATATATTAAGCAACTGCGACCTAGCTGATAAGCATATGAGTGAAAATGCTGATATTTGGGACGACTGCGAACTGATGGATGCCAAGGACATTTTTATTAAAACAATTGAATTCATTCGTAACTTCGAATATGAAAATACTGATTACACTAGAAGAATAAGGCTCGTACTAGCCCACGATCCTAATCAGTTAGTTCTGAACGTAGCTGGATTTGGTGATTTAAATATTGCCAACAGTAATAATCCATTCTCACAAGGTACTAGTACTGGTTTATTACAGCCACCTAATCCTGGATTAATGAGATCTAAAAGTGACCATAGACTGGCCTTCCGCAACCCAGAGCAAGGTTATGATAGAGGTTACGGCGACCAAGACCAAGAAACAGTTTTAGGCGGCCGTAAGTTCGGAGAACAAAGGCCAAAACAAGGGCAAGCCGATAGATATGGAACTGGATACGGTAGAGGTGGAGGCGAATATGGCGGCGAAGATTACGATCATGAAAATCGCTCAGCCAGATCAAAATACAGCAGTAGATTTAGACGAAGAAACACTATGGCTGATGATGATTCAGACACTGATTCTAGAAGTGTCAGATTCAATGAACAGCAGCAAAAACATGAAAGAGAGAGACCTCTTGACACCGAAGACGTCACTCGAGGTCCTCTTAGTGGTATAACTAGGCTAGCTGACTCTCCTAGAGTAATGAAAAAACTACAAGAAAATCCAAGTGGAAAAAAGAAGGAGAAAGAAACACCTACTCAACCGCCCAAACAACCACAAGTAGTACCTAAAAGGCCTCCGCCTCCCGCAACACAGCGTCAAGTAAGTGAAGAAGATGAAATATCCAAAATTAAAAAGCAAAACAAAGGGGCCACCACGTCAACCGAAACTGCTACGGAAACCAGACCAGCAGAAAGACCGACAGTAGAGGAGAGGCATCCAACACAAAGGAAAACACCTGCCCCTGAGGTGAGTTTGGATGGGCCGTAACCTCTTGTTATGTACCTGATTAAATCAATTTTAGAATAATTTAGATTAAAACCGTTTTAGAACGTTTTAGAATAATGTTAAGTTGCTTGCCGTCCATAGTGATATAATACACAAAATTAACCTGCTATAGATCACACATTGGCATGTTTCTTCTCCTTCTTTACTCTTTTAAAAACACTTTGAAGTGTACTGTCTTTTGTGTTGTTTGTTGTGAAGCATGAAGATGTGTGCAAGACCATCAACCTAACACAATGTTTTCTATAGGCCCCATCCAGTGCTGAAGAATCTGAAGAGTCCATCGCCGCTCTTCAACATCAAAGAAGAAACGTAGCACCAAAACCTACCCCACCAGCACCTGCAACCAGAAGGCAATCAGATGCTGGACATAAGAAAACAACTCGCTCAGCGAGCAGTGACTCAAGCTCTTCTGCAGAATCAACATCATCATCTGGGGTACGCAATACTGGAGCACCGTTTACAACCGAAGAAGTGAAACAAAAAATTTTGTCTAAAAGTGGTGAAGGGCCAACTGAAGTGCGCAGCAGAACTGCATCTACTGGGAATAGAGAAGCACCACAAACAAAACCTTTCCAAAGTCGATTTTTAAGTAAACCATCTGCTGTACCTCCACCTCAAGTTAAACAAAACGAAGAAATCGAAACGAGTAGCGAAGAAGAAACTGAATCAGAAGAAGAATCTGACGAGCCCTCAAGTAAGAAATCAGACGAAAAAATGGCAAAAACTGATATTGGTCCTTTGCTTGCTCGCAGCGCTAACGCTAGAGACACTGGTAGTGACCATTCGCGAAAAGAAGAATCTCCATTAAATAGATCAAAATATTCGACGTCTGAAGAACCTACGAGCAGGTATGGAGGGAGAAGGCGAACAACTACCACTACAGAAGAAGAACCTCCCCGTTACGGTTACACAAGTCGATTTTTAAATAAAAGTAAAAGTTCAGCCGCTATTGCACAAGATGATGATGATTATAGCCCGAGATATAGCGCTGCATCTAATGCAAACGACGAAGAAAATAAATACCCAAGTGGTAGATCAAGATACATGGCCCTAAAAGATCGTAGACAACGGCTTGCGAGGAGTCGTAGTAGTCAACAGTTTGGCGATGAAGATGAGGGCGAAGAAAACGTGACCACCCCTATTTCCCCTACAACTTCAAACCCCACGGCATATTTAGCTTCGCGAGGATATGGCACTTCAGCATCAGCACATGATCTTGCAAGGAGCCGTTCATCGCATACTTTAAAGTCCAGAGATAACTCACCTGATAGATCAGCGGCGACGACTGAAAAAGATGGAGCCGCGTTGAGTTCATGGGCGAGATATTTAAAAAGTAAATATGGGAATAGAAGTGGAGCCAAAGATAAAGATTCCGGCGCAAGCGGAGGTTCGCAAGCGTCTGGTAGTTCATCATCAACTGCGAGAAGACTCTCATTAGGTCTTCCGCTCAGATCGTCTACAGACTTACCCAGTTCTGACGACGATCAAAAAAACATGCAAGGCTCCCCCACTACCCCTACAGCAGCTACGGCGGCGGCCGGTAAGTTTCTATTTTTGCATTTACCGTAAAGGGCGAGGTTCGATTTGAAGCTCTTTCTACTTCTCCATACCTTCTCATCTATTGAATTACACACAAGACTATAACCAATCACTCTAGACTTTCCGAATAACACGTGCTAAAACATTGGGTGAGTACGATTGGCCAAAAGACGTTTCGATCTGTTTATTGGAGATAATTCGGTAAATATATTACGCTAGTTTTGCTTTGTGCTAGCTGCGAAATTAGATCAAAGGGCCATTCTGAGGAAAATGCAAAACTTTTAATTTTATATTATGTAAAAAATCTTCAAGTGGTTAGCGTTTAATTGCATATAATAACGCGTTTTTTTTAAAAATATTTTCTGGGTGTGCCCTGTTACGAGGTGTATTTTTTCCTTTTTACATCTATAAAATACCATTCGGTTCCATAATTATTATCTTGTGGACATACAGAGGTGAAAAAAAAAGTTGTACGAACTCGTTGAACAATATGTTTGTAACCATTTCAGCGTTAATGGTTCTCTTTAGAAAATATATTATAGAAAGAAACATATAAACTTATATAAAATTAAAGACCTCAAGATATTTTTGGATCTAGAGCAGATAAAATTTAAAAAAAAAGACAATTAGATTTGGAGATATTGAGGCTACTTTACAATTGCATATCACAAAAAAATATATATTAGTAAAATGAGATTACGGTAAATTTGTTTCAATTCATTCTTACTTTCTTGTTTTTCCTAGATAATAGTCGAAATGCATTTCGTCCGTTAAATTATTCTAAAAAAATCAGCTTTCAAAATATAAGATACCTAACAAGATTGGTCCAGCTGTTTCAGAATTAACAAGTTTAAAAAAATGAGCCATATCATTAGGACTCTATAATGGAATTTTATATAACAACCACTTGTCCATTTTTTATTCTCATTACAAACTATTACTGTATAGGAAAAGTTAATTTTAAATATTAATTTAATAAATTCCCGAAAACCACTGTAAATATGGTTCTATTAATTGTATTTTCTACAGCACAATTATAAAAACGACATTCTTATTTATCTGTGTTTTTTTTAAAGAAATACATCTTTAAAGTTTTTATTATTGAGAATATTTTGCGTTTCCTAATGAATCACCCAAAAGATGAAAATTATTGCTAAAATGAGTACCCAAGGTTTTAGTGCACGCATGACATCCCTCTGCAGTATTTCCTTACTTTGCTTTGATATTATATTTGCTCAGGATTTAGTTGAACTGAAACGGGATGCCCCGGTAAAGGATAAATAAATAAATATAACGCCGCAGCTTCAACTGTGTAAGTGTGTTCGCTGGCTTTTGCACCCTTTATAAAGCGTAAACTAATACAACAAAAAGACCGCCATGATCAAATTGAATATTTGCAGTGTTGCTACTAATTTATGTAAATACCGATTCCAGTTTGTGTTTGATTATATAGCCAATTTACACCCGGTAGCACATGTTAATTCGGTTTACAAATTAGTAAATTCAGACTGTGAATAAATTTTTTCACTAACACTTACATATAAGAGATTAAAAATTACTTCTTAATCATCAACATATTGGCTTTTTGTAATAGGTTAGTCTATTAAAAATATTCAGAATTTTGCAATTACTAGAGAAAACAAACTTAACAACTTTTGCGATTTTTAAAAATAGATTAAAAGAATTTAATTTACCAAATTTTCACACCTCAAATTTACAACTTTTAATTCGCGAATAAACTTTTAAAGACCTGCGTGTTAAAATATTTTCAGTTTACTTTCACATATTGTTCTGAGGGTTGTGTATACTATACACTGGTTTATTATATCCACATAGGTTTAAGCTGATTTACAACAACATCTAACAAGATTTAATCAGATGGGATGAATTGGGGCGCTATAGAGGGTCAAAGTATGAAAAATGCCACTCTTCAGATTTTCGTTTGATTTATTTAAAAGATCTGCTACAGAAAATGTGTTTTGAAATTACCGTAGGATGTTTAAATTAAAAATGCAAGACATTCTACTGAATTTAGGGAAGTTATTTACTGACTCAAACAATGATTATATATTGAATACGCGGTAATTATCTAAAATAATGTAACTGTACCTAACTACCAACAATTAAAATTAATGATTAACTGTAAAACTGGTATGCTACTTTTTTTCTTGAACTTCACTACTCAGTATACGAGTATATCACCACTGCACCAAACACTTTATATTTACACTAGACGCGCGTTTCGGTAAGGTAATCATGTTAGCTTCATCAGGAGCGATGATTGACTCAATCATCGCTCCTGATGAAGCTAACATGGTTAGCGAAACGCACGTTGAGTGCAAAAATAAAGGGTTTGGTGTAGTGGTGATATATCCTGAGTAGTGTCATTGTGCCAAAAATTTCAAATTCCCAACATAGTTCTTGACCTTCCATAAATCCTCAGTGAGCAACAATTAACCTTCAAAGGCTTTCAAATAAACTCATATTCATCTTTAAACAAAATGATCAACAAATCCTTTATAAGAAATAAAATATATCTAAAGTGTAATATTGTTATTCCTTTGGCAAATTTTAATTACTGATGACATTTTTTGACTAAAATATTTAACAGCTTTCTGGAGTTCTTCGGAAATCTTTTAAAAATAGTTTTGGAGCTGAAGAAGATAATTTAAACCACTTGTTCTGATGCATCATCTGGTCGTTTACTTTTTCCACTATAATACGTATGATAGTGTCGTAAAAATGAGCGTTCATAATTTTCTCTGAGGATCTAGTTTTTTCCTTCAATTTACGTTCGGGAGTTACTGCTGAAAATAAGAATAAGATACTTCACAGGCTAATTAAATTATATTTTATTTTCGGAAACTAATTTCTTATAGAGTGAATTCAATTATGATTTAAAAAAAAAAGATTAGTTAAAAAGGACTTGTTCAAAAAGTCATATGTATCAATTATTAATACTTTACTTTTATACCCTTTGTGTTTTCTGATAGAAAGCTTACGCTGTGTTTACGTGATAGGCTGTTGCAAGCAACACAATTAAAGCGACAAACTTAAAACAACACACTGTAATATGTTGGGTGTATGTATAAAATTTGCTAAAAGATTATGAAACCAAATTGAATAAAACCTTAGAGTGAAATCATTTATAAATTTATTGTTGGAAGTATAACATTAAACACGGGAAAATATTAAAAATATTAGCTTTTAATATTCTTTTAAGCAAAGGGCTTTGTGCAGCAAATAATACAAATAGAGAATTGAAACAAAGAGCCATACGTAAACTAAAATTGTATTTTGGTAGAATACCTAATTTTAAATAGATTTTACTATTTATTTATTAATGAATAATGCTTTTAAAATCCTTTGTCGTGGTAAATATATTTTAATTTTCCAAATTTTAGTCCATTTCATCGCAATAATGTCACACAACTTTATTTGATATGATTTACACTAATTGTACAGGGGCATTTTTAAAGAATCTCGACTATGGTCCTGCTCCACATACTAAGAAATTTTTTTCAGTATTAAACTTTTTTGTGAAGAAGTAAATATGATGACAGAGAATTTGTCACTTGTCAAATTTGACAAATAACAGAGCCAATTAGATTTTTTAAAATGGCATCCTCCACATATGATTTGAAAAGTGTCAACTTTTTTGCTATCATATTTGGCTTCCTCACAAAAAAACTAAGTTTGTTGGTAAACAAATTTTTTGCTGTGCTAAATAGGAAAATAGTAAATAGAGTAGGCCTCCCAATGGTTAAAATTCCATTCAGTAACTTGAAGGCAAAAAAATTATATTTAATGGTGTATTTCTATGTAGAGAGTGCCACTTAAAAAAATTCTAGTTGGCTTTTTAAACTGTCAAATTTGAGAATTGACAAACGTTATGTTATCATATTTGACTTCCTCACAAAGAATAAGTTTATTAGTAAATGGATTTTTTTGATAGACCAAACAGGAAAATAATAAATTGAGTAAGCTACCAAAAAGTTAAAATTCAATTTAATAACTTAAACGCCCTGTGTATCGGTACCAACTAAAAATAAACATCAAATGTTACATATTTCTGGAAACACTGAAAAATGGTTGAATAGTTGGCTATTTAAACTGTCAAATTTGACAAGTGACAAATGTGTTATCGTATTTAGCTTCCTCACAAAAAAATAAGTTTATTAGTAAATGCATTTTTTTGAGAGCCCAAACAGGAAAAGAGGAAATTGAGTAAGCCACTAAAAAGTTAAAATTCAATTTAATAACTTAAATGTATCCGTAACGACTGAAAATAAATATCAAGTATTATATATTTTTGTAAACGAATTAACAAATGCTATTTAATGCTGTACTGATATGTAGAGGGTTTAACTTTGTAATCTATCAGATTTGACAATTTTTTTGTTATCATATTTGGCTTCCTCATAAAAAAACTTAGACCAGAAAATTTTTTTGGTATGTAGAATAGTAAAATAGTTAATTAGGTGAGACACTGAGACAATGTCCCTGTACAAATAATCCTACTGCCCAATTTCCTGCGATATGAACTTCTACTGCGCGAAAAAAAAGTAGAAATGTTTCAGTTTTTTTTTTATATAGTACTCTTGGTGATAAATTTGTTGGTGAATCTAGTAGGCAAGAGGACTGACAATGAAAATGTTTAATTTCTCAATATTCCGATTTTGTATTTGAACTTTTTTAAAAAAACTATAAGAAATTACATCGTATCGATAATTTACGAGTTAAAAAACTAGAACAACGAATACCAAATACAATAACTAAAATGAAACAGGTACATACACACCCAAAAAATATAGCAAATATATGAAGGGTTGAAATGTTTAATTTTCATTAAAATAGCTAAAAGCTTCAACAAGATATCACAACCACATTTTAACAGACATATATTTCAAAATATTAGGAATTCTGTCATAGTTGTCGGATCCATTAGAAAAATATTCAAAAATAAACATTACTTTTCACTGTTCTCCAACAAACATACAGATTTTTTAACTTTAGTAACAACTTGAGTTGTAGATCTATCCAAACATTTTCAAAATTAGAAAAATGGAAGAGTACTCATTAAATAATACTTAATTTAATAACAAATTTCATAACTGCACTAACTTTTTAACTCTGATGAATAGTTCCAAAAGTTTTTCTGGAAATTTCCCCAGCGAGGACGAATCACGAAAGAACATTTATTTCATGTAACAGAAATATTTCTTTTAAAGTTTAAATGACCTACCTATATATGTGGTGCGATCTAAAAGTTCCCAGACCAACGATATATTGCAAGAACCCGAAATAATAGTATTAGTGGGGGTGAGTCAACTCTAACAACGCTGCAGAACAAGTTTCAACTTGCTAACATATTAAGTTTGTTCTATATGCACATTGTGTATTTCTGTGATTTTTACAATGGATACGTATCTATAAAATTTAACTTGAAAAAAGTGCTACTGAAACGTACGAAATAATTCAAGAAACATTTGGAAACGAAGCTCCAAACCATACGCAAGTTTTCAAGTAGTTTTTACGATGTAAGGCCCGCTGAACTTCGACGGAAGCTGACTAGCGGTCCGAAAGTTTAACCAATCAGTCATGAAGATCATCGTTGGACAATTCTGAACATCTCTGACGAGCTTTCTATTGGTTGGGTTTGGAGCAAGAAAAGTTTTCTCCTACATTATGACAATGCCTACAGTTCATTTTGTACGCAACGGTTTTTGGAAAATTGCATGACTCTCATCTCCTCCCTCTCTAATTTGCCTGATTTGGCAACCTGTGACTTCAGGCTGTGTCCACATATCAAATAAAGTTAAAGGATTACCGCTTCAAGATGGTAGCGGAGATAGATAGTCCTGAATCTTTTGGGTCGCACCACGTATATTACTAAGATAAGAAATATCTCAAATTTTATATGTTTTTATATGTTCCGTCAGTTGAATTGAATGACTCTTGCAATATTTTGATGTTCTAAAAATCGAATCTATAATTGTCTACGACCCAGTCGATTCCGATCTTTCGTCGAAATCACGTAAAATTCCCGTCGGTTGGAGGCAGTCTTTCTTTCTCCCTATACAAAAAGGCCTAAAATGACACATTCCGCGGCCCCTAAATATAATAAAAAGTCGGTACCGCCTGTGAAGAAGTGGGTAAATCATTGTAATGAGACGAGAAATGTCGACGACTAGCCAAATCTAGCTCGGTCCGAAGTCGAAAAACGAATCGTGTTTTTGTTTTCACGGGACCCGAAATTGACGCTGCGTCAAGGAGCGGCAAAATTAGGAAAATCGGGTTTGAATATGTCCCACGAGACCATTCGACAACATATTCGTGCTCGTGATGTCAAATTCCGAAGCAGGTTGAAGAAACCTTGGGCGAAAATCGCATCGCGAAGTGGCTCGCTTCGGCGCACGATAAGGTACTAGAGTGGCCCTCACAATCCCTGGACTCTAACGCTATTAAAAACGTTTAGTCCCTTGTAAAGAGAAAGTTCAGAGGAAAGACTCTGAGGTTTTTGAGTCGGTTGTCTCGCGAGATTCGAAAAATTTGCAAAGTAGGCAGAAAATCTCAACGATGGCATGCCTCGAAGATGCCACACGATTATTGATGCAGGAGATGATTGGACAACTTACTAAGGTACTTATGCCGTTGTTAGCACACCAAAGAATACATTGAGGGAAAAAATTTTCTCGAAACACATTTTTTCAAGAATACGGGCGGTCACATTCTTACTTGACAAACTGTAGGTCTATTGATTATTAAATTAGGTTTTAAGGATAGTTATTCTGGTAAAACAATTTTACGCTAGTTACATCAAACCGTGACACTCAAGACTGAAGGTTTTAATAGACTAATTAAAAATTTGGACAATTTTTAGCTTTCAACACAACGTATACCCCACACCTTTAAAAAATATATAGGTATATTTTAAATATTTGCTTCTATATCATAGGTATCGCGGCAGCAGCAGCAGGTACCTCCCCTAGGAGTCAGTACTTGCAAAAGTGCCAGCAGCTGTTTCAAATAGGTAGTCGGGGGAGCGAAGCCGGATGCTTCACTTGGCCACGTGGCGTAGCAGTCGGACCGGACAACTCAATTGTAGTGGCTGATTCTTCGAATCATCGCGTGCAGGTAAGGTTTTGTTCTTTTGCTCATCAATGATTGCCAGGACAAAAAATATTGTAAAATTTGACCCAGTGTTGTTTTATTTTTCAAAACAAGACCACAAATTTGTGTTACATGCTCTACATGACTCAAGCCACACAACAAAAAGCAAAAAAAAAACGCAAAAGAAGTAAAATAAAATAATTTAAAAAATTTTTGTGTCTAAAGGGGAAGTAAGCACATATAAAAAAACTGATCATTTTTAGGCATTTGATTCACGTGGACGATTCTTGAAAGAATTTGGCCAATACGGAAGTGGAGAAGGTGAATTCGACTGCTTAGCCGGCGTTGCTGTTAACAGAATTGGTCAGTATATAATTGCTGATCGATATAACCATAGAATTCAGGTAAGAAAAAAACTGCCAAGAGAGCGTATACAACAACTGAAGATACAGTCGCGAAGACACGCGAAAAGATACATACAATAAAAAAAAACTAGTTCGTGCGAAAGAACACTTAACCAGAATAACCTTGGTGCAAATCTTAACGTTGATTACAGTATATAGTTGGAATGACAAAGGACTTTAAGTTGATAATAAACATAAATAGAACACAACTAGTTACATTTTATTTTCAGCCAAATGTCTGTCGCGCAGGTGCGGTCAAATCATGGTCAGATTTACAAAAGCAGTCCCAATACTAGAGATTTTAAGTTTATATTGATTGATTTACAGTAAGTCAAGTAAGAACGCGACTGCTCGTATTCTTGAAAAAATGCGTTTCGAGGACGTTTTTTGGCATCAATGTATTCTTTGGAGCGCAATTACCTTACTTAATTGTCCAATCGCTCTCGGTATCAATAATCGCCTGGCATCTTAGAGGGATGCTGTCGACGAGTTTTTTTGTATACTCTACAAATTTTTTAAATCTCGCGAGACAACTGAGTCAAAGTCCTCAGAGTCTTTTCTCTGAGCTTCCTCTTTACCAAGGACAAAACGTTTTCAATAGGGTTGATGTCTGGCAATTTTGAGGGCCAGTCTAGTATCTTATCGTGGGCCCAAGCAAGTCGCGCCGCTTCGCAACGTGATTTTCCCAGCAAAAGTTTCTTGAATGTGTTCCGGAATTTGACATTATAAGCACGAAGATATTGTCCCATGAGACGATGGAACACATTTAAACCCGATTTTCTTAATTTTGCCGCTCCTCGACATGTCAATTTCAGGTCCCATGAAAACAAAGACACGATTTGTTTTTCGACTTTCGGAGTGACTTCGCCTACTAAGCCACGTTTTGGCAAGTCGTCGACATTTTTCATCTAATTAAAATAACTTACCCACTTCTTCACAAACAACTCCGCCTTTTTAATATATTTAGCGGCCACAGAATGTCATTTCAGGCCCGTTTGGATGAGAACAAAGAAATACTGCCTCGAACCGACACGCAAACAAGTGACTCCTTTTGGATTTTGACGAAAGTTCGGAATCGACTGATACTTTTACTAAAATACGTCGTAGACAAAGGTTTCCTCTACCGATTTTTTTTTTTTTTGAATCGCTAGAGTCGCATCCACCAAAAATGAATTATCGCGGGCACGTTCTTACTTGACAAACTTAGCAAATACAACCTTTGGAGTTATATACTCTATTCGTTTGCAAGGCAAAATAATAAATCATGTAAAATTATGCAAATTAACTACACGCGATAGTACGAGTCTTGGTACCGCACAGTACATTTTACGCAAAAAAGTTACAAGATTATTTGTACCGGTAGTATTAGCTTGAACTAACATTTGTGGAAAATTACAATAGAATTATGGAATTTTTGCCTTGAAAATCTCGAGAACGTCCAGCAGTGGCGTATCGACTGATTTATTTTGTATTAATTATGACTATAATAATAGTTGGTTATATTTAAAAAATACATTACAAAATATTACAGATATTACAGTAATATTACAAGAGTATAACTAGTATTAAACCAAACTGAGGAATTATGATATGACAAAACGGCGCCCATCAATGCCAGATGATTACCTAACTGCATAATATATGCATACAAAACAATATGAAAATTCAGATCAAATCAAATTTATATATCAAAACATATAAATTTACAAATAAATAGGAAATTAATTACATATAAACAAGTTTTAAAATATAAACACACCTAGGTGCATGCTCCTGTATGTGCCTTTACAAAACACTATTTAAAGCCTAAAATCTAAAAGAAAACAAATATAAATGTCACACAGGGAAGACCCAATAGCTGTATGTTGACTGGTTTTTTATTTTTATTAATATTTATTTATTTATCCACGGGACATGCCCATTCAACCCTGAGGGTAACAATTAAAAGTTTATCATTTATAAAATAACACCTTAAACTATAACTTAAACTTAATGACAAAATAAAATTATTATATCTAGTCCTAGTGCTATGTTAATCTTAAATACCTTCTATATCCGACATGTCAGACACATCCGAACTAAAATCTGACATAGCATCACCTGTACCTAATGGTATAAATAGTTTGGTCGATTGATGAATCTAGTCTTCATATTTGTTCTTCTTCTTTAATTACGTGTTCAACACATTTTTGCCAGTTTTCTGGAGTGACCTTACATATTGCTTTTGTAAATAGATTGTTAAGGTCTGTTAATTTGTAGGTCACATTCTTTCTAGCCACTTAGCTTTTTACTTGAGCCCAAATAAGCTCTATAAGATTAAGCTCAGAGTGGTATGGTGTCAAGCGAAGAACAGTTACATCCCGAGTTTTGGCAATTTCGTCGATAACGTACTTATTGTACTTATCTTTGTTTATTAAAAACTTCATGTTTGACTAATTATATTAACTCGCGTTTAACATTGTCATCATAGAATAATATATTTCGCTGAGTTAACCAAGACTGTATATCACGTTTAAGCCATCCCATCGTGGGAACACGTTCAACTTCTTTGGAATGGTAACTTACATTATCTTATTACATTGAGCTTCGAGGAATCAAATCTATCATCTACGTAAACCATTCTTTAAACACATCAGAATTCATATCCTCGTGGTAATCTCCTGTTTTTTTTAGATTCGAATGTGTGGATACTCCCTATATGTGTTGTAATTATCGGCGTCCTTTTCCAGATGGTGGACCGAGAGCGGTTGATCAACCTTCCATAAAAGCTTGTCTTGAACCCAAAACGTTTTTGTCCTGCAAAAATTAATTTACAGTGTACCCTTCATTTATCCAAGTTTCGTCTAAATAATAAATACGTGTTCCTTGAGAACACTCATGCCTAATTCTTCTCAGATAATCTCTTCTCCAGCGTACGATTTCTCCCCTTTGAATTAACAAGGATATCCTTTGAAATTTCTCCCAACGAAAATTGATTGATTTTAAAACGTCCCACAACTTGGTCCTGCCCATCGTTGGTATCTGTGAGTTACTTTTAACAGCCTCTAGAATTAAGTCCAAAGTTGGGATTTTTGTTTTCAATGAAAAACCCACGAATGATTCTTCGCAGGGAATTTTTTATATCTTCTGTCAGCTCCAATTTGATTTTACCTGGCGGAGTAACTCCTCCCGCCCTTTCTTCCTTCAAAATTCGATAGATAGTTTTTTTTCCAACTCCGGTCATTAGGGAACACTTTTGAACACTATCGTCGACACTTAAATTAAGGTTTTGATGTAATTCAAC
The DNA here is from genome assembly GCA_019049505.1 of Pachyrhynchus sulphureomaculatus. Classification (NCBI taxonomy): domain Eukaryota; kingdom Metazoa; phylum Arthropoda; class Insecta; order Coleoptera; family Curculionidae; genus Pachyrhynchus; species Pachyrhynchus sulphureomaculatus. The sequence continues at coordinate 152,911,338 of CM032456.1, forward strand.
ACATTCCTAATTATGATCTTTTCATTTAAGCTTAAAGCCGTTATTTTTTGACGTTTTGAGGAAGACATCTTTATTGTTCTGAACTGATGCACTACGTGTTACGTGAGAAAAAAAACTGAGACTATACCCTGGATACGGTTTATAATCCAAATTAACCCCATCAAGTAAAACAATCCGCCTTTGGTTTATTACCCACTGAGTTACTTTTATTACTAATTTGCATAATTTTACATGATTTATTACTTCGCCTTACAAACGGATAGAGTATAAATGGTTGTCTCCAACATTGCAACTTTCAAAAATGACAGTATACATACAACCAGCTCTGTTTATTTTATCGTTCTTAATTACCATTCTGATATAATTTCAGTTACGAAATTAAAAAAAAAAATAGAAAGAGCAAAATTTGATTATACATACGGATACTTCTGGTTGAATTGTAATTTTTAGCAAAGATTATTTTTAATGAATTTTAATGGACAAAGTTTTTTGGTAACTCTAATATATATTTTTTACATTGTGCCCCTCCGTAAACCTATACGTTTCGTAGTAAACTTTTTTTATTTGTTATATTTAGGACTCCAAGCGACACACAATAACACACCTTGTGCAAAGGACTTATTAAACAATTCTATTTCAGTATTCAGAAACGCATAATAACTATGTATTGTTAGGATCTACCGGCGAACAATTCCAGTAACTGAGATACATTTATCGTTTATTTGATTCGTATAACAATAAAATAACAATAATATATTTTTCAAATTTCTATTCAGGTATTCGATCCATCTGGTAGATTCTTAAGATCATTTGGCAGTCAAGGTACTGCTGATGGACGATTCAACTACCCGTGGGGAATTGCAACTGATGCCTTAGGTTTCATTTATGTATGTGATAAGGAAAACCATAGGATACAGGTAAGTTTTAAACAATCAAAATTACTAATATAGTTATGAATAAACTAGCTACCCTAACGTGATTATACCTTCCAATCTTTCATCAGTGCTCTTGCACCATGACTACTACATCATTGTTATCCCATATCCTATTCAATTTATAGGTCACAAAATACATAATAGTATTTCAGCAATGAAATAAAAACAAACTGCACTGAAATATCGTATTTTATGCTCTGACTAAAATTTTATAAAATAATACTTTTTTTGTGACAGAAAGTTATTTCAATAATATGCCTAAAATAACTTTGGTCTGAAAAACGCAACCGATGACATATGGCCAATATAAGTCGACCAGAACCCAAACTCGATGGCTAATTTCTTTTCGCGTCAGTTTCGATCCGATTTTAAAAGGCATATTCAATAAAATGACATAAAAGTACGAGCTGATCCAAAACCATTATAAAAACATGATCGGCTAGATTCTTGGAAAGAGTATCTACTTCAAAAGTAAATATTACAACGTTCCAAAAAAAAATAAACATTACACTATAAATTTGTTCCTCCCTACGGCTCCAACTTTTCCAACAAAAAATAGAATCGCCGACATATTGTTCAAACTTACATTATTTGACGTCTTTAATAATTAAAAGATATAAAATTATGTAAAGCATTCTAACATAAAATGCGAAAATATGCCATTAAATTGTATGAAGATTTTTTAACTACTTTACTACGACTTCTCATCGTTAAAAGCCGCAGCGTAGTAGCGAATAGCTGAATTCTTACAATCACAATATAGAATTCATCACATTAATCTACTATTTTGAAATATGTTGCTTTACTTCTCGAGGATATTCAGGACTACTACTGTACAAAAAAGTAAATCTTTCATATATTCTGAGCTGTTTAAAGTGGTAATCTAAACGCAATATGTTCAATAAAATTTGCCATTTATGTCAAAATTACCTGTAGCGTTGCTACTTCATAATAAATGAGTAACCCAATTCAACTTTCTTCGAATAAGCAATACCAACATCAATTTTTTAGTCGAACTACTGACTACTACTACTACCCTCACTTAACTTACTTAATTTTGTTACTAAAGTAAATGATTAACTTAAAAGTGAATTGTAAAGATCATAACCAAACATTTTAACCTCGTGTAGTTCATCTGTCTGTTAAAACCCAAAGTTTTTTTTTTCAGAGTGTCCCAAAGTACTACACACTCACTATAAGTACAGGCGAACTCACTAAGTGATCAAATACCAAAAGCCATACTGCAAACAGACGTTGACATCTCTACTTTCAATTGACATTTATCGAGCCCCGCATCTCCAAACTATATTGATTAGCCAATAAATGACATAGAATTTACGTTACATGACACCAATTAAACTAGTAACTATAGCTCCAACGCCATTAGTAAAATGTTATTTAAAATAGAGTCTATATAATCGTACAATTATGGAAGTTTGGTCACATTTTTAATACATGATTTAGATTTTGTTTCATTAAATCAACCGCTATCTTTTGTCATAATGGACAATTTTGACAATAAGAAAATGCAGCGACAAAAATTGCAAATATTACCTGCAAGAAACGTAAATATTATTTATATCAAGTGAGAAAAATGAGGATTAAAATTTTTATCTTATCCTTATATTCTTAAATAAGAACTTCGTATTCGTGTATTTGTTTTATCGATATTATAGGGCTAGTAGTGCAGTAAAAAAAGCATTTGAAATTGCAGTCTAGATACAGCAATATTATAATTTTATCCTCTCTGGGGTATTACGAGGACTATTGTCCTGAGTTTTGGACCTTGAAAAACTTGAGCTCTTTTGTTTATAAACAATTAAGGTTTTCAAAATGCGTTTTTTCAGCTTAAAATGTGAATAACTCCGGTTATATAAGTCGAATCAAGACAAAAAAAAAACAAACTCTTCGTATTGAAATTTCCAACAAATCCTCATTATTTTAAGTCGCTCAAGTGCGTACATAACCTGCAAAATTGAAAAAACCGGCAAAAAAACCGTTCAAATGACTCAAAAAAAAAAATTGTTTTTTTAATGGCATCGGAAAGCTGACGTCGAAGATCCATTTTGGGCCAAATGGCATAAAATGGTAGGTAATTCAATTTTAAATAACAAATTCAATTGTGCTCACTGCGTTCAATATTTTTGTACCAAAATTTCAGGGTATTTTTGCTATAATAAAAGGAATATTTTCTAAAAGTTTCACTTAGTCAACCTGTACAATAAAATGAAAAAAAAACAGTTTTTTGTCGGTTTTTTCAATTTTGTACGTTATGTACGCACTTGAGCGACTCAAATCCAATGAGAATTTGTTGTAAATCTCATTACAAAGAATTTAGTTTTTTTTTTGTCTCGATTCGACTTATATAACTGGAGTTATTCACATTTTAAGTTCAAAAAATGCATTTTGAAAATTTCAATTGTTTATAAACAAAAGAGCACAAGTTTTTCGAGGTCAAAAATTCAGGACAATACTCCTGGTGATACCCTAGAGAGGATAAAATCATAATATGTCTGTATCTAAACTATACCTATATCATCATTATTTTGACCTTTTTTTACTACACTATAAGTAAAATGTAACGGAAAAACTTATGTATTGTGAGGAGGGCGTTAAATATATCGAAATTAGCAACTATCGTTTTATTGTTAAACTACTGAATTTGTTGCAGTCTATACCATAAGTAGAGGGGTGATTTAATAAAAGAACAGGTTGATTTTTGATCAAAAAATTTCAAATTATTTGAAAGTAATCTGCGTCCAAAAAATTAAATAAAATTCACTGAATGTCCTAGAAAAAGTCAATATGTAGCCATTCCGTCATAGTTTTTTTGGTAAAGTATTTAAATCACTTATAGACATCACAAAACTATTTATGAAATTGTCACCGGCAGAAATCATTATCAATGAGACCTCTTCTCATCGATAAAATACTTCTTTTCTAAATTTGTGTTTTTTTTTTATTTTTAGGTCTTCCAATCAGACGGAACCTTTGTAGGCAAATTTGGTTCTATGGGCAACAAAGAAGGACAACTAGAACATCCTCATTACATTGCCGTTTCAAATACTAACAGAGTAATAGTATCAGACTCCAACAATCACAGAATCCAAATATTCGACGTCAATGGTAAAGTTTTATCATCATTTGGATCCGAAGGATCAGAAGAAGGTCAATTTAAATTTCCAAGAGGCGTTGCCGTCGATGATCAAGGCTACATTTGTGTTGCGGATTCTGGAAATAACAGAATTCAAATTTTCCATCCTGATGGTCAGTTTTTAAGAGCGCTGGGATGTTGGGGCTCACAAAAAGGTGAATTCAAGGGTCTAGAGGGAGTAGCAATGACACCTGATGGTCATATTCTGGTGTGTGATCGAGAAAATCATAGAATTCAAGTGTTTTAAATTTTCAACAGTCTAATATTTGTTACCTTTTCAGTTATAATGTGTGTTAAATATTAATCAATAAACCTATTTGCATTTCTTTATACAGTCTTTTATTTATATTTCCGACATTTGTGAAAAAACGATTTTTTCAATGCATTGATTGGTGCTGAGGTTCAAGATTATATATAAAAAACTATAAATTATCCCAGGTTATCATTTTCTCTAAAAATTTTGGGTCCACTATAAGGTTTTTTACGTCAGGGCAAATGTTCTTTAGAGCCTTCTGCTGTTATAATAATAATATTAATAATATATATATACTCACATATTCATTTGGTATCATCAAATGGTCACAAACAGACATAGAAAACATTCACATCCTTATACGATCTCAATTCACCAAATACAGGAAATTACACCCCAAAGCATGCAAAGAAAGACTTACCATCGAGAGGAAGGCAGGAGGAAGAGGAATTATAGACATCAGATCATTACACACAAAACAAATACAAACACTTAGGAAATTCTTTCACAGCAAGCAAACCAGCCTCCACACAGCGACAGTGAAAGCAGACAAAAACTATACACCTCTCGACTTAGCCCGGCAGACCACTCAGCAGACACACACAGTCACGCCCAATTACAACAGGAAAAGATGAAAACGTGGTCAGAGAAAACACTCCACGGAAAACACAGATACCACATAGAACAAGACCACGTAAATAAAAAACACCTGGTTACAGGATGGGCAGCTATTCCCTGAGACTGAAGGCTTCTTACTTGCCATCCAGGATAAAGTCATATTAACCAGAAACTACCAAAAGCATATCATCAAAGACCCGACTATTGCAGAGGATAGATGTAGGAAATGGAACCAGCAGAAAGAAACGAACGAACACATAACGAGCGGATGTAAAATATTGGCCGGAACAGAGTACACAGCCAGGCATGATTCAGCTGCCAAAATAGTTCACCAAGCACTGGCCACAACATACAAACTCATAGAAAACACAGATCCCTACTACAAATACACGCCAACATCCATACTTGAAAATGAAGATTACAAGCTCTACTAGGACATCGGTATCCATACAGATAAAACAGTCTCCGCCAATAGACCCGATATTACTTTTCAGTGCAAAAAAGGAAAAGTCACCTATCTAATTGACATAGCTGTCCCCAACGACACAAACATCCAAACGAAATACACAGAAAAAATTTCCAAATACACAGACCTTGCAACGGAAATAAAAAGGCTATGGAGACAAGAAAAAGTCATCATTGTCCCCCTCATTATATCAGCCACAGGCCTTACACCAATAACATTCACACCACATTTAGTGCAATTAGGACAGACATACACAGAAACATTCAGAAGTCAGTGATTTTGAAAATATGTAACATTGTCAGGTCATTCCTTAATACGGAATGGTAATAGCGTTTGTGCTGACTTGGTTTTGGCCCGTCAGCCAAACATGGAACCACATTGATCAAATGTGAGAAAGAAGAACTTTTTGTAATAATAATAATAAACGTCTTTATTTTATACTCGGCGAAATGCAGCAGTGCTGTTGTTAACCGAGTTCTCAAAAATACACAAAAGAAATACAAAAAATAAAAAATAAAATAAAAATACAAACTCAAATACAGTTTAAGAAGTATCCATTAGTACTTAAACTCTACTTATTCTAAACTAAAAAAGGAAAACATTGTAATTCTACATCATATTGATACCCATATACGAACTATGATCCCCACCTTACCCTATAAGAGACATAATAATAACTGTCAATAAGTCTGAAATAAAATCTCCTTAAGCTACCTTCTGAAAGATAGTTCAGACAGAGCAAGCAAAGCTTCAGGAATTTCATTCAGAAGTTTAGCAGATGTATAGCCGAAAGACTGTAAAACACACTTGTACGATGCCTAGGTATTTGAAAGCGGTGGTTGTACCTAGTATTACGCTGATGCACCGAACTTCGATGATGCAGCCTTCCACACAGATACTATCGCACTAGGGGAAGGCTACATCTGGGTTGCTTTTTGCATAGACTATTGAAGACCGGAGTGCCACAGTACCTGTTTAAAATTAAAAGTGTCAAGACAATTTTCAAAATGCTCGTTCACCCTGGAATGTTCTAATAAATTAATATTTATGTCACCCAATAATATTACTTCGTCACAGAGAAGCATAATGCCAGCTAATGAATTTTCAAGTATATTAAGAGCACTTAAAGTATTGAACCTTGGTGGGCGATAAAAAATACCAAGCCCTAATACCATCCTAGTGAACTCTAAAGTAAGCCATACTTGTTCTATCGCTTCATTTTTTTCATCAACATCAACTTCATTCACAATTAAATCACCTCTCAGATACACCCCAACACCTCCTCCTCTACCAACCCTATCTATTCTGAAAAAATTAAAACCCGGTATATGTACTCGCTCATCCAGAATGCTCTCCATTAGCCAACTCTCCAAAATAGCCAGAACATCCAGATCCAAATCCGCGATACAATCTCTAACATCTGCCAAACTTGGGAGCAATGAGCGGACATTTAAGTGCCCTATTTTAAGATGTTTAGTATTTTTCTTAGCAATTCAAGAAGGAAGAAAACGCAAGTTACATAATAAGAAAATTACATAACAAAAAAAAATACGACAAAAACAGAATCAGTAAATAAAGCAAAATATTACTCCAGTAAACTGTCTAGAAAAACATGATTCTTTATACTAACAACATGGTCATTATTGCTTTTGCGAACCAGTACATCACTATTCTTGTGTCAATCGTATTTATAACCCTTCTGCCTTAATTGCCAAGCCTTCCTATAGAGTTCATACGTTTGTTTGGTAAGTTCTTCATCAAGGTAAATTGGAGATGCCATTTCACCCAAACCAATACTCGCCATAGTAATCCTGCCCTTCTTTGACCGTGCATCGAGCACCCTATTCTTGAATTCTTCGCTTGGTAAGGCAATAATCAATTTGACTCCAGCATTTTTTACTTTTATTCGTCTTATATTCTTCAACTCAAACTCCGGAACCGCAACATTAAGAGAACGGAACAGTGTGGCAAGCCTACCGCACGCTGCATCCTCTTCATCGCTTTCTTTGACTAGACCAGTTATGCAGTTGTTACAGCCCAATTTTCTCTGCTCTTGAACATTAAGAGCATCCTGAAGTGCTTTGACTTCTTGCTTTAGCAAACTATTGTCCTTTGACATTTCATTTACCATATCAGATAAAACCTTCGGACGGTTCTTCTCCTCTTCATATTTTTCGCTCAAAAATTCCACAGACCTTCGTAGTTCTCTCACCTCTTCCCGAAGCTCTCGGATTAGAGCTTTTAATTCTAGATCTTCGTCGGTTCTGGTATTCTGCGCAAACAGTATTGACCTACGATCACTGGTTCCGTTACCATTCGTTTTACCCTTGCATGCAACACGTGTCCTTTCGTCCTGCATAATTCTAGCATCAACTTCAGTAACATCTCCACATTTTAGGTGAAATTCCTTTGCATCGACCGCACTGTAGTTTAAGTTTTTTGCCAATATTTAGATTGCAAAGTTTGCAAGATTGTGAAGCCAATTGGCAACCCGGCACAGTTCCAGCAGGGCAATGTAAACACGAACTACTGCTCAAATAGTTAAATATAACCTGGCGCGGGATAAAACTTACTTCCCGAATAGGCAAACTGCACAAATAACAACACATAACTGTACATACCTCCCACGAATCACAAGATCAATTTTTTAAGTCATTAACAACGATTTTGGCAAATTTAAAACACGAGAAGTATACAACAAGCCGTACAGCGTCGTCGTATTGGCCTGTTCAGTAGGATCTTATAATATTTTGTTCATGTTAAATCTTCGTGAAAAGCAGACAGATTTTTTTGAATTCCCATCTACTCAACAACTGTCTAAATAGCCATGTGACGATTTTCTCGAATCATTTTATCAACTTTTCAATGTCCTTAGCGTCAGTGTTTTGATGTACAATACTTTTCGACCATCTTTAGTTCTTCTACACCACTGAAATCGTGTCTCTAGAATAAATATAAGCAGTTGATGCTTATGCGATCATGATAAATAAATAAACAAGAATGCAGAGCAATGCTGTCGTTTTCGGCAATCCCCTTTTCGATTTCCGTAACTTTTAATTTCACTATTTTTGCGATCTGAAATTTGGTTTATTTTAAGCTGGCGACAAGATAAAATTCACAATCGATTGTTTTACAAATTAAGACGTGATCTCCCGACTTGCTCACAAAAGATAGTCAGAAACAATTTGTAGTTTTGTTAGTTCACAGTATAACCTACAACCACTCAATCGACGCGCATAATCCCTTTGATGTCAAAGAAAAGGATCATCGTCACCAAATGTCGCGATGAACTACGAGATTCCAATGCACTGATTGACACTGCGGTTCAGGATTATATATAAAAAACTATAAATTATCCCAGGTTAGCATTTTATCTAAAAATTTAGGGTCCACCGTAAGGTTTTTTACAACGTCAAGGCAAATGTTCTTTCGAGCCTTCTACTGTTCAGTAGGATCTTTTTTTTTTATGGGTCTAGCACACGTGCTGCAGGGAACTCCCTAAAGCGCTCCAGGAGCGGCATGTGTGCGGAAAAAAGCGATTCACGTTGTTCTTGAATCGCTGTAAATTGTACTCGGTGGGAAACACAGCGCTGGGCAAATTATTCCAAAGGGATGATGTTCTCCATATAAAAGACTACTTGAAAAGCGTTGTACGTGGAGTAACAAGCTGAACCTTATACGGATGCGAATCACCAGCACGACGGGTATTTCTAACATGCACCGCTTTGGAAGGAATTAAGCGGGCTACATCCTTCGAACACTTTCCATGAAAATACTTGTAGAACAAGAACGCCAACCGTTCTTCGATGTTCCAGCGAATCAAGGCCGCCGGTCAATTCCGGGTCTTCAATCAGACAGATAGCTCTTCTCTGAACAGAATCCAATAAATGCAGTGTATGTTTGGGAGCGGAGCCCCAAACGTGGGAGCAGTATTCCATAGTTGGTCGAATTTGAGCTTGTAAAGAATTAACAGTTGTGGGGTGTAAAGCTTTCTGGTTCGAAATAATATTCCCAACTTTTGAGAAGCCTTCCTTGCTATGCCTGCAACATGTTCATGCCAGGACATATTTGCTCCCAAACTAACGCCCAACAAATTGAGCGACGATGCTAGGGGAATGGAGTGCCCCCACATAACTATGTCGGGTTCAGCAACGTTAACTTTTTTAGAAAAAACTACCGCCTGTGTTTTTGTAGCGTTAAATTCTACTTGGTTTCTGTCACCCCAAGATAGAATTTCTTCCAGGTCTTTGTTAAGTTGAACGACCTCCTGCTGTCTGCGGATATTCGCCTGAGCAGCCGATGTCCGAGCGTTCAAGGTGAATGAAGAGACAAGCGTACTGTCATCTGCAAAGCTGTAGATTGGATTTCCGGTCTTTTCCAGCAGATCGTAATGTAAATGAGAAAGAGAGTAGGAGACAGTATGGACCCCTGGGGCACACCGGCGTTGATAGTGAAGATGTTAGAGAGAAATCCGTCGACCGCCACTCGTAAAGAACGCTCTCTGAGGAAACATGAAAGCCACAAACAGAACCTTTCAGACATACCATAAGAGCGTAACTTAGCCAACAGTCCATCGTGCCAAACACGGTCGAATGCCTTGGATATGTCAAGAGCAACCGCTCGAGATTCTCCAAAGTATTCAATTGCGTTGTTCCAAACATGTGTTACAAAAGTCAGAAAATCTCCTGTTGATCTATGTTTACGAAAACCATATTGGGGATCGCTAATAATATTGAATCGTTCAAGATATTTTAGAAGATGCTCATTGATAACCTTTTCCATGACTTTCGATATTATTGAAAGCAGTGCGACTGGTCCGTAGTTATTTGGCAAGGTCTTCTTGCCTTTTTTAGGTCTCGGCTGAACCATGGCACATTTCCAGCAGGACGGAAATATTCCCTTTCTGTAGGATAGGTTAAAAAGTCTACAGAAAACTGGTGTTAGTTCCCTGGCACAGTTTTTGAGAACTATGGCAGGTATTCCGTCAGCGCCAGACGCCTTTTTGGTGCCTGGCTTCATTAAAATACGCTTTATGATGCGCTGTCTGAAGACAACATCGGGCATCTTTGACTGCAATATGGGAATAGTAGGTAGTGTGTTTTTCCTTGGAACTCGACAGTAGAATGTGAAGCAAAGAGTTCAGCTTAGAATATTTTGTTCATGTTAAATGTTCGTGAAAAGCAGACAAGTTTTGTTGGATTTCCATCTACTCAACAACTGATTAAACAACCATGCCACGATTTTCTCGAATCATTTTATCAAGTTCTCAATGTCTTTGACGTCAGTGTTTTTGATGTGCAATACTTTTCGACCATCTTTAGTTCTTTTACACCACTGAAATCGTGTCTCTGGAATAAACGTAAGCAGCTGATGCTTGTGAGTTCATGATAAATAAATAAACAAGCATGCAGAGCAACGCTGTAAGTCGTTTTCTGAAATCCCCTTCTTGATTTCCGTAACTTTTAATTTCACTGCTCCTGCGCTCTTAAATTTGGTTTTTTTTAGAGCTGGTGACGAGATAAAATTCACAATCGATTATTTTACAAATTAGGACGTGATCTCCCGACTTGCTCACAAAAGATAGTTAGGAACAATTTGTAGTTTTGTTAGTTCACAGTATAACCTACAACCACCCAATCGACGCGCATCCCTTTGATGTCAAAGAAAAGGATCATCGTCACCAAATGTCGCGATGAACTACAATATCCTAATGCATTGATTGGCACTGAGGTTCAGGATTACATATAAAAAACTATAAATTATCCCAGATTATCATTTTCTCCAAAAATTTAGCGTCCACTTTAAGGTTTTTTAGAATATCAGGGCAAATGCTCATTAGAGCCTTCTGCTGTTCGGTAGGATCTTAGAACATTTAGTTCATGTTAAATCTCCGTTTAAAAGCTGTCAGACAGATTTTTTCAATTCCCATCTACTCAACAATTGTATAAATGCGATGATTTTCTAGAATCATTTTATACACTTTTCAATGTCCTTGACGATAATGTTTTTGATGTGCAATACTTTTCGCCCCTCTTTAGTTCTTTTACGCCACTGAAATCGTGTCTCTAGAATAAACATGAGCAGACGATGCTTGAGCGTTCACGATAAATAAGTAAACTACCAGCAAATTTAAAATGGATTTTGGATCTTTTCCGCCAGATCGTTAATGTAAAAAAGAAAGAGCTAAAAAGCATGCAGCTCTGGGGTACACTAGCGTAGTTGGTGAAAGTGTAGGAAATAAATCCACCAACTGTCACTTGCAAAGACCGGATTCTGAAGAAACTCGACAGCTATAAATTAAGCCTTTCAGATATACCATAAAAGTGCGACTTAACCAAACATTGTCGAACTTCTTGTATATATCAAATGCAACCGCTCGAGTCTCATCATAATCTTCAGTGGTGTGGTTCCGAAGATGTATCAAGTTGTGTTGCATTCCAGATTCTTTATAAATTCATTTCGCTGAAGAGTTTAAAATTTGCTTACAGACGAATGACCATGGCTGATTTCAATAATTATAATAATAAATTAATCGTAAATATTTTATTTCTCAGCCCTTTGCTAGATAGGTCCTGTTCTTGTTTTCTTTTACAAAATACTTAGTGGACTAGCAGTAAATACAAAAATATTATATTTTTGAGGTTAAAATAAATAATAAATCTCCCGTCTAGGTATAATTCTCCTGTATCGATTGACAAAGTAATGCTGACGTTTCGCCGATCATCCTGACGGCTTTTTCAGAGCGAGCTCCAAAAACTAACTTCTTCGGAATCTAGCACGAAATTGATTTAATTTCTCTTGAACACACCTTTTGTATTAGTGGAATATGGTAGGAGTAGGCTTCACGGATAATCAGTTTCCAGACTGGTGAGTAAAGACCAGTGTCACGATTAAGGTTGTTCGGATATTTAAGTATTTCGACGCACTCCCGAACTTTACTAAGGGTGAAAAAGGGATTTGTTGCAAGGATCTTTGACTGGTCAAAGAGAATATGATGTCCTGTGTCATGTTGGTATTCTGCAAGTTTTGAAGTGGAAACGTTACGGAGGGGTACTGCCCTTTAATGTTTTGTAATTCTAGTACATATTTTTCTGCACGTTTCGCCGATATAGGCTTTACCACAGATATATGGAGTATTGGATGTATTGTTAAGAGGAATCTTATCTTTGATAGATCTGTGATGTGAGAGTTTAGGGCACGTAGAGGACTGTATTTGTATTTTATGTTTTCGTAGAATTTTCGAAGAGACATATCTGCTCGACTTCTAGTCTTCAGAGACACTTGGGGAGATGTTTGTTTTTTATATCACACCACTGGAGATTTTTTGATTGGAAGTTTTTGTTTTTTGTTTGTTTCTGTTGGGCAGGGCGCATCGACAGCTAAGATCATTTAGCGCCCACTAGAGTTAGTTTAGTATAAATAGGTTAGACTATGAAGTTGAATTATTTTAAGTAATTGGTTATGTTTTTTTTAAGTGGAACAAAAGATTTTATGAGGATGGTGATGTTGGATGGGATGCCGTGGGTGTCTCTCAAGTTTTGATGTTGAATGGATTCGATTAGATGTAACACTGATAAAGGGGAGTCACATTTAGGACAGAGTGGAGGGGGATCTCTCTTTAATAGATGTACATGCGTGGAGTAGGTGTGTCCCAATGCCAGTCTTCTCATTATTACATCATGTCTTCGGTTCAATTCTGTGGAGTTAAGGGGAGGAAATACATTGGTTTTAATGGACCATAATTTGTTGTTGGGATCTTCCAAGTTCCATTTGAGTTGGAAGAGAGAGCTGTGTAGGTGTTTTATGAAGATGTTAAAGTCAGAGTAGTGATTCTCTCCCATGTTCATACTGCCCCTTTCTATGGCAAGTTTAGCAAGATAATCCGCTCTGTCGTTATGAGGGTTGCCTATGTGACTAGGCAACCAAAGCAAGGATATGGTACGTTTTTTCAAGGTGGCCGTGTACATCAGATCCAGAATTTGCCTGATATAGTTGAAATTGAGATTTCTAGAATTGATGGCTTTGGGAGCGCTTAGGGAATCAGAAATTATGAGAGTTGGTTGTTGTATGTTTGCTTGGAGGGAGTATCTGATAGCCTCCTTTATTGCCAACAATTATGCGGAGAAAAATAGAGATGTGTTTAGGTAATTTAAACATTTGGACGATATTATCAAAAAAGAAGGCAGCCCCAACTCCCTTTTCCGTCTTTGATCCATCTGTGAAGAAAAGTAAATGATTGGGATAGATATTGGATAGTGTGTCAAGAAAGAGCTTGTTAAAGAATATGTTTGAATGTTCTGATTTTTTATAGGAGTGCAAAGTTAGGTCAATGTTGGGGAGAGGGGAGAGCCAGGGAGGAAAGGTGGTATGGAGGGGGTAGTTGTAATGAGGGGGGAGATATTGTGCTGGATGAGTAATTTGTTGATTCTGTGGGGAATGTAATGTTTGGTATGTGGACATTGACCAGGTTGAGTGAGGATCTGGTATGAGGTCGATGTAGGGAAGTTGAGTAAAATTTTAACAGTGAGAGTTGGCGAGATAGTTGGAGTGACTGAATGGATGCGATGCACTGTAAGCTAGTGATTGGGGTGGTTCGGAATGCGCCTGTGGCCAGTCGGAGACAGCAATTTTGTATAGTTTCAAGAGGTTTCTTGACATGAGGGCTTGCGGAGTCATAGATGAAGTTGCCGTAGTTGATTCTGGAAAGGATAAGAGACTTGTATAGATGAGAGAGAGAATGAAAGTCTGCGCCCCAGGTCGCGCCAGAGAGCATTCGAATGAGATTGATGTCAGAGAAAGATTTGGTTTTAAGGGATTGTATGTAAGGTTCCCAGGTGAGTCTATAATCGAATATTAGGCCTAGGATTTTTAGTTGGTCTGCTGAGGGGATGGAGATGTTTGCAATGCTTAGCGGATCTAGGACAGCATTTCTTCTTGCAGAAATGAACGGATGAAGATTTATGGGGGGAAAAATATAGCCGTGTTTGGTTGCCCAGGTGGATAGTGAGTTGACGGAGCGTCGCAACAATCTGGTGCAATCTGAAGAGGAAGGAGAGGAGGTGTACATGAGGATATCATCAGCGAATATTTTGCATTTTATGTTGGGGGCAATGTGTTCTGAGAGTGTACTAAGGGCGATGTTAAAAAGGGTGGGGCTGGGTACAGAGCCTTGTGGGACTCCCAGAGAGGTAGTGAATGGAATGGAAAAAAATACCGTTGGCTTTGACTCTGAATGTTCTGGATTGAAGAAAGTTGATTAAAAATTTAGATAGGGCCCCTCTGAGACCCGCTGACAACAACTGAGCAATGATAATGTTTTTATTGGTTATGTCGAATGCTGAAGAGAAATCCAAGGAGATTAAAAGGGTGTGATTATTGTTAAAAAAGGAACGTCTGATGTCAGTTTCTAATGATGCGAGGTGGTCCATTGCGGAACGGTGTTTCCGAAAGCCATATTGAAGTGGGGACAAAAGTTCTTTGGTTTCGATTATACAGGTCAGGCGAGCTAATACCATGCGTTCGAGCAGTTTATAAAGATGGTTCGTTAGTGATATAGGGCGGTAGCTACTCAAAGATGTTCTGGGTTTGCCTGGTTTATGGATGGGGATTATTGTTGAGAGTAACCAGGAAGAAGGGAATTCACCCTGTAACCATATGTGATTGTAAAATGTAAGTAGAGAGAGAAGCATATCATAAGGGAGATGTTTGATCATGTCCGGATGAATGTTGTCTGGTCCTGAGGCAGAACGTTTCATGTTGTTTAAAGCTTCCTGGAGTTCTTGAAAAGAGAAAGGGGAATTGTAAGGAAGAGATTGGTTGGTGTTAAAATCATTGATGTTGATGGGGGTAGTATGAGGAAGTTGAGTAGATTTGGTGTGGAAGTAGGAGGCTAGTCCATTGGAAATCGCAGAATGGTCAGTGGTAAAAGAATTATTGATGGAAATAGTGGGAATGCGATTACACGGAGAACCCTTCATTCTTTTAACCGCAGTCCATAGGTCGGTAGATGTAATTGGGGATTTAATATTGGAGACAAATTTGTTCCAGGATTCAGTTTTGGCTAATTTGACAATGCTCTGGCCCTTATTTTTTTATAGGTTACAAAATTTGCAGGAGAGGGGTGATGTTTGAATGTATTTAAGGCTTTTTTTTTCCTGTCTTTGAGGGCATTTGCACATTCTTCAGACCACCAGGGTACAGGGGGTCTGTTTTGATTCAGGACTAGTTTAGGGATAGATTTGTGGGCAGAGAAAAGGATTGAATCGATGTAACTTCGCAAAAAATCGTTGATATCTGTTATGGGAAGGGGGGGGGGGGAATGACGAGGGAAGAAAAGGAGTCCCAATTTGCTTTAGACAGGTTCCATTTGATGAGGTTATCATTGTTTTCTAGAGATTTAGGAGGGTTGGGGTTAGGGTGTCGGATTATTACAGGGAAATGGTCGCTGCCATAGGTGTCTGAGGCTATGTCCCATTCCAAGAGAGACGACAGAGATGGACTGCACAGGGCTAGATCCAAGGTGGAGAAGGAGCCTGAGGAAGAACTTATGAAGGTGGGGGTATGGTGGTTTAGTAAAATGAGGTTGTGAGTTATGATTCTCGACTATTCCACCTCTGGGGCAGATCGTATTGGAGCCCCATATGGGGTTGTGTGCATTGAAGTCTCCCAGCAGCAAGATCGGCGGGGGGAGCTTATGAATTAGGTCAGAGAGAGTGTTGAGGGTTATAGAAATGGATGGGGGCAAATAAAGATTGCATATAGTAAGATGGGAAGGAAGGGTTACCCTGATCGCAATCGTTTCCAAAGGAGATTCCAGGGGGATCTGTGTGAAGTCAAGAGAGGAGTGGACATATAGTGCCACCCCTCCAGATGCTTTGTTGTTGCCGTCTCTGCATTTGAGAACGGCATTATAGTGTTTAAGTTTTGTTTGGGAATTGGGTTTAAAGTTTGTTTCTTGGAATGCCATTATTAATGGCTTGAATTGTTTGGTTAGGATTGAGAGGTCCTCTTTCCTTTGTGAAAACCCATTCATATTCCATTCTAAAATGGAGAAGAGTGTAGTTAAGGAAGAATTCACTTTTTTTTTTTTTATTTAGTTTTGGAAGATTGAGAGGAATCTGAATCCATGATGCAGTCAGTTTATATCCAAGATGGACTCATTGGAGCTGTTCGGCGAGGGTTTAGTCGAACGAGATTGGTGTGTTTTCTTGTTGTAAGGTTTTAGGGAGGAGTTAGTGGGGCGGTTGTGAGAGAGTCTGGAATGGGGGGGGGGGGGGGGGGGGGGTTGGAGGATGTCTGGGAATGGGTAGAAGGCTGGGAGAAGGTGGAGGAAGGAGGTTTAGAGTTGTGAGGTTTTTTGATTTCAGGAGGGGGGGAGAGGGGTGGGAGGGAGGAATTGGATGAGGAGAGGTTTTTTTGGGATGGTCAGGGGAAGGGGAAGGTGGTAGTGTGGCAAGGTCACACTGTGTGGAGGCATTCACCATTTTGGGTCTAGAGCCCGTGGTTATGGTGCTAAAAAGTGAAGTCTGAAGGGGGTGAAGGGCCAAATACTTTCGCTTGGCTTCAAAGTAGTTGATCTTTTCCGTAGTTTTGATTTTCACGATTTCAAATTCTGTTTTGTATTTAGAGCATCCCCTGTATCTTGGTGAATGTGATTCTTCGCAGTTTATACACTTGGGAGTTTTAGCATTGAGCTTATATATATATATATATATATATATATATATATATATATATATATATATATATATATATATATATATATATATATATATATATATATATATATATATATATATATATATATATATATATATATATATATTTATATATATATATATATATATATATATATATATATATATATATATATATATATAGCTATATCCACTTGAAGAATGCAATTTATTTTGCACATTCATAAAAATTTATATATATATAAAAAAAATGGTCCAAAGATGGTCAATTACTACAAACAAAACTAATAATAATATATAATATATATTCATTTTATATACCTCGTACAAGTAGATTATTATCTACAAATAATTTCCACTTGATGAATTTCAACTGAAAACGCAGAAATAAAATTTTAAATAAATTAAAAATTTGCCATTTATTAAAAATTAATTTAATTTTTGCCAAAATTATTATAGTATTCTTTATTAGGTACCTTAAAATAATATTGTTGAACCAGAAAGTCTCCGTTCTTTCTTTATCGGCTGAAAAAAACAATAAAAAAATAACCGGTCAATTGCAAGTTGAACTTGCGCAATTGGTGTTCCGTACGTTGATTGCTTTTAAAATAAAAAATTTTGTCACAGAGGTATAAAATGATCAGTGACTTCACAAATGAGTTTCAACAAAGTTTGTTTCTAATCTTTACTAAAAACTGATGACCTTGAATTTTTTTTTTTTATATACCAGATAAATTATTAAAGGTAATGCACTAGTGATAATTTTCGTTCAATCTACACCCCCTGGTGAATATCCCAGGATTTTTTCAAAATTTTTTGTTTAGTACTTTTCGAGATAAGGTGGGGGGACAGCGATTTTTAGCGATTTTTTAAAAATAATACAAAGAAAAGTGTGCGCAAGTATTACATTATATATATATATATATATATATATATATATATATATATATATATATATATATATATATATATTACTAGCGTTTTCACAAGCTTTTATTTGACACCACACTCGATGACCTACTAAAAAATTTTTTTTTCACTTCTGATTTCACCCCCCAAAACTGACCCCTTAAGTCAAAATTTGACTTTCAAAACTAGACGGCTTTGATGAGGCCAACAGTTCCTATATTATTACGAAATTTCAACTATCTATGACAAATAGTTTCGGAGAAAATCGGGTGTGACAGACAGACAGACACCGAAGTCATCTTATAAGTGTTTCGTACGGAACACTAAAAAATCGTGTGCAAGTGGAATTACATTTAAAAAAGTTTCGAGCTAGATTCCAAAGAAATTAATTCTCGTAACAAGCTCTGAAAAAGCCGGCAGGATGATCGGTTAAACATCAGCATCGCTTTTTCAGTCGACATAAAAGCATTCCAGACGAATTATACTTATAAGCTTTAGAACCTGTAAAAGTTTAATATCAAAACTATATCTCCATTGTTCCGGAATTTATCTCGATGGTCAGAAAAACCGGATTTTTTTTTGTCATATTACAAATTCTGGGGAAAAAGAAATAAATAATCGATAATGTTAATTAAATGGTTTATTATAACATACATAATAAAACAGTGTTTTATACGTTAAAACATTTAAATCACAAATATAAAATGTTAAAATTGAATGACAATTATTTTTAAAAGTAC
Source organism: Pachyrhynchus sulphureomaculatus (assembly GCA_019049505.1). Classification (NCBI taxonomy): domain Eukaryota; kingdom Metazoa; phylum Arthropoda; class Insecta; order Coleoptera; family Curculionidae; genus Pachyrhynchus; species Pachyrhynchus sulphureomaculatus. The sequence continues at coordinate 152,930,109 of CM032456.1, forward strand.
GAAGTAAACTTCTGTTCACGCTTGATGAACTAACAAAGATACTAGAACCACAAGAAGAATAAATTGCACGTAACTTTTAACTGTATTTATTTATCTTATTTTTATAGTTAGTGTGCATACAGCTGAGTAACATTAATTTAGAATTAATAGTTGTTAGTATATTTTAAAAGGTGTAATACAGGTTTTAAAAGAATATTAAATATCACAGTTTACATTTAGCATTTATAGTTCGGAGTCAATTTTATAAACGGTCAAATATGAAAAACAGATCAGTTGTGCCACGAAAACTAAATCATGTGATGACTATTATTTTAATTGATAGGTAAATCATCAGTATTATTATTTATGTAGGTTTTACTCAATTATATCTTTTTATTATGAAGTGGTCTTGAAGAAAATTATTTAGAAAACATTATTATCTCTAAACTAGTAAATCAAGAAGAATCAACCGGGATAAGAAGGCTTCGCATGTTTACATTAAAGCGCGATAACCCTGGCCTGAACACTAGTTTAGTGGATAACAAGCCAATGAATTGGTTAAATGAATAGTGTTCTCATGCTTTCAAAATCAAAAAAAAATTCACTGACTTTTTCAATGTCACTAATCTAATGAAGTGCATAATTTTAGCCAATAGAGAAAGAAGAAACACATTATATTCCATAAGAAACAGCTGAATATATCTACAGGTTTACTACGAGATCACGTGCGGTTATTTAGATTTTGAGTGATGGTGTAAAGTAACCAAGAACCGAATTGACTATATTCTGATATCATCGGGAAGGAGGAGCTCTCTCTTGAATGTGAAGACTTTACCGGGAGCAGACTGTAATACTGACCAACAACTCCTATCATGTAAAATGAGAATTAAATTGCAGATCGTAAGAGCAATACCAGCAAAACGACCCATGCCCAGACATATTCCTGTGGAGGATCGTTTAAATCTCACCTTTCAGCTTGATGATAACATTAAGCCGCTGATAGAGGGTCGATCTGATGATTCGGATGCTATATGGTGTGAACTCAGGGACAAGATTTAAGAAAGTGTTGCATCATTGAAGGAAACTCGTATAAGTTCTAGAAACCAACCATGGATTTCCAAGGCAACTTGAAAATATTGAAAAACAATAAACACCAGACCGTAGCTTATCCTCTCTCATTCAGTCACTGTGTAGAAGAGACGAAAACGTCTATTTGAGAAATATTTGCGCAAACATTCAACAGCACTCGAATAACTTGAATACGAAATTAGTTTTCACGAAAATCTAACTAGCTAATAACAAACATTGAATGCATTGTTAAAGTTTGACGGGAAGATTGTAGAAAGCCGTATTCCAATGAGCAATTTTACGAGAATATCACACTTGACAGCAGGGAGCCTGAAATACTGGTCGATGAAGTACTGTTGGCGATTCGTAGAATGGCATACAATAAAGCGCCTAGTTGTGATTACATAACCGCAGAGGTGTTGTAACTGATGCCAGATAGTGGTGTGAAACTAACACATCGAATTTGTGCACTCATCTGGAAAACACCAAAGTGGCCAACGGAGTGGACGACATTTTAAACAGTGCCTCTACATAAAAAAGGACTAACAAATAACTGCGACAACTTCCGTCTGTTGGCCATGATTACTTACTCCAGCAAAATAATGCTCTATATAATCCAAGCTCGACTTCTTCCTTATATTAGAAACCAGCTGGTTGACGAACAAGATGGTTTTGTTAAAGATAGAGGTACTAGGAACGAAATTCTAAACGTGCGACAACTGATTGAAAAGGCAAGAGGATATTATACACCTTTGTATCTGTGCTTCGTGGATTATCGTAAGGCTTTTGATAATGTGCGTGGCAATTGCTTTGGCCGATTATGTTGGAGATGGGAATTCCTAGTCACATCGTTAGAATTATATATAGTTAAAATAGAGGGGATGCTGTGGTCTAGTTGTGAAATCAGGAGAGGGGTTAGGCAGGGATCTGTGCTGTCGCCTCAACTTTTCAATATCTGCAATTAACACATAATGAGGCGTGGAGAACTGGTCTCCTGGAGTGAAACTGGCTGGCGTTAGCATAAGTAACCTCCGTTTTGCTGATGATACTCTCCTAATTGCTGGGAATGAGGATGAGTTGGTATCGCTGATTCGACAGATTAAAAAATATTATCGCAGAATATGAACTCGAGATTAATACAAGCAAAACTAAAGTGATGATAGTTGACAGGACAAATGACAACCAACCAAAGGTCAAATATATCTCTGATTTTGACGTAGTGGACGGGATTATCTACCTGGGAGCACTAATTAACAATACTGGGTATAATGAAGATCAAATCCGCAGAATACAATTAGGGAGAACAGCAATGATAAAGGAATCGAAAATCTAGTCCAAACCCTATGCATCTGAAAATTGGACAGTTCGAACTGCAAACCGAAAACAATAGACGCGTTTGAAATGTTCTGCTGACGGTAAATGTTGAATGTCTCCTGGACTGAACATCTAACTAACAGGTTCATTCTGAACGAAATTAAGCCCACCCAACAGCTACTAACTACAGTGCTTGCTGAAATAATGCGGTTCTTTGGTCATTTGACTAGAAGCGAGCACGTGGAAAAACTGATTATCCAGGGAAACCCTGAGGGCAGGAGAAGAAAAGACAGATCTCCCATGCACGATTAAAGTGGCAGAACACCATAAGAAACGTTATAAAAGGGTTGGAAATCCAAGCTAAGTCATGATATTCATGGTTGTTTGATCATCATAGGTCTATAAAGAGGTTGAATTAAGGACGATATATTGCACGGAAGCGTAGTAAGGTAATTTTTTTGCATAAAATTGGTTGTAATTTTGTCCAGTGTGTTATACTTGTCTTTACCGCACTCGTTGAAGTTTCTAATGGATCACTGATTTGGTGGGAAACGATTTTATGAATGGCACGCTTTGTCTACTGGTAGGATGTTTTTGAGGGATACTTAGTAACATATATATGAACAATAAAAAAAATAATAAATCATGACAGGTGAAAATTATTTAGTCAAATAGCAAAGGCAAACTTGAGGTTAGGGTTTACTCACAAAACTAAGTACGTGCTGATATCGAGACAGTACGAGATAACGGTAGCACCTGCAGCCCACCCATTAAGTACGTAGAACGTATTGATATTTAAAAACAATCATCAACACAAATAACGATTGTTCCGAAGAAATAAAAATACAGTTAAGGAAAGCAAGAAGCACCTTTACGAAAACGACAAAAACATTCTGTATTTTGAGACCTAACTTAATCTAAAAATACGTTTGACGAGATGTTACAGCTTGTTTGTGCTACTTTATGGAACAGAAGCACTGAAAAAAGACAATATCATTGGAATATTGTAAGTGACAGAGTAACATATACCGAAGTACTAAATAGAGTGAATTAAGGAAAAGGATTACCATGACAAAACGGAAACTGCAATATCTGGGGGATATTATGAGAAAGAAAATTACTATCTGCTTCAACTAATCATACAAAAGAAAGTATAGGTAAAAGAAACGTAGGCCGAAGACTCTATTTGTGGCTGAGAAAAGTGAAAGATTTACTTCAATGCAAGTCAAATTAACTGTTTCGATCAGCAGTATCCTAAATTAAAATAGCCTTGATGATCGTCAAGCTTCGAAAGAAAGACGGCACCTAAAGAAGACGAAAGTTCAAGAGCCAGAACGGAGCGTCTAGCACTATTATTACTTTCTCTCTCAGCATCTCCGACAATTTTCTTTCCATGCCGTTGTTATACGTTGACCATTAAATTTCTAATTTCCATGAGGTAGAGTGATGCCCCCAGTTGATGCCAGCAATGTCTGATCTTCTAATATAAATCACAAATGGGCTTGCAGACCCTCGTCAGTTAACTCCCATTTTATAACTCGGTCCCATTTTATAACTCGGTGACGTACTTCTGATAAAAGTCAAAGCGCTAGAAATATTAGTAACAGTTATGGAGAGGGGGCTCAGCGGCTAGCAAACACACTGGAGAAATCCTGTTTGCCAATCCCAGATGACTTCCTTCAAAAAACTCAAACCACCACGGTCCCCGTTGCACCTCCCAAATCTAACTATGAAGGTCAGAGTATCATTCCATCCCAGTAGGACGACCTACTACCCAAAGTATTACCTGACCTTATATCTGAATCTTCTCAAATGCAAATTGTTGTGGGGCGTCTCCTCATCCTCCAGACAACCCGGACAAGTCGAGTAGCCTTCCACGCCTAGTAGCCCTAAATGCTTTTTCATCTTAGAGTGTTCAATGAGAATTCCAACAGAAGTTTTTCGAATACGTCGACTTTTCTTGAGAAGCCATTCAAGATTTGCCCTTCTAGACCACGATCCTTTAAGCATCGATTTAATATACTGGTTGGTTCAGGTTCTTGACCAATCTGAGAGAGTTTGTTCACCGTCTTATTACCATATAGTCCCTGATGTTCAGGGATCCTGGTGTTCTTTTAGATAGCTCGTCCACGACAGTTCTACAATATTCGGTAAGTGCTGAATTCATCCTGGATTTAACGGTCGCGTCACGTGTTCAAAAAATTAATTTTTTGAAATTTTTTAACAGACAATCTTTCGGAAAATCGCAGACATTTTAAAAATAGCAGTAAAGAACTTGCAATATGTGTTTCAGAAAAGTGACAAATAATTTTAAATTAGTCCAAAAAAAGATTTTTAAAGAATTTTGGCATGTTCTGAAAATTTCCTAAATTTTGATCTTAATTTTTCCAAAAACACCATTTTTATTATTATTTTAATTTTATAGTTTATGACTACTAACCTGCCAAACCATAAATATGGATGGTATTAACAAACAAAGCAATTAATTTTTGTTTGTAGCCATGTGGTAGCGTGTTTCGATACTATGTCTATATGCAGCAAGGTGAGATGTCTGTGATCGCCACCAGACCTTCCCACACCCAGTCCAGTATTCCCTATTCCCTTTCATCACTCTTCGTCCCCTCGTCTCTCCTGTGCCTCTTGTACGCATCCGTACAGATTTCCCAAGACACGAAACTAAGTTCAACTTCTAACGACGTAAGAGGAAGAAGCGGAAGTACCTATCCGCCGAAACTGTGCTTTCTTCGAGAAGCTAATCCAGATCGGTATCACTCAGGATCTCGCCGACTGTTCCACAAAAAATTTCAAAAATTGACACAATGGGAAGGAACAGCGGGCAGGGAAGGTGCGCTGGAACTTAACAACGAAGCTGCTAAAAGAAAAATTATCCAGAAAAATGTCAATGGTGTTTTTCAGGTTTCGAGGGGTTACAAGGAAGGAGTGCGGCGAGAAGGAAAATATACGCGGCAAAGATCGACGTTACGATGGCTGAAGGGCCCAACAGACAAGAGCGAGAGCGACTTGCTGTCCATGGAAATCGACTTGGGAAATTCAAGCACGGATACATAACAATAAAATGCCTTTTTTTAAGAAAAAAAACCCGATTGTTTTTTAAGACCAATTAATATTAATAATAAATACGTTAATAAAAACTACATAAATATTAATATAGATAAGTCACCTACCAAACAAAATAGTAGTAAAATCAGATTTGGTTCTGGGGGCCTGTCATGCTAGATCTTTTTTAAAAATACTATAACTATCAATATTACATCTATATTACATCTCATTGTATATGTTTTTTCTAAGAGTCGTCTAAAATTACGTATGGAAGTTATCTATTTTTTAAATGTTTTTCAGGAACAACAATAATTTCAGTTACCACTTTAATTCTCACCAACACAGACTTGCGTTTCCCTCAGGTAGTCATAAATTAGCATTATGGCATAATCGTAATTACTCTTAGAAAAAGCATAGCGTCATTTTGATTCGATATACCTGGGCAATATATACTTACTCATCGAGAAATGTCATACGATTGTTAAGCATTTAATTTCTTCCATTATTAGACTATACATAGATATTGTCCGTACAACTATATCAAAATTAACACCCTTTCCACTGTTTATGATAAAATTGCAGCATTCTAAATTTAGACTAACAAAAAAAGAAATAACTACTACTTTTTACTTTTCAGGAGAGCTAAAAGCACAAAAAAAAACATAACTTTTGAATATTATGGATATATTTCTTCTGGATTTCTCCTTGTACGATCTGTTTAGAGATTAGTGAGAGGTAAAGTCCAATGTCAAGATTAAGGTTGTAAAAAAAAAAGAATCTTTTGCAAGGGTCTTTGATTGGTCGCCAGCATGAAACAAGAAACCAGATCCTCTTTGACCTAGAAAGATCTCTGCAACAAATTCCTTTTTCTATTTTAGCAACATTAGGGAGACCACCGAAATATCTAAACATCCCAATAATATGAAGCCCCGTCCACTCGGGTCCACTAAAATAAAAAGGCGTACGCAAGGCGAAATAAATTAGTTTCGTGCTAGATTCCGAAGAAGTCAGTTCGGAGCAAGCTCTGAAGAAACCGGAAGGATGATCGGCGAAATGTCAGCATCACTTTGTCAATCGATACAGGAGAAATCCATAAGAACTGTACCAAGAAGCTCTGTAATCAGTGGAAGTTTCCTATCTTGAATATTAGTTAAACAAAAACTTATTTCTTGTTAACTTTCCAGACCACGAAAACAGTAACAACATTTTTAAACATTAGTTGCACATTTTACAGTAAAACAAAAACAGCTCCTAGAAAGTCATAAATTTCTAAATGGTCATAAGAAACGTGTATCAAGGTAAATTACATTCCAGCATATAACGTATTAATTAATTTAACAATTTTAAGATTAAACAAGACAAATATTCCGAACGATATTTAGCCTACATCTATTAGACGCTGAGAAAAATGAATTAATAAGAACTATCACCGATCCAAAGAAATTGAGTTTTAAAAATTAATAAACCCAATATTTCCCCTACAAACTGTTTCTATCAAAACTGGAAGTAATAAAAAATTAAGATGGTTTTCAAATTTCTCGACTCTAAAATTCCGGGAAACGATATTAAACCTAATATATTCACAGAGGCTCCAATCTAATCTCATCCTCAATCATTATATGTTTGACCACAAATAAATGTAATTAAAATTTGTTTGTTCTTTCAATCTAACACCAGAACAAAATACCTTATACTACTAAAACTCTGAAATATATCAATCATCTTCCTTTTCACCTGATTTTAAAGGGGTATCACTAAAAAACTAAAGGATTCGTCCCTACATCAAGTATATCATTTCGTTCGAGAGACATCGTTCCAACAGACAAGCCGACAAAAATTGGAAATTGTGATTCCTAATCTAGGGACCTAAAAATGCGGAAAATAGCAAGGAAATTAAAAAAAATTATGACATTTTTACGCTGTCACCATCATCTACACTTAACAACAAACCTTGTCCGTAGTACAGCCCATGAAAAAAACGTTATAAAAAAGTATAGAATATTTTGTCCAACACTATTTTGTAACTAACTTTGCCCTACAATTTTTATGTTAGTGTCATCTAGCGCTTATATCTCTTATAAACGGAATTATATCTCTATTATTAGAATAGACTAAGAAATCTTGGCGCATTCGTTCTAAAAATTATTCGTAAACGATTTTTCTATGATTATGTTTGGTACTAAGTATAAAAGTCTATGTTGCCAGTTAATTACCTTGTCCTATATAGAATAAATCAATTTCTTTTGTATATATATATATATATATA
>CM032456.1:152942795-152974011 GCA_019049505.1 Pachyrhynchus sulphureomaculatus
GGAGTGTCTTTTTAATGGTTAACCCGGGGATTTCCCTGGCTTGCTTTGACGTCTTGTTTCTGGATCGTACTGGAAGTTACAAGTTGCATTATCCGTCAATACTCTTAGAAACACGTGCGCATTTGAAGAAAGATCAGTGGTCAAATTAAAATGAAGCTGCTTCTGTTTATCCGTCTAGATCTGAAGCCCAAAAAAGCAAAAATTTTGTTCACACTCAACTCTTTAGTTAAAAATTGTAAAACTGTTTCTTGATTAATCTGGTATTCTTCAGCTGTCAATCTCATACTTAATCGTCTGTCGAACCCTATGGAATTTCGTATTCTGTTATTATTACCCTCTGTTCTTATTGTTTTCAGCGGCTTATCGGGGTCTTCCATCATATTTTCTTATCAATATTTGAATCTCTTATATGGCCTAAACACATCGGATTTCTTGATGGCATCTTCCCCTTATGCCATTGGTAATAGTGGTGGAGTTTTAGTAGCTCATTTAACGATTTTCACGCAAAATTTAATACATACCCTAAATTTCGGTCATCCAATTTTACGCCAAAGGGTGCATGCAGATATGTACATCCTTCCCAACAATAACTAACTCTATCACGTTAAAATTTACTTACATATTAGTTCAAACAATTTAAAACACAAATACTCATGTTATTTCGATATAATTACGAGGGCTGACTGCCTGTTTTTACAAACGTCCACTAGATGGCACTATTGAGATGTGACATTACCATTGCTGTAAAATTTATTATTTGTCGTTGTTAAAACAGTTGCAGCTGAAAAATTGGCAGAGTAGTTTGTTTGCAGGGAGCGTTTTTAAAAAAACAGTTTTGTAAACAAATGGAAATTCACGTGAAGCTTTTCGTTGGATGATTTTTACGATTTTAGTAAAGACCTGGCTCAACAAAAGTGCTTCGAATTGCTTCGTTCAACTTTTGGTAATGAATTACGATCAGAAAAGACTATTTACAATTGGTTTGCAGTATTTCGTCATGGTAAAAATCGGTTGTTGTTCCAAAAAACATCGATGGTGTGCGCAACATGATTGAAGAGGAGAGATAGAGGCGTCCTTAGACATATCGAAGACTGCAGTACCTTCGAGTTTGTATGTGAAAAAGATCTGTTCCCAATGGATTCCGCATAATTTGACCGAAACTCAAAAACAGGCTTGTGTCAATTGGTGTAAGGAAATGCTCAAAAAATTCGACCGAGGACATGCAAAAGCAACATCGTAACAGGAGACGAAACTTGGACATACGTACGAGCCGGAAACTAAGCAACAATCAACTGTTTGGGTGTTCCAAGATGAACCAAATCCAACAAAGTTCGCGAAGCCTTTCCAAGAAATTGATCGCTTGCTTCTTTGGTTATACTAGATATGTTTGCAACTATTGCTTTAGAGGATGGGAAAAACAGTTAATGCTGAATGGTACACAACCATTTGTTTGCCAAAAGTCATCGATGAAATCCGGAAAAACAACCGAAAACGTCGCATCATTCTTCATCACGACAATGCCAGCTCACACACAGCACGTCAAACAACTGATTATTTGGAGGAGAAAAACATCAAATTAATGTCTCATTGCCCGTATTCACCTGATTTATCGCCCAACAACCTCTTTTTGTTCCCGAATATCAAAAAAAAATGGGTGGACAATTATTTTCACCACCTTAAGAAGCAATTGAATCCTCCAAAAACCATGTTTCGAGGTACCAACTTCAGAGTCGAAAAAATTTTTCGAGAATAAATCTTAAATTCTGAGAATCAATAAAACGATTTGTACCAAAATTTTTTTTTCTTTCATTGTTTTTGTAAAAACTTAGAAGGTAGTCCTTGTATATGACTACGGGGCCAATTAGCGAATTAAATTGTCACACCTCGTATAATGTTGAAAATTGTGGTAGAAAGGAGGTATGTTTTTAACAATGTGTAGTACATAATCAAATGACTGTAATGTCTCTTTACTTCTACAGAGAATTTAAGGTATTAAATTTATAGTATAATTTCTGTCTTTTCCAAGATCTGTTATGTGAAACTAAAGTTATTAGTTCTTATTTGTCATGAAGAAATTTTATAAAGTTACAGTTACATTACCAATTCATATGAAATACGAGTATGCACGAAAGATGTTCAATCTTAAAGATCCATAATCAAATAAAATTCTGGTAAATGGCCTAGATTATGGCTTTGAACTGATTTTTTTTTTGCCCTCATAGTAAACTGCCATAAATTTGAGTTCCGTTGCTCATTTTGAGGCAAAAAAGATAAATCGTTCTACAAAAGTGGTTTATATTTGTCGAGCTTGATGGTGTGTTACAAAAAATTAGTTGATATGAACAAAAAAATTAGTTGATATGAAGTTACTTTATTTGGAAACTGTTTGCAAGAGAATAAATATTTTAGGTGATTTAGAATCTAAAAAATTGACTTAAAATGGTGGAATAAGGCATGTAAAATAATTTTTTGCGCCTTATAGTAATAAATCAGCACTTATATATAATTAAAGTGGCCTAACAATTTTTACCGTAAGTATGTAACCAAATTATACTGGAAACTTACACTTGAAAAAAATATTGCTGGCATTTCTCGCATATCACTTGGGTCAGAACTTAAAAAATTGTCCTCTTCTAATTTGGGTTGGGTCCAGACCATATCGAATATTTCAGATTGAAGAGAAATGGGTAATTCACTAAATTCTTCACTTTCAGTAATTTCATTGTGCTCAGAGATGTATTTTATACATCGCTTCTAAAAATAATAATTTTACATTTACATTAGGTTAATATTAAAACCAATACAGGCTTTTCAAATTAAAAATCATCCCCTATCTTGCCTCAAAACCTATTCTGAATAAATATTGCTAAAGGTATTAAATTCAAATAGGTACTTATTTTAACAGCTTGTACACTAGTGTCAATTTCGGGTCGTTACGGGCACAAATTAGGTATCAAATTAAAAAAAAAAACGGTCAAGTGCAAGTTGGACTTGCGCAATTAGTGTTCCGTACGGTAATCGCTTTCAAAATAAAATAAAATCCTTACCTAGGTTAAGTTAAAAAAAAGGTCTCCTACCAAATGCCTGCAGGATCGTAATATCTCAGGAACACAGACAAATCTTGAGATAGAATGGGAAGAATTAACCAAAAAAAATTTACAGTACAAGTGAACGGCTCTTGAAAAAAGGAAAGATAACCCATAAAGCGTGGATGACTGAAGATATTTTAAAAATGATAGAAGACAGAAAATTGGCAAAGAACGCTAACCCCATTCAGTATAAAAAGTTTAACCGAAATATTAGAAGGCATATTTCTTTTCTATCAACTTTCTTTATCGTCCATGTTTCCGATGTATATGTTGCAATCGGAAATATAAGCGTTTTTACAAGCCTTAACTTAGTCGATCGCGAGCTGGTCTCTCCATATTTTGACTAATTTTATCGTTACAGAGCGAGAATTTGAAAGTCTCCTACGTATTTCTGAGTGGCATTGGCCAGTATTGGTAATTAGAGACCCAAGGTATTGATAGGAAACTACGATTTCATACCCTAGTAGATGTTGAGGTTGATTTTCATTCGTTCTACTAATGATCATTATTTTTGTTTTGTTGTTGTTTACTGCCAATCCGTAGCTTTTACTGATCCTTGTCAGTCTTTGCATAATAACATCTAATTCACTTTCATTTGCGGCTAAATGAAGGTGTCATCTGCATGGCGCAAGTTCTACATTCGTTTTTCTCCAACGGCAATACCACTATTCCAATTATTGATATCTTCGCGCAGCATGTACTTCGTATAAATGTTGAACAGTAGTGGCGAATGAATGCCTCCTTGCCAGACACCAGTTTTCATGGTGAAGCTTTCTGTGTACATGTTAACACTCACTTTAGCTATGTTGAATTCGTAAAGGGTTTGTATTAGCTTTAATAAGTGTGGCGAAGTTCCCAATTCTTTCCAAATTGACTAGAGTTTCGGCCATCTCACCTTGTCAAAGGCTTTCTGATGAAGCAGAGATTATTTTTGATGTTATATTCTCCTTTCTCTATCAGTTATCCAAGAAATAATGTCTCGAACAAAAACATGATTACGCAAACATGCACAGAAATGTAAAACAAATAACAGGAGGCAGAAAAACGCGAGATAACAACCTTACCGGATAATGATGGCACCATACTGATAGAAAAGCATGACAAGCTAGAAATATGGGAAAACTACATAAAGGAACTTTTTAAGGATGTACGACCAGATTTTTCCACAACCAACGCAAATAGTAGCCCCCCAATAACTAAGAATGAAATTCTTAATTCAATAAACTATAACAAAAATGGACTTACACCAGGTCCGGATGAAATCTATACTGAAGTCTTAAAACTGTGTGTAGTGACTGTGAAGAATTTGGTGAGGCTTTTTAATATAATCTACGACTCTGGTAAAATACCTCAGAAATGGCCAACCTCTACTTTCATACCGAAGAAAGCATCATCCAGGAAATGCGACGACTATCGGTTGATTAGTTTAATAAATAGCATCACTAAGATGTTCTTAAAAGTAATCCATTCACGAATATACCGTAAATGCGAAAATGACATATCTGAAACCCAGTTTGGTTTCCGTGACTCCTTTGGCACTAGAGAAGCACTATTTTCTCTACAATTGCTCATTCAGAGATGTAGAGACATAAGCCATGACGTTTTCATCTGTTTTATCTACTTCTCCAAAGCCTTTGATAACGTCCACCACGATAAGCTCCCTGAAATACTCAGATCAACTGAAATAGATGAGAGAGACATAAGAATAATTGGTAACCTTTACTGGAAACAACGAGCTATGATAAAAGTGGACGGTAGTACATCCCATGAGATCGAGATTTGTCGAGGAGTACGTCAGGGATGTGTTCTCTCCCCAATCTTATTTAATATATACTCTAAACAAATAATTCAGGAGGCGTTCACTAGACAGAGTGGAATAAAAGTCAATGGCGAATATATCAATGTCAGATATGCAGACGACACTGCTATTGTGGCTTGTACTTTCTAAGACTTACAAAACTTAATTACAAGAATCCATCAATATTCACAACAACCTTAGTGTAAATGTTTCCAAAACCAAATACATGGTAGGACACACCGAATCTAGACCCCTGACAGTGGAAGGCAGGAGAGTTGGGAGGGTACCGACGTTTAATTATTTGTATACGACCATCTACGATACATGGGATTACGGGGCGGAAAATAAAAATCGCCATTGCCAAAAATCTTAGTCTACCACTAAAAATCTGAATGTAGGAGTGTTATGTGTTCTCTATTTTACTGTAGGGGCTGAAGCGTGGACAGTCGATTACACTATACTAAAAAGAATTAGCTCTTTTGAAATGTGGCTGTACTGTGGCACACTAAAAATTCCCGGGACACATCATATAACAAATGAAGATGTCCTCGAGAGAACGCATAGAGATCTAAGATTGGTCCGTACCCAAAAAAGCATAAACTAGAATACCTGGGTCATATCATGAGGCATGGAAAATATCGACTGTACTCCAGGGCAAGCTTGAGGCGAAGAGAGTCCCAGGTAGACGACGGCACTCTTGGATTAAGAATTTACGTGAGTGGTTCGGACTCGGCTCAACTGAACTCTTCCGCATAGTCGCAAGCAAAGTGAGAATCGCCATGAAATTTTAAAAATTTTCTGATCAGTACTTTTCGAGATAGGGGGATGATAGCGATTTTGGGTAATTTTTTAATAATACAAAAAAAAGTGTCCGCAAGTATTACATAATATATATTTTTGAACTTGTGTGTTCACGAGCTTTCATTTGACACCCCACTTGATGACCTGGTAAAAAATTTTTATTGACTTCCGATTTCACCCCCCAAAACCAACCCCTTAAATCAAAACCTCACTTTCAAAACTACACGGCTCTGATTGGGCCATTAATTCCTATAATTATGCGAAACTTTAACTTTCCATATCAAATAGTTTCGGAGAAAATCGGGTGTTACAGGCAGGCAGACAGACAGACAAACAGACGGGCACTGAAGTGATCCCATAAGTGTTTCGTATGGAACACTAAAAATAAACTAAAGTAATGTCACATCAGTTACGCCGCGGTATATATTTTCACCCATTTTTGCATAATTTTTACGAAGAGATGTAGAATAGCTATTAAAGTCTTTACTTACCTTTAATATATTGGCGTTATATTGATCAGCAAATGTTAGTAAATACAGTGCTGATTCGAATTCAATGCTTGATTTTAGAAAACTGTTCACAAGTCTGCTTTAGAGAATCCATTTCATATCGGTCACTGAGTAAAATTAATTCAAGCAATTGTTCCATAGAAAGATCTTTTCGATTTAGTTCTCCACTGTATAAATATTCCAAAAATATTTTAAAGAGGGCTGGGTTTGTATCGTGAATAACAATTTTTCTAAAAGTAAAAATAAATGCCGTAAAAAAACATGCAGAAAAGTCACAAATGGATATCTCTGAATGGGCTTATTTTGAAGTAGCTGTAAAACGAAAACCAACACTTTTCATCGTCCTGTTTAATAGTTACTAGACCTTGGCGATTTTTAGACATGACTGAATCCAAAGGACACATGTTAGTAATTTAACATATGCACACTGCTTATTCCTAGAAATAAATTTAATAAATTGTATTTTTTCAGTTTTTTATTGAAAGAAAACGATCTGGGTTTAGGGTACCGAAACCATGAACACTCAGGAAACCACTTGATGGTAAAGATACAACCACAAGAAAACTAAAAAAGTTTCTCGGTGCCAGTGGGATTCTATCTCAGGGTATACGCCCCGCCAATTGACCAACTAAACCACAATACCAGCGTACCTTAGCGTGCTGACGTCACGCGCATTAACATCATTAGTAAATACGTCCAATCTATGAACCACCATTTTTGGTGTTTCGAACGAAATCATTCATTAAAAAACTTATTTGTAGTGTTTAAGTTTAATGGTGGATCCAAGGTTAGGAATTAAGATTGGTTCTCGACTGAAGCGAGGAAAGCCACAAAATAGATGTCCGATTAGCAGGTCAAGCTACATTAGTGCTGTGGCTTAGTGGATAAAGTACAGGAGAGTATACACAGTTCGAAATTTACCTGCACCCAGAAACGTTATTTTTAATTATCGTGTGCTTGTGTCTTAACCTGATTGTATTTATTACCCAGCTGTATTTATATTTTATTACGTATTCAAAAAAAATGATGACAAATATATGGATCTCCAGACGTAATTACTATGCTCATTAAAGAACAGCTTAAGGTCATGAAAAGTTTTTTACATAAATTACTGACGATGGAATTTCTTACGAGTAACTGTTAAAAGTAGTTTTGCTTAAAATTTTGAGAAATAATAGCTTTTAGCAGCATGCATTCACTGCTTCAATACAAAGATGGTTTACCACGCCGTATTGCCATAATTAATTGTAAAAGTTTCAGATATTTAACACGTAAAAGATAGGAATCCATACTTTATCTTCGAGTAAAAGCATGCATTTTTACAATTTTTCTTGTCGTATGAGCATTAAAAAGTAGAAAGTCACAAAAAAATATACATAAAAAATTACTTTGCTTCCGTTTGTTAAAATATGAAGGCAGTTTACCTCCTAGTTGTTGCAAAAATATTAGATAAACATTACTTTTTTATGTATTTTATAGAGTGCTGTGACAACGTAGCTTGAAGAAGACTGCGCGCGGATGCGGGCGTTATTTAAAATTTTGAATCAGATATATATCGTAACATTCATTTTTTCCTAGATTTTAAGACCATGTAATGTTACTGATTTTTCACTTCAAATTGTACTTATTTTCATTTTTGTATCGAACGGTATATTAACAAGAGATTCCAAGCCGTTCGGTATATTAGTGTGCTGTGCGGGTTTCTGACCGAATCTATCGGCACGCCGGGATTGGTTGAAAATGTGTATCCGGATTTTTGGTTCCGGCGTCGCGATATGACCGAGAGAAGGCCCACGGCTTATTTAAGGGTCCGGTAGGACAGGGATCGAGGCTGAGTACCATCAAGCCGCAGCCAGGCTAATTTTCATCGGGCCGCCAAGTAGGCTTCCTTCGACAGAGCTGCAGTAAAGGCTCATAACAACAATCATGAGAGCTAAATAAAGCACAAGTTTTTTAACGAAAAGCCGTAGTGGGCTCTCTAAGTGTTTACTAGAAAAGTGTGAAATCGGTCGTGTTCCATCGAAGCCGAAATAAAAACAGTAAGTTACCAAAACATCCTTCCATAGACTTATCCCTGAGTAGTGCCTCAACAGCAATTTGAACTGACTAAAAAGTGAAGTGAAAAGCACTATTTTTCGTCTTCGGGAGTAGTCAGAGTTTAGAATTTAAATGTCATAACTACCTGTTAGGCTAAAATTTTTTGTAATCCTGTAAAACTGCAAAGGTTAGAACTTTTTATTTTTAAAAAACATGAATAAATTTTCTTTTAGTTGATTAAAGCTAGTGTCTCACTGAATACCTATCTTACTTTTCAGGATAAGAACGGCTGTACCAAACTGATTTTTTTATTTACCAACAGTACACCCTTTCAGTATTTTTTCATTTTTTTAGCTGAAGTTAGATCCTTTCTATTTTAAAATGAATGGTGCCCAAAAAGTCGTACAGCTGAGGTTTCTTTAAAAATAGAAAATAATTCCAAAAAGACGTACAAAAATTATCTCTTACCCACATCTCTCTACCAAAGAAAACTGAGCTAGTGTGTGTTTAATTTCTTTAGTTCTTTTAAAATCAGGATTCACTCAATTCATTATCAGAAATTAAAGCGGGGCTGCAAGAAAATTGTGCTCAAGCGTGGGACAAACAACTTCTCACAGGGTACAAAAAAAAGATGCCTCAAACTGAGTACAGTTTAGCATGTTACAATATAATGCACTGATCGGATTTTCTTTTAAAAAATACTAGAATAAAAGCGTACGTCGCACGCGCCTTTATTTAGTTATCAATACTCAATAATTGATACATTTTTAATAAATAATCCAAAGTATCGTTTTAATCAATTATATATAATTTTTATTGTATATCATGTAAAAGTATCAAGATTATTATAAAAAACACGTGATTGCGTGCGGTGGGAAGCAAGCGAGAAGCTACGTTGTCACTTTCGTGATACCCTGAAAACTAAACTATTTCGCGTCTCTCTCTAACACAATGCTCTCTCTGTCTTCTTGTAAGAAATACCTTAATTCTTGTGACGTCAACGTAATTAGGAGTGGTTCGCAACTGAAGTGGGGAGGGCGACGAAATAGTTGTCCAATTAGCAGGCAAGTGCAAGGGCGTATACACTGAGATCATGGGTTCGAATTCTACTAGCACTCGGAAACTTTATTTTTAATTCTCTTTTGCCTTTTTATATGAAATATTAAAAAGAAGCACATATCGCTGATGTAAATAAATTGATGAGAAATATATGGATCTTAAGATGTAATCGTTTTTTTAAATTTTGATCCGGACTAATTTTGAGATAACTGTATTGACCTACCATCGACAATAATATGATCAACACCATTACATTACTTACTTGTCAATCGCTTCTCTCATACCAGACAACAGAGCCCTTCTAAACCAATTACATCTAGCAGCTACTATAACCCTGTGCGCCTTAATAATACTTTTCTCAGGTACGATGGCGCCCTCACTTTGCGTCTCTTTATTATCACAGATAACTTCAAATTCCATATCAGTGTTAATTTGGTCGTTGAGAAGTAAAAGTGTACTTTTCGAAAATCTACTGTCTTTGAGGGAAGGTGGGGTACACAATTTCCTAACTAGGTTGAGCTAAAAATAACATTTTAAACAAGAAGTAATAAAATATTAACACATACACATATAGCGAACTGACGCTAATTATTTTTCTACAAGATAGTAAAAAGAATTATTTAGATCAAAAAGTCTTATATCACTGGAGAAGAGGGAGAGATGTCGATACTCAACCGTTCTGGCACTAAAGCACTTCAAAATTTTGCATTTTTTGGCAACTCACTGCAGTCCAGGAATTTAATTTTTCGTTCAAAATCATCTACAAGCCTTAATTTCCAACGGTTTGGATATATTTTTTTTAAATACTCGATCTAAATTTCCAAAAAATTTATCGAAGCCGATTTTTTAATTATGGCCAATTTTTGGTTATTTTTCTACTATTTTTGGATAATAATTTTTAGTAATTTTTTCGAATTTTGAAATATTTAATTGAGCAAACCAAAGCAGTTTATGTTTCTCAATCCACATAATCTAACATTTTTTGTTTCAAGACCTAAAGGTCGCAAGGTGAATCAACATAGCCATTTTTTAACATAAATCGCTTTGGTTTATCCTAACCAATATTGTAAATCTGGCTAAAATGATGCAAATGGTCAAAATTTGTTCAAATAGTGGCCGAAAAATGGCTGTGTTAATTTATCTTGCGACCTTTAGGTCTTGAAACAATAAATTTCAGATTATGTGGATCGAGAAACATAAACTGCTTTGGTTTATTCATTCAAATACTGCAAATTCCGAAAAAATTACTAAAAATTATCCAAAAAAGGTAGAAAAATAACTAAAAACTGGCCATAATTCAAAAATCGGCTTCGAGAGATTTTTGGTAATTTAGTTGCTAGTATTTTAAAAAAAGAATTATCCAAATCGGTTGGAAATTAAGACCTGGAGATAACTTTGAAGGAAAAGTTAAATTCCTGGACCACAGTGCAGCGTTTGACTACCCTAGAATCATGCATAAAAGTAATAAATAATAAAGTAAATTTAACCATAATTGCTTTGAAATTAAAGCAGACGTTGTTGGTATTGAAAATGGGAATTTGATTTAAATTTCCGTCGCGTTAACAGCATCGGTGCTTTATAACGATCGATTTTTAGTTTCATCTTCTTGTGACGAAGAGAAAAGTTTTGTAGTGGTTCTAGTAAAATTCCACCGACTGTTTATAGAGATGTTCTACTTAATCCTAGATGAGTAAATGGCGAGTACCGAAAATATCTGTTCATGCTTGCGTTTTCTACAAGGGGTACCATTTAGAGGTAACTTCATATGCAATTATACTACTCAGTATATATCACCACTACACCAAACACTTTATTTTTGCACTCGACGCGCGTTTCGCTAACCATGTTAGCTTCATCATCGCTCCTGATGAAGCGCGTCGAGTGCAAAAATAAAGTGTTTGGTGTAGTGGTGATATATACTGAGTAGTATCATTGTGCCAAAGATTCCACATTCCCAACTTAGTTCATATGCAATAAATATTCCGTTGGCGTAAATATTAGTGACAATGATTGTCAAGTTCTGAATCTCCATAAGTATATACCCGACAGTCCCAAAATTCTACTGGGATACCTACAAATTCGAAGATGTATAAATTATAGCCAAGAGTTGCTGGAGCTCTAACTATGTCTAAGACCGGGGATCAGCTCGCGAACTGTTTCGAAACATAAATAGAGCCAATAAAGAGGATGGAAGAGGCTTGAAAATTATAGTTCTCGATCCACCCAAAAATGTAAGTGCACTTTTCTAATTTTATCTAGTTTCTAACTTTCTAATATAATAACATTTGAAATAAACTGATGAAATTACCAGAATGTACCTAAAAGAATTTTTGAATAAATGTTTAAAACGTGCAACTTCATCGTTCACTCAAACTTGGCATTAAAAAATATCATTTTTCGCGAACTCAGAAAAATATGAGTGTTCTGCAGCCGCAAAAAGCTATATATAAAACGTAATACAATTAGTTCACTAAAATAAATAAAGCACACATCATGAAATAACTAAAATGATTCATATTTCAGTTATTTGAACAAACTAAAGTTTTTTTTTAAGAACGCAGTACCTTTATCGCGACATCGCCCGACAGTAACGAGTAATAAATTTAAATATGAAATAAGTATATCATTTTTTAGTTAAAGTTATCAATTTACAGATACAGTTAGGAAAGCGATGTTGCCGGATTGTAAGGCACACAAGAAATTTGGTTTAATAACAAATAATAACGTTAATAATCATCAGGCTTTCATAAAGGTTTTTTTTTTGGACACATCACACGCCCTGTAGGGAACAACCTGCAAGAGAATTGGCGATTTACGTTGGTCTTGAATTACTACACGTTATACTCGGTGAGAAATAGTCATTTCAGAGGGCTAAGACTTTCCATATCAAGGGTTGCTAGAAAGGGTCCTATAGGAATGTGATGTATTAGTGCTGGACTGTTCTGTCAGGAATCAAGCGCGCAACATTCATCGAAAATCTCCCATAAATATAGAATAGACTCAAGTCACCAGCTTTTCTACGATGTTCCGAAAAATCAAGGTTTCTGGTAAATTCCGGATTTCCGATTAGGTCAATACATTCTCTTATGGACGGAATCTAGCAATTGCGAAGTATGTTTGGAAGCAGAGCAGCACACGTAAGAGCAATATTCCATCGATGGTTGAGTGTGGGCTTTGTATAGGATTAAAAGCTGGTGTAGAGTATAAATTAAGGCCTAGTAAGTTGAGTGATGATGCTGATGAAAGAAAGTCTCACGATATAACCAGTTCTGACCCCTGTAAAGTTTAGAAAAAGCTGCTATCTGAGTTTTGTAAAGTTAACACTCTTACTTGATTACTATCTCATTAAAACATAACTTCGTCAAGGACTTTGTTAATTTGTATAACTTTTTGCAGTCTGCAAATATGTGCTGTCATCATAAAGCTATACATTAGATTTTAGTCCGTTCCAACAGATAATTAATAGAATAATTAAAATAAAAATGCTGTAATGAGTTTACCTAAACAATTAAATAAATAAAATATTAACATATTTACTCGAATTACGACAAGATAACAATCTGCAGTTTTTTCCTCAATAAGAATTTGAGACCATCTAATATGATTTTATTTTGTTCAAATAGTCCATACATATTTTTAAGTCGTAAATTATTTATAGTCATCACTCTGTATTAAAAGCACTTAAACTATTTAATTAACAACTTACGTCACGATGTCCATAAGGAGAAGATTGTGCGTTGTTTTCTTTAGTTTTATTTTCTGTGGGTGGTTTTTCAGATATAAAATTTAAACTTTGCATTGTTTGAGTAAAACTGTCTCGTTGTACTAAATCACAAGCATGAAGCGTTAATTTCTGCGTTGCCTCTTTATGTTCCTTGAATTTTTTCAAAAAATAAACCTAAAATAAAATATAACATATATGCAAGGCACTGCGCCTACTCACCCATCGGCCACTGCAATGGCAAAAGTGCACCAGCTGGGCTTCAAAATTTTTCCACCCTCACCGTATTTCCCAGATTTAGTCTCAACCTCAAAAATTTGTTTGTTTTTGACAAGACTTTTCAATCCATATATGTACATATACATTAACGTCCAGGTACACTTTTTCATGTTCTTTGACCTGTTGACTTCGAATTTTTATGTACCTGTTGATATCGTTTCCAAGTTATGGCCAGATTTTAGCACACTGTAAGATTAATATCTTCAAATACACCATTTTTAATTTACGGTCATTTCTGACCAAAAAGTTCTCTCTTTTTGAACTGCTAACATACCAACAATTTATAGAAATGCTCATATATATATATATATATATATATATATATATATATATATATATATATATATATATATATATATATACAAGGCTGGTTTGAAAAGTCCGTTCAAAAATAAAAACTACTTATGTGTTTGGGGTAAACCTTTTTTATTTTTCGACATAGTCTCCTTTTAGGCTTATACACTTCGTCCAACGATGTTCTAGTTTGTTGATCCCTTGCGAATAACAGGATTTGTCCAAGTCTGCAAAATATCCATTAGTGTCTGCAATCACCTCTTCGTTTGAATAAAATCTTTGTCCCGCCAGCCATTTCTTCAAATTGGGGAACAAATAGTAGTCCGAGGGAGCCAAGTCTGGAGAATAGGGGGGATGTGAAACGAGTTGGAATCCTATTTCCATTAATTTTGCGACCACAACTGCTGAGATGTGTGCTGGTGCGTTGTCGTGATGGAAAAGGACTTTCTTGTGGGCCAATCGCGGGCGTTTTTCTTGCAGCTCGGTTTTCAAACGGTCCAATAACGATGAATAATATTCACCTGTAATAGTTTTACCCTTTTCCAGATAGTCGATGAGGATTATCCCTTGTGAATCCCAAGAGACAGTCGCCATAACCTTTCCGGCCGAAGGAATGGTCTTCGCCTTTTTTGGTGCAGATTTCCCCTTGGTAACCCATTGTTTAGATTGTTGTTTGGTCTCAGGAGTATAGTAATGTATCCATGTTTCATCCACAGTGACGAAACGACGCTTAAAGTCCTCCGGATTCTTCTGGAACAGCTGCAAACCATCCTTGCAACACTTCACACGATTCCGAGAGTATCTAAAGACTTCTTTAAAGCCTTTGATAAAAAAACTCCTCTTTCGAAGCTAAATTAATTGTATTGAAATGGTGGGCGAGTTTCTTGATAGGTCGTATTGTGCTT
The DNA here is from genome assembly GCA_019049505.1 of Pachyrhynchus sulphureomaculatus. Taxonomy (NCBI): domain Eukaryota; kingdom Metazoa; phylum Arthropoda; class Insecta; order Coleoptera; family Curculionidae; genus Pachyrhynchus; species Pachyrhynchus sulphureomaculatus. The sequence continues at coordinate 152,957,288 of CM032456.1, forward strand.
TCTGGTGTACCACAATAGTCAAACTATGAACTCTTACTATTTCAATTTTTTGCAGAAGATGTTGGTGTTCTGTTCTCTTCAATCTAATCATCTACTATTTGCAGATGATTTTAAATCGTATCGAGTCATAAAAGACAAGCAAGCAAGACAGCAAACCTTCAAGAGTCCTAATAAAATGTAAGAAGAGAAAGGTTTGCACTTAAATAGCTTAATATCCTCTTAGATCATCTTCTCTAAAAATCGTAATTGTTTTCATCAGTATATAAATAAAATACTGAGCCCTTGTAACGAAGCTAAAGACTAAAGATTTAGAGCTTATATGTGCACCAGAGTCACTATTTTTTCCTTAAATCCATAGAATTATGTCGGTACTTGCCAGTAGGATAAAACAAAAAGTCAATATCTTATTTAAATATCCATTTAACAAATTATAAGTGTCGAATCCAAAGTCTTCATAATAAATATAGCGACAAGGTTGATTTGTCTGTGCCCATAAATACATATCTAATCTGTACTGTTTATTATTATTACAAGCATATGTTTTATTTTTGTTATTATACATAGTTTTCACTATTGTGTGAATTTATTAGTGCGAATTTTATCAAAATGATATAACAATTTTAGAACTTCAGTCGACATAATTTGTCAACTAAAATCATTTTACGGAAATTAAGACATAATTTCTAGTTGATTTTTACACGGCTTTAAATGTAAGTCTTTCTGGAAAGTGATAGGTAATGTAGCCCGACGAATGTATATTGCCTACTAGAGCTCAAGAGATTCTCTTGTTCATATTATCGAACTTTTGATATTTTCCCGCGAGACAAATATTACCGGTATGATTACATTTTAAAATAGTTTTAACATTACCAGCCGCATTTTTGCGACACGATACATATGCACACATTATGTACCGTGTGTTGGTGATGATGGTATTAAACTAAGGCTCCTTAACCATTCACACTTTTTAGAAAGATATAACCCACCCAGCTACTGTGGTAGATTAATCAATTTAATTAGGAGACGTGGGGATCATATTCCATCATTAATTCACCATGTAGAACGCAATTTCCGAAAAATGAGTAAATTTTGAATGAAGAAATATTTAAATCAAACACTTATATTTTGTTCAACCTGCACATTAACTTACAATTTTACTGGTTTCTGCTTTAAAAAAGAATTTAAAGTTAAAGAGGTCAAGCTTTTTTTCATCAAAAATATCCACGATCTCATCCAGTCTAGTTAAAAATATTGGAAGCTCTTCCTTTATGAAATAGTCCAAAATCCTCGCAACCACATGGACTTTATCCTGAGTTGGCATATCTACATAACATTCCCTAAAATCAAATTTAATAAATTGATTTGCTTGCAGTCTTGCGAGTTTCCAAGAGTTAATAAAGAAAAAGAACAATTTGGTAGACTGATCTCAAATATAGATTAAACAGTATCTAAGAATATAGAAAGAAAAAATACATTAACTTTTTCCTGTCATATACGTCAAAATGGCCGCTGTCAATAACTGTTACAGTAAATAGATTGCTTTTTGAAGACTTATATAGCAACAACGCCTCACTTACTAAATGGCATCTTTAAGAAAAAGTTCTTCGCTTAAGATCCTCATAAAGCCTATTTTCATGTCAGGTTTAATAAAATTCGGTTAAATGCTTTTTTTGCAATTGAGTCTCACGTATATATACAGGCAAATATTAAACATTCGCCAAATAATTGAAAAAACGCGTGAATTTAACAACTCTCTCTATTTATGCTTTTTAGACAATCGAAAAGCGTTTGATAAGGTAAAATAAGCAGAGCTCTGGTCAGTACTTAATGAAATGGGAGTTCCTATTCATCTTAGAAGTCTAATTAAAAATCGGTACACCAATACTAAGCTAAGTGTCATGTTATTTTTAATGATGCAAAATCTGAGGAATTTCAACCTCACTGTGATGTAAGACAAGGTTGCATACTATCTCCCAAACTTTTCAATATATATTGCGAATATATCACGCGAAGTGCCTTGGATGATTGGCAAGGAGGGATATCAATTAACGGTAAAATGATTAATAATTTGAGATTTGCAGGGGACACGGTTCTTCTGACTGGAAGCGAAGAGGAATTACTACAAATACTTAAGAGGGTAGAAAAAGAAGGCGGAGAACTCGGACTTGAACTGAATTAAAATAAAACCAAAATTATGACTGTCGATAGGCCAAATAACAACAGACCAGATATCAGACAAATTGACCACCTTGAAGTTGCTAGTGAGCATGTGTACTTCGGATCCCTAATTAGTAACGCCGTTACAGCAGAGGGAGAGATCCGTCGAAGGCGTGCTTTTACAAGGGCTGCTATGCAAAAGCTCAAGAAAATTTGGCAAGACAACCACAAACAAGTGAAAATCAGACTGGTAAATTGTCTTGTCTTTCCTATTCTCACGTATAGCTGTGAGTCCTGGACATTGAGAAAGTCGGAAATATAAAAATTAGATGCCACAGAAATGTACTGGTGGCGAAGAATGCTCAGGATCTCGTGGACCGCACGACAGACCAACGAATCAATTATATCAGAGCTCAATGTTCAGCAACGTATTTCAAGTTTTATCCAAATAAAAATCATTAAATTTTTCGACTATATCATGAGAAAAGATCAGGAATGTTCAGAAAAACTGATCATTCAAGGAAAAGTTCCAGGTAGAAGACCTCAATGACGTTCTCCGTACCTTTCTGTGGACCAAGTTATCTATCTTGCGAATAAACCACACTGGTCCACGAGGCGCAGAATAGAGAAACATGGAGAAGAACATCCCACAACGCAACAAAATGACCACTACATTCCCTGAAGGGAATTAAGACCGAAGAGAGAGAAATATATATAAAGGCAGAGATTTCTTCAACAAAGAGTATTTTTCTACACTTCACTATTTTCCCTTCTCAACGCTTCTGAATGCAATTTATGTTGTTGTTATAAAAAAAGTCAGGCTTAAATATAAAATAAATGTCGCAGATAAAAAATATTGTCTACATATACTGATAAAAGGATGTGGTATACATAGTAAGATGTCACATAAAACTTTTTTAAAATGTCTAAATGGAGGATGAAAACTGATTACTTAATCAAAATTACTGACTTTACAGATCATATATACAAAAAAAAAATGACCAAAAAGTACCTAATTAAAAGAGGAAAATGCACAAATATTGGAAACTTATTGTGACAACGAAAAACTGTAACATGTACTAAAATAATCAAATTAATCAAGAAATCAAATATGTTTAGAACAGTTTGTTTTTTTTTTACTTTTAATGTTTAGATTTCTTAAGTTTCTTATTGAATATCGACGCCATCAATCATAACTTGCGTTTATTAGCAGTTATTTGAAAGCCTGCATATTTTTTCTCTGTCTTTTTAACTTTTGCAGCGTACGCCAGCATAGTCTGAGCTATACTAGTTCTCATCAAATTTTAACTGTCCCTTTTAATCTCTACTTGGCATCATTCGACAACCTGGAAAAAATTCTTTAATTTCTGAATAACATTTTAGGGCGATTTCCAACTTGACTTGCAAAAATCCTAAATAAATAGAAATACTACACCAAAAGTTTCAGATATATTCTTACATAACTTAGACAACAGAAAATTGTCAAATATTTCAAATTATCTCAGCCTTGATAGTAGTATTTGTGAGATGAAATAACTTTCGTTGATTATCCTCCTTCTGGCAAAACAACATCAATGTGTATTGTTGTTCATCAAAGTTAGAATGAAATAACCGGCCAAGCGCAAATAGGACGTTGATTGCTTTCAAAATAAAAAATTTTGTTACGGAGGTATAAAATAATGAATGACACCCCAAATGAGTTTTCAACAAAGTTTTATTCCAATCTTTACTGAAAACTGATAACCTTAATTTTTTTTTAAAATACCAAATAAATTATTAAAAGTAATTCACTCGTGATAATTTTCTTTCAATCTACTATTCCATATTTTTTCAAAATTTTTAATCAGATTAGGAGGGGGCAGCGATTTTTCGCAATTTTTTCAAAAAAATAATACAAAGAAAAGTGTGTGCAAGTATTACATTATATATATATTTTTGAACGCGTGTTTTTACAAGCAGAACTTTGGGTGTGACAGACGGATAGACAGACTGGCGGACAGACAGACCGATGGACAAACAGACGGACAGACACCGAAGTGATCTTATAAGTGTTCCGTACCGAACTGTAAAAAAAATATGTTCGACAAATCCGTATTTGAGATGGTGCCTGTTATGTTGCTACAAATTCCGATATCATGTCAAAAGTTTTAACACTCAACGAATAAGTAACACGTAGGCTGAAAAGTTTTTGGTCTAGCTACTAAAAACAATTTTTTTTTGAAAATTCGACTTTATTCATTAATATAGAGCGACACAATCAGTCCAACGCTTTTCTAACATTTCTATACCTTTCTTGGAGAAGGATTTGTCTTTGCCTTCAAAATAGGTCTCAGTTTCGGCGATAACTTCTTCGTTGGAGCCAAATCTCTTTCCACGAGGATTTTTTTGAGGTCTGCGAATAGATAATAGTCGCTGGGGGCAAATCTGGAGAATACGGTGGATAAGGAAGCAATTCCAACTTCAACTCATGCAATTTTGGCGACGTAACCATTGACTTGTGACACGGTGCATTGTCTTGATGAAAGAGCGCTTTTCTCTTGTTCATTTGGGGCCGTTTCTTTGGGATTTCTGCCTTCATACGCACCAATAACTTTATATAAGTCTTTTTCTCAGTTCTGCGAATAGATAATAGTCGCTGGGAGCCAAGTCTGGAGAATACCGTGGATGAGGAAGCAATTCGAACTTCAATTCGTGCAGTTTTGTCATCTTTTTTTTGTTCATTTGGGACCGTTTCTTTGCAATTTCTGCCTTCAAACGCACCAATAACTTTATATAATATTCGTTATTGACGGTTTTCCCTTCTCAGCATAGTCGATGAAAATTATTCCATGCATATCCCAAAATACAAAGGCCAAAACCTTCCCAACCGACTTGTGTCTTTGATCGCTTCGGGCGGCTCTCACTCAGCTGACAACTGATTTGATTCCGGTGTGTAGTGGTGGATTCATGTTTCATCCGTTGTCACATATCGCATGAAAACATCTTTTTTATTGCGCTTAATATCCAAACAGCGCTAAGAATTATCAACATGTTGTTGTTTTTGGTCCACTGTGAGCAAACGCGGTACCCATTTCGAATAGAGCTTTCTTATGCCCAAATGTTCATGCAAAATATCACCAACACGTTCCTTTAATATCTTTAGGGTGTCGGCTATCTCACGCAATTTCACTTTACGGTCATCCAAAACAATTTTGTGAATTTTTTTTTATATTTTTCGGTGTAACCACCTCATTTGAGCGTCCAAAGCATTCAGCATCATTTGTATCTGTACGCGTTTATATTCAGCATACTAGTAAATGATGAATGATTTTCCAGGGGCAGAGTCCCCGTAACACTTATCAAGCCTTGCTGAAACGGTATTTTTTTACATCAAAAAACAGTGTTTAATCAACACACGAAACTCGATTTTGTCCATTGTTTTTAAAAATATCAAAAGTAGCGTCACTAAAACTACTGTAACTTGTAAACTAATCGTCGAAATGTTATGAAATTTTGACACGTATCGTTTGAGCGTTAGTACTTTCTAAAAATCATATGGATTTTTTTGAAAAGGGTGACATCTGTGTGTCAATCAAAAAAATTTTCAGCCTACGTGTGTATATTCTGGTCTTCGACTCTGATATGAAGTAACCGTTTTTCTATTTTCTTGATAAGCAGTCGAAATTAAAAAAACACATTTCCTCATTATTAAAATCTGAAATTGAAGTCAAAATTTCAAACTGAACTCTATAAACTCTATAAAGTTAAAAGAATTTAGCGAAAATTTTATATTAATGTAAGAGTACTCCATAACATGTCCCATCCTAATAGGCCTTCATAGATATTTCGGTGAGCAAATTAAAAAACACTGGGAATATGCTGTTGTGTTATTTTAACTTAGCCAATGAAAAAAATTGTTTATTATTAATATTATACACTGTAAAATCGTGACCGCTAACCTCTTCGATAGGTACGATTCATAATATATACATACACTCAGGGTTCTTTGAATAAGCCATCTACAAGTGATCATATCAACAGGATTTCCGAAAGATCGAAAGATCTAGGCATTCAAATTCACTTTTTTTAAAATTCTTACTTACTTTTTATGAGAGAACATTTCCAGAAGCATTTTGATCGTTTCATGAACACTCATCATTTGAGTAATTTCCATTCGATGAACAAGTTTTGCGAGCCGACAAGAAAGTTTATCCTCGCGTCGAAAGTGCTTTCGAATATCAGATTTGCTGAAATTTTGAATTATTTCTTGCACTAATATATCCACGTCATCTATTAAAGATATTAGACTGGCTAGAAGTGAGTCAATCTGCAACCAGAGAAGTATTAAAAATTTTTATCTTGTCACTAATGCAACGATAAACATATTTTGGCGTAAACCAAGTAACTTATTTTTGAAGAATTTTTTTGAACTTTAGTATCATGGTAACACGAAAGCATCCTATCAGATTATACATCTTCCCATTAACCCTTAAGCTTAGGTCACAATAATTGATAAATGAAAAACTCTCCTAAAATTATTATTTTGAAAAAATTTTGGAGAATTAAAAATTTTGTATTTTAAATATCCTGAAATTAAGGGTTACGTTATTCAAAAAAAGTTTTGAAAGAAATTTCTTATTCAGAAAGGAACTCTTGTTGTTTCGAATATTATCTTTTTTTTCCAAATATTTTTGTATCACTATCGCTACTTATTAGATCGATTATTAAAATATTTACTAGAAACTTTAAAGCGCAACTTTAAGAATTTGTCTGTTATAACAAAGATCAAATTTGTACGTTTGGCATTTGATTTGTAACTGAAATATATAACCTGGTAAACCAAAATATGTCTAATGATTTCATGATGATAATAAAGCATGCAAAAGAGAGAGAACGTGGAAAGAAAATTAGAAACATCATAAACATAAGCAGTTCAATAATTAGTTGAACGTTTAAGTAGTTAGTCGTAAAATGCTCGTTTAGGTATCAAAACTGAAAATTATTGATTAAGGCAGCAGAGCTCAGCAGTCGAAACATTTCCTCATAATTGCTTTTTTTTTAAATTTAACTTCCATGACGGCTCCAAATAGATTAATTATTTACAGTTTTCTGTTTTCTGTTCAAAAATTTCAATGATCTCTTGCCAGCCACGCACCTTGCAAAGTGGTAAGGCAACTCCTTCTGTATTAATTTACCGACAGTGTTACTTCATTAGCCTAAACATCGAATTTATGTTTTTTATCAGCCCGTACGAAAAACCAGTACCAGAAACTGAAGATCCACAAAAGTCTTCTCGGAATTAACAAACACAAAAAATACTATCTATACTTGTCTAGGTAATAACCAATAAAAAAAACCGGTCAAGTGTAAGTTGGACTTGCGCAATTAGTGTTCCATACATTGATTGCTTTTAAAATAAAAATTTTTGTTACGGCGGTATAAAATAATCAATGACTTCACAAAACATATTCCAAATGAGTTTTCAACAAAGTTTTTTTTCTGATCTCTACTGAAAATTTATGACTTTAAAATTTTTGTTTTTTTCTTTTATATATCAGATAATTATTAAAGCTAATGCACTCGTAATAATTTTCGTTCAATCTACACCCTGTGGAGAAAATTTCAGAATTTTTTCAAAATTTTCTGATCAGTACTTTTCGAGATGAGGGGAGGGACAGCGCTTTTTCGCAATTTTTTAAAATAATACAAAGAAAAGTGTGCGCACGTATTACATTATATATATATATATATATATATATATATATATATATATATATATATATATATTATATATATATATATATATTGCCCACCTAGAAATTTCAATGTAACTGCCAAAATTTAATACTTAATTAAACCCTTTTATTATATTAGGTAAATTTAATTGTTCTTAACAAATGTCCCTCATAAAATTGTTTAGATAAGCCTTTTTGGTGAAATCACAAATTAAAAACCAATTAGAACAAATTTCTAAGTTCTGCATGATAATCGTTTTGAGGCGATTTCTGAGAATTCCAGTTGAAGTAAGAAGTCATTTCAAGGTTCTAGGGATTATGAAAATCGCCAGTGACATTTTATAATAAGAACTATGCTATAAATACCATTGCCCTTTTGGAAATTAACCACGCGCAAACAGTACTTTGTCATTGATACAGGCTCAATTGTTTTGTGAAAATGCCAAAAACGAAAGAATGCCTCCAAAAACGACTCCCGCTGAAGACAGAGCTATAACAATGTCCAGCAGACGTAGTCACCGCCTAACCGCACCAGAAATCAAGGCTCAAGTAAACCTGGAGCGGCTCATCCCCATCAGCGTGACAACCGTGAAGAACAGGTCAGCAGAAGGTGGACTACACGGGAGAATTGCAGTGAGCAAACCACTTCTTAGGCAAGTGATTAAACGTAAACGATTAGAATGAATCCAAGAACTTGAAAATTGGACATCAGAACAATGGAATTTCGTCCTTTGGAGCGACGAGTCTAAATTCGAAATTTTCGGTTCAAATCGACGAGTTTACGTGCAGGGGTCAGCTGGAGAGAGGATGTTGGAAGCCTGTCAGTTGCCTACAGTAAAACATGGTGGCCGTTCAGTAATGGTTTGGGGTTGTTTTGGCAACGGTAAAGTTGGAAAAATCTTTAGGATAGAAGGAATCATGCGAAAAGAACATTATCAAGAAAATTTTGCTAACTCAAATGCTTCCTTCTAGAAGAGATATTTTTAAGGGGAAAATATTTTTTAAACATGACAACGACCCTAAACATTCTACTAAACAAATTAGAGAACTTTTGGACAAATGGAAATCCGATGACGTCCTGGACGTGATGAGTTGGCCTCCACCATCACTTGAACCCCATCGAATTGTTGTGGGACCATTTGGACAGGTGTCTTTTACTTTTACAAGCAGAATGGGTTAAAATAACCGAAGAAATTCTGAGAAACTACTGAATAGAATGCCGAAACTCTGTAAAGTGGTAATTAAAAACAAAGGTCACATAGATGAGAAAAATCCTGGAAAATCATGAATATTTTTCTGATTCTCTAGACTGTAAATAATGTGAAAATTAAAAAAAATATATATTATCTGGATTTGGGACTGAAATAACTAGGGGGGCAAATACTTTCTGACGGTAGTGTGTATATATATATATATATATATATATATATATATATATATATATATATATATATATATATATATATATATATATATATATGACGATAGAAAGAACAAAACAGGCATACTATGGTAATGAGATAGATAAATATAGTGGTGACTTAAGAAAACTTTATAAAATAATAAATGATGCAGCAAATAAAGCCACAGTTAAAAAATAATAGTAATTGGTACATAGTCAATGAAAGGGACATACCAATTGAAACTAATACAGAGATTGCCAATTACTGTAATAATTATTACATAAATGTTGGACTAAATATGGCAGCGAAGATAAAAAAAACCAAAGTTTGATGTCAGCATGGACTATGTTGAACCTATAAATTCAATGACTTTGACTCCAATTACAGCAAATCCTCCTGGATTAGATGGCATCACAGGCAAATTAGTGAAAAGTGTTCATCAGTCGATTTTGCTGCCTCTGATCCACATCTTCAATCTGATCCTCACCACTGCAAGAATTCCACCACAGTTTAAACATACAATAATAACCCCTATATATAAAAAGGGAAGCAAGACTGATATTTCCAATTACCGTCCAATTAGTGTGATATCAGCCTATGGTAAACTATTTGAAAAATGCCTTAAAAAAAAAATATGATTATCTAACGTCCAAAAATATCATAAACAAAAAGCAGTTTGGTTTCATGCAGGGAGTTAGCAATGGCGATGCAATGTCTGAACTGGTCAGCCATATTAAGGCCTCTCTGGATAATGATAAAAAGTGTATTGCAGTTTTCCTGGATCTAGCCAAAGCTTTTGACGCCGTACCTCACTCTGGCCTTCTTGATGTTTTGGAGCGTTGTGGTGTCAGAGGCTCGGTTTTAAACATCTTTAGAAATTACTTAGAGGAAAGAAAACAAGTTGTGAAGATCGGAAAAGTACTGAGTGAACCGCTAACTGTGCAGATTGGAGTACCACAAGGCACTGTCCTAGGTCCTCTTCTCTTTATCTGCTATATAAACTCTTTACTAAGCCTAAACATAGAAGGAGTTTCAATATCATATGCTGATGATACAGTTCTTGAATGACAAGACATGGGATGCTGTAAAAATGGCAGTTGGTAGGGGCGCGAGCATTGTTGGGGCCTGGCTTGATTTGATGAAATTAACCTTAAATCTTTCTAAGACGGTATACATTGCTTTCTCTCTGACTGAGGCAAATCGACAGGACTTTGATTGTATACAGGTAAACGATATGAACATGGTCATGAAAGAAATCACACACACAAAATATCTTGGAATTACGATTGATAAACATCTCAGATGGACTGAACATGTCCAAGATTTATCTAATAAACTGAGAAGACTCATATATAAGTTTTACCTAATAAGAAAAATACTACCCCTCAAACTACGGGTTACTGTCTATAAGGCATTGGTCGAGTCACTGTTAAGATATGGCATCATTGTGTGGGGTGGACTTTATAATAATGCACTGAGTCAACTGAGCTTGATACAAAACTATATTGTTAGAGTAATTTTCTTTCGGGATAGACTTTTTCCAACCAAGAGATTATATAATGAAAATATAATGAATATAAGAAATTTATATCTTTTAAACATTTCTCTATTTTGCTATAGAAATGAAAAAAAAATTGTGAATCATCAATATAGAACTAGAAACAGAGAAAATGCGATATTAGTTGTACCCTTTAGAAAATATGACCGAAACCAGAGGTCTTTGTTAGTTTTGGGACCTAAGGTTTTCAATAAGTTGTCACAGAATATCAGAAATATAAACAATTATAAACTGTTTGAAAAAAAGTGTAAACTGTTCATTACAGAAAATTCTGAACTATCATGTGGATTGTTATAATTCATAACTGCGATTGTCTGCATGTTTATATGTATGTTTTTTCTTTTTCTTAATGTTCTTATGTATTAATTATTATCTTTACCTTCTACAAATCTTAGCATAATTTAAATTGTATTTTAGCCCTGCGCATACAGGTGTCTCTATACACCTAGGCGCACCTTGTTTACTATTAGTTTTTGGTTCTAGGTTATTGTACTGTGAAATATTACTAATGAATAAATAAATAAATAAAAAAATATTTGAAATCGCGTTTTTTACAAGCTTTCATTTAACACCCCACTCAATGACCTGGTAAATTTTTTTTTTTTTAACTTCCGATTTCACCCCCCCCCCCCAAAACTAATCCCTTAAATCAAAATTTATCTTTCAAAACTACACGGTTCTGATGAGGCCATCAATTCCTACATTAATGCCAAATTTCAACTTTCTATATCAAATAGTATCGGAGATTATCGGGTGTGAAAGACAGACAGACGGACACCGAAGTGATCTTATAAAGTGTTTCGTACGGGACACTAAAAACGACAAAATAGGATTAGAAATGAACTACATTTGGTTTTTCCGTTGGGGCTCTCAACCAGGTGGGAGAGCTTTACCTCAAATTTATCAAAAAACAGCCACAAACTTTTCTGTTGAGGAATATATACTCCCTCGACAAACTATACTCTTAAAAAGAAAGACACATTGAAGTACTGGAAATTCAGTAATTTGAAAAATATAAATTGTAAACCATTATACTGAGTCATAAAATGATTTAACAATTACATAAATATCTGTATGTAAATTAAATAATAACTATAAATTTATAAGCTAATGAAAAGGTACAGACGGATCTATATATTGTTGTCTTATAATAGTTTTACGTGACACTAATGTTCGAAGTTTTTATCGTTTCGACATTTCTCATTGTTATCTGTTTGTTGTGAGTATAGCAATTAATAACAGCAAGTCATTTAGTAAAATAAAATTAAAATGCAATTAGATTATGTTGGGAAAACATAAAATAAATTCCACAAACTAGACGAAAAATAAACGAAGCGAATAACAATAAAGTGCAAACAGCTAAAATATATTGTGTTCCAAAACATCTATTCTTCTACTAAGTACCTCTGGTACTATAAAAGCTACAGCTTCGACTCTCTGAACGGAAGTCATGGAACGATAAATCCTCTTAAGCCCCTCCAGGAACTTTCTAAACTGTGTATTAAATACTGGAATTTTTGATTTAAAAAGTGCTAATATTTCATCCTGTTCGGCATTTGAAAGGTTATATTCCTTGCTCGAAAATATGTCGCACAGTTGAACAAACTTAGCAATAACTGTAAAATAAAAACATATTAATAATGGTACAAGCGACAGTAATAGTTTTTACTCTTTCTTGTTAAAGAAAAGTATTGGATTTGTAAAAAAATCACTCTACGATTTTTGACTTTCATCAAGTTAGTCGCTCAATCACGAAAAACAGCTTTCGTCGGTCAGTCTAACGACCTGTTTGGTACGAAAATTCTCGAATGAAATGAGATATCGACTTCAAATTTAGTACAGGTATAATTCTTGGAAGAAAGGAATCTAAAATTTTTGTGAGCTATTATTTCAAAGGAAGGGGATTAAAAGGGTGGAGATAGTAAAATATTGTATAGTTTCAATAGTATTATAAGAATTTCCCCGGACTTTTGAATGAGATAATGGACAAATTTTAAGGATAATTGTTTAGAGCCAAACATATAAGGGGTTAAAGAGGGAGCGAAGAAGGTTATATATTATGTTTATGTTCTTTACAAGGTGACGTTGAGGAATTTAAAAAATGCGTTGTTTTTTCTTTGTTTTCGAGAAAGTCAAAATTAAGATTTATTTTCGGAGCTACATGATTGCGGAGGAAATAATCGATAAATTACTTTACCGACACTTTAAAGTCTTAATAGGTGGTAAATTATATAATAAGAATTATAAAAATTAAGAGCATGGTAACTTTATATTTGCACTACATAGTAAAGATAAAATAAAGTTGTAAAAAATTATATTCTCGAATAACAGTTTGTTAAAAAAAGCCATTAGAAGACAATTGCTATATATTTTTTTTGATAACGAACTTCCACAGGTTACAGAGCGATTAGTACGATTCTTCTGGATTTCTCCTGTTTCCACTGGAAAAGTGCTAGATTCTAGCACGAAACTATATTCCAAAGAACTCAGTATCGGAATAAGCTCTGAAGAAATCGATAGGATGGCCGGCGAAAACGCCAGTATGATTTTTTTCAATTGACAGGAGAAATACAGAAGAATTGCACTAATAAATGCTATACCGTTTGCGAGTACAGAAGTGTCCGCGATCTAATTTAAATTTTTGAATATTGCTGTAATAATTTGTTATTCATCCTTGCTGTTTATTTTTATCACGAAACTTTCAAAAATGCAACCGACCCACCGTGTGAATTTGCAGGGGCGATCGCCATACTTTGGGAATTACGTAAGATTTTAATAATGGATCATGGTTTTTTATAGTATGGCGTTTGGAAAGGAATAATTGTATAAAATTTATGAACAAAATATGCCGTTGCCGTATCATTCATAAGTGTTGAAACCCTTTTCTTTGCATGCTCAAAAATTTACAAGTAAGATTAGTATGAGGGACGCTTTGACAAGTTGTACGGTAGATTTTTTTTTCGCTAAGGGTCACTACAAGCAACAATCAGTTAGTAACAAAACATTCTAAATGATACATTGGTTTACAACTTTAAAGTTTGTACTTCTGTCAAGGAAAGTTTTGTATTCGTAAAAAATCTTCCTATTGAGTTTTTTATATTTCAAGTCCTAGAGGACTGTTGTTGCTATTACTCCCAAACACCATAAGATTTGGGGCACATATATTTGAAATGTGAAAAAAGCTAAGTCTTTGGGCGGTATCACTTAAGGAAAAGGTAATGGGACTCGATAAATGCTATAAAATAGTAAAATAGGAAATTTTTCTGATTTGTTGTTAAAGGGATGAAGTAATCTTAAGTTCAATTATTTAAAATTATTAATTTTGACCAGATCATATTATATTTCCTCAGAATTCTTGGCGTTGATGACTTTTTTAGATGAGCCCTATAAATTAGGACCTACTTCCGAGCTTCTTTGTTGTACTTTCGAATTCCTGTTAATCCGAAACGGTTTATAAATTAGAGAAAGATAGAGAAAGTCGGATACCAAATTTTTGAACACACTCACAAAACGACTACCACTATGTGTTTTTATATTGTCCATCCATTGATACGTCTAAAAACTTCATAATTTAAGAAACAAACAGGTAAAGGGTAATCAGCAATAAAATTCATCATTTCATTAGTACCCTAAAGCTATCATTCGATTTCTGTTTCCCAGAAAAAGGCGTATAATGTAAATATCGGAAGAAATAAAGGAACTGAGACTTCAACTTCATTCCCCTAATGATATGGATGTGACCCTTACTTGATTTCCGGTCAATCGGCGTACTCGCTTATTCTATTTTTATGGCAAATTTGGAACATCAGGAATAGTTAATCAAAGGAAGAATTTAGTTAGAGGAAGGGGGTGGGAGTCGATAAATTTTGTAAAAATTTTTTTTTTCCTGGTCCCAGATGTGAGAAGGAGGAAGGAAGGAAAAAATTTTTACACGTAATTATTTATAGTCGAAGATATGAGTGAAAGAGGGATTTGAGCAGACCAAAACAATCTGAAAATTGTATAAACTTTTCCTTCTTTTCACCTAATAGAAGCAATATGTAGAGGATAATGGAATATGATTACAAAGTGACCCCCAAAAAAAAACATTCACTTCACAATTGTATTTTGAAGGGGTAATACTGTAACTACTACAATTTTTGGTAATTATTTACTTGATCATCCCACCCAAGCAGGGGGTGGCGGCTTTTAGGATTGTAGAGGGGGTCACTCAAACATATTACCGTGACATTAGCCATCGGTCACCACCCATAAAAAAGTTATTAAGGGTTGAAATTTTATAGAAATAGCTGTTTTGAAACCCAGCAAAATCAAATATTTTTTATTTAAAATGTTTTTTTTCAAGACAAATTACATGTCTGTACTGAAAGCTATGCTTCTGGACCCCTCTTTAGCGGTGGTTTCGACCCTCAACCGCTTTAAAAAAATCAACTCTTTAATGAGGTAAAGTTAAAGTGGCAAAATCTAGGACTTTGCCTCTCAGATCTCACCAGGGGCTCTGTCCCTGGATATTGACCGTCTTCGATCCTCTTTTTCGCCCTCAACCCCCCCCCTCTCGTTTTATTCAAAATTTAAAATTGTCGATTTACCCCCCCATTTTCGAAAATATATATAAATATGATAAGATTTGTCATTATCGCTGAATAACAGATGAGACACAAATGTAAAGAAAAAGGCCTTTGTTTACATTTTCCCCTTAACTTTTTTTCTACCAATTTTAGGCTAGGTAGTTTACAGCTACAAATTATTGGGTAACGATAATAAATATGAACAGCTACCAGTATAGATTGGTCAAATATTTGATTTATTTTGCAGCGTTTTAAAGCATTTCATTTAGTAAAATTTCAACCCTTAACTTTTTATGAGCGGGTCGTTGATGGCTAACTCTTCCTGTTTTATGTCAAGGACACTTCCCTCTACACCTCCAAAAACCCCCACCGCCTGGGGTGTGATTGATCAAGTAAATAATTACCCAATTTTTTCCTAAATATCTAATTTGGTTAAGTAAGGTCAAGAATTGTCATTAGCTAGAATCAATTTTGGGACCAAACTCAAATACCAAATATCAGTTAAGACAAGTTTTAAAATTCATCAACTGATTCATTACTCACATCACCTTTTTTTTACACTTTTTCATTGTACCAAGTGTTTTAGTATATCACAAAATAGTAAATCAACAGTAATGAATTTAAAATGCTGAATTTAAAAACTTGGAATAAATTGTTTTATTAAATTTACAGAAAGGAAATATATAACACACTATACAGTGTTATAGATGAGAATAAATTTGTTCATCAGGCACAACTATTTTATCAACAAAAGTCATTTACATTAAAAAACCATCCTGCTATAATGTTGAAGAACTATTAAATAAGATATTATTAAGAATATTGAATTGAAAAAGATTTTGAGTCGTCGCAAAAAAATACGTCCATTTGATTTAAAAAACGAATTATCATGAATAGAGTCTATGTATCCTAGCGTGCATCAGACATTTTCACTACTTTTGTCTAACACACGAATCAACAAAATTTACTACATGCAACGAATGCGGTAAAGGTCTCGCGGTTTTAATTAGGTGAGAAATAGTGGTTCTTGAGATTAGAGTGTGTCATTTAGAGTAAGTAAGTTTACTGCATACTGACACAGGTCTTGTAATCAGAAGAACAACTTAATTTAAATAATTTCCTTAAGAATATTAAACAACATCCGTGGAAAACTTACCAACAACTTGTTCTCTAAACCCTTGTTTTAAGGCATTATAAAGTGTAGCAGGATTTGACCAAACCGCTTCCTGGTTTGGTCCATGTCTGGCTGCTGGATTAATGTAATCGACGAAATTTATCCATACCAGAATTCATATCGTTTATTAACGATATAATTACTAAAAAC
>CM032456.1:152974111-152989111 GCA_019049505.1 Pachyrhynchus sulphureomaculatus
CGCCTTTTATGGTGCAGATTGTCCCCCTTGGTAACCCATTGTTTAGATTGTTGGTTGGGGTCTCAGGAGTATAGTAATGGTATCCTCCAATGTTTCATCCACAGTGACGAAACGACGCTTAAAGTCCTCCGGATTCTTCTGGAACAGCTTGCACAAACCATCCTTGCAACACTTCACAACGATTCCCGAGGAGTAACTAAGAAGACTTCTTTAAAGCTCTTTGATAAAAAAACTCCTCTTTCGAAGCTAAATTAATAATTGTATTGAAATGGTGTGGTCGAGTTTCTTCGTTGATAGGTCCGTATTTTGCTTTCTGGTGTACCACAATAGTCAAACTATGAACTCTCTACTATTTCTAATTTTTTGCAGAAGATGTTTGGTGTTCTGTTCTCCTTTTCCAATCTATTCATCTACTCTATTGCAGATGATTTTAAATCGTATCGAGTCACAAAAAGACAAGCAAAGCAAGACAGGCAAAACCTTCAAGAGTCCTAATTAAAATGTAAGAAGAGAAAGGTTTGCACTTAAATAAGCTTAATATCCTCTTAATCATCCTCTCTAAAAATCGTAATTGGTTTTCATTCGTATATAAATAAAATATTGAGTCCCATCGTAAACGAAGCTTAAAGACTAAAGAATTTTAGAGCTTATATGTGCACCAGAGTCACTATTTTTTTTTCCTTAAAATCCATAGAAATTATGTCGGTAACTTTGCCAGTAGGCTAAAACAAAAAAGTCAATATCTTATTTAAATATCCATTTAAAAAACAGCCCAAATTATAAGTGTCCGAATCCGAAAGTCTTCATAATAAAATATAGGCGACAAGGTTGATTTGTCTGTGCCCGTAAATACATATCTAATCTGTTACTGTTTATTATTATTACAAGCATAAAGTTTTATTTTTGTTAATTATACATAACTTTTCACTATTGTGTGAATTTACTTAGTGTCGAATTGTTATCAAAATGATATAACAATTTTATAAACTTCAGTCGACATAATTTGTCAACTAAAATCATTTTACGGAAATTAAGACATAATTTCCTTAGTTTGATTTTTACACGGCCTTTTACATGTAAGTCTTTCTGGAAAAGTGATAGGTAATGTAGCCCGACGAATGATAATGCCTACTAGAGCTCAAGAGATTCTCTTGTTCATATTATCCAACATTTTGATATTTTCCCGCGAGAACAAATAGTAGCCGGTATGATTACATTTTAAAATAGTTTTTATTAACATTACCGAGCCGCATTTTTTGCGACGTGACGATACATATGCAACACATTATGTACCGTGTGGTTGGTGAAGATGGAAATTAAACTACGGCTTCCATAACCATTCACAACACTTTTTTAGAAAGATATAAACCACCTCCAGCTACTGTGGTAGATTAATCAATTTAATTAGGAGAACGTGGGGATCATATGTTTCATCAATAATTCACCATGTAGAGACGACAATTTCCGAAAAATGGAGTAAATTTTGAATGAAGAAAATATTTAAATCAAACACTTATAAATATTTTGTCCAAACCTGCACATTAAACTTACAATTTTTACTGGTTTCTGCTTTAAAAAAGAATTTAAAGTTAAAGAGGTCAAGCTTTTTTTCATCAAAAAATATCCACGATCTCATCCAGTCTAGTTTAAAAATATTGGAAGCTCTTCCTTTATGAAATAGTCCAAAATCCTCGCAACCACATGGACTTTATCCTGAGTTGGCATATCTACATAACATTCCCTAAAATCAATTTAATAAAATTGATTTGCTTGCAGTCTTGCGAGTTTTCCAAGAGTTAAATAAAGAAAAAGAACATTTGGTAGACTGATCTCAAATATAGATTAAACAGTATCTAAGAATATAGAAAGAAAAAAATACATTAACTTTTTCCTGTCATATACGTCAAATGGCCGCTGTCAATAACTGTTACAGTAAATAGATTGCTTTTTGAAGACTTATATAGCAACAACGCCTCACTTACTAAATGGCATCTTTAAGAAAAAGTTCTTCGCTTAAGATCCTCAATAAAGCCTATTTTCATGTCCCCAGGTTTAATAAAATTCGGATTAAATGCTTTTTTTTTTTGCAATTGAGTCTCACGTATATATACAGGCAAATATTAAAACATTCGCCAAATAATTGAAAAAAAAAAAAAAAAAACGCGTGAATTTAACAACTCTCTCTATTTATGCTTTTTAGACTATCGAAAAGCGTTTGATAAGGTAAAATAAGCAGAGCTCTGGTCAGTACTTAATGAAATGGGAGTTCCTATTCATCTTAGAAGTCTAATTAAAAATTGGTACACCATATACTAAGCTAAGTGTCATGTTTATTTTTAATGATGCAAAATCTGAGGAATTTCAACCTCACTGTCATGTAAGACAAGGTTGCATACTATCTCCCAAACTTTTCAATATATATTGCGAATATATCACGCGAAGTGCCTTGGATGATTGGCAAGGAGGGATATCAATTAACGGTAAAATGATTAATAATTTGAGATTTGCAGGGACATGGTTCTTCTGACTGGAAGCGAAGAGGAATTACTACAAATACTTAAGAGGGTAGAAAAAGAAGGCGGAGAACTCGGACTTGAACTGAATTAAAATAAAACCAAAATTATGACTGTCGATAGGCCAAATAACAACAGACCAGATATCAGACAAATTGACCACCTTGAAGTTGCTAGTGAGCATGTGTACTTCGGATCCCTAATTAGTAACGCCGTTACAGCAGAGGGAGAGATCCGTCCGAAGGCGCTTGCTTTTACAAGGGCTGCTATGCAAAAGCTCAAGAAAATTTGGCAAGACAACCACAAACAAGTGAAAATCAGACTGGTAAATTGTCTTGTCTTTCCTATTCTCACGTATAGCTGTGAGTCCTGGACATTGAGAAAGTCGGAAATATAAAAATTAGATGCCACAGAAATGTACTGGTGGCGAAGAATGCTCAGGATCTCGTGGACCGCACGACAGACCAACGAATCACCATTATATCAGAGCTCAATGTTCAGCAACGTATTTCAAGTTTTATCCAAATAAAAATTCATTAAATTTTTTCGACTATATCATGAGAAAAGCTCAGGAATGTTCAGAAAAACTGATCATTCAAGGAAAAGTTCCAGGTAGAAGACCTCAATGACGTCTCTCCGTACCTTTCTGTGGACCAAGTTATCTATCTTGCGAATAAACCACACTGGTCCACGAGGCGCAGAATAGAGAAACATGGAGAAGAACATCCCACAACGCAACAAAAATGACCACTACATTCCCTGAAGGGAATTAAGACCGAAGAGAGAGAAATATATATAAAGGCAGAGATTTCTTCAACAAAGAGTATTTTTTCTACACTTCACTATTTTCCCTTCTCAACGCTTCTGAATGCAATTTATGTTGTTGTTATAAAAAAAAGTCAGGCTTAAATATAAAATAAATGTCGCAGATAAAAAATATTGTCTACATATACTGAAAAAGGATGTGGTATACATAGTAAGATGTCACATAAAACTTTTTTTAAAATGTCTAAATGGAGGAGGAAAACTGATTACTTAATCAAAATTACTGACTTTACAGATCATATATACAAAAAAAAAAATGACCAAAAAGTATCTAATTAAAAGAGGAAAATGCACAAAATAGTGGAAACTTATTGTGACAACGAAAAACTGTAACATGTACTAAAAATAATCAAATTAATCAAGAAATCAAATATGTTTAGAACAGTTTGTTTTTTTTTTACTTTTAATGTTTAGATTTTTCTTAAGTTTCTTATTGAATATCGACGCCATCAATCATAAACTTGCGTTTATTAGCAGTTATTTGAAAGCCTGCATATTTTTTCTCTGTCTTTTTAACTTTTTGCAGCGTACGCCAGCATAGTCTGAGCTTATAGTTCTCATCAAATTTTAACTGTCCCTTTTAATCTCTACTTGGCATCATTCGACAACCTGGAAAAAAAAAAAAAAAAATTCTTTAATTTCTGAATAACATTTTAGGGCGATTTCCAACTTGACTTGCAAAAATCCTAAATAAATAGAAATACTACACCAAAAGTTTCAGATATATTCTTACATAACTTAGACAACAGAAAATTGTCAAATATTTCAAATTATCTCAGCCTTGATAGTAGTATTTGTGAGATGAAATAACTTTCGTTGATTATCCTCCTTCTGGCAAAACAACATCAATGTGTATTGTTGTTCATCAAAGTTAGAATGAAATAACCGGCCAAGCGCAAATAGGACGTTGATTGCTTTCAAAATAAAAAATTTTGTTACGGAGGTATAAAATAATGAATGACACCCCAAATGAGTTTTCAAACAAAGTTTTATTCCAATCTTTACTGAAAACTGATAACCTTAATTTTTTTTAAAATACCAAATAAATTATTAAAAGTAATTCACTCGTGATAATTTTCTTTCAAATCTACTAATATTCACATAAATTTTTTCAAAATTTTTAATCAGATTAGGAGGGGGGCAGCGATTTTTCGCAATTTTTTCAAAAAAAAAAAATAATACAAAGAAAAGTGTGTGCAAGTATTACATTATATATATATATTTTTGAACGCGTGTTTTTACAAGCAGAACTTTGGGTGTGACAGACGGATAGACAGACTGGCGGACAGACAGACCGATGGACAAAACAGACGGACAGACACCGAAGTGATCTTATAAGTGTTCCGTACCGAACTGTAAAAAAAAATATGTTCGACAAATCCGTATATTGAGATGGTGCCCTGTTATGTTGCTACAAATTCCGATATCATGTCAAAAGTTTTAACACTCAACGAATAAGTAAACACGTAGGCTGAAAAGTTTTTGGTCCTAGCTACTAAAAACAATTTTTTTTTGAAAATTCGACTTTATTCATTAATATAGAGCGACACAATCAGTCCAACGCTTTTCTAACATTTTTCTTTTTTCTATACCTTTCTTGGAGAAGGATTTGTCTTTGCCTTCAAAAATAGCTCTCTCAGTTTCGGCGATAACTTCTTCGTTGGAGCCAAATCTCTTTCCACGAGGATTTTTTTGAGGTCTGCGAATAGATAATAGTCGCTGGGGGCAAATCTGGAGAATACGGTGGATAAGGAAAGCAATTCCAACTTCAACTCATGCAATTTTGGCGCGTAACCCATTGACTTGTGACACGGTGCATTGTCTTGATGAAAGAGCGCTTTTCTCTTGTTCATTTGGGGCCGTTTTCTTTGGGATTTCTGGCCTTCATACGCACCAATAACTTTATATAAGTCTTATTTTTTCTCAGTTCTGCGAATAGATAATAGTCGCTGGGAGCCAAGTCTGGAGAATACCGTGGATGAGGAAGCAATTCGAACTTCAATTCGTGCAGTTTTGTCATCTTTTTTTTGTTCATTTGGGACCGTTATCTTTGCAATTTCTGCCTTCAAACGCACCAATAACTTTATATAATATTCGTTATTGACGGTTTTTTTTTTCCCTTCTCAGCATAGTCGATGAAAAATTATTCCATGCATATCCCAAAATACAAAGGCCCAAAACCTTCCCAACCGACTTGTGTCTTTGATCGCTTCGGGCGGCGGCGGCTCTCACTCAGCTGACAACTGATTTGATTCCGGTGTGTAGTGGTGGATTCATGTTTCATCCGTTGTCACATATCGCATGAAAACATCTTTTTTATTGCGCTTAATATCCAAACAGCGCTCAGAATTATCAACATGTTGTTGTTTTTGGTCCACTGTGAGCAAACGCTGGTACCCATTTTTCGAATAGAGCTTTCTTATGCCCAAATGTTCATGCAAAATATCACCAACACGTTTCCTTTAATATCTTTAGGGTGTCGGCTATCTCACGCAATTTCACTTTACGGTCATCCAAAACAATTTTGTGAATTTTTTTTATATTTTTCGGTGTATACCACCTCATTTGGGCGTCCAAAGCATTCAGCATCATTTGTATCTGTACGCGTTTTATATTCAGCATACTAGTAAATGATGAATGATTTTCCAGGGGCAGAGTCCCCGTAACACTTATCAAGCCTTGCTGAAAACGGTATTTTTTTACATCAAAAAACAGTGTTTAATCAACACACGAAACTCGATTTTGTCCATTGTTTTAAAAATAT
Source organism: Pachyrhynchus sulphureomaculatus (assembly GCA_019049505.1). Taxonomy (NCBI): domain Eukaryota; kingdom Metazoa; phylum Arthropoda; class Insecta; order Coleoptera; family Curculionidae; genus Pachyrhynchus; species Pachyrhynchus sulphureomaculatus. Next base: position 152,980,214 of record CM032456.1, read on the forward strand.
CAAAAGTAGCGTCACTAAAACTACTGTAACTTGTAAACTAATCGTCGAAATGTTATGAAATTTTGACACGTATCGTTTGAGCGTTAGTACTTTCTAAAAATCATATGGATTTTTTGAAAAGGGTGACATCTGTGTGTCAATCAAAAAAATTTTCAGCCTACGTGTGTATATTCTGGTCTTCGACTCTGATATGAAGTAACCGTTTTTATATTTTCTTGATAAGCAGTCGAAATTAAAAAAAACACATTTCCTCATTATTAAAATCTGAAATTGAAGTCAAAATTTCAAATCTGAACTCTATAAAGTTCTATAAAGTTAAAAGAATTTAGCGAAAATTTTATATTAATGTAAGAGTACTCCATAACATGTCCCATCCTAATAGGCCTTCATAGATATTTCGGTGAGCAAATTTGAAAAAAAAACACTGGGAATATGCTGTTGTGTTATTTTAACTTAGCCAATGAAAAAAATTGTTTATTATTAATATTATACACTGTAAAATCGTGACCGCTAACCTCTTCGATAGGTACGATTCATAATATATACATACACTCAGGGTTCTTTGAATAAGCCAATCTACAAGTGATCATATCAACAGGATTTCCGAAAGATCGAAAGATCTAGGCATTCAAATTCACTTTTTTTAAAATTCTTACTTACTTTTTATGAGAGAACATTTCCAGAAGCATTTTGATCGTTTCATGAACACTCATCATTTGAGTAATTTCCATTCGATGAACAAGTTTTTGCGAGCCGACAAGAAAGTTTATCCTCGCGTCGAAAGTGCTTTCGAATATCAGATTTGCTGAAATTTTGAATTTTTTCTTGCACTAATATATCCACGTCATCTATTAAAGATATTAGACTGGCTAGAAGTGAGTCAATCTGCAACCAGAGAAGTATTAAAAATTTTTATCTTGTCACTAATGCAACGATAAACATATTTTGGCGTAAACCAAGTAACTTATTTTTGAAGAATTTTTTTGAACTTTAGTATCATGGTAACACGAAAGCATCCTATCAGATTATACATCTTCCCATTAACCCTTAAGCTTAGGTCACAATAATTGATAAATGAAAAAACTCTCCTAAAATTATTATTTTGAAAAAATTTTGGAGAATTAAAAATTTTGTATTTTAAATATCCTGAAATTAAGGGTTACGTTATTCAAAAAAAGTTTTGAAAGAAATTTCTTATTCAGAAAGGAACTCTTGTTGTTTCGAATATTATCTTTTTTTTCCAAATATTTTTGTATCACTATCGCTACTTATTAGATCGATTATTAAAATATTTACTAGAAACTTTAAAGCGCAACTTTAAGAATTTGTCTGTTATAACAAAGATCAAATTTGTACGTTTGGCATTTGATTTGTAACTGAAATATATAACCTGGTAAACCAAAATATGTCTAATGATTTCATGATGATAATAAAGCATGCAAAAGAGAGAGAACGTGGAAAGAAAATTAGAAACATCATAAACATAAGCAGTTCAATAATTAGTTGAACGTTTAAGTAGTTAGTCGTAAAATGCTCGTTTAGGTATCAAAACTGAAAATTATTGATTAAGGCAGCAGAGCTCAGCAGTCGAAACATTTCCTCATAATTGCTTTTTTTTTAAATTTAACTTCCATGACGGCTCCAAATAGATTAATTATTTACAGTTTTTCTGTTTTCTGTTCAAAAATTTCAATGATCTCTTGCCAGCCACGCACCTTGCAAAGTGATAAGGCAACTCCTTCTGTATTAATTTACCGACAGTGTTACTTCATTAGCCTAAACATCGAATTTATGTTTTTTATCAGCCCGTACGAAAAACCAGTACCAGAAACTGAAGATCCACAAAAGTCTTCTCGGAATTAACAAACACAAAAAATACTATCTATACTTGTCTAGGTAATAACCAATAAAAAAAACCGGTCAAGTGTAAGTTGGACTTGCGCAATTAGTGTTCCATACATTGATTGCTTTTAAAATAAAAAATTTTTGTTACGGCGGTATAAAATAATCAATGACTTCACAAAACATATTCCAAATGAGTTTTCAACAAAGTTTTTTTTCTGATCTCTACTGAAAATTTATGACTTTGAAATTTTTGTTTTTTTCTTTTATATATCAGATAATTATTAAAGCTAATGCACTCGTAATAATTTTCGTTCAATCTACACCCTGTGGAGAAAATTTCAGAATTTTTTCAAAATTTTCTGATCAGTACTTTTCGAGATGAGGGGAGGGACAGCGCTTTTTCGCAATTTTTTAAAATAATACAAAGAAAAAGTGTGCGCACGTATTACATTATATATATATATATATATATATATATATATATATATATATATATATATATATATATATATATATATATTGCCCACCTAGAAATTTCAATGTAACTGCCAAAATTTAATACTTAATTAAACCCTTTTATTATATTAGGTAAATTTAATTGTTCTTAACAAATGTCCCTCATAAAATTGTTTAGATAAGCCTTTTTGGTGAAATCACAAATTAAAAACCAATTAGAACAAATTTCTAAGTTCTGCATGATAATCGTTTTGAGGCGATTTCTGAGAATTCCAGTTGAAGTAAGAAGTCATTTCAAGGTTCTAGGGATTATGAAAATCGCCAGTGACATTTTATAATAAGAACTATGCTATAAATACCATTGCCCTTTTGGAAATTAACCACGCGCAAACAGTACTTTGTCATTGATACAGGCTCAATTGTTTTGTGAAAAATGCCAAAAACGAAAGAATGCCTCAAAAAAACGACTCCCGCTGAAGACAGAGCTATAACAATGTCCAGCAGACGTAGTCACCGCCTAACCGCACCAGAAATCAAGGCTCAAGTAAACCTGGAGCGGCTCATCCCCATCAGCGTGACAACCGTGAAGAACAGGTCAGCAGAAGGTGGACTACACGGGAGAAGTTGCAGTGAGCAAACCACTTCTTAGGCAAGTGATTAAACGTAAACGATTAGAATGAATCCAAGAACTTGAAAATTGGACATCAGAACAATGGAATTTCGTCCTTTGGAGCGACGAGTCTAAATTCGAAATTTTCGGTTCAAATCGACGAGTTTACGTGCAGGGGTCAGCTGGAGAGAGGATGTTGGAAGCCTGTCAGTTGCCTACAGTAAAACATGGTGGCCCGTTCAGTAATGGTTTGGGGTTGTTTTGGCAACGGTAAAGTTGGAAAAATCTTTAGGATAGAAGGAATCATGCGAAAAGAACATTATCAAGAAATTTTGCTAACTCAAATGCTTCCTTCTAGAAGAGATATTTTTAAGGGGAAAATATTTTTTAAACATGACAACGACCCTAAACATTCTGCTAAACAAATTAGAGAACTTTTGGACAAATGGAAATCCGATGACGTCCTGGACGTGATAAGTTGGCCTCCACCATCACTTGAACCCCATCGAATTGTTGTGGGACCATTTGGACAGGTGTCTTTTACTTTTACAAGCAGAATGGGTTAAAAATAACCGAAGAAATTCTGAAGAAACTACTGAACAGAATGCCGAAACTCTGTAAAGTGGTAATTAAAAACAAAGGTCACATAGATGAGAAAAAATCCTGGAAAATCATGAATATTTTTCTGATTCTCTAGACTGTAAATAATGTGAAAATTAAAAAAAAAATATATATTATCTGGATTTGGGACTAAAATAACTAGGGGGGGCAAATACTTTCTGACGGTAGTGTGTATTATATATTTATATATATATATATATATATATATATATATATATATATATATATATATATATATATATATATATATATGACGATAGAAAGAACAAAACAGGCATACTATGGTAATGAGATAGATAAATATAGTGGTGACTTAAGAAAACTTTATAAAATAATAAATGATGCAGCAAATAAAGCCACAGTTAAAAATAATAGTAATTGGTACATAGTCAATGAAAGGGACATACCAATTGAAACTAATACAGAGATTGCCAATTACTGTAATAATTATTACATAAATGTTGGACTAAATATGGCAGCGAAGATAAAAAAAAACCAAAGTTTGATGTCAGCATGGACTATGTTGAACCTATAAATTCAATGACTTTGACTCCAATTACAGAAAATGCTCCTGGATTAGATGGCATCACAGGCAAATTAGTGAAAAGTGTTCATCACTCGATTTTGCTGCCTCTGATCCACATCTTCAATCTGATCCTCACCACTGCAAGAATTCCACCACAGTTTAAACATACAATAATAACCCCTATATATAAAAAGGGAAGCAAGACTGATATTTCCAATTACCGTCCAATTAGTGTGATATCAGCCTATGGTAAACTATTTGAAAAATGCCTTAAAAAAAAAAAATATGATTATCTAACGTCCAAAAATATCATAAACAAAAAGCAGTTTGGTTTCATGCAGGGAGTTAGCAATGGCGATGCAATGTCTGAACTGGTCAGCCATATTAAGGCCTCTCTGGATAATGATAAAAAGTGTATTGCAGTTTTCCTGGATCTAGCCAAAGCTTTTGACGCCGTACCTCACTCTGGCCTTCTTGATGTTTTGGAGCGTTGTGGTGTCAGAGGCTCGGTTTTAAACATCTTTAGAAATTACTTAGAGGAAAGAAAACAAGTTGTGAAGATCGGGAAAAGTACTGAGTGAACCGCTAACTGTGCAGATTGGAGTACCACAAGGCACTGTCCTAGGTCCTCTTCTCTTTATCTGCTATATAAACTCTTTACTAAGCCTAAACATAGAAGGAGTTTCAATATCATATGCTGATGATACAGTTCTTGTATGACAAGACATGGGATGCTGTAAAAATGGCAGTTGGTAGGGGCGCGAGCATTGTTGGGGCCTGGCTTGATTTGATGAAATTAACCTTAAATCTTTCTAAGACGGTATACATTGCTTTCTCTCTGACTGAGGCAAATCGACAGGACTTTGATTGTATACAGGTAAACGATATGAACATGGTCATGAAAGAAATCACACACACAAAATATCTTGGAATTACGATTGATAAACATCTCAGATGGACTGAACATGTCCAAGATTTATCTAATAAACTGAGAAGACTCATATATAAGTTTTACCTAATAAGAAAAATACTACCCCTCAAACTACGGGTTACTGTCTATAAGGCATTGGTCGAGTCACTGTTAAGATATGGCATCATTGTGTGGGGTGGACTTTATAATAATGCACTGAGTCAACTGAGCTTGATACAAAACTATATTGTTAGAGTAATTTTCTTTCGTGATAGACTTTTTCCAACCAAGAGATTATATAATGAAAATATAATGAATATAAGAAATTTATATCTTTTAAACATTTCTCTATTTTGCTATAGAAATGAAAAAAAAAAAATTGTGAATCATCAATATAGAACTAGAAACAGAGAAAATGCGATATTAGTTGTACCCTTTAGAAAATATGACCGAAACCAGAGGTCTTTGTTAGTTTTGGGACCTAAGGTTTTCAATAAGTTGTCACAGAATATCAGAAATATAAATAATTATAAACTGTTTGAAAAAAAAGTGTAAACTGTTCATTACAGAAAATTCTGAACTATTATGTGGATTGTTATAATTCATAACTGCGATTGTCTGCATGTTTATATGTATGTTTTTTCTTTTTCTTAATGTTCTTATGTATTAATTATTATCTTTACCTTCTACAAATCTTAGCATAATTTAAATTGTATTTTAGCCCTGCGCATACAGGTGTCTCTATACACCTAGGCGCACCTTGTTTACTATTAGTTTGGTTCTAGGTTTAAATATATTATGTTGGAAATATTACTATTGTACTGTGAAATGAATAAATAAATAAATAAAAAAAATATTTGAAATCGCGTTTTTACAAGCTTTCATTTAACACCCCACTCAATGACCTGGTAAATTTTTTTTTTAACTTCCGATTTCACCCCCCCAAAACTAATCCCTTAAATCAAAATTTATCTTTCAAAACTACACGGTTCTGATGAGGCCATCAATTCCTACATTAATGCCAAATTTCAACTTTCTATATCAAATAGTATCGGAGATTATCGGGTGTGAAAGACAGACAGACGGACACCGAAGTGATCTTATAAGTGTTTCGTACGGGACACTAAAAACGACAAAATAGGATTAGAAAATGAACTACATTTGGTTTTTCCGTTGGGGCTCTCAACCAGGTGGGAGAGCTTTACCTCAAATTTATCAAAAAACAGCCACAAACTTTTCTGTTGAGGAATATATACTCCCTCGACAAACTATACTCTTAAAAAGAAAGACACATTGAAGTACTGGAAATTCAGTAATTTGAAAAATATAAATTGTAAACCATTATACTGAGTCATAAATGATTTAACAATTACATAAATATCTGTATGTAAATTAAATAATAACTATAATTTATAAGCTAATGAAAAGGTACAGACGGATCTATATATTGTTGTCTTATAATAGTTTTTACGTGACACTAATGTTCGAAGTTTTTATCGTTTCGACATTTCTCATTGTTATCTGTTTGTTGTGAGTATAGCAATTAATAACAGCAAGTCATTTAGTAAAATAAAATTAAAATGCAATTAGATTATGTTGGGAAAACATAAAATAAATTCCACAAACTAGACGAAAAATAAACGAAGCGAATAACAATAAAGTGCAAACAGCTAAAATATATTGTGTTCCAAAACATCTATTCATCTACTAAGTACCTCTGGTACTATAAAAGCTACAGCTTCGACTCTCTGAACGGAAGTCATGGAACGATAAATCCTCTTAAGCCCCTCCAGGAACTTTCTAAACTGTGTATTAAATACTGGAATTTTTGATTTAAAAAAGTGCTAATATTTCATCCTGTTCGGCATTTGAAAGGTTATATTCCTTGCTCGAAAATATGTCGCACAGTTGAACAAACTTAGCAATAACTGTAAAATAAAAACATATTAATAATGGTCCAAGCGACAGTAATAGTTTTTACTCTTTCTTGTTAAAGAAAAGTATTGGATTTGTAAAAAAATCACTCTACGAGATTTTTGACTTTCATCAAGTTAGTCGCTCAATCACGAAAAACAGCTTTCGTCGGTCAGTCTAACGACCTGTTGGTACGAAAATTCTCGAATGAAATGAGATATCGACTTCAAATTTAGTACAGGTATAATTCTTGGAAGAAAGGAATCTAAAATTTTTGTGAGCTATTATTTCAAAGGAAAGGGATTAAAAGGGTGGAGATAGTAAAATATTGTATAGTTTCAATAGTATTATAAGAATTTCCCCGGACTTTTGAATGAGATAATGGACAAATTTTAAGGATAATTGTTTAGAGCCAAACATATAAGGGGTTAAAGAGGGAGCGAAGAAGGTTATATATTATGTTTATGTTCTTTACAAGGTGACGTTGAGGAATTTAAAAAATGCGTTGTTTTTTCTTTGTTTTCGAGAAAGTCAAAATTAAGATTTATTTTCGGGCTACATGATTGCGGAGGAAATAATCGATAAATTACTTTACCGACACTTTAAAGTCTTAATAGGTGGTAAATTTTTAATAAGAATTATAAAAATTAAGAGCATGGTAACTTTATATTTGCACTACATAGTAAAGATAAAAATAAAGTTGTAAAAAATTATATTCTCGAATAACAGTTTGTTAAAAAAAGCCATTAGAAGACAATTGCTATATATTTTTTTTGATAACGAACTTCCACAGGTTACAGAGCGATTAGTACGATTCTTCTGGATTTCTCCTGTTTCCACTGGAAAAGTGCTAGATTCTAGCACGAAACTATATTCCAAAGAACTCAGTATCGGAATAAGCTCTGAAGAAATCGATAGGATGGCCGGCGAAACGCCAGTATGATTTTTTCAATTGACAGGAGAAATACAGAAGAATTGCACTAATAAATGCTATACCGTTTGCGAGTACAGAAGTGTCCGCGATCTAATTTAAAATTTTTGAATATTGCTGTAATAATTTGTTATTCATCCTTGCTGTTTATTTTTATCACGAAACTTTCAAAAATGCAACCGACCCACCGTGTGAATTTGCAGGGGCGATCGCCATACTTTGGGAATTACGTAAGATTTTAATAATGGATCATGGTTTTTTATAGTATGGCGTTTGGAAAGGAATAATTGTATAAAATTTATGAACAAAATATGCCGTTGCCGTATCATTCATAAGTGTTGAAACCCTTTTCTTTGCATGCTCAAAAATTTACAAGTAAGATTAGTATGAGGGACGCTTTGACAAGTTGTACGGTAGATTTTTTTTTCGCTAAGGGTCACTACAAGCAACAATCAGTTAGTAACAAAACATTCTAAATGATACATTGGTTTACAACTTTAAAGTTTGTACTTCTGTCAAGGAAAGTTTTGTATTCGTAAAAAATCTTCCTATGAGTTTTTTATATTTCAAGTCCTAGAGGACTGTTGTTGCTATTACTCCCAAACACGATAAGATTTGGGGCACATATATTTGAAATGTGAAAAAAGCTAAGTCTTTGGGCGGTATCACTTAAGGAAAAGGTAATGGGACTCGATAAATGCTATAAAATAGTAAAATAGGAAATTTTTCTGATTTGTTGTTAAAGGGATGAAGTAATCTTAAGTTCAATTATTTAAAATTATTAATTTTGACCAGATCATATTATATTTCCTCAGAATTCTTGGCGTTGATGACTTTTAGATGAGCCCTATAAATTAGGAACCTACTTCCGAGCTTCTTTGTTGTACTTTCGAATTCCTGTTAATCCGAAACGGTTTATAAATTAGAGAGAGATAGAGAAAGTCGGATACCAAATTTGAACACACTCACAAAACGACTACCACTATTGTTTTTATATTGTCCATCCATTGATACGTCTAAAAACTTCATAATTTAAGAAACAAACAGGTAAAGGGTAATCAACAATAAAATTCATCATTTCATTA
>CM032456.1:152994111-153087003 GCA_019049505.1 Pachyrhynchus sulphureomaculatus
TGAACTCTTTGCTTCACATTCTACTGTATTTCCTTCCTGCTGGAAATGTGCAACAGTTCAGCCGATACCTAAAAAAAGCAAGAAGACCTTGCCAAATAAGTACCGACCAATCGCACTGCTTTCAATAATATCGAAAGTCATGGAAAAGGCTATCAATCAGCATCTTCTAAAATATCTTGAAGGATTCAACATTATTAGCGATCATCAATATGGCTTTCGTAAAAATAGATCAACAGGAGATCTTCTGACTTATGTAACACACGTTTTGAACAACGCAATTGAACAGTTTGGAGAATCTCGAGTGGTTGCTCTTGACATATCCGAGGCATTCGACCGTGTTTGGCACGATGGGCTGTTGGCTAAGCTACGCTCTTATGGTATGTCTGAAAAGTTCTGTTTGTGGCTCTCATGTTTCCTCCGAGAGCGTTCTGTACGAGTGGCAGTCGACGGATTTCTTTCTAACGCCTTCACTATCAACGCCGGTGTACCTCAAGGCTCCATACTGTCTCCTACTCTCTTTCTCTTTTACATTAACGATCTGCTGGAAAAGACCGAGAATCCAATCTACAGCTTTGCAGATGACAGTACGCTTATCTCTTCATTCACTTTGAACGCTCGGACATCTGCTACTCAGACGAATATCCGCAGAGAGCAGGAAGTCATTCAGCTTAACAAAGACCTGGAAGAAATTTTATCTTGGGGTGACAGTAACCAAGTGGAATTTAACGCCACAAAAACCCAGGCGGCAGTTTTTTCTAAAAAAGTTAACGTTCCTGAACCCGACATAGTTATGTCGGGGCATTCCATTCCTCTAACATCGTCACTCAATTTGTTGGGCGTTAATTTGGGAGCAAATATGTCCTCGCATAAACATGTTGCAGGCATAGCAAGGAGAGCTTCTCAAAAGTTGGGAATATTATTTCGAACCAGAAAGCTTTACATTCCACAACAACTGTTAATTCTTTACAAAGCTCAAATTCGACCAACTATGGAATACTGCTCCCATGTTTGGGGCTCCGCTCCCAAACATACACTGCATTTGTTGGATTCTATTCCGAGAAGAGCTGTTCCTCTGATTAGAGGCCTGGAACTGACCGGCGGCCTTGATTTGCGGGAACATCAAAGCACGGTTGGCGATTTGAGCCTATTCTACAAGTATTTTCATGAAAAGTGTTCGAAGGATGTAGCCCGCTTAATTCCTCCCAGAACGGTGCATGTTAGAAGTACACGTCGCGCTAATACTTCACATCCGTATGAGGTTCAGCTTGTTACTCCCCGTAGGGAACATCATCCCTTTGGAATAATTTGCCCAGGACTATGTTTCCCACCGAGTACAATTTACAGCGATTCAAGAACAACATGAATCGCTTTTTCCGCACACATGTCACTCCTGTAGCGGGGACTTCTTCCCTCCAGCACGTGTGCTAGACCCATAAAAAAAAAACTAAATACATAAAAAAGTCGGTATCGTTTGTGAAGAAGTGAGCAAATCATTTTTACGAGACGAAAAATGCCAACGACTTGCCAAAACGTGGCACGGTAGGCAAAGTCACTCCGAAAGTTGAAAAAAGGATCGTGTCTTTGTTTTCACGGAACCCAAAATTGACGCTGCGTCAAGGAGTGCCCAAATTAGGTAAATCGGGTTTGAATGTGTCCAATGAGACCATTTGACAACATCTTTTTGCTCAATTCCGAAGCACGTTGAAGAAACCTTTACTGGGCGAAAATCACGCCACGCTAAGAGTGGCCTTCACAATAGCCGGATGCCAACGCTATTAAAAACGTTTAGTCCCTTGTAAAAAAATAACTCAGAGGAAAGACTCTGAGGACTTTGACTCAGTTGTCTCGCCAGATTCGAAAAATTTGCACAGTATGTAGAAAATCTCGTCAACAGCATGCCTCGAAGCAGCCAGGCGAATAATGATGTAGGAGACGATTGGACAACTTACTAAGGTAATTGCGCCGTTGTTAGCACACCAAAGAATACATTGATAGCCAAAAATGTCCTCGAAACACATTTTTTCAAGAATACTAGCGGTCACGTTCTTAGTTAGCAGACTATAAACGAAGATTTGTATACTTAGTTTCATGTATACATTTTTCTCAGTTATTTTGTGTTAGATTTCTAAATTGAACTCTATTAAATAAGTAGTAAGGTTATTGTATTAAAATGGTCTTATCTGTCCGAGGGAGGAGAGTTTTCTACCTAGACATGAAAATGACGATACAAAAAATTGCGTAGTTGTCCAATTACTGTGGCTGTTCCAAGTACCTTGACGAAATTTTACACGCGTTTGTTGTATTTTGCAGGTTTTACGATTTTTTTTTTTGCTTCCGACAAATGAGTAATAATAATAATCGAAGGGGGGGTCCCACCTCCCACTCCACCACCGGTCCTTTAAGAGTACCCCGGAGGTGCCCCCGCGAAAAGGTACATTGTTCGAAAGACGATAAAAATTGATTCCCTTCGATTATTCTTATTCTTTTACCTTAATATTACTAAGGACTATTTATTTAATCGAGAGATGCTCACCCTTATGTTGGATTAATAGACAAATGAGTAAAAGTAACATTGCACCATGATAAAGTTTTTCCCTAAAAAGGAAAATGGACCAAAATATGACAGAACGTTCCAGGTGTACGGCAATGACGGCCGGTCTTATTTGCAAGTAAAATTGGCAGATTGGATGGGGCCCAAATCTAGAAAACAGGTTCGGGCAAAAGTGAAGAAACCATCAGGCCTGTTGAGGATTTCCTACTGTCAGATCGATGAATGAAGATTCCAGTGCTTTCGAAAGCAGCTGGAGTGTCCAAAACTTCAGTTTGTGTACGAAGGTTTAGTGATAAAAAAATGAGAAACTGACGAGAAGGAAATCTTTCAAGAATATTTGATCGCTTTATAGAAAAACGAGAGATTGTCACCTCACGAAGCAGAAGTTTACGTAATGGTTCATAAATATTCTCAACCTACAAAGAAGGCGAACTCAGCCATCTTCTGAAAACATTATGGCGACCATTTTTGATCTCTAAAGAAATTTCGCTTACCGAATATTGGAAAAATTATCCGATATAACCCTTCTTCATTTTGTGCTGAAAATTTTCCTCAGATGATGAGTTAAAAGCCAGTGTAGCGTTGGTTTTTTAAGCGAAAACAGAAGATTTTCTTTCTTGAAGCGGAATAACTTGAGAAACGCTGGACTGAGTGAATTAGTATAGACAGTGATTATGTATAAAAATATTATTTTAGGCCCTACGAGACTATACCCTAATTTCGTCAAGTTATGATTGAATGTTGGTGATTTATCAACATCATATCATATTCTTTGACCTCTGAGTCTAACCTATTTAATACCAGTATTTAAATAACCTTTAAAATTATATAGAATTTTTAATTTAAAATACAAATTTTTTATTAGATCTTTTTATAGATTTACCAACATTTAAATATTGATCAAAAATTACGCCAAATTTTTTCTAGATTGTATTACGTCATTGTAAAATTACTGTTATAAGTAACCAGAGTTAGAATCATTTTTTATTTTTAAGCTATGATCATTTACTTCCAGATTCACTTAAAAGGTGTAGGTTAATTTGGCAATTAAAGGTTTAAACTAACACAACTTCTGAAGTTACAGAACAGTGCATTACAAAACCCGAAAATTCGTCTTGATAAGGATAAAAGATTGGAATTATATTCCAAAAACTGATGTATTGCCTACTTGTGCAAAGTCGCTAACTATCGATTTTTATATTAAATTGCCTTATAAAAATATATATTTGGTAGTATTTGCAAAACAAAATATTAAATTGTCAAACAAATATTGTGAAAATAATTTGAAGGCTAAAATAGAGCAGCATCAAACATTTTAAAGGAAATGCAGTAGTTTTTCTTTCTACAATGTAACATAAGATATTAACAAGCCACAAAAGGGTTATATTACACTTGAAGACAAACAAGTTACAAGTATCTTAAAAGAAATAGTGGATTTACTGCAGCAAAATTTGATCAACCTCGAAAAACACATAAATCACCAAATTTTTCTTAAGTAAACTTTTCCGCACTGCAAAAGCGCGGGCTGGGTGGAGAGCGAGTACAACATCGCAACAGTATTATAGAATATTTACCTCCCACCAATATCTGATTGCTATAAACATTTTCTCTATTCTCTTTTATTTAGAGTGTTTTAAAATAACGTTTCACTTAATTACAAACGCTCAATGTAGTGACTAATTTGACGAATTCTCGATACTAACTTAAATAGTTAATTCATCTCAATATGACGACCAAACTGGTGAAATAATATAATCTACCTACCTGTCGTTTATTTTTTGCGATAAGTGTTATATCAGAAAAGAAACCTTCTTCTAGAGCAGGTAACAGATTAAAAGGGGGACTGAATTTATCACAGTCAACAACTTCTTTTACATAGTGACAGTCTATTTCACAAAAATTCTTACTGGACAAGATGATGCGTTGCTTAGCTTTAATATTATAAACCTGAAAAATGGAATAAAAATGAATCGGCATATCTATTTGGCTTTCGTCAAAAATATACAAAATAGTATTACTATATTGCATAAAAGTATAAATAACGGACAACCCAGGCATATCGTCTATCAATCACCAAAGCAGGACATATCATGTTTCGCTCCTGTTTAGAGCTCATCAGCTAGCCAACAGAAGATGACAATGTTCTGCATCTCACAAACACAATTACAACAACAGCAAAGGTTTACGAACCACATATTAATAATTTTAAAAGATAGGTATTTTCTAGTGATGTATTAACCACAAAAAGTTGAGTAGAAGAATGTTTCAGAAATATTTACGATTGAAACTTGATATTTCTGTCTACGTACTACTTATGTTATAATGGGAAATAATGAAAAAATATGTTAATTTTCAAATTCCTTTACTCGAAAACCTAAAAAAGAAAAAAAAAAACACGGTATATACGAAGCAGCCCCTTTAACTGTCTCCCTCACAATTTTAATCCTTCTCATTACATCCCTGAAATTATGCAAAATTTATGAACTCGCACCCCCTTCTCAAGGAGGAATATCGCTCAAAAACTATAGGTTCGTAGTCTCTGCTTCAAATAATATATGTGTATATGTACACCAAATTTAAAATCAATATTTTACTTGGTTTGAGAGTTATAGAGCCACACACAGACAGACAGACAGACCGACAGTTGGGCAGACTGGTGGAAATATGAAACTGTTAATTTTAATTACAGCATAACTAAGAAATTAATTTCACAAGTCGCACATGATAGATCAACGAAGTTTTGGTGAGTTTGATTGTTTCGCGTGAAGTGTATTTAAACAGGGACTGACCGCCTTAAGACTTAAACTATGCACACTGGCCATAAACGACCCCATCTATTAAATATTAAACCCTCATTTAAAATGGCACAATGAGGGCAAATGAAAGGTGTGATTAATATGTTGATTTAACTTAAGAAAATTGTACCTTGGCTTGAGAAAATGAAACACTCTGTATGCATATAAAACTAAAGACTATATAAAAGCATAAAACTTTTGTACATAGCAATAAATTAAAATAAAAATTTTTCATCACTTTATTAATAGCATCGAATTTAGGAATATTATTGTGTCAGCCCTGGCAACGCGGTTAAACTCAGATTTTCCATGCAAAGTTCGATCCCCGGCAAGTCTTTATATTTATTTAAGTATGTTTGGTTAAGCCATATACTACAACAGTATGTTCATATCTGCCACAACAGACATGAACATACTTTTAAACCGACAACGCAGTTGCAGTTAAGCTGTCAACTCAAAGCGTTCGATGAACTCAGGAACTTCAGATGTAGCAACACGATGAAAGGAGCAATCAAACTGCAAATATCTGAAGCTTGGATATCAGATATTTTAAAGATATAGACCCTGTCCTTTCGAAAGGAGCAATCAAACTGCAAATATCTGAAGCTTGGATATCAGATATTTTAAAGATATAGACCCTGTCCTTTCGCTCTCCAATTTGACATACATTTGAAGTCAAATTTAGCGGACCGACGGCCAACTCCAACAAATATATTTTCACCAAAAGCGACTCTAAAACGTTTAAAAGTAAGAGAGAAAGCTTCGAGCTTCGTTGTAAATAAAAAATGTAAAAACAAGACCGTAAAACAGCTAATGGTTTAGATTCCGTGTTAGGCTATTGATCCTATCGAACTAATATTCTCCGGAAGTAAAAAAATTAAGTAGCACTCTATATTATTATTTGGTTCTTATCCGTAAGCTATTCCGCCACTTAACCTACCTGAAATTCCAATACATGCCCAGCATACCCACCAATCCGCAAATAAACTTTACACATTTTCATTGACCTGCGTAGCGCACACATCGTTTTCACATGGTACTCGTAGGTGTTGAATTTGAATAACGGAATGAAGTTTATTTCTTCGGGAACTTTCCAATACAAGTCTCCTGTTTTAGTTAGCGTAAATCTAACACTAAAAAAAATAATAGGATTTATGAATTTCTTTTCACTTGTCTTAACAATACAGGGCTTTAAAAAAATCTGTTAGGGACGTTCCCAAGAAAATAAATTTTCTTAGGGTTATCTAGAACATTTGAATATACATATTTAATAGTGTCCTTTATACGTAGAAAAAAATTCAATTCTTACAATATTAAATTTGCATTTTTAACATACAAACCCTACCTCGACCTATGTTGAAACGGATGTTTTATCACATAACAATGGTAATTTTCTTACGATTGTTTTGAAAAACTTTGAACCATTAATTAAAAATATAACAAATATTTTTCTGTAAAGAAAATTATACCATAAAAAATGTTGAAAGTGAGCTACTTTTGATCGTTTTCAGTTTTCCTCGCATAACTTAATAAATAAAAGTTCGCGACTTGGCAGCATCGCGCTACGCGGGAAGTTTGAAATATCGTAAACGTTCAGCTGATTTTAATAAATGCGTGTAGCTCATTAATATAGAAAAAATCGTAAATAAAAAGTCAATATTTATCACAAATCAAATATTTATTAATGTTCAACATAAATAAGTAGGTTTGAATTTCCTGTGTTTTTGCATAAGACATACTTGCTAATGCTATATTTATTTTTCAGCAGCCTTTTTTTAACAAATCTGCCATTCTTTAATCGTGAAGTCATTATTTATGCACTATTAAACATCTCCAATATAAACGTTACGTCGAAAAATACTCCAAAACATTAAAAACCAACATAAACAACTCGTGTCTCGATCAGAGTAAAAATGTAACGTTGCCAGGTCAGAAAAACGACGCAGTGGGATTATTTTTGTATTTCTGCGCATATAGGACGGTGCAAAAAAGTGCACTGCGCCTCAACTATTTTTTATTGTACGCATGGTAGTTTACGTAGGAGGGATCCTTCTGTAAGTATGGAACGTCCTTAAATACGATTTTTATAAACATTTTCTGGAATAAATGAAATTAATGAGTTCAATTCCAAACACATATGCCGTATTGTAAAATTGTATAAACTAGAAAAAAATAAATTGTTTTGAGGTCATTTAGTGAAAGAATATTTTATATCTTTTTTTAAACTTGAACTACATTTTTAGTGTTCCGTATGGAACACTTATAAGATCACTTCGGTGTCTGTCTGTCTGTCTGTCCGTCTATCACACCCGATTTTCTCCGAAACTATTTGACGTAGAAAGTTAAAATCAGAGCCGTGTAGTTTATAAAGTTAAATTTTGACTTAAGGGGTCAGTTTTGGGGGGTGAAATCGGAAGTGAAAAAAAAATGTTTTTACTAGGTCATCGAGTGGGATGTCAAATGAAAGCTTGTAAAAACGCGAGTTCAAGAATATATATAATGTCTTACATGCGCACACTTTGTATTATTTTGAAAAAATCGCTGTCCCCCCCCTTTATCTCGAAAAGCACTAATCTAAAAATTTTGAAAAAATCCTGGAATATTCTCCACGGGGTGTAGATTGAACGAAAATTATCACGAGTGCATTACCTTTAATAATTTATCTGGTATATAAAAAAAAAAAAACAAAAATTTCATAGTCATCAGTTTTTCAATAAAGATCGGAAACAAACACAACATCATTTTATACCTCCGTAACAAAAATTTTTATTTCAGAAGCAATCAACGTACGGAATAGTAATTGCGCAAGTTCAACTTGCACTTGACCGGTTATTTTATTAATATAGTAAAATGTTTATTATATCTGTCGATTTGTACCGTGTCGATATTTAATTTAAAAAATCTCTTTAATTAGGGTATACTGTTGACATTTTACTGCCACTTCGTTAAAGTATACATATTTCTTTTATTATAACTGTAACAATATGGTTAGTTTTTACAATACTTAATAGAAATATTTTGCAACGCTTACTTTGGTAGGCCACTGTTTTTATCTTTATTCGAAGTATGCGCCCACCGTTTGGAGCTTGTGTAGTAGTGTAGTAAAGGAAAGAAATTAAATATAAGGACTCAGCAGTTATCGTTATTTGAAGCATGCGAATTCTTTATTAAGGATAACGATTTCCCTTATTATAATAATAATAATAATAATAATAATAATCATTTATTAGTTCAAAGAATAACAATAGTTATAAACACAAAATGATATGGAACGTTGTACAAAGAATAAAAGGACATTCCCCAAAACATATACATATGTTTCTGACAAAAACAAAAGGCTCAGAAGGCATCATTAAAGACAGTCAGCGGAAGATGAAAATCATCCTTAACAAGTACCAATAAAATTAACATTTTTATTCATAAGAAGTCTGTCTGAATCATTAAAGAAACTGTCTATAGTACAATAAGCTTTTGATAATAAAAACTTCCGTATCTTAGTTTTGGCACTTACTTGCGGTAATTTTCGAACGCTCTCTGGGAAACTATTAAATATTTTAACGGAAGAATATTGTACACCTCTTTGGATATAACTAAAATTACACTTCTCAATTACAAGATCTGTTTTATATCTAGTTTCATAATTATGTCTGTTTTGCGCATTTTCAAAGAGATCCTTGTTAATACGAACAAACATAAAGGAGTCCAATATATACATACTAGTTAAAGTTAAAAGGGATTTACTGACAAAGACGTTCCTCCAGCTTTCACGATAATGCATCTTAAAAGTAGCTCTGATATATTTTTTTTGGAATTTAAAAATTTTGTCTACTTGGGGAGAATTTCCCCAAAAAATCAAACCATACCTAAACTTGGATTGCACGTAAGCATAATAGGCCGTCGAGGCAGCATCAACGCCCACATTATTTGATACGATTATCGGTGCATAACATTATTTGGAGATACCAGCCGCGACATTCTCTACATGCTGTCTCCAGTCAAGTTTAGCATCAATATTGACGCCCAGCAAAGACAGATGTTGAGATGTTTGAATATCGCTAACTTTGTAAGGAAAATGACCAACCCTCCTGCCAAAAACCAGACACTATGTTTTTGAAAAATACAGTAGAAGGTCATGGGTTGTGAAATAACGATTTAGAATTTCACAGGCTCTCCCCACATCAACGACTATCTCTTGTGGACTGCCACCACTAAAGATCAGGGTAGTGTCGCCCGCATATAGAACTGTAAACTTTATTGTAATGTTAGGCAATTCGTTTGTATAAAGTATATAAAGCAGCGGGCCTAAAATAAATCCCTGAGGTACACCCCTCGTAACAGCGACCCTGTCTGAAAGAAAAGACCTGCCATAATTATCAGTCTCCATCACTTCCTGAGTGCGATTATTCAAATAGGAGGCGATTAACTTTAATGCACTTCCCCTAATACCCAGGTGTTCCAATTTTATGCATAAAGTCTTATGATTGACACTATCAAAGGCTTTTGACAGATCAATACACATAGCCATAGTTATCTTTCCGCTCTTTAGTGAATCCAGAACATTCGACGATGCCTGATAAATGGCTCTTATGGTGGACTTTCCCTTTATAAAACCGTTTTGATTGGATGCAATCATCGAGTGCCTCTCCAAGAATCCAAGAAATCTTCCATTGATAATCCTCTCAAAGATCTTTCCAACATTAGACAGAAGAGATATCGGTCTGTAGTTTTTCTCATCATTTGCTGCTCCTTTCTTATGGATATCTTTACAATGGCGTTTTTAGGAGATCAGGATATATACTCTGCTCAAAACACAAATTAATGATAAACGACAGTGGTTCAGATATTATTTCTGCAGTTTCTTTAAGTATATTTACTGGTAAATTATCATCTGCAACTGATTTTTTATTTTTTAAAGATTTGATTACAGAAAAGACCTCGGGAACCGTCGTTGGCATTAGAAATATAATATTGAAATTTTTATCTTCAGATGACGATAACTGAAATCCACCGACATCCAGATCATCGTTTATTCTGGGACACGCGTTATAAAGTATTTGTTCATATGATTTACAATTTTAAAGGGATCGTTAAACATTTGTGAAAAATTATCAAGAATTATCTTTGTTGGATGATCGGTTTTTGTTATATGTTTAACCAAATGCCAAGTCGCTCCAATCTTAATTTCGGCATTATTTATAAAATTAATTTGTGATTGTTTTTTAGCTTCCTTTATAACTACCTTTAATATTTTGCAAAGCACACGCTTTCGTTTACAAGATATCCTAATGTCATTCGTTATCCAACCGTTTTTACACTTATTTTCATTACATTTCTTTATTGGAAAGATTTTGACGAAATAATTCGAGAACAAACTCAGAAATGAGCTGTATGCCCCGTTTTAAGGAACTTATAAGAGAGGTTATTTCAAGTTTGTTATTCTTATCGCTATTAGGGTAGAACCTCTTGTTTTTTTCCTATTTAGGTATACAAACCACCAAGAAAATACAGTAAAATTGAAACTATAATCTTTTATTGCAAATAACACTGACAACAGGAAATTAGTGTTCAGATTATGTTTGAGATTTTGCAATCTGGCACAATAGCTTTACAGTGTGTGATGCTAATTTCAAATGAAATTTTATTTATGGCACATTCATATTACCTTGGAAATATTGAAGGAAGTGATAGAAACCTAGACACAATTTTAATTTAGAAACTTGTGTTGACCCATCAAATACTAATAACCGATGTGCTTAACCATGAAATGAATGAAAAAAAAATCCCCTAAGTTTATAGAAGATGAATACTAACCTAACCATCCAATTCCTTCGCGTTAATACTGCGTATGCTTGAGATAACAATAAGGACAAAGGCACGTGAACAATAAGCATTGCAAAATCTCTCTATTATTAGGTGCACACTGTCAAACTGGCGTTTTAAAAAGTATTTTTCTTCATGCTCTTACACGGCTTTCCAAAATTTCTAAAAACAACAGTATCACCAGCAAAGGGGAAAACAAAATAAATCATTAATATATATCAAAAACAGTGTCCATGCAGAACGACGACGTTCTCTGAATTACTAATTGTATGCAGTTGTCAAAATCTTTTTTTTTTTTGAAGTTTGAAGGTATTCCTCTAAGCTATATGTTGTCAAACATTTGAACTAAAATCTCGTGGTTCACTGTACCAAAAGCTTTTACTTAGTCTAGGAAAACCCCCTTAAGAAGTTTCATTCAAATTCTTGTAAATATTATTTGTTAAACGAAAGGTCTTTTCCAAAGATTTTTGTCTAAAAAGTGTTGATATTTCGTAAAGTATTTGATATATCCAAAAATAAAATAAAAAACAAATCCCTGCTAAAAAAAACACTTTACACATAACAATTTTACTAACGCCCTCCTATTTAACATTCCCAGTCAGCAAAGTAAACTGCAATATTTAAAACAAACTATTTATTGCATGGTAAATAGTTAATAAAACAGTATAGTTAAATTTGCCGCAATTTACGTAATTACATGCGTCATGCCTTTGATTATTAAAATAATTAGCACGTCTCCATTTAACCGTCGCAGTTTGTTTAATGTTCCTTTCAAACAGATGCACTTTTAAAAATAGCAAACTGCAACGTAAAGATTATTATTTTTAGTAAATTATCGTGAATTAGCTAATCTTAAAAATCTAGATCTCAATTATTTTAGAGATATGCATACGTAGTATTAACCGAGAGTCACATTTGATAGTTTTGGCGAAATACTAGTATCAACTGACTTTTCCCCAAACTAAGAGCATTAGAAATCATTAAGTTTCATTTACATATGTATGTATATATATTTTCTGATTTTTTTTGAATATTTAAATTTTTAACAAAATTTAGATGAAATTTTAATACAATTTATGACATATAGATTGCTGTCCATTTAATTTATTCTTTAAAACCTACAATTTTCTACTACCGAATGTAAAACATAGGAGACATAGAACTCTTTTCGTTTTAAAGTATTGAGTCTGAATTTTCTTACAAGCTTTAATTGGATCTGAACTACTTGATACATTTTAATGAATTCCATCAAAAGATTCGTCATCATTTCGTGGGATACACAGCTATACAACCATATTATGGCGATTTTAAATATGTTTGAGGGATGTCTAAGGATTAAATATACAGTACCGTCAGAAAGTATTTGCCCACCTAGAAATTTCAACCTGTAACTACCAAAATTTAGTTTTGGCAGTTAGAGGTTTAGTTTAATTAAACCCTTTTATAATATTAGGTAAATTTAATTGTTCTTCACAAGTGTCCATCATAAAATTGTTGTTTTTGGTGAAATTACAAATTAAAAACCAATTAGAACAAAATTTCCAAGTTTTGCATGATAATCGTTTTGAGGCGATTTCTGAGAATTCCAGTTGAAGTAAGAACTCATTTCAAGTTATGGAAATGCCTAGTGACATTTTATGATAAAAACTATGCTACAAATACCATTGCCCTTTTGGAAATTAACTATTCGCAAACAGTACTTTGTCTTTGATACAGTCTCAATTGTTTTGTGAAATTGCCAAAATCGAAAGAAGTTTCCGTTGAAAATCGGGCTCTGATAATTGCGGGACATTAAAATGGTCACTCGAGTCGACAAATCGCGAGTGATATACAAATGCCAAGGAGAACGGTGGACTACATCGTAAAAAAAATCTTTAGGATAGAAGGAATCATGCGAAAAGAACAGTATCAAGAAATTTTGCTATCTCAAATGTGTCCTTTTGGAAGAGATATTTTTCATTCTGTTAAACAAACTTTAATAATTCATTAAAATAAAAAAAATATATATTATCGGGGTTTTTGCTGTCTTGGGACTGAAATAACTAGGTGGGCAAATACTTTCTGACGGTAGTGTATAGCTTTGAAAGTTATCTTTCATAAAGCAACACAATGTCACGTGAAAAAAAATTTCGTACAGTAATAAAACATCTTGTAAAGAAGGGAAAAGGTGCCAAGAGGATTCAAGACTTAAAGACTGCATCATCGTTCAATAGACCAATAGTTAATTTAAACGATGCACCTCCTTGTCTATGTCACATAGGCTCATGGAAGAAAAAATTACAAAAATTAAGCACTTAGTAACTTAATATCGTAGAATTCGTATAAGGCAGATAGAAGACGCAGTAAAATGAGTAATTATTTGTATATGCGAAAAGGAGTATAAGCTGGGTTCAAAAACTGCTGACACCCCTTGAGCGCAACCGCCATATGGAAAATTGTCGCGAATTCCTTGGCTTGTGCGAGAATAATCCGAATGTAATTTTTGATCATATATCTGATATAACCTGGATTCACTGATATAATCTTGAACCAAAATAAAATTAACTGTAGTAGATAGAATAGGGGAATAAGTTACCCTGCAATTTAAGGGTCAGCGAATGTCAGCGAAGCTTTTGGTCACATTTTCTGCAATACGAAGAGAATTTTTCTTATTGACTACTTTCCAAAAAACATTACAATGACAGGTTATTATCATATTACATTAAGTGAAAGAGTTTGAGAAGCGGTAAGAGACATGGCGTGGAAAAGTTAGCAGCGATGTCTTGCTTATCCACAGCCCAAGCGAAACGTGCTGTGGCGAGGCTTGATTGGAAAAAATTCATTATCCACACAATGATAATCTAGCACCCAGCAACTATTATCTCCTAAGGAATCCGAAAAAAGACTTGTCATACATGAATGAAGAAGAGATAATATCAGCCATGCAAGAGCATTTCACAACCAAATCACCAAGGTACTTTTTTTGAAGGAATCTAAAAATTAAACGAAATGAATGAACATTGAGATAGATTTCAATTAGTTTTTTTATCATGTGTTTATCCATAAGCTCACTTTCTGTCAAATATCTCTTGTATTTTTACAGAGAAAAATATAGAGTGTCTTTAAAAAAGCACATCAAATTATTGATAATCTCTTATAAAGTTTAGATTACTATATGGCTTTGTTCTGTGAAAGTTTAAAACTATATAGCAAGTCTTAAAAAAACATATTATTACCGCGATGGGTTTCAACCAGAAGATTTTTTAAGAGGATTTTTCCTCTATATCAACTTCATAAGGAAAAATATACCACAGATCCAAAAAAATTACGTCAAAACTTAAAACAAAAAACGAATTTAATTTAGGATGTGACCACTTGCATAATTTAATAATAGTTGGCATTTGCTACGGACTTACACCAAAAATCCAATCTGGCAAACAGTAAACGCCATTATCACAAGTCACTACCTCAAGAAAAACTGACAGTGAGAATAAAACATGACAATAGTTGTCAAAGTTGCTTTTTTATGGGCCTAGCACACATGCTGCAGGGACATCTCTGAAGCGCTACAGAAGCGACACACGTGCGGAAAAAGTTATTAATGTTGGTGTTGAATCGCTGTAACTTATACTCGGAAACACAGTCCTGGGCAAATTATTCCAAAGGGTTGTACAAGGAGTAACAAGCTGAACCTAATGCGGATGTGAACTATTAGCGCGACGTGTATTTCTAGCATGCACCGCTCTAGAAGGAATTAACCAAGCTACATCAAACACTTTCCATGAAAATACTTGTAGAATAGGCTCAAGTCGCCAACTGGTCTTTGATGTTCCAATGAATCAATGTTGCTGGCCAATTCCGAGCCTCAAATCAGGTGAACAGCTCTCTTCTGAATAGAATCCAACAAATGTAGTGTGTGTTTGGAAGCAGAGATCCAAACATGGGAGCAGTATTTAATCATTGGTCGAATTTAAACTTTGTACAGTTCTTGTGGAGTGTAAAGCTTTCTAGTTCAAAATAATATTCCCAACTTTTGAGAAGCTCTCTTTTCTATGCTTGAAACATGTTCATGCCGTGACATATTTGCTTCCAAATTAACGTCCAGCAAATTGAGTGACGATGCCAGAGGAATGGAGTGCCCCGACAAAGCTATGTTGGGTTCAGCAACGTTAACCTTTTTAGAAAAATCTGCCGCCTGGGTTTTTATAGCATTAAATCCAACTTGGTTACTGTCAACCCAAGACAGAATTTCGTCCAGGTCTTTGTTAGGTTGAACAACTTCCTGCTGTCTTTGGATATTTGCATGAGTAGCCGAAATTCGAGCGTTAAAAGTAAATGATGAGATGAGCATACTGACGTCTGCAGAGCTTTCCAGCCGATCATTAATGTAAATGAGAAAGCAAGTAGGAGACAGTATGGAGCCCTGGGGCACACAGCGTAGATAGTGAAGGTGTTAGAAAGAAACCCGTCGATTTCCATTCGTAAAGAACGCTCTTTGAGGAAATTTATGAGCCATAAGCAAAACTATTCAGACATATCAAAAGAGTCTAGTTTAGCCAACAATCCATAGTGCCAAACACAGTCGAATGAATGCCTTGGATATATCCAGAGCAAACATTCAAGATTCTCCACAGTGTTCAATTGCATTATTCCAAACATGTGTTACTAAGTTAGAAGATCTATTGATCTATTTTTACGAAAGTCATATTGATGGTCTCTAATAATATTGAATCCTTCAAGATATTTTAGAAGATGCTGAATGATAGCCTTTTCCATGACTTTCAATATCACTGAAAGCAGTGCTACTGACAGTAGTTATTTGGCAAGCTTATTATTTTTAATAATTAGTTTTATCATTATTAAACTTAAATTATGTAAAGGGGGGGTATGTATGTGTGTAATTGAAGGTGAATGGAAGTATTAATGACCCTTTAAGGTATTGACGCATCTCAAAATTATTTAAAGGATCTATTACCCCAAATTTACAATTGACCAGATTCCGTGTGCGGTAGTTTTAATTAAGTATTTAAAATATTTTAAATCTGCCTGTTCTATTAGAGGTAGATATCATACTTTTAAAACTATGGTACCTAACTAATATTTTAAAATATATTGATTGTGAAATATAACTGTTTTTTTTGCTGATATGTTTCCAAGGACATTTCCTCTACATTTTATTATAAGAAAAACATACAAAAACAGTAGAAAACATATTGATAAAAGTGGAATGTCATTACCATCTAAGGTGTAGTTCAAATAAATGTTGAATATTATAGTTAATATCCACAGTTCTTGATATTCCATGTTTAATCTAACACAATTAAGGACAAGATAACACTAATGTGAAATTAGTCACCTAATACATTGATATGAAGTTTGAAATTAAAGACGTGGTTGAAATGGCTGCATTTCCAACATATTACATGTCTTGCCAAAATTTAGAATGTGCGCTAATCAATGCTCATTCTTATATTCTCTTCATATTTGATTAAAATGAGCAATGGGAAGTAATGCATTGTAAAAATTCAACCAAATTATTTTTATGCAGTCTTGTATCTGGCTAATAAAACAGTCATAACAGGGTAGAATCTGTACAGAACAACTTAGATAAATTTATGCAATATATATGGGATACAATTCGTCTCATTGCAACTCGCCCTAATACCCATTTAGCTTTTAAAAAATCTGAGACATTCACATTTTTATCGTCATATACCATATAAATATTTATTTATTATTAATTATATCATTTATTGGTCACTACAAAATAAGTAATTTTAAATGTTACAAAAATCACACTAAATAATATTAACACACTGTCAAAAAATTTGAAAATCAAAAGCACATAAAAAACTAACCATAAAATAAAAAGAATATTGCATATTTTTCAAATAATATCAATAATTGCAGGCAAAAATTAAATATCAGGGCAGATTTGGGAAGTTCAATATCACCTAACACCTGTTTTTAAATTACTATACAACAATAATACCAGTTTAAAAAATTTTAGGTCATAAAGACATTTCACACAGTAATTTAATATTTAAAGCAAGAAATAAAGGTAAAATAGCATTACATACATTGGCAGAGGGGAAAGGAAACCACCAATTAGATTTTTATCCTTTATAAAATAAAAAGAATATACTTTCTAATATTTTATTAAGTACACGCAGCAACTATTGTTCAAGAGTAATAATTTTCTTAAATTCTAAGCTTTGGAGAATATTGCAAAATTGTAAATAATACATACCCTTCTAAGTCATTGTCTTTAATACTGCATCTATCAAAGTTACTAACTTCACAGTTTGTAACCTGCAAAAAATACATTAGTAAAGTATTACCAATTTATTTTCATGAGTCAAGATATAAAATATGTCAAAAGTTAAAGCACCTAAAATAAAATAGTCTAACAAAAATTAATCATACAATTAAATTTAAAAAATATGAAAAAAATACACCTTATAATAAATACCAACAATCTACTTACAGACAAATATAAAACAGCATTTAGATAAAAAATCTGAAAGCAAAACTTTACAGAAAAACAATAATTCTAATCCATTATTATTTAAAAGGAAAAATTCCCCATGGTATTGGAGCTCATTTAATAAAATATTTTCTCAGGCTTAACTTAAACATAACTAATTGTTTTCTAAAGAGACAACCATTAAAATAAGTCCCCCTCTGGGTAACATGTCTTGAAATCATATTTCATAATTATGCTCACTTATATTTGTCTGAAAAATAGTAATATTTTATCTTACAAAACAAACACTTTTAAAAATATATGAAGAATCTACAGCCAAAATTGAAAATCCTTTAAATACACTGCAGCAACTTTGCCTTCTTATAAAATCAAATGTTACTTGTGGTAATAAAAATAACTATTGGAAATGCTTTGGCAGACTCCAATGTCTGGTTTCACATCATAGGTGTAAATGAAATGCTGAGAAATATAAGGATCTCAAGATGTAAATCATACACTGATTAGACAATAACTTAAGTGCATAACAAGAACAGGACAGTTTTTTGCATAAATTATCTACATCATTTGAACAATCCAACCCAATATCAATATAAATTTCTAATAATTTCATGGACTGAGATAAACTTATCAGCCATGTTTTCAACATGGACACTACTCCCAATAAACAAAAAGTCATCACAGCATTTTTTTTGGTTTTTAACAATTAATTTCTTCACAAACATCTACTTTGATATATGGGAGTCCACAATGTTAGCTAGAGCCTACATCTTCACATAAAGGAGCAAGCTTGAAGTTATAGATCTGAGAATCCCATTTTAAACCAACAAACATAGAATTAACTAACAATGTCATTTTTAATCCTCCTACCTTAAAACAGCACTAAAATCTTAACTTTAACTGGCTTTCTGACAAAGTGTGAAAGAAAAACATAAAGTGCAACAACCAATTATCAAGTAAAAATTGCCATGTTTACTAGTTACATTTATTAGTTTATACAAAAAATAACTATATCTAATAATTGCTAATTTCTGCATATTTTTTAAATAAGTTAATTTGCTAATTTAAAATAGAGAACGACAGTAGTTATTTTTATACAAATTTATTTATTTATCCACAATTACAACTTGAAATTTTGCGCATCCCAGGTAAGCATTATTGATCCAAACTTTTATTAGCAATTTTTACCATCCTTTCAAACAATATTATATTTACATAAAGAGTATGTCTGTGGTTAAATTTACCTCCCAAGTTCCTATTAATGCTTTTTTAGCCATTTCTGCGGAAATCATATATTTATCTTCGATTCCTCTTCTACAAAACCCAAAACACGAATCACACAGTAACTCTGACATTCAACTACACTTTGCAAACACCTTGTTTTTGACGTCTACATTTAACGTAAATAAAACTAAAATAAGCAGTAGATCTAATGCACCACCTGGCAGTTTCTACAAGAGATTTAGATAAGCCCAATGTTTAGAATTGTTAATCAAAGAATCTGCAGACGCTCATTGTGTTTGCGTTGTCTTATGTTATTTTGTAGTATTAAAAGGGGATAGAAATATATTCAGTGGGCAATAATTCTCGTAATGGAAAACGTCTACAGTGGTGCAACCTTTTAATAGTTTTTTGATAATTGATAAAAAATTATAAATTATTTTGTAGAAACACAGCAATTTTAGTAACGCCTTGGATAACTATACACTTTATATTTGATATTTATGTATGATTTGTTATGAATAATGAAAACTAACCCAAATCCTATGTATATGTTACTGTTGTTATGAAAATAAGATAATGTCTAATTTTGAAAATAGTAATGGTGCAAGGGAAAAGGAGATCTTATAGATGTAAGATGTTAACTTGGTTAACTATAAAGTATATTATAATGGATTAAAAATTAATTATGGTAAAGTTTATTTTATTATTTTTTATATTTATTTAGTGGGAAGCTACCTGAAGTTTGATTTTCTGTTACTGCTATACTGCTAGATTGTACAATAGGACTTGATACAAATTAAGTATGTAGAGTTTCAATAAACATTTAAGTCTTGACTAAACTTATACTGACATTTGGTAAAATTGCGGTACGCGGGCCTGAAAAAGGAAGATTTTTTGGAACAGACCTAAAATGGCCTAATTTTGAAAGATTTACGAGAAAAAAACAGGGAGAGACCATTTTTGCTAACCTGAACTAACTTTGGTCTCCAATTACTAATATAGCACGTAAATTATTTTTTTCACATTAGGGTAGGACATTTTTTTTCATTATTTAATGTATTTTTAACTACTGGTTATTTATTTTAGGTTAGCAAAAACGCCCCCCCCCCCCCGATTTGTGAGTTTTTTTGAAAATTAGGCCATTTTTTTAAGCCTATTTTTCTGAAAAGCTCGCGTACCGAAATTTTACCTGGTATTTTTACATTAGCTTAAAATCAGTAGGCAATGAGTGTGAAATATTGTTGGGAACATCTGCTTCAAGTAGAAATAAATATTTGTATTTTTTCCATCAAAAAATATGTTATCTAATTATTTACAAATTAATTCTTACTTCTATTATTTCCCTGTGTGATGTTGTCCTGAGAGGTTTGAGTCCTGCTAAAATGCATTTGCCAAGCAGAATACAGTGTATCCCAAATGGTTTTATACAATTGGAGTAAAAGTTTATCTTCATATTTTTAAAAAAAAAATTATTCTTGATAAAAAGTTTTACATCACATGGAAATCCATAATCAAACATCAAAAATCAAAAATATTTGATGGTATACAGGGAAAATAGAAAATGATGATTTATAATGAAGAGTAAAGTGTGTTTAAATCTAAATACAGAGGAAAATATTAATTGAAAATGTTAATAGGAACTAAAAAATTATGCTCAGATTTAGATTTGTGGCCTTTCTAGTTAAAAATTCAAAAAACTCCAGTAAACATGTCGTAATTGTCTGATTATTTATTAAATAAAAAAAACCAATTCTGGATTTTTTTTGAATTTTAAACTAGGAAGGCCACAAATCTAAACCTGAGCAAATTTTTTCGTAATATGTAAGATAAACTTTTTCTCCATTTGTATAAAGCTTTTTGAGACACACTGTATATACAAAAATTTTTGTAGGTTCATGTCAATTCTTATTTTTAATGAATAACTTATTATTTATTAGATGAACAAATTAATTCTATAGATCAACTTTGACATTACAGATCTAAAAAATAATGGTTGATCACCCTAGAGGTTGAAATTCCTCCGGAAAACTTTGGGACTCACTTTTTATATGTGGTCTATGATACAACATTTGAACTCAAGGCTGAATTTTGGTATCGTCAATCGTCTTTTTAGTGTTCGGTACGGAACACTTATGGGATCACTTCAGTATCCATCTGTCACACCCGATTTTCTCTGAAACTATTTGATATAGAAAGTTGAAATTTGGCACAAATATAGGAATTGATGGTCCGATCAGAGCCGTGTAGTTTTGAAAATTACATTTTCTCTTAAGGAATTAATTTTGGGAGAAAAATCAGAAGGAAAAAAAAATTAACTAGGTCATCGAGTGGAGTGATAAATAAAAGCTTAGGAAAACACAAGATCAAGGATATATATCAATACCTCACAGGTAAAAGGGTGAATAGGCCATTTTTTGAGATTTTGACTTTTTTATTTGCCTGGTTTTATCAATTTTCGGAGAATACATTATTATAAAATAGAACGACCCATGTATTATTTTTAATTTTTAAATAATTAAAAACCAAAAATTGTCTAGACTTATGTCATAAGTCTTGTCTGGTAAAAGGGTGAACATACCACTATCTTCGCCATAACTCCAGGGCTATGAGCAGTTTGCAGAACTTAGATTATGATAACATTTTTAGCTAAAACTATAGTAATGCAATGACTCTTAATGAAATGTGAAAAATGGTAGATATTTTATAGTCTAGAGAAGAGAATATACATTCAAACCACAGTAAGCTATTTCTATTAACTAAATCAAAATTCAGGGGTAGGGATTAAAAAGTACCTCTAAAATTCAAATAATGTGTATGAGTTTAAATAACATGTACAAAGGACAAGTTCTTGTAGCTCTTAGGACAAGATATCTGAATCTGGTGTGACAACCAGACATTACTCTTAAAGGGTTGAGACTCACCCCTATAGGATGTAAAAACCACGCCCATCTACGGAGATATCTCATAAGTTGTAACTTATTGTGCCAAACATTCAAGACAACAAGATCATCTTCCTAATAAGGTTGAAAATCATCCCTAGGAGGAAGGGGGAGGAACTACCCCCTGGGATTGATGGATCTTAGAAGTTCTGGTTTTTGAGAAAAAAAATACAGGCTGTGTTTGTCCATCCTGCCTGAGACTATGAGGGCCTGTATTTTTTTCTCCGATGCTAGAACTTCTAAGATTCATCAATCCCAGGGGGTAGTTCCACCCTCCTAGGGATGATTTTCGACCTTATTAGGAAGATGATCTAGTTGTCTTGAATCTTAGTTTTGCTATTTCTAAACCATTATGATTGCTTTTTAACAAGTCACTGACTGAGGGTGAGTTTCCAGAAATTAGGAAGAAGAGTTGTATTATTCTCATCTTGAAGTCAGATGAGAGAGGGTATTCTGAATTACAGAGGAATTTCTAAGCAGTCAGCAATGCCTAACCTTTATGATCAGTTAGTGTGCAAGAACAATTGGAGAGCTTTGGTGGCTTTGTAAGTGGTAGGTCTACTGCTATCAACTTGGTAGAATATGAGGTCTTCTCGTTGATGCTTTGGAGCAGGATGACCAGGTAGATTCAATCTACACCGACTTCTCCAATGTGTTTGATAGGGTAAATCATGATATGCTTATCGCTAAGCTGTGAACATTGGGATTTGATGACTATGAGGTAGTTTGGGAGTATGCTCAAGGACTATAAGGAATATATAGGAGTGAAGATTGGTAATTTTGGATCTAAACAGATTGATTTAATTTTATTTTTATTTTAAATAATTAAATTAAATCTGGTACCCCTCAAGAGGGTCACTGTACTCCATTCCTGCTTGAGCTAGTTTTCAGTGACAGTGCGGATTTTCTGACTGACTGTAATTTTTTACTTTATGCTGATGACCTAAAACTGTGGTAAAGTGTATCAATTACTCTAAAATATTACAGTACAATCTATGACCATTTTATAAATAGGTAGTTATTAATGACCTTTTGTTGAATGATGCAAAATGTTATTGTATTAGTGTCTATAAATATTCACAAGTTGAAAGAGTTTATCAAATTGAAGAACAACTTTTTTTAAATCAGTTAACTCTATTTAAGGATTGGGGAGTCATTCTTGATTCACACCTTACATTTAAGGAACACTCAGGGAAAGCAATGCAAATGTTGAACTTTATTTCAAGATCGTATGCTGACCTGTCTATTGACTATTGTGATTAGCATTCTGCTGTCTCGTAAGATCTCATTTAGAGTATGCCTTTATCATTTAGTCATATATAGCACCCAACTAGCGAATGTTCAAAAAAAAATTATCAGATATTATTCCTATAAGCTTGGAAGGGCTAATAAGGTAGCCACACTTTTGAATTTACAACTCCTAGAAATTAGAAGAGGCTTCTTTGATAACGCCTTTATTTACAAATTAATTAATGGTAAACTTGATTGTCCCTGGCTTCACAAACAGGTACAATTTAAAATACCTAGTAGGTTGCTAAAAATCATAATTTATTCTCTATCCCATTTCACGAAACAAATTACAGAATACCTAATCCACCCTCAAGGTCCCTAGCGTATATAAATGCTCATACAAACATAGATCCTTTTGGAGACTCACTTAGTACTCTTAGGAGGCAGTTTTATAGTTCATTGTGATTTATACGTTTATGATTTTAATTGTGATGTGTTATTTTGTTTTAATTTTTTTTTGCAATAAGATAAATTACTTTATACTTTTTATATCATAAAAATGAGGTCCTGTTATTGTTTAAAATAAAAAATATATAAAATAAATATTTGCCAATGACTTAACGCTGTGCTTACCTATAGAGAAGCAAAAAATTACAAAACACTCTCAACAGAGTGCCTAATTGTTGTATGGTCAATAAACTAATGCTTAACACTAATGGTGATGGATGTGATCGTATCCTTTGATATATGTATGTTATGTTCATGGATCAGTGTTAGTTACAGTAGAAAATACATGTGATTTGACGATTCTATTTGACTCTAAGCTAAGTTTTAATGCTCACATAGACAACATAACAGCGGAAACAACACTTGAGAAGTTGTAGGTCATTTGGGAATAGAACTGTACTTAAACTTGTTTACATTCTTAGTGAGAAGCAAATTAGAATATGATTCCTTGATATGGTCAGTAATGTATACTAGATATATATTAGCATTGGAGAAAGTGCAAAAAAAAAATTAAATATCTTTCTTTAAAAGAAGATGGAGTACATCCACAGAGAGGTATAGATTGCAACAATTTAATTTTGACAGCCTTCAAAAATGCAGAGAATTTAATTCAATATCATTTATGTTTAAAATCGTTAATGGTAGTGTTGTTTGTCCTTCTTTGTTGGAAGAACTCAAGTTTGATGTACCCACAGGTTCTGGTAGATCAAGAAACTATTTCCATCTGCCGAGAGAGCTACTAGGAAGGTTATGTTAGGATCATCAGTGTACAAAATATGTTCAGTTGATAACCAAATAGCACATCAATTTGATCTTAGTATATCCTTTAAGCAATTTGCTCCTGGCTTTACGGATTCGTTATAGTTTTAGGAGCTTTTACTATATTTTTCGAGCGCCAATGCCATATGCACGTGTCTTTGTTGTGCTGTTTTTGAGTTACATTGTTAATTGCTTTATACGGCCCTATTAATTACTTTATATTTGGCTCAGTTGTAAATAAATATTAGATAGGTGTGCGAGACCAAAGGTGGTGATAGGCTGGAAATATCGTCTAGGTTATCCGTTTCCACGGTAGAAAGGATGGATTAGATAATACTACCCAAATATTACAAAAGGTGTAAATGTAAAAAAAAATGTTTATGGAATAAGAACTGAGGGCATTTATTAATCATAGCTAGGGGAAGTTGTGTCTGTCAGTCATTCGTGTCAAAGTTTCTGTCAAATCAGAAGTTTATAGTAAAATTCAATCCACAAAACTTGTATTTAGGCAAACATGCCTTACGGGTACTGACCTAGATGGGGTGATTGCCTTGAAGGTTATAGGCCCTCTAGATTTAGAAAATCCACCATCTTATAAATGCGTAATGTTTTCTTTTTTTCCTTAAAAAAAGCTTTTTTTAATTCATATGCTACCAGCCACTATAACCTTCGTGTGCCACAGCTTAAAAATATTCTCTTCACTGCCCTCATTATCAGTTTCATTAAGATCAAGTATATTAAGCCCTATTGTTTGCTGATGCCTCCATTTTTAGTATGATCTTTGTGGAAATACCTCCTCCTCCTCCTCCTAACACACATAGTGCTTCCTCCTCCGAAGACACGTAGTGCCTCCTCCTCCCAAGACACAATCATAAATATTTATATATTCTTTACATACTATGAGTTGCCTTATCCACCTCCCCAAAATATTTTCATATAGAAACCTTGAAAAGTAGGGAGGGGAGTTAAAAATTATATGGAGACTTATTAAACTGTTATGTGTCTTCAGTAACATAAGAATATAAGTTGAACATCTAACCAATCTATGATTTGCACCAACGAATTAATAAATTGCATAAAACTTTTTGTAAATTAGTTACCAAAAAGTTTTATTATTCTATGCTTAGTATACCAGATTAGGCCAATGCTTACAATGATTTGGCAAATTTATATTCAGATGGTGCAGAATCTTGTGAGCGTTAACTCTAAACATGAAGGATTCAACATTATTAGTGATCACCAATATGGCTTTCGTAAAAAATAGATCAACAGGAGATCTTCTGACTTATGTAACACATGTTTGGAACAACGCAATTGAACACTTTGGAGAATCTCGAGCGGTTGCTCTTGACATATCCAAGGCATTTGGCCGTGTTTGGCACGATGGGCTGTTGGCTAAGCTACGTTCTTATGGTATGTCGGAAAAGTTCTGTTTGTGGCTCTCATGTTTCCTCAGAGAGCGTTCTTTACGAGTGGCAGTTGACGGATTTCTTTCTAACACCTTCACTATCAACGCCGGTGTGCCCCAAGGTTCCATACTGTCTCCTACTCTCTTCCTCATCTATATTAACGATCTGCTGGAAAAGACCGAGAATCCAATCTACAGCTTTGCAGATGACAGTACACTTATCTCTTCATTCACTTTGAACGCTCGGACATCGACTACTCAGACGAATATCCGCAGACAGCAGGAAGTCATTCAACTTAACAAAGACCTGGAAGAAATTCTATCTTGGGGTGACAGTAACCAAGTGGAATTTAACGCTACAAAAACCCAGGCGGCAGTTTTTTCTAAAAAAGTTAACGTTGCAGAACCCGACATAGTTATGTCGGGGCACTCCATCCCTCTAACATCGTCACTCAATCTGTTAGGCGTTAATTTGGGAGCAAATATGTCCTGGCATGAACATGTTGCAGGCATAGCAAGAAGAGCTTCTCAAAAGTTGGGAATATTGTTTCGAACCAGAAAGCTTTACACTCCACAACAACTGTTAATTCTTTACAAAGCTCAAATTCGACCAACTATGGAATACTGCTCCCATGTTTGGAGCTCCGCTCTCAAACATACACTGCATTTGTTGGATTCTATCCAGAGAAGAGCTGTTCGTCTGATTGGACACCCGGAACTGACCGACGGCCTTGATTCGCTGGAGCATCGAAGAACGGTTGGCGACTTGAGCCTATTCTACAAGTACTTTCATGGAAAGTGTTCGAAAGATGTGGCCCGTTTAATTCCTCCCAGAGCGGTGCATATTAGAAGTACACGTCGCGCTAATGCTTCACATCCGTATGAGGTTCAGCTTGTTACTCCTCGTACAACGCTTTTCAAGCAGTCTTTTATATGGAGAACATCATACCTTTGGAATGGTTTACCCAGGACTGTGTTTCCCATCGAGTACAATCTACAGCGATTCAAGAACAACGTGAATCGCTTTCTCCGCACACGTGTCGCTCCTGTAGCGCTTTAGGGACTTCCCTGTAGCACGTGTGCTAGACCCATAAAAAAAAAAAAAACATATTGGAATTTGTGAAAGAATTAAGCAAAAATGGATTTATGCAGAAGTTGAAAGTTTGAAAAGCTATCTTTAAAATCCTATTGTGTCAGAACTTATCTATGTATCTGAACCAGCACTTTTACAAATTTCGTCGTGTAAAAACTAATCACTGTGATTGAACAATAACTTTTAGAACTTTCAGTCTAAAATTCTTACGATGGGAGAATTAGTGACGGAAATGTATGAAGAGTTTATGATGTCAGAGGCATGTTTACAATTCTATTTACTGGCGGGCTCAAGATTGATGATTTATTTTGAATTAGCAGACCACATTGTGCTATGCAAAGAACAGGCGCAAGACTTATCAAAATTATTGTTAGAGTTTAAGTTATTAGGATTACATAAAAAAAATTGTATTAATTAGAAACTTTTTGAAATAAGTCAATATATTGCTTATATAGGTAAAAGGTAACATAATTTACAATTAAATAAAACCATAGTAGATATATTTAGCGTATTCTATTCATTCGTAAAAAAATATTATACATAAAAAATACATATGATAAAGCACAGATGGGTGGCGACCTTGAGTGATTTTAACATTTTAGTGTTAAAACTCTTAAATTTGGTTGGTCTTTTTATTATACTCCGCTTTTTAATTTCCTCGAACATAAACAAATAGTGTATCCTCAATAAGTTGCTTGATAATATCCGCAAAGGAATGAAGAGGTGTGTATCCTA
The DNA here is from genome assembly GCA_019049505.1 of Pachyrhynchus sulphureomaculatus. Classification (NCBI taxonomy): domain Eukaryota; kingdom Metazoa; phylum Arthropoda; class Insecta; order Coleoptera; family Curculionidae; genus Pachyrhynchus; species Pachyrhynchus sulphureomaculatus. The sequence continues at coordinate 153,021,636 of CM032456.1, forward strand.
AATTCCAGTTAATGCAGTGATGATATTTCATTAGCCACATTGCTTATTTATGTAATTCGGAAGAAAGCAAATTTAAAGCGAAAGGTACATCGTAAGCAGCTAAGTCTTTAGGAATAAATTTATTTTTTCCATCTACAAATCCTTGTATATCCATAATAAGTCTCATATTCATGACGATATCAATATTAGTTAATTTTTAAAATAAAAAATTTCTTGAAAACAATATTTTCTGGAATATTCTCTATTATTTTTTAAAGTTCTAATTTCTTAACAAAACACTTTAACCTTTGATGAAACTCTAACGTGTTGACCATACTTTTAGGATTAGCAAATATTCTATTAATGTCAAAAATAGAATCAAAACTGTGTGGTAGGGATGAAATTTAAAATTTTGTACTATTTTAGTCAAAGGAGTTAAATATTTTATCTTGCATTATTAGACTATATGCTGTTGTTTTAGTTGTAATTTTTTCTTTCGTTTCGAATTCCATCACCATTGTACTGGATCACTCTGTAATAAATCTCGTTGGTGTGGGCAGTGTAGAAAATAGGGGCATTGGACTTAAATTCTGTCGGATTAAATATAAGTGCTATTGACAAATTATAATGTACTTGACGGAAATTCGAAAACATTTCATATATAGTGTAGCAAATTTATTATTTTTAAAACCAAGTTGGAGATCGTTGTAGAAGCACTTTCAAAATTTAAACATGCATTTATATTTCTTAGTTTACAGTGATCAAATTTACTCATATCAGCTTTTATATTATCCCACCTGTTGTTTTAGAAAACAATTACAGTTCTACAAATTTGTAGAAGTTTTTACAGGCCAATTGTGTCTTGTACTTTGTGATAATTCAGGATATTCAACTAAATCCCAAAATCGAAATATTATAAGAATGTCGTTATTTCTTTCTATAAATTTAGTAAGAGCTAGCTCTTGGATGACTATAGTAAGATGAGGAACTCTCCAGCAAAGTTTGGTTGTTGTAATTTTAGGGTTTTCATCTTTACCGGTAGATATTAGGGCATTACTATCATCGTTACTTCTTATAAGAGTTAGTACTGGAATTCAAATTATTTTGTTGTAATCTTCAAAACTTCTGAATACATCTTCAGTGGGATACATAAGGGAACATTTCCTTTATCATCGGTCATAATATTTTCACCTGATTTAACTTTTAGATACCATCCTTCATTTTCTAACATTGCACTTTTATTTTGATAAGATATGTAGCCCTTAAGTGTAAAAGTTATTCTGATATCTTGATCAGCACCGATAGTGACACCATTTAAAACATAACGTAATTCTTTAAATAAGAATGCTGGTGCAATGTTGATTAATACAGTGTTTTTTTTTAATGAAGTATTGTCATGTTATTTATAATTCTAAATAAATGTCACTTTTGCATTTTTTAAATAATATTAAAAATTTTTAGTTAGTTCAGGTTAGTCTAGGTTTCTTAGTTATACCAAAAATAGGAATAACGTATTAGAATTTAATTGTTAATAAGAAATGAATTTGTTCAATAAATTAGACTACGTATGTTCTGCTGCAAAATTCCACGAGAAAAAGCAATGACCTAAATTCTGCGTTTTTGGTGCCATTTGTTTCTAAATTGTTGTCTTAGAGCAGTGATTCCCAAAGTGGTTCAGGTGGACCCCCAAGGGTCCACGGGAGACTCGACGGGGGTCTACGTTGGCGTGAAAAAAAAATGGGGGTTCACAAGTTGTAAGTGGGGGTACACGACAATTTATCTGGTTTCGATAGTAAAGAACAAAAATGTTGACTTGGCTTTACCTCTCAATGTAGGCAGATAATATACACTACTCAAAAAAATTAAGGGAGCAAAAAAAAATCCAAATTTTTCGGTGATTTTTGACAGGCTGTATTTCGGTGAAAAATGGTCGTATTGTGACTTAAAAAAAAGGATTTTGAAGCTTTAAGATTGTAATTTTCAGATTTTTTGGCTAAAATTTTTTAGGAGCTACGGTTCTCATGCAATCCTAACTGATAGCCCGAAAAAATAATATTGCAAATATTTTGCTTTTTTTTTGGTCCACGGGCTTGAAAAAAATTTTGCAGTTAGGCCGGCACATGGATCATATAGCCTGTTTATTTAGCATTAATTTCCTTGTTTTAAAACCTCCCTTAATTTTTTTGAGTAGTGTATTTTAAGAAGGTCAGCGACTATTACTTGTAAAAACTTGCATATTCGATATTCAGTACAACGCGCGTCGAGACTTGCAAAGCGCCGCCCGCCCGCCCGCAACGCAACCCGTTCAAACGTGCAAAGGGACGAAATACGTCTTGTGCTGTGCTTCGAATCTTGCATGAACTTGTTTGATTCTTCACCAATATACATACGAATGCTAAGGACAAACGTTACTCATTTGTTTCCGGAATTTTGAAAAGAAAAGTGAATCGATGTCAGTGTTTGCCAGTGGCGGAAAAAGTAAGCACCTGCCTATTTGTTATTCAGAGTTTTATTTTATATTGTAATAATATTATATTTGTTATGTTTGCGTGTAGTAGGTACGTAATAAAAATTAAATACCGAACAGGGCCATTATTCGATACTTCTATAAAAGAACAGAAAACCGAGAAAGATTGAACTTTTAGTATTTCTTATTATAAAATTATTTATTTACCCGACTGTGGTGATTCACTAAAGGAGAGATATATGATTGACCTGCGTGTTTGTACATATTTCAGTGCCCTCGTAGTTGCTAATGCTAAATGACTAAAAATATTTTCATAAATTGTACGTGTCTTTATGTACCAACTCGTAACGTACATCAAAGTAATAAATAAATCATTAAAATCGCGGAGTTTTGATGCCAAAATATTCTTTAAAAGTATTTTCTCTCGAATTTACAGAAATGTATCAAAATATAATTAATCAAAAAATATTTTATATTACATTAAAATAGGTTCAGCCGTTTTGTGAAAACCTCTATGGGTCTTAGCAGTTTATTGCTTTTAATAATTAAAATCAGTTTTGCCGCCGGCATTTTGGTTTTTTCATTGCAATAATTAATTAATCCTATTTTATTCTGTTAAAATAGCCATATCCTTTTAAAAGCGCCTTATGATTACTAAAACAAACATTTTTTTCTTTACAGGTAGGTAACCGATACGAAACATGGCTGAATCTAAGAAGAAATGTCGACAGTACAGTGTTGATTATTTGAAATTTGGTTTTCTTCCATCAAAGGCAGACAAACGATTGCCCATATGGCTCTTATGCAACACAGTTTTTGAGCAGTGACTCTAGGAAACCATCGAAGCTCGAAGATCATCTAAGAAGGTGTCATCCTAATAAAATAGGTAAAGATTTAAAATATTTTCAAACATTGAAGGAAAAATATGAAAAGAGACCCACCGTGCACCGTATGTTCGCTTCAACGTCTCAAAGTAACGATGATGGCTTGCGGGCATCTTACAATATCTCATTGCTTATAGCGAAATCTGGAAAACCGCACACCATAGGAGAACAGTTAATGTTATCCGCTGTTGAAGAGGTTTTAAAAACTGTTCTGCACAAACCTCGATTTTACGTACTCAAAAGAATTCCTTTGAGTAACAACACTGTACAAAGACGTATTGATGAAATAAGCTCTGATATTGAAAGCTTCTTGTGTAATTATCTGCAAACAACTCATTTTTCTATTCAACTGGACGAGTCAACTTTACCTGGTAATGAAGCATTATTATTGGCATATGTTCGATTTGTTATGAACGAAAAAATCCATGAAGAGCTGCTATTCGCGAAAACTAAAGGCGAATCAATATTTAATTTCCTGAGTGATTTTTTTAAGGAAAAATCGAATCCATTTACAAACAATATTTCGGTGGCAGCAGATTTAGCTCCTACCATCTTCGGGCGATATCGTGGGTTTATAAGCCATCTTAAAAAAATTATACCAGGAGTAACTGCAATTCACTGTGTCATCCACCGACAACACCTGGTAGCGAAAAATTTGAGTGATAGATTGCACCAATCGCTTCAATTTGTAATTAAAGCAGTTAACAAAATAAGAAGCAATGCGTTGAATACCCGTTTATTTGCACAATTGTGCTACGAAAATGATGAAGACTTCCAACGATTGCTCTTACATACTGAAGTACGCTGGTTGTCGAAAGGTGCATGTTTAACAAGATTTTACTCATTTTTTGAATCAGTTTTAGAGTTTCTGGAAAGTAAAGATCCAGATTTAAAAGAAAACCTGATCAAATTGAAAGCAGACATCGCGTATTTGACAGATTTGTTCAAAAAATTTAATGACATTAACTTGCAGTTACAAGAGGACAGCCTAAATTTAATAAAAACAAAGGGTGTAATTTCGGCTTTTCTTGGAAAATTGAAATTTATGAAGCAAAAAATATTAGTCGGCGCGAATTCTCCCAGTTTCCAAACTTGTCACAGGCAGAATGTCTTGATGAGGATATTCAGACATAAGTTTAACATTTAAATGCCCTACATGATGACTTCAAAAATAGATTTGAAGATATTCTGACGATGGAAATACCACCATGGATCATAAATCCATTTGATGAAACGGAAGTGGCGAATGTGGTATTACAAAAGGAGCTACTAGAGCTTAGCACCAATGAGGAGCTGAAGGTGAAATTTAAAAAAGGCTATCAAACATTTTGGCTGCAGTCAGAAATACCCGAAAAATATCCTGGGCTGTGGGAAATTGTGAGAAAACTTTTGATAGCGTTCCCCTCGTCATACCTTGTCGAAACAAGTTTTAGTGTCGTTACAAACCTATTAACAAAAAAAAGGAGCAGATTGAACATTACAGAACGGGGAGATTTGCGGTTATTCCTTACAAAACTCAAGCCAAATATTGATAATTTGCTATCAATCCATCAAGTACATCCCTCCCATTAAAATTATGACTATTTTTTTTTTTAATTGTTGATTGGCATTGTTGAAGTTACGGTACGTTATTAATGTTTAATTTTAATTCTATTAAGTCTGTAATCATATTATTTTAATAAATAGAACACAAGAAAATATATTATTTTTACCACTCCGAATTTAGGGTTGGAACTCAGTCACGACGCAAATTTCCATCGTTAGATCTAATCTTCACATTTTTTGACGAGTTTTGGGAATATGGTAGAAATATGGCAGCAGGGGATCCACCGAACCCAGTAAAATTTTGAAAGTGGTCTACGAGAAAAAAAAGTTTGGGAACCTCTGTTTTAGAGAGACAATTAACACAAGTACCATCATAAACTACTAATTCCTTAGGAACATAACCGAGAAAACAATTGTATCCTGAATATCGACAAATATATCTTACTTGAGCAAATCTATATTTGAAACTGAAATTGAATTACAATATATTCTTCTATAAAGGTTATAGCCTGCAGTAGCGGGGCCATTTTTATAGCCTCACGTTGGAGCGCTATTTTATAATCTCTAGTTGCAGCGTTATTTTGTATAGCCCCAACTTTCTTTATTTTTAATAAATATTTTATTTATTAAATAGAAGCCGTTATTTGCCCCGTTATCTTAATTTCTGAGAATGAATTGATTGGATATTAATACTGAAAGAACAAAAGAAATTAGATATAAGCTAACTCATTTTTTTTCTGGTAGCGAATATGGATAAGAGATAATTTTTGTACGTCTTTTGAAAATAGTCTCTATAGTTGTTTAAAAACTTGGTAGTAATGTTTTTATTTTTTTTGAGCACCATTCATTTTAGAATAAAAGGAATCTAATTTCAGCTCAAAAAATGCAAAAATACTGAAGAGTTATTTAGTTGTTAAAATAAGATTAAGTATATTACAACCTGTGCGTCCTGAAAGAAAGAGCAGGAGTTTAGTGAAACGCTACACATTTAAATAAAAAAGGGTATATTAGCAAAATAAAAATTCCTACTTTATTACACTCTTAAAATTACTTCCACTAAATAAAACCCCTTAAACTAGAAGCGTGTACACTATTACATAGAGTCTTTAAATGAGGATTACTAAGTTTTTAATAAAAGGCTTGATAAAATACGATATTAAAAGTTTGTGAAATTAACTCCGCAAGTTACAAGTGTTAAGTAGTCGTTGGAAACGCACTTATAGACAGAAAGCCAGATATTTAGACTGGCGTGCTTATGACTTACGGATTGGTTTCTCCTCGTGGGTTTCCCATAAGTTACTCTGTCTCTCCTGATAAGATCCTCATAAAAATATTGTCTCAGCCATTACCATCCTAGTTTCATTTGGGTTGCTAAACACTTTTTGACCCGAAATGCCTGAAGATGAGCTGGATATTTCAAGAAAGGAAAAAGGCCTTAAAGTTGAGAGCTAGAAACCGTTACAGCACTACTACATCATTGAGAAAAACAAGACTCTGGCGTGCTGGAGAAGAAAGCCACTACGGCCTACTGGCGGAACAAAGCCGTTATTGCTTTATGGTGGAAAAAGCCATTACTGCTTCATGGTGAAAAAAGCCACTACTGCTTCATGGTGAAAAAAGCCACTACTGCTTCATGGTGAAAAAAGCCCTTAAAAATTCCATCTGGGCGCTTAAATATCTTTGTCCCTTCTCCTAAGTGACGTGTTTAAAATGGCTCACTTCCGGGCGCAAAATTAATGCAAACTAAATACGTCAAGTCGGCAACACGCGTTACACACTGCCGGTTTAAATTAAACCTCAAAAATTTAAAACACTGTTTTAAGCTACACTGCTCAATAATTCAAATCAGTGCAATAAATATAAAAATGTAATCAAATATAAATTATAGGGAGAAAAATAGTGTCGTAACATGATCTTAAAATCTAGGAAAAAAAAAAATTAATGTTACAAGGTTTTTTTTTTCTTTTTTTTTGTTTCAGTTTTCATTCTTCGTTTTTAACTACTATATTATATTTAGATTGTAATTTGAGAGAAGGCACTATGATTGAGTGTTGGAAGGAGGCACTCTGTGAGTTGGAAGGTGGAGGAGGCATTCCCATAAATACCAGGTGTACAAGTATGAAATGCGGATTTCAGACAACAGATGGTGCACCAATGCAGTTTGTGCTATAAAGATTTGACACTGCGCGATTTTGTTGTGTCATCAACAAGTGTCAGACGCGCACGTGATAAGTTGGAAAAGTGTTGTGTTGTTGTGTTCAATATGTCGAAATTTATACCGAACAAAGAGCATTCGCGGACAGCTTTAATTTTTTGTTTTCATTTGAAAAAAACTGCTGTTGAATCATACCGATTACTTCGAGAAGCTTATGGTGAACATGCTCTATCGGAAGATATGTGTGAACGATGGTTTCGGCGTTTCAAAAGTGGTGACTTCGATGTTGCAGACAAGGAACGTGGAAAACCGCCAAAACAATACGAAGATGTGGAATTGCAAGCATTGTTGGACGAAGATGATTCACAAACACAAAAACAACTTGCCGAGCAATTGGGCGTTAGTCAATAAGCTGTTTCCAATCGGCTACGAGAGGGGAAAGATTCAGAAGACCGGTAGATGGGTGCCACATGAGTTGAACGACAGGCAAATGGAAAAGCGCAAAAACACGTGTGACATTTTGCTCGCTCGGTACAAAAGGAAGTAGTTTTTGCATCGTATAGTTACAGGGGGTGAAAAGTGGATTTATTTTGAGAATCCCAAGCGCAAAAAATCATGGGTAGACCCAGGCGCACCATCCACATCGACCGCAAGACCGAATCGCTTTGGCAGAAAGACGATGCTCTGTGTTTGGTGGGACCAGAGGGGCGTGGTCTATGAGCTGTTAAAACCTGGGGGGAAAACGGTTAATACTAAACGTTACCAGCAACAATTGACCGATTTGAACCGTTCGCTGCTTGAAAAAAGGCCAGAATATCGAAAGAGGCAACACAAAGTCATTTTTCTTCATGACAATGCTCCATCACATACTGCAAAACCAGTTCGCGGCACGTTGGGAGCACTCAGCTGGGAAGTTCTACCCCATGCGGCTTACTCACCAGACTTGGCTTCTTCCGATTACCACTTATTTGCATCGATGGTTCATGCACTTGCTGAGCAGCGCTTTGGTTCGTACGAAGATGTGAAAAAATGGCTCGATGAATGGTTCGCGGCAAAAGGGGAAGATTTTTACTGACATGGTATTCACAAATTACCCGAAAGATGGGAAAAATGTATAACAAGCGATGGAGCATACTTTGAATAAAAAGCACTTTATCATTCTTCCGAATTTAACATGTTTTTTTAGAAAAAAAATCCGCATTTCATACTTGTACACCTGGTAACCTACTATTGTTTTCCAGTCCGCTCCTTGCCCCCTTTACATATTCTACTGCTATTTAAATAAAACAAGACTACTTTAGAAAATATTTATTTTCCCTAAACACATGATAAAAATACATGAGTTTAAAAACACACACAAGACGTAGAATAGTAATAATATTATATTATTTACAAAACCTATAAAAGTATTAAATGACTAAACTGCGTAAATTTTAATATATACAATATTTTCAAATACATTGGTCCTTTGGTGTCCTCCAGCTATCACAAAAAATACAACAAGCAAAATTTTAAAGTGAAATTTTTAATCCGACAACAAGTGCAATCTCGATTTTATTTAAAATGTAACTAGTCTAACTTTAACAAGATTTTATGGGGCTCATTCACCAAAAAGGTTTAACATTTTTTATTAAGATGTACGCTCACAACTGTGACTATTAAATCAACTAAAAATGTATCTACGCAAACCAACAAAAATTAGAAACTATGTTATAATTCAGGAAACTTTTTTTTGTAATTCAAGACCATTACTGATTAGGTTTATTTAAAATTTTGTTAAATAAAAGTTTCCTTGTCAATTTTTATAAAATGAATAATCCAGTATCTAAGGCAATAAAGTCAAAAACAATCGACTTAAACCGATCTGGATTATTTTGCTTGATGAACGAAGAAGTCAAAGAAATTCGTCAGTGGCTAAGCTTTCACTTCTGGTTATTAGAGAGTAACAGTAATGATAAAGGTCATGGGATAGATAAAAGTTTTAATGGGATACCATGTCATGCTTAGCATTCTTATCATCTTTGATTAAACAGCTTAGTTACCGGAATTCCATCTAATTTAATTGCCGCCAATGTCGGCTATTTTCATGATCTGTTTAAAAAAAACACGTAGTAAAAATCATGAAAAATAGACAAATATTATGAAAGGAAAATTTTTATTTCCATTCGAACTAGTTCAATTTTATGTACTAAGCTTTTTTTGTGCAAAAAAATCTTTACATAGTTTAATAACTTTAATTTATACTAGGCTTATTTAATACATTTTTACAATTGTGAACTATTTCTTGCTAGGTAAGATTAGTTAGAATGGTAAAAATTAGAAAAAAACACAACTAAACAAATAAATTTATAAATTAGGAAATGCGCCATATAATGGCTACTGAATATAGTCTTTATACATTTAAGTCACAGACTTTCATGTTTGTACATAAATATACTGAGTTAATTATGCATAACAATATTTACATTTTTCTGAGAGATCGGCTTTATATTAAAAAATATATAAAGTTTATTTAAGTAACAGTCTAAAAACCACCTTTCATATGGATTAAAGCACTACTAAAGCATATAGACTGTACCCGAAGAAACTTTCAGGCTAGTTGTACTCGGTAAAAACAAGAACCGTTAATTATTATTTTTAGAGTTCCTGAACAAGTGATCGACTTATTACTTTAAACTTTTATTTTACCCCTAATATTGTGTAAAATATAAGTTTCAATAACTTTTGCTTAACTCGTGTCTCTAACTTCTCTGTTATATTTTTAGTTAGTTGCGCTACAGAAAATAAAGTTAATTGATGGCAATCCAAAAATAATCAGACACACTGATTTTTCAACATTTTAAATTCTACATTTCTAGCCAATATTCGTAAGTAACATATTCCTACAAAACTTACAAAACTTTCTATTTAGCACCCACAATTTACACACATATCAATGGTCAAAATGCCATCTGTATAGGTAAGGTCCAAATTATTACACATGCTGTGAAAATATTTTTTTTAATGTGGTAAAGTAATTATGACTTTAATAACTCTAGGCCTTAAACATGTGTCAGTGAGTGCCCGCTTCAATTTTCATGCAATTATTTTAGATTTCAATCCGTATTAATTATTAATTATTTAAACATTAAAAATTGATGTTTATGCATGTGAATCATATGTGGGGAGCATAGTAGTAGTTAAAAATGGGAGTTTTGGGCCTTTTTCAATATTTTTTATTACTTAAATGATACAAGTCAGGAAGTCCACAGCACATTCATAATTCATGACTTTTGCCATGCAGTGCTTAATGTATAATAATAGTCATAGTGTGCTTTTAATGCTAGAAAAATTTTTGAAACATTCTTTTAAATTTAAATAGAGGGACGTATTAGAAAAAAAGAAGATATTTTAACAATAGCTAGTGAATAAATTGATATAAAGCCAATTTAAAAAGTATCTATTATGTGGAAAAGTAAATTTGTGTAAAACGGGAAATTTCAACAATATCTTTATCCCATTTTGTAGAAAAATATGAATATTAAAACTCCTGCTCGAACTCTATTGGGTGTTATTTATATAAAAATTATTAAAAACTCAATCTTCAAAGTAATCTTCTTCACTTTCTGCACATTGTCGTATTTCAAATCGAAAAATTGATAGTTTTTTTTTCGACGCGATAAATTCATCGAGGCTTTTTTGTTCAAATGATGTGAACTGAGGTACAGCAAGAATCGGAATAAGCGATAATCCTAAAGGGTCTGGTCTGGATCCCAGTCGAAATCTTAGATCGTTTCTAGGGTATTTGTTGTTGTGTAAGACGGTTATCCTACAACAGTATCACTGCTCTTCTTCCACTGCCATTCATTATTATTTTTCGTTTAAGTGATAGTGTTAATAGAGCTCAAAGGCAACGGCCTATCTAGGTCGGAACACCTCATTGTGGATCACGCCCTTCTGATCTCACCAAATGCATGGCAACATCTTTTTTGCATGGATGCTTGATTTTGCGGTGCTCGTTCATGTCTCGCCTGGATAGACTCATAATTTTTGCCTCTTATGATTATTGTACAATCTACTTTTTATGGCATGTAACAATTTTGTGTAAAAAGTTGTTTTTTTTGAATCTAGAGAGCAAAGAGAGAGCAGTATCCGAGCGTCTGCTTTTATTCTCGGCAGTGAGCTAATGAGAGTAGACTCATCTGGACTCTTGTGAATACCCTCTAGCTTCCGCAATCAGTACAAGTGCATTTGCAAGTTCCAGCTGAGTTTGGCAAGGATTCCCCTTCAAAATTTGCTCTAGCTCCTTGTCTGACTCTAAGTCATCATCATCCTGAGGTTTGAGAATTCCCTCTTTAAACTGCTAAACTAACTTTTTACACATACTTTCGCCTCATTTTAAAATCAAAAGATTCAATTTGAATGGGTTCTGCAGTCGGTGGAAGGTCAGAGCTGAAGATTAATTTGTACACCCTATACAGTAATATATCTCAGCCACTTGGACTAATAAATTCTTTAAAAAAATTTAAAAAATAGATTGAAGTTTAAAACGGAATCGTTTTTGCTCTGTTGATCAGTTTTTTTCCACTATAAATTTATATATGGTAAGATACAACGAATTGTACCAAAGAAGTCGTAAGTGCTGGCATAAATACTATAAAATTCTGTTCTCTTATTGGTCGATCCTACCTCTACTAATGCACGGTAATACGGTGAAACGCCTCGGGATGGATTGACGAATAAAAGAACAACGGGCAGGCTGCTGAAATTGGAGCCCTCGTCCATTTTCAGTTGTTCTACATTGAGCCATATGTATTAATTTTTAATATATATATATATATATATATATATATATATATATATATATATATATATATATATATATATATATATATCATAATTTTTGAAATTTTTATGTAATCATCTGATGTAAAAAGTACTGCCAGCAATTCTGAAACTTTGTAAAAAATTGGTATGCTATCTTTTTCTACATAATTGGACAGCCATACTACTCTTTTTTAAATAAAGGCGTTTCTTTTTTTAATCTTATGTATAGCTCTATTCTAGAACTGTATATTTAGTCAGCCTGTAGAAATTTTGTCTGAAGCCTCTCGGTAAGCATAAAAAATTTTGTATTAAAATATAGTTAACCTTTTTTAAATTAACTAAATTTTCTGAGCATAAACTATCATACAAATTAAACGGCTACAATTTTGCTAGGGTCTACTTTAACCCTAATAAACATAATATCGTCTTTCATGAAATGCCTCTTCTTTAGCATTTCATGAGACACAAATTTAGGAAATCCAAATCCTAGAGAATCAGGTTCTTTACTGGGTCTTTGAAAATTTTTCCATGTTGGATCAGGAATAAAACTTTCTACAATATTGCAAGCTTTTTCTGGACAACTTGATTGATCGAATAAAGTGAAAGATACAGAATGAGCGAAGGGCCACCTCAAAAGTGCGTCGTATTCGCCTGGAAGGATCTTAATGTAGACAGATATGTGACTATCTTCACCCGCTCCATTGCCATTTGGAAACAGTGAAGCCTGGAACAAAAAAAATGTGTTTGTTAGAATATTTGAAAACTATATGCTATATACGATATTCCTGCCCAGCAACCATGATCTTTCTCATTTCATTTAAATGAAACTTTTCTTAAATGAAATTAATAATATTTTAGAGATCTGTTTTTTTTTTATTTTAAATTCAGTAAATGCGCTTTATTTTGGTGCAAAGAGTTATTGACAGGTTTTTGTTACAAAAGGAAAAGCCTAGACCTATAAAAATCTATTTTTGTTATAAAAACAAAAAATTGATAATTCTTGGTCTGGAAAATAAACATTTGCCTGGGTAGTCACGAAAATAAAGTTGCCGTATTTCTTAGATGCGTTGTCATTTAAAGGAGGTTTGAACCTATAATTTTGAATTAATTTACAACGTCTACCAATACTCTTTTTACAAATATATTTTAGTCTAATTCACTTTTACCTTCAGTGTTGGTTCGTGAATCTGATAAAGGACACCGATTCTTTTAAAAAATTAATTACATCACAAAGAGTTTTTTATCTTTCCCATTAATTTTGCATGGACATGGCATTAATGAGTCTAATGATAAAAGTATAAAAACGATGCATTTCAAATTTTTAATTTTCAAGAAGCGAGAAATGATAATTTACCCAATGGTAACGTGAAACTATACATATAAAATACATTTATATATATACAGTAATACCCCGCTTTACGCGAGGGATACGTTCCGAAAAAAATCGCGTTAACTGAAATTCGCGTATATCGAGGTTTATGATTAAACATAGTCAAAATTTAATACAAAAAAATACAAATCATTTTAATCAATCACTTTAATTCTAAGAACACTTTATGCAATACATACTCTTATTTTTTACGGAAAAATACATCTATTGTCTTTTGGGTAACGTTTTGTTTACGTTCTTGTAAAATACGTTCATAACACCCAACACTGTTTTTTAATTGTTTGACACACGGTCATCATTATTGTCTATACTCTGCAATATGTCCAAACCTGAATAAATTTTTGAAAGTGCATTTTGTATTTCCCCTGAAGATAAAACTTTCTCTTCTACTTGTTCTTCCTCATCGTAGATAGGATTATTCTGTAACTCGATCCGATCTTCATTGCTAATAGGATCGTCGTGCGTTGCTACAAGTTCTACGAGATCTTCTACCGTGACATCTTCAAGTTCAGACCCCTCAATCATTGCAGCAATGTCTTCAAGCACTTGTCTCTGCATCTGGACAATTCTTCTAGGTGCTTCCACTACATCTGGCCAAAGATTACGCCACACCCCATTCATACAACTCATTTTAACTTCCTTCCAAGCCTCTTCTATGTTGTGAATAGACTTCATAATGTTGTATGACTTCCACCACTCTCGCATAGACTGTCTTCCTTCCCCGTCAGTTTCATGAATTAGTTGGCTAAAAGTGCGGCGATGGTAATAAGCTTTGAAGTTTGCTATTGCTCCCTGGTCCATAGGTTGTAATATTGACGTAGTGTTTGGTGGAAGGAATGGTACACTAGTAAAGGTTTCAGTTTGAAATCACCAGTGGCATTACCACCCAGCAGAAGTGTTAGTCGATCTTTCGCAGCTTTGAAACCACTGGCTTGACGTTCTTCCTTAGAAATGAATGTTCGAGATGGCATTTTTTTCCAGTAAAGTGCGGTCTCATCAACATTGAAGATGAGACAAGCAGGAATTTTCTCTCGTCTAACGAAGTCTTGAAACTTGTCTGGAAAACTCAGCTGCAGCTTGAATGTCCGCGCTGGCCGCCTCGCCTGTTATGTGGATATTGTGAAGATTAGAACGCTGCTTGAACCGATGGAACCAGCCTCTGCTGGCAGCAAAAGTCGGAGTGGCACTCCCTTCTCCTTCTTTTGTTTTCAGCATCTCATACAAAGATTTTGCTTTTGTGCATATGAGATCTTGACTTAGTGGTGTGTTCTTCTTATTCAAATCTTCGATCCAGACTGACAGTAATTTCTCCATTCTTTCTAAGATAGATGATCTCGAACGAGAAAGTTTTGTTGCACTTATAGGTGTTGAACCTTCGCTGGAGATTTTAATTTTTTCCCGATTTTTATAAATCGTTCTCACAGTCGATTCTGAGAGTCCAAAATCTCTCCCAACAATTGTTGCTTTGCCTCCATTTTCCATTCTTCTTAACACTTTCATCTTCAATTCCAAAGTGACGCTTTTACGCTCTTTTTTCTTTACAGGCGGCATTTTTAACGTAGGGTTAAATTATGTATGTATGTATCTCCAATAAATATTAAAACAAAACTGCCAGCCGACCGAACTAACATTACGGAACAAATGAACACACGAAACGAACGAGGAAATCCCCATAGAACAAAGTCGAAGGACAGGGAATTCCCAATTCTTCAAAGAGAATATTCAGAGAAAGCGGGGATCCCCCCGCGACCATAGAGAAGTTAATGACTACATGAGCGCGAAATTTGAAATTCGCGTTATAGTGAAACCGCGCGTAACGGGGTCGCGCTAAGCGGGGTATTACTGTATATATATATATATATATATATATATATATATATATATATATATATATATATATATATATATATATATATACATATATACATATATATGTGTATGTATATTGCAAAATATTACAATTTGACTAGTTGGCAAAGTTTGCCAATACAAAGGTTGTAATGATAAGTACCTGACCTTGACAAGAAAGAACACTTTTATGTTTAAAATTTATTTTATTTTTCAACTTAGTCCCCTTTTAGCTCTATACAGTTACTCCAACGTTTTTCTATCTTTTGAATCCCATCTAAAAAATACGATTTCTCCAATACTTCAAAACAGACGTTTGTTTCGGCAATCCCCTCATCATTTAAGTCAAATTTTTTTCCGCTGAGCCATTTTTCCATATTCGTAACAAGGAAATAATCGATGGGGCTTAAATCTGGCGAATATGGTGGATGCGGACGCAATTCGTATCCTAACTCAGGGAATTTTGCCATGGAGATGACACAAGTGTGCACGCGTGCATTGTCTTAAGAGAAATTTTTTCTCCGTCAAACGCGGACGTCCTTCTTTCACAGCATGGTTGAAACGATCTAATAAGTTGACAATACTCTTCATTAATCGTTTCGAGATAATCGACGTGGCTTACGCCGCGTGCATCCCAAAACAATGTGACCATGAATTTGTTGGCCGATAAAGTCGCCTTAGCCTTCTTTGGCGCCGGTTTGCCACGGAAAACCCACTGTTTGAATGTTTTTGGCTCTCTGTGTGCTGTGATGAATCCATGTTTTATCCACAGTTATGAATCGACGCCAAAAATCATTCTGATTGCGCTTTAACATCGCCAAACATTCTTTTGAAGTTGACACACGTACGTGTTTATTGTCAGTTGTGAGCAATCGCAACACATCTTGCGAAAAGCTTTCTCATATCCAAATTAGTTGTTAAAATGTTCTGCACCCGTTCAATTGAGATGGCCACCGTCTCAGCATCTCATGTACTTTCACTCTCCGACCATTTATCACTATTTCGTGGATGTTGTTAATAATTTCTGATGTTGTGACCTGTGAACTACCTGGACGTTCTTTATCAAAAATGCTTGTACGGCCACATTTGAATTCAGCTGTCCAATATTTTATGATCGATAACGAAAGTGCAGAGTCCCCATCAACTTCGCCGAGTTCGGCTTTCATCTCTCATCATTCGTTTTCTTTTTCAAAAATAAATATTTTGTCACTGCTCGATATTAAATTTTTACCGTTGTAAAATCACAAAAGTTGTTCTGTTTAAATGGCTGCCACTCACAAACTAAATCAGGCAGCCACTTGTAAATTTGACAGGTAAATTCCCATTTTGTCGACTGACCATTTCGTCGACTGGGCATTCTTACCTGTTTTGTTACCCTTTCGTCGACTGAGACTGTTTGACCGTTGACCATTTGAAACCTTTCCCTTTTTGTCGACCAAGTAAAGCTATAGGTGGCCTATAGGTAGTTTTACCTAGGTATTTATTTTCATACAATATAAGGGTGCGGCCGATTAGATTATCGTAGGCGTTCAGGTTCAGGTTTGACAGTCCTAAGTCTGTAAAAAGTGGAAGGACAGAAAGAATTTTGCTCTACCGATTTTTTTTAAGAAATAATTAATATTTACCCTTAATATAGATTTCCATAACAGATAAAGAGGTTTAGTGAATCGACGAAAGGGGAGTTGTTAATGACACCGATGTATAGGTTAAAAGGCCAGTCGACAAAACAGGAATCGACAAACGGTACTAAATCATTTGACAGGATTCTTGTGAAAGGTTATCTTTACGAAAAAATATAATTTTTTTAAATAGTAGTAGCTCCATCTCTAGCCAGGTACTTATCATACAATCCTCGTATTAACCAAATATGTGAAATGGATATAAAAGAAAATATTAAGCTTGAAAAAATTAACATATAATCTGTAATATTGAAAATATATAAATAATTATAACATAATTGGTTCCACTTGCATCTTTCGAACATGTACATCCAAGATTTTAGTTTCTAGATGATAATACTTATACATCGAAAGCAATTGTTCTAATAAAACCTTCTCCACTTGAAAATTAACTATCTATTTGAAATAGCTCTTCTTTACTAACTACCAAAAAAGTTTATCAATTAACGTATAATGTATAGTATTTTTCAAGATCTAAGAAAGAGATTTGGCAAATTGATGCAATAAAAACATTACACGACCGTTAGGATCTTTGCACGTACCTGGCCGTAACAGGGTCGAAATATATGTATATATATATATATATATATAATATATATATATATATATATATATATATATATATATATACCTCCCTTTCAATCTAACATTTATTGGCTACTTCGTGTTTATAAATATAAAGAATATTCTTCATTTTATCTGCAGTATGTTACTGAAATAGTGTGTATTATAAAGTTTAATAGTGTCTTAAAATGTCCGAAGTGATAGTTAAAGGTGTTTATTTAAAATTAGTGGAGCGAGGCCACGAAAAGTTCTTTTCATTGATGGAGACATCAGCTTTAACAAGCATCCCCGAAAGTATAGTTTAGAAAATTATAAATAATTCGATAGCGCCTATAAAAACACGAGAAGACGAAGGTTTGTTGAAAGGTATTGATTTCTATCAAGAAGACTTAATCCGCCGCAAAATTTATGAAATGTATGTAGAACAAAAAGTTCCTACGTTATTGTCACTTTCACAGAGGCTGTCCGAGGATAGTTGTGACATATTCTACGTCGCTTGGGGTTTTTGTTCAAAAAAATAGACAAAAGGTAAGTTACAATGGAATTACGGCGCTTACAACAACTCAGAATGGAATATCTTGAAAAAATAATTAGAGCTAAATCGAATGATAACCTACCTAGATGAGACTTGGTATGACACCCACGACACACCCAGCAAAGAGTGGATTGATAAATCCAATAAATGCCTCACCAAAGCTCCAACAAATAAAGGTAAAAGAATAACTATTTTACATGCGGTGTCAGAAGAAGGCTGGATACCAGAATGTCTGTTTCTAGCAGCCAGCTTGGATTATCATTGTGATATCAATCAACCGCTGAAGTTTTTGAAGATTGTCTTTAAAAAAATTAATGCCGAATATACCACCGAATAGCTGTATTGTGATGGATAATGGATCCTATCATAGTCGCCAAATGAATAATCGCGATTGAGTTGATAATGCATAAAATAAAGTCTAATATACGTACTCACAATAATACACCCACTTTAAACAGTAGTGTGATTGAGTTGATAAAGACAGAAGACAAAAATGTAACCGTTGAAAACTGGAGAAACTGTATTCAATACGTCAAAAAAATTGAAAACTCATATAGATGTATGTACATAAATATATATAGTTTGGAACCTGTAAAAAAAACTTATTGATTTGCAAGATAGTAGCGGTAGCGAAATTGAACTAGATATTAATTAATAACTAAAATTGTAATAAATGTACACGAGGACACTGTACACTGTTTTAATATATTTGTGTAATTACTATATTGTGTATTATTCAGTACATAAAACATTAAAATTCAAATACAATCAGGTATAGTGCGGCCCTGCACAATGCTTTGTCATTAAACAGCCATAAATTAATCACTTTCGAATCTTGTTAAATTTTGAATGGGTATAAATAGCTAAGTTACTTTCTTAGATCGTGAAAAATACTATACGCTCGATATAAAGTCACACAATCGCTTGTACTGTTGCTGGTACTTATTTGATCGGATGCATTCTATTTCCAAGTTTAAATTTAATCGTCCGTGGCGGCTTGTGGCAGCTAATAATTTTTAAAACTGACCTTTATTTGCAAAACGTTTTTCTGGCTAACTGTTGTCTACAACAATAATTTAAACATAACAATAAATTTGATGTCACTTTGCAATAGAATATCGCACCTATCGATACCTAAATATGATATCTGGCACCTTGGGTTATCAGTAAGTACATTTTATCAACAAAGAACTCAAAAACTTTTTTTTCATTAGTTGTCGCACTGTGTGAAACTGTGGCGTAGGCGTACGTGTAAAATGCCATTTCCGATCTTGACGCGTAATACTAGTTTAGAAAGTTCCATTTTGTAGAACGACTAAGCTGCTACAACGGTACCACATTCTGGACATGATGCGCATATGATTTTGTGTATTTTCTTATAAATTAATAAAATGTAAAAAGTAACATAAATAAATACTTATTGACGAATTACGTTCAAATTTAAAACTTAAGTTTTTTGTAGTTAAAATTTTTAAACTTACTTGAAGCTTATATCCATATTGACTAGTATAAAACGGAGGCGATACAAGCTCCATTCCTTCTTTGGTTTTAGCCTCAGCAATCTTCGTTGAAAAATCACTAATTTTCCATATAAGCGTTCCCGAGTAATTCAGTGATAACCTAGACAAAGCGCTTTTAAGGGAAGTGATTTGATGTTGTTGTTTGGAAACCACTGAACACATCAATTGTAGATGTTGCTGGCAGTTTTCTTCAAGATGCTTTTCCATAGCGTAGCGTGGTCCTTTGAACCTGCAGCCTGCTTCCTTGAACGTACAACTGTGTACGGAAATAGTACACTCGTCTTTAAGATGGCTTTCCAATTCTTCCCTTGCTAAAAAACATTTACATCGCACCTGTTAGGACACTGGATAGGTACTCTTCCACATTTCAAATGATGTGCCGCCAGGGTATCAGCTACAAATTCTTTGGTACAATATCGACAGGGCAAAAGTCTTTTAGAGCAGTCAGATGCTTTGTGTTGGCTTAAGTGTCTTCTGTGAATTTTAACACCACATTTGTTTTCGCAGTAGAGAGGTTCGTAACCGCAATTTCCCACGTGGTTCTGAAAAAGGATGTTTATGTTAGAGTGTGATAAAAGGGTACTTATTTAGTATTTGTAAACAAAGAAAGCTTTACAACGTAAGCCAAGTTTGGATTTATGCATATATGCATGTGATAAATATATACAAGGTTTGTGATGATTAAACATTAAGTAATAGTTATAAAAATAACCGGTCAAATACAAGTTGAACTTGCGCAATTAGTGTTCCGTACGTTGATTGCTTTTAAAATAAATAATTTTGTTAGGGAGGTATAAAATGATCAGTGACTTCACAAAACATACCCCAAATGAATTTTCAACAACGTTTGTTTCCAATCTTTACTGAAAACTGATGACTTTGAAATTTTTGTTTTTTTTTATATACCAGATAAATTATTAAAGGTAATGCACTCGTGATCATTTTCGTTCAATCTACACGCGGTGGAGAATATTCCAGAATTTTTTGACCAATATTTTTCGAGATAAGGGGGGGACAGCGATTTTTCGCCCTTTTTAAAAATAATACAAGAAAAGTGTGCGCAAGTATTACATTATACATATATATATATATATATATATATATATATATATATATATATATATATATATTTTACTCGTGTTTTCACAAGCTTTTATTTGACACCACACTCGATGACCTAGTAAAAAAATTTGTTTTTCACTTCCGATTTCACCCCCCAAAACTAACCCATTAAGTCAAAATTTAACTTTCAAAACTACACGGCTCTGATGAGGCCATCAATTCCTATATTATTACCAAATTTCAACTTTCTATGACAAATAGTTTCGGAGAAAATCGGGTGTGTGACAGACAGACAGATACCGAAGTCATCTTATAAGTGATCCGTACGGAACACTAAAAAGACGTATAAATTATACCACCATATTATTCTAATACGTTATCATCTCGTACAAAGGGTGCAGATTTGATATTGGTTTCGTTTTTTAGATACTGATTACAAGGATGCTTTTATTATAAAGGTTAATATCCTGTGTTCAACAACAAAAAACAAATACATGCTTGGGTCAAGTAGGGAAACATTTACTACTTTTTCTCATATTTAAAATTTTGTTAAGTCCCGTTTACAGCCTTTTTGGCCTCTCATTATTTAGTCCACAACAATGTTACTCAATATTCATTTTTTCTTAAAATATCTTATCCTTTTGATAAGTGAACAGTTAAACAACAATTTTTTTTTCCGTTTACTGGTAAACTCCACATTTATTTTAATATATCAACATGTTTCGCTATCACTGTAGCTTTATCAAGAGTAAATGAACAAGATGGAAAATTTATTATATATATATATATATATATATATATATATATATATATATATATATATATATATATATATATATATATATAAATAAGATCCCTACAGGTAAAATACAGTAATTGTACTGTTATAAAGACTTTATATTATAGGTAACAAATTAATTAAGTATGGTATTATTGAAATATATTTAAAAGAGGTGAATCATTTAATTCTAATTGGTCATTTAACAAATAATTAGTATTTTTAAGTTTATTGATTTCCAGAGATTCAAGCAAATTTAATTTATACCCTTTATTTTCAACATGTAAAATTTCAAACTTTTTATTAAACTGATGTTCTGATTCTATTAAATGGTTAGCGTAATTTGAGTCTGATTTACTAGTTATGAAAGATGTAAAATGTTCTTTTATTCTTTTTTTTAAAATTTCTTCCTGTTTGACCAATATAAGTACAATCGCAATTTTCACAGTTAAGTTTATAAACACCTGATTTTTGCTCTTTGTCTGTTTTTGATTTATTATTTTTTATATATTTGCTTAGGGTATTATTTGTTTTAAATGCTACAGTTAGTTTTTTTGTTAAGACATTTCTAATATTATTGCTAGTGTCACCTATGTATGTAATAACACTAGTTCTTGATTCATTTTTTGTCTAGGAAAAATTAGTTCTAATGCTTTTTTATATTTTTTCTTTTTTTAAAAAAGGATCAACAGGAGATCTTCTGACTTATGTAACACATGTTTGGGACAACGCAATTGAACACTTTGGAGAATCTCAAGCGGTTGCTCTTGGCATATCCAAGCCATTCGACTGTGTTTGGCACGATGGACTGTTGGCTAAGCTACGCTCTTATGGTATTCTGAAAAGTTCTGTTTGTGGCTCTCATGTTTCCTCAGAGAGCGTTCTTTACGAGTGGCGGTCGACAGATTTATTTCTAACACCTTCACTATCAACGCGGTGTGCCTCAAGGCTTCATACTGTCACCTACCCTCTTTCTCATTTAGACTAACGATCTCCTGGAAAAGATCGGGAATCCAATCTACAGCTTTGCAGATGACAACACGCTTATCTCTTCATTCACTTTGAACGCTTAGGCATCGGCTACTCAGGCGAATATAGCAGGAGGTCGTTAACAAAGACTGGAAGAAATTATGTTACCAAGTGGAATTTCACGCTACAAAAACCCAGGCGGCAGTTTTTTCTAAAAAAGTTAACGTTGCTAAACCGAACATAATCATGTCGGGGCACTCCATTCCCCTAGCATCGTTACTCAATTTTCTTTTAATTTGGGAGCAAATATGTCCTGGCATGAACATGTTGCAGGCATAGCAAGGAGAGCTTCTCAAAAATTGCGAATATTATTTCGAACCAGAAAGCTTTACACTCCACAACAACTGTTAATTCTTTTTTTATAAAGCTCAAATTCGACCAACTATGAAATACTGCTCCCATGTTTGAGGCTCCGCACCCAAACACACACTGCATTTGTTGGATTCTGTTCAGAGAAGAGCTATTCGTCTGATTGGAGACCCGGAACTGACCGGCGGCCTTGATTCACTGGAACATCGAAGAACGGTTGGCGACTTGAGTCTGTTCTACAAGTATTTTCATGGAAAGTGTTCGAAGGATATAGCCAGCTTAATTCCTCCCAGAGTGGTGCATGTTAGAAATACACGTCGCGCTAATACTTCACATCCGTATAAGGTTCAGCTTGTTACTCCGCGTACAGCGCTTTTCAAGCAGTCTTTTATATGGAGAACATCATCCCTTTGGAATAATTTGCCCAGATCTGTGTTTTCCACTGAGTAGAATTTACAGCGACTCAAGAACAACGTGAATCGCTTTTTCCACACACATGCCACTCCTGGAGCGCTTTATGGACTTCCCTGTACCACGTGTGCTAGACCCATAAAAAAAAAGGTTTTTATGGTCATTTTGGGATTGAATACTGCCATAATCAAAATACATTTAGCCAACTAGGCGTTTTAGACTCCATCACAATTAAATCGGGTTCACATCCTAAACTCCCTTAGTGAATCTGGCTGTTAATGTTTTAACCTCATCCTGTATAGTAAACAGAAACAATATTTGATGTGTGACAAAAAACTAAGAGACGTTTATACAAGAAAGGAATAATATAAACATATTTATTTACCATATGTTGCATATATGTTTTTTACAGCCAGACTTGTGAATGGGTATTATATTACGGCGATTAACTTGCTTTGTTATGGTCCTGCTTTTCAAAACATAAATATTTAAAGTTCATTTGGCTCTGACTTTGAAGGAGTGTTCACACATTGCATTAAAGTTAGATAATATAGTAGAACTTACATATTATATAAAACTAGCAGTGCCCGCGGCTCCGCTCGCGTGTACTTGATTCACTACTATAGTCACTGCTTATTCCTTATGTTACCTAACGTAATAAAATATCTGCCATTATTTCCCCTTATCTCCCATTATTTCTCCTTATCTCCCATTATCTCTACATAATTTCCATTATCTAGGCTTATCTCTGCTCATGTCCGATTATTTCTCCTTATCTCCCATTGTTTCCCCTTATCTCCCATTATCTCACCTTATCTTCCATTATCTAGGCTTATTTCGACTTATCTCGCAATATTTCTCCTTTTCTCCCATTATTTCTCCTTATCTCCCATTATCTCACCATAACTCCCATTATCTAGACTTATCTCTGCTTATCTCCCATTATTTATACTTATCTCCCATTATCTCACCTTATCTCCCATTATCTAGGCTTATATCGAATTATATAGAACATATGTATAAATTTATAAAAACACGTAAAACGGATAAGTGGTTCTCAAGTGATAAGCGCAGTAACGGACAGATAGACAGGCAGAAAGACGTTGCATTATATATATATATATATATATATATATATATATATATATATATATATATATATATATATATATATATATATTATAGATATTCTTTGCTACATCATATTGTTCCATATTTAATCGTTTAGTATATTTAAAAAAAAAGCACGTAAATCGGATAAGTGATTTTGGCGTGATAAACGCTCTAATGGACAGACAGACAGAGACATTGCATTTTATATATATTATAGATTATAGATATTCTCTGCTACATAATATTGTTCCATATTTAATGGGTTAAGCTGTGTATTGCAAGAGAACGCGGTAGCGACAAACTTTTTTCCGACTTCATTCACTATTATCGTCACTGCTCATTCCTTATGCTATCTATCGTAATAAAATATAGCCTATAACCTGGCTCGAGAATATATGTATGTTTTAAAAAAAAAGTGCGTAAATCGGATAGTGATAAGCGCACTAACGGACAGACAGACAGACAGACAGAGATACGTTGCATTTTATATATATTATAGATGTAATAAAACATATATCTGTAACCTGGCCAGAGAACATATGTATGAATTTAAAAAATCACGTAAATCGGATAAGAGGTTCTCGAGGGATAAGCGCACTAACGGACAGACAGGCAGACAGAGAGACGTTGTATATTATAGATATAGATTATTATTATTATTATTATTATATAACCTGGCTAAAGAATATATGTATGAATTTAAAAAAAAGACACGTAAATCGTTCTCGCGTGATAAACGCACTAATGGACAGACAGAGAGACATTGCATTTTATATCTATATATATATATATATATATATATATATATATATATATATATATATATATATATATATATATATATATATATATTTATATATATATATTATATATATATATATATATATATATATATATATATTATATATATATATATATATTATATATATAATATATAAGAAAGAGGAAGGACAGTAACAGGGCACTGGCAACAAACAATCCTAAGTTTAACTGCTGGGAAAACGCCCTTATAAGGAGAAGAGATGAGCAATCAAAGATCTAAAGGCTCTAGTATCTGCTTTTTATTTTTATTATCGAGCTTTCGCTGCCTAATGGTAGCTTCTTCTGGATTCTAAAAATGCAAACCAGGTACAGAAAATAAACTAAAACGTTCGTTTTTTAAAACGTGATTAAATAAATTGTACGACTGAATGTGAAATTACTTACAAAAATTTAGCAGTTAGTTCATCTCTGGTGAAGACAATGAAATTTGCATTTTTGTTGGCCAGGTGGTATGCATGATTACACAAAACATGATTAAAAGAGACTTAGAGAGTTACACAAATATTGAAAATAAAACTTTGTCAATAAACATCAGTTAAAAACACTTTTAAAGACAGAAACACACAACTGCAAGAAACCATGATGTTGAAACGGTACTCCATTTTAAAATTTTTTGACGTCGACCAACAATATCCGGCTCGGACTCAAATATCACTAAATAGTTACTAAACTCGACGTCAAAAAATTTTAAAATGGAGTACCGTTTCAACATCATGGTTTCTTGCAGTTGTGTTTCTGTCTTTAAAAGTGTTTTTAACTGATGTTTATTGACAAAGTTTTATTTTCAATATTTGTGTAACTCTCTAAGTGTCTTTTAATCATGTTTTGTGTAATCATGCATACCACCTGGCCAACAAAAATGCAAATTTCATTGTCTTCACCAGAGATGAACTAACTGCTAAATTTTTGTAAGTAATTTCACATTCAGTCGTACAATTTATTTAATCACGTTTTAAAAAACGAACGTTTTAGTTTATTTTCTGTACCTGGTTTGCATTTTTAGAATCCAGAAGAAGCTACCATTAGGCAGCGAAAGCTCGATAATAAAAATAAAAAGCAGATACTAGAGCCTTTAGATCTTTGATTGCTCATCTCTTCTCCTTATAAGGGCGTTTTCCCAGCAGTTAAACTTAGGATTATATAATATATATATATATATATATATATATATATATATATATATATATATATATATATATATATATATATAATATATATATAATATATATATATATAATTAATAAATATATATATATATATATATATATATATATATATATATATATATATATATATATATATATATATATATATTATAGATTATAGATATTCTCTGCTATATAATATTGTGCCATATTTAATGGTTTAGGCTGTGTATTGCAAGGAAACGCGCTAGCGACAAACTTTTTTCCGACTTCATTCACTATTTTCGTCACTGCTCATTCCTTATGCTACCTATCGTAATAAAATATAGCCTGTAACCTCGCCAGAGAACATATGTATGTTTTAAAAAAAAAGTACGTAAATCGGATAAGTGGTTCTCCGGTGATAAGCGCACTAACGGACAGACAGACAAACAGAGAGACGTTGCATTTTATATACATTATAGATATAGATTATTATTATTATATAACCTGGCCAAAAAATGTATGTATGAATTTAAAAAGACACGTAAATCGCTTAAGTGGTTCTCGCGTGATAAACGCTTTAATGGACAGACAGACAGAGACATTGCATTTTATATATATTATAGATTATTGATATTCTCTGCTACATAATATTGTTCCATATTTAATGGTTTAAGCTGTGTATTGCAAGAGAATGCGGTAGCGACAAACTTTTTTCCGACTTCATTCACTATTATCTTCACTGCTCGTTCCTTATGCTACCTATCGTAATAAAATATAGCCTATAATCTGGCCCGAGAACATATGTATGTTTTTTAAAAAAAAGTGTGGTTCTCCAGTGATAAGCGCACTAACGGACAGACAGACAGAGAGACGTTGCATTTTATATATATTATAGATGTAATTTCTAGACTTTTGCACTCAGGGTAAATACATTTTATAAGTTTAAAGATTTAGATGTGAAATTGGGACTACTTATATGTTATATTTATTAGCTACTGATAATAATTATCAGCATAGATTTAATTATGTGACTTTCACGCAAACATTGTGTAAAAGTGAATTTGGTAAGATAAGCTAATAAAATAAAATGCAATAAATAACTACGGGTTATATTGGTTTTAGGATCTCCTGTACAATAAAAAAAATTCTGTCTATGTTGAACTTTAGTCGAGGTTTTTATCACAATTTTTATATCTTTATTGTACTTTATGATCTTATCTTAGAAATAAAATGGCACGATAATCTCTACTCCCGGACATGTCCTTCGACAAGATCTACGTCTAAAAAAAGTGATGTCTTACCTCCAAAGTATGTCCAGTAAATTCCTTATTACAAAATTCACACCGGGTCCTTCTTTGAGGGCAAGTGTATTTAAGGTGATCTTCCATTAGAACTCGGGGAATTTGTGCTCCACATTTACTCGTACATGGCAGTGTGTCGTGTTTGCAAGTGTTAAGGTGGCCCTAAAAATTAAAGAACAAGATTAACAATTGCAGGACTGAAATCAACATAAATAAGTGGCCAAGTGCAAGTCGGACTTGCGCAATTAATGTTCCGTACGTTGATTGCTTTTAAAATGAATTTTTTTATTATAGAGGTATAAGATGATCGATGACTTCACTAAACACACCCTAAATGAGTTTTCAACACGGTTTGTTTCCAATCTCCGTTAAAAACTGATGACTTTGAAATTTTTGTTTTTTTTTTATATACCAGATAAATTATTAAAAGTAATATACTCGTGATAACTTTCGTTCAATCTACACCCTGTGGAGAATATTTCAGAATTTTTTCAAAATTTTTTGATCAGTACTTTACGAGATAAGGGAGGGACAACGATTTTTGACAATTTTTTAAAAATAATACAAAGAAAAGTGAGCGCAAGTACTACATTATATATATTTTTGAGCTCGTGTTTTCACGAGGTTTCATTTGACACTCCACTCGATGACTTGGTAATTTTTTTTCACTTCCGATTTCACCCCCCAAAACTAATCCTTTAGGTCAAAATTTAACTTTCAAAACTACACGTCTTTGATGGGGCCATCAATTCCTATATTAGTGTCAAATTTCAAGTTTTTATGTCAAATAGTTTCGGAGAAAATTGGGTGTGACAGACAGATAGACACCGAAGTGTCTTTATAAGTGTTCCGTATGGAATACTAACAACCACTTTTAGGATAGGCGACACACAAGGGATGAAATTTATTTTATATACTCGTAATAGAAAACCCTGTTTCATGTTCATACAGTTTAGAAATGTTGTTAGTAAGCATTGTTTTATTTAGATACGGATTAAGGGAACAGATAGATTGAATAGAAGTACGCTTTTATCGACAGTTTTTCCATCTACTCACCTATATATCAACTCATTTTCAAACTACTTTAATAAAATAATCAAGTCCTGCCCTGGTTTAAGACCCACTTGCTAGAGAGGTAGAAGTGTGTTAATGTTGCTGGTACTAGATGAGATCTTTTTACTTCTAGTCATCTAGGACCGCCGTCATTTATTATTTATGTATATAATATTAAGACATTCCCAATTCATCTTTACACGGATGACCTTAAAGTCTCATCTCAACAGATTTCATATCTACTGTCATTATAATAGTACATTTTTTAATGGAAATAAGTATTTTATTCAGGTTTACGTGTAACCATAATAAAATAACTAATTATGATATTGGTGAATGTTTTTTTAGGAAAAGAGTCATTTTATTAGATAACATTGTGAATAGTGCTTATAGAATGCTAAAATTTCTTTTTTAATAATTTAAAAACATTTAAATACGTTAGTTTCACTTTATTATGTATTATGCTGTCTTAATTTTGCAACCGTCAGCTGGAATTCTATGTAAAATAAATATGTACTACGTGGGGTGAAAAGTTTCAAAACTTTCGTAGAGATGACAAAACACACAAAAAAAAAACCATATAATTTTCAGTCAGTGTGAACTCTCGGAAGAATCGTGTAAAAATTGTTATGACATTTTATCTATGAGTTTGCGAGTTACAGCTGTTTGAGTGACACTACTTTTGATTTTTGAAAAACGATAGAACAAACAGAATTTCAAGTATTGTTTTAAACATTACTTTTTGAGGGGAAAAAACGGCCAGAACTCAAGAGTGGCTTCAGAAGTGTTATGGAACATCTGCTCCGTCGAAAGCAACTATATGTCGATAGTTTAGTGAAACTAAATGCGGCCAGTCACTCTACAAAATACAAAAAAATCCGCCATATTGTTCTAAATGACCGTAAAGTGAAAATGAGAGAGATAGGTTACATCGTGAAGATATCAACAGAACTTGTGAGGCATATTTGGCATGCATATTTACATATAAAAAAGCTATGTACCCGATTGGTGCCGCGCACTCTCACGATTGATCAAAAAAGTAACGTGTCGAAGATTCAGAACTCTGTTTGGGACTCTTTCGGCGTAATCTAAAGAAGTTTTTGCGTCGATTTGTAACAATGGACGAAACATGGATTCATAACTACACGCCTGAGTTTAACAGGCAGTCCGCAGAGTGGCTGAACCGCATGAAAGCCGACCGAAGCTTCTAAAACACATACATCAGCTGGAAAGATTTTGGCATACGCATGGAATAATACTGATCGACTCTCTTAAGAAGGGGAGAACAATCACCGGAAACTATTACGTTAGTTTATTGGACCGTTTGAATAGTGAATTTAATCAATCACCAAGATAATGCACCAGCTTCCTCGTCCGCCTTACTTACCAGATCTTGCCCACAGCGATTATTACCTCTTTCCAAATTTGAAAAGGGGGCTCTAGGGCAAGAGATTTAGCTCAAATGAAGAAGTTGAATAGGAAACTGGGGTTTATTTTATAAAGCTCACCAAATCGTACTAAAGGGTGTTTCATTATTCTTGAGATTAATTTTAGGCGTTTGGGTAAATCCTGAACAATTGACAGATAGCAATGTTGTTTACGCTGAAGGTGTCATTGGTATCTCTACTCTGATTTTAGAATCTGCGCATTTGATTATGCGCATTGGAAATGTCGTATAAGCTGGATTTACGAAAGTGCGTTGCTTCCTTGTTTGGACAACTGTCCATAAAGCAAGTTCTCGAAGCGTTTGAAGATAAGCCGATATCTCGCGCCACCATATTTCGTGTTTTGCGTGATTGCCGTGAAGGTAAAAAACCAGAAAATAAAAAAAAAATCGGTCGGCCACCTGTTCTTGGCAAAAGAACAACGAAAATCCTCTGTCAAGCGCAAAAGAGAAAGTTGGGCAGTCACAAAGAAAATTGTCTAGAAAATACGGTGTTTTGCAATCAACTGTGCATCAAATTTTGAAGATAAATAATGTGCAAGTTTGAAAACGTAAAAAGGCATTGAAATACACCGCAAGATAGCTTGAAAAAATACCAAAACTTTGTCATGCACTTCCTGTTAAGCATTTCATGGGAAATTCATCGTTATGGATGATAAAAAAAATACTTCACATTTTCGAACACTTGTCTCAGTGGAAATAATTCCTTCTACCCTGACGATTATGAACCAGCACCAGACGACGCGACGTCAAAATACGCCGGCAATATTAAATTTGAACCAAAAGTGTTGATGTAGGTTGTCATTTCATCGAAAGATATTTCAGCTCTATATTTCTAACCAACAGTGCTGTTGCAGTCAATTCTGATGTGTATATCAATAAATGCTTGACCAAATTGAAGCAGTTTATCAAAGAAAATCGTGCATGCGATAAAAGAATCTTCTGGCCAACCTTGGCACGTTGTCATACAAAAATGGCTCAAAAGTCAAAAAATCGATTTTGTACGGCAAAATGACAATCCACCAAATGTTCCACAGGCACGACCAATTGATAGATTTTGGGCAATACTTTCACGTAAAGTTTATGAAAATGGTTGAAAAGCATAGAACCACCGGCACTTGATTGGTAGAATAAAGGGAAAGTTGAAAGAGATCGACGTTTCGGTCGTCCAACGCCTGATGGATGGCGTTCCAAGCAAGCTGCGTAAAATCGAAGATAATGGCCCATTCGCTGCAATATAAACGTGCATTTAAAATATTTTCATTTATACACGTGCCTGAAATTAGTCTCAAGATTAATGAATCACCCTTTATATGAAAGGTATCCAAATGTTGTAAGATCGCTGAAGAGTAAAATCGATTTTTAGCAAAAACATTGTTTTTTCTTCAAAAATCTCGATACAATCTCAATCCATGTAGTATAAAGCGGCCGAGAATAAAAAATATTTGGCATTTAGAGAGAAAGTTCAATTTGGAAATTACTCTATGTTACGGTCTTATTATAAAATTATGCCTTTGGAACATGGCTAGTTATTTGCTAAGATATTCAACCCTCATCAAATTATTAATTCTCCTGATCTTTTGAGCCTGGTGAAATTCACCGTATAAAATGTAGACCTTAAGTGTATATAAAAGCATTGAATCATCCCAATTGGATCGGAACAGTGTTTGACTATCCACTAATCAAATAAGTTTTCTGTTATATGGGAACAACTAACAAACATTACCTTTACATTTTATTATAAATTTAACTTTAAATTAATTTAGGAAAATAATAAATATATCTAACTAAATAAATCCAGTTTACCTTTAATTTCCTTAATTCGTCTGACCATTTGCAGCCTTCTTTATGATGAATACAGTAGACCACTGAACTCATAATAGCCTTTTCTGATTCAGGATCAGAATAAATCTGAAACAAATTAAAAAAACGTTAATCTTGTTATTAACAACATGCTATTCCCAAAAAAGGGTAAGCACTACGATACATTGATCTCAAAGCTATGGTGTGCAGAACATGGCGCAATTAAGTGATCGGTTAAAAGAAAGGAAAACCTGGTGGTTTTCTGTTAATTATTCTGATTAACCAAAAATGACAAGAATGATAGACATCATGGGGTTTCCTATTTTATTTTTTAGTGGGAATCACATTGTTTCTGTCATCACTGTTGATTGATTAGAATAAGCAGACACTAACATCGTTCTGGACATGCGATCATTACCGCAAATGCGACACCGCGACTCGTTGCAATGGATTACACTATGAAATTGAAGCCACTATTTTATGCAAGTCAAAAACAGTTTTAGCAATTACAGGGATTTAACGCTGTGTTCTATATAGGTGACAATCTTGAGCGACACAGCTAAAGCGACAACAACCACACGCATTTTTATGTGTTGTTTTAACTTCGCCCTTTTGTTCGTGTTGCTTACGGCAGTTGCCTACGAAGAATACAGACTTAATCGGTAATAGCAGCTGAGACTGATTGCAATAAAGTTGTGCAACCAAAAGCTCAGCTTCATTTCAGTTGGGAAGGAAAATTTACACGTTTAAATACACACTATAGTAAGTTATAAGGAGTGCTTAAAACGCAGACATAGAACCTTCGCATATGCAAAACTGAAACCAAGAGAAGTTGCTCACTTAATAAAAGCGTTGTACAAGTGAGGGTAAGAGTCACAACTTAGCCAGAAAAAAGAAAACGGAATCACTTCTGATTTGCAAAATAAATATGTCAGTTCAAGAAGCTGATTTGTAGAGCTTTTCACACGTATACTTCTAAAGCTGTCTGACGTATACTTTTATAAGTTAGTAAATCAATAAATACATACTTAAGTATTTCATCACAGACTGTCATAACTAAAACAAATTAGTCGTTCATTCAATCATTCATTTACAATTTTAGCCAGCGAGAAGAACAAGTAAAAAATAATGCTATGCTATATGCAAAAAATTACTTTATTTTGCGACCTTGGCAACGCCGGCGCCGCCCGAAAAACTGATTGTCACCAACAGTACAAATTGCTTTGGATCGTAGCGAATATTCATCTATTAATGATAATTATAATATTATTCACTTTTTTTCTCTATTAACTGAAACTATTCACTTTATCAGGTTAATCTTCTAATGATATTGTGAAAACCGGTGAACCACGTATTTTTAAATTTTAAAAATCTGGCAACATTACAGAAAAGTCTGCCACAAATCTGATTTAGCAGCACATTTGATGATTGATCGCGTTTTATTGTAAATATGCGAAGGCTTGATTTGAAGCTTTTTGGTAAAGTTATTAGTTGCGTTGTAATGCGGATGACTTACTCTGCGAAGGGTTTTATTGACACAGAAAACAAAGTAGCCAGTCGTTCTAAGGTAAGTGTTATTTATGTGTCACCTATCATTACGGATTATAAGTATATAACCTTAATTGTAGCTACTATTTTATAATTTTTAACAGATCTAATTATTCCTCCACTGATTTCAAGCCGAAATTTCCCAAATAAATCAAGAAATTATTGATCAATTATTATTTTGTCATAAAAACTAGTAGACGTTAAAGTGGAACATTAACACCGGATGTGATTTTTCAACCTCGGACAATTTATTACTCATTCTCGTTTGTAATAATTCAACGACAATTATGGTTATAAGTCTTGGAATTCATAATTAACTTTTGTTTATTTATAGATCTCAAAACCAATTGACCAACAGAATAAATTGAGATTTTCAATGACGCTGGATCTGTTCTAATTACTATTTTAATTTAAAATGACAATCCTAAATTAATGGTATAATTACGTTAGAGTTTTTTATCGTATAGCTTGAAATAATTAATATTAATTCAAATTTTAATGTGAATACAAATATATATATATATATATATATATATATATATATATATATATATATATATATATATATATATATATATACATATACATATACATATATACATATATATATATATATATATATATATATATATATATATATATATATATATATATATATATATTATACTATATATATATATATATATATATATATATATATATATATATACATATATATACATATATATACATATACATATATATATATATATATATATATATATATATATATATATATATATATATATATACATATATCTATTTTTATTATTAATTTTAAAAATTTAAAAATTTTGGATATTATAGTACTGGCGTAAACTTTTACAAGATGTGTAACTGAAACATCTTTATATAACTTATATAGTGGTCAATAAAACTGATTTCAAAAAAATGAAAGCGAATTAGAGTAACCTTATTTTCAAAATGATGACATAACTTTCCGTCTGTTACTTTTAAGTTCCAGGTCAATTATAGATACAAAATACAATTATATAATACGCATTTATTATATTTTAAAAATGGTTTATTTTATTAAAATTTTTTGGGTCAAGTAAAGAAATATTCACAATTTTTTTTTAGTACAGTTTATGACATTATATAAATATTCATTTGCCGTCCCTTTTATTACGCCTGTCTCAAACCATTCATCTTTTTTTCCAGCATCATGATCTTTGGTTAAAATATATTTTTCTAAAATAATCGGATTATTAGGTAAAAACAACAAAAACTGTTGTTAAATATGACCGTTCTGCCACAGTACATTTTTAAATATTACTCATAAAAAATAACCAGCCAAGTGCAAGTCGAACTTGCGTAACTAGTGTTCCGTACGTTGGACGCTTTTAAAATAAAAAATTTTGTTACGGAGGTACAAAATGACCAGTGACCTCTCAAAAACACCCCCAAATAAGTTTTCAACAAAGTTTGTTTCCGATCCGAACACGAGCGGTCACATTGACCTTGATTACCCATCAATAACAAAATATGCGAATGATACAGTTCTAACATATTAGACCACCTGCAGGACGAAATCCAATAGAAAGAATTCACAGATACAAGCATCTAGACACAAATATAAACGACACAACGATCGCTCTGAGGAAATAAAAATCTGGATAATTTTATGCCGTTGAAAGGAGTATTCTGTAGCTCTGATATTATTTTAATAATAAAGATAAGATTAGTGAGATGTTATGTGCCCTCAATGTTGTTTTATGTTATGGAGGTATAGATGTTAAAAAAGTGGATAATCAAAAATTTGAGGCATTTGAACCATGGTTGTACCACAGATCACTGAACATTAAATAGGTGGAGAAAATAACAACTGCAAAAACCATAAGACGAATGCAGTTTTAATTATACTGAAGAAACGAAAACCTCAGTATTTGGAACACGGAGAGGAAAGAAATATCTTACACTACTACAGCTGATAATGCATTAGAAAACTTAAGGACGCAGAGATGGAGGCAGAACGAAATTGATGACTGTTAAATATTCAATAATGGATCGTTTCCGTTGGAAAGTGATAACCTTGAATTTTTTTTTATATACTAGATAAATTATTAATACTCGTGATAATTTTCGCTCAATCTACACCCTGTAGAAAATATTACAGAATTTTTTCAAAATTTTTTGATCAGTACTTTTCGAGATAAGGGACAGC
This sequence comes from Pachyrhynchus sulphureomaculatus, assembly GCA_019049505.1. Taxonomy (NCBI): domain Eukaryota; kingdom Metazoa; phylum Arthropoda; class Insecta; order Coleoptera; family Curculionidae; genus Pachyrhynchus; species Pachyrhynchus sulphureomaculatus. The sequence continues at coordinate 153,057,014 of CM032456.1, forward strand.
GATTTTTGGCAATTTTTTAAAAACAGTACAAAGAAAAATGTACGCAAGTCTTACATTATATACATTTTTGAACTCGTGTTTTCAAAAGCTTTCATTTGACGCCCCACCCGATGACCTGGTAATTTTTTTTTCACTTCCGATTTCACCCTCAAAACTAACCGTTTAGGTCAAAATGTAACTTTCAAAACTACACGGCTCTGATGAGGCCATCAATTCCTATATTAGTGCCAAATTTCAACTTTCTATTGCATATAGTTTCGGAGAAAATCGGGGGTGTGACAGACGGACAGACAGACAGACATCGAAATAATCTTGTAAGTGTTCCGTACGGAACACTAAACAGGTTAAACTTAGAACAATATTTTTTTATGTTGCCTGACAGTTTGCTTAATTAGGTTTACTTTCACCAATATATGAAGATACTATTTGAGGAAAACTACTGGAAACGTATGCGTTATTGCGCAGTCGAGTGTAAATAGAAACGTATGTGTAAAATGTGTAAAACTAAAATAAATCGGATTTTAATAGTTATAAAAATGTTAAAACATACGCTAATAAACTGTTAATTTTAAGCATGACAATATTGAAATAGTTTGGATTATTGTCAAAATTCGATTCAATTGTTATTAATATTTGCTACAACCATTTGGGTACATACTATATAAGTAAAGGGAGCAAATAGATGGAGAAATATAAAATTTAAGATGGAGCTGATGTAAAGTTTTCATTTGTTGACGCAATAAATCATGCAGAAAAAGAAAATTCGAAAAAATATTCAAATCTCGTTAGCAGTACAAAGAATGTGGAATTTTGACGAATTACTAACGAAATAATTAATCTAATATTCATTAACGCAGTTTCTTAAAGTCTGACATAAATTGGATTATAATTCATTCACTTGAACTGTTATTTTAAAGTTAAAATACATAGTGCACATCAGATATAGGGTAAAACGTAGTGTATTGCAACATAGGAAGGTAAGATTTATTTGATCCACAATTCGGTATCTTAAAAATGTTAAATTATTTTATGTTTAATTATGGGTACACAGTACTATCCAATAATTTAACTAAATACTTGATTAGACTACCAGCGTTTAGAAAAAAATAAGGTGAAAATGATAGAAAATAATGAGAATTACGTAAATTTTTTGGAGATCACCCCATAATGCTTTGGCATAAAAAACAGGTTTTATTGCTACAGATCTCTTCAAAATAAATTATAATTTTCAAATATTACATTAAATCTGTTTGTAAAAGAATAAAGAGAGATGCTAGCTAATTGGTATACGCCAACGCCATGAAACACAAAAAAAAAATATTACATTAATTATTAAAAATATTTGCTTACCTACAGGAAGCAAATTAGGTTAGATTATGTATTGTTTTAATGAATGTTGGCTGCATACTAGGCGGAGTACAAGGAAAAAATCACCTTGATGTGTATAATCTAATGTATATTCTGTGTCAGTTATCGGTCAGTACTTGTTCTAAACTAGTTACTAATTACCTCGACTTTTCTTGGAAAATGCTAGAAATTCTCAGAACTTCTAGAACAAATTTTTAATAAATGCAAAATTATCATAAGTTTTTTTGTTACATCCATTGTTTTAATTTAAAATAGTCTTCGATATCTCCGTATATCTTTTTCTTAGTTTATAAGATTTAATTATGTTTTTAATAGAAACACGTAGTGTAGGTAATAATCTATTTGGAATTTAGATTAGGTATACATTCTTGAAATATAACTGCTTACAATGTTTCTAATAATTAAAATTTGTGTGTTATAAGCCTTTGTTTTAAGATTATCTAGTGGATAAATATGTAGATAGAACAAACAAAAGTTTATTAGAGCCAAAGTGCCGACAAATTAATGCAAAATACATAAAGGAACTTACAATGAATAGTCTACTGATATTTAATAATAACTGTAGTAAAGTCTCATGGCCTATTGAGGTTCTAAATAATTTGATGTAAGTACATATTAAAAGTTGATAGTCAGTTAAGGTAGTTAGACTACCGTGCGAAAGTTTGTGACTATTTTCCATTGAAAAATAAATTTAAAAACAAATGTGTTGCGATAAATCTTTATTGTTCTTACAATTTTTTTTGTCAATTTTTGACTGCATACTTTTGTATGGCTCCATCCAAACAGGGTTACTTACTTACAATGCTTAAGTTTAATAAATAGTTTTACATTTTTGCAGTTGGGGCAGCGTTATAGGATTTTTTGATATCAATAAGCCAGGCAGTTTAGTGGTGAGTTAAATATTATCGGTCGCAACTTTATCTTTCGACAAGATAACGACTCTAAACACTTTTCAAAACTATATTAGGGATATCTTCAGGAGAACAGTAAAAAAAACTTCCCAATCTAACTCCCATCGAATTAGTATCTGATGAGTTTAGATTGGAGGGTTAAAAATAGCTACACTGTCAAGCTCTGCGCAGCTTTGGGAATACTTAAAAAATGGAAGGAAAAAGGTTGAACGCCAAATATTTTTATTGATCAATAGGATACCGAGGCAATAATTAAAAATAAAGGTGGTTATTGTAACAAAATTAAACTTTGTTGAGTTGATAGGTATATTTATGACTGATTATGTAGATAATACTTTATTGTGAAAATAAACATTTAGTTTACGATAAAAAAACCGTTTTTCATGGTGTATTTGTAGTTTCAGTTAAAAACCCCTTAGTGTTTCCAAATTTTTGGATGGTAACATGTATAAAAACTATTGTAGTATAAAAAAAAATTGGTAAAATGATTTACCCAGTACTTTCCTTGCAAATATGCAGTTCTAAAACAAATAATAAATTTGATTATCTCACAGTAAAGAATATCTTAATACAATCCAGTTTATGCTGAAATATTAATAAAATGATTAATAGACTACAATACTCTCTTTTAAGATCACATGGAACAGAATATAGGCTCTGTGGCAACGAAATACATGAGTAAGTTAAAGAATAAAATTGACATGTGGACTGTGCAGATAAAAAAAAGTCAAATATGCTACGAAAAACCTCTTGATGTGTAAATAAAAATAAACCTTTTTTTTGATGTGTGGCCAGATTATTATTTTTTCAATATTTAGTATTATTTATTATGAAGTTGGAAGTTAAAAAAATATGTTTATCGTGATCTAAAAACTTAAGACCTGAAAAAACGTAATTTTCACAGGGTAATTTTCTCAGGAATTTAGTTCTTTCCGTTAGCAGGGAAAGTAAATACAATAATTTCTGCTGTCCCATCATTACGTTTTCGCCAACTTAATCGTTTGTGTTCTTGAACTTCTCCTATATTTAACGCCACATTTTTTTTATATTACGATTTACAGGCCATCTCCCCTTTAAGCCTGTACTCCATCCCTTTCACCCAGTATATTTTTTACTATAGAAAATTTATTTTATATTAAATCTCCAATATCCCAATTAAAAACCATAATACTATTGAAACTGTACAATGCCCCCCACTCTTTTCACCCTTTTCTCATGTTGACAATAAAGATAATCAAAAATGTAATGTTTCGATTCTTTGACTGAAAGAACTGTGAAAAAGAGCTATAACAAGATAAATACCAACTAATTCTTCTATCCAAAAAATCTGGAAAAATTCTCATAATACTATTGAACCTATAAGATTCTCCATCTTTTTCATGCCCTTATTGAAATTTACAGTAATAAAAACGAACGTAATTTTCATACTCCTACAGTCCAAAAACCCTGAAAAGGGCATAGCATGATATAAATGAAACAACTCTTCTAACCCCATCCCACGCATTATATATTTTTCTATAAATAATATACTTAAAATTTGTCAATTACATAAACCAAAAAAAAATTGCAAAAATTTTCAAAATATTATTTAAACTATTCAATATTTTACGACCCCCACACCGTTTACCCCGTTCTTGGGTTAAAATTGAAAATAATGAAAAAATAACTTAATTATTGAATTTCTCGAGTCTAAAAACCTCGACATGGACATACAAAGCTATATATACGAAACAACCCATCTAATCTCCTCTCCCACCCCTTTCGCCCCTTTTATGTTTTACTATAAATATTTATGCGAAATGTTTATTATCTCAGCGAAAAATCAGGAAAAACTGCCACGTTACTATTAGAACCATACAAAATTTTTCAACCTCCATCCTTTTCACTCCTTTTGTCTTAAGAAATATCATTCAAAACTATAGGCTTTATCTCCTCATTAGACATTATCTATGTACTAAGTTCGAAGTTGATATCTTATTTCATTTAAGAGTTGTCGTTCCAACACACCGGCAGACAGAGAGACCGACGAAAATGCTTAACTATGTTTTTTCGTGATCTAGAAATCCTAAAACGTGCGGAATAGCAAAAATCTCTGATTTTGATTTTTCACAAATAGAATACTTTCCTTTAGCAAGGAAAGTAAAAAGATTTGAATTCAAAAATTATGTACATAAGTTGCAACATTTTTTTTTAATGCATCAACTTTTAATCAAATATTCTGAGACGTTGTAAATAAATGTAAAAAAAGTTAACTGTTATGAACTTTTTCAACAATCCTATATATATTAAAAAATACACAAGAAAAATCTGTCATACTAAGGAAAATTCGAAAAAACTTCAACAACATAAGTTTCATGTTGTCATACAGAAGAAAATAAGTGCCCTATGTTTCTTTTAGATCGATTTGGAAAACGATGCATATTTTTTTTAATTTCATTTGTGCTTTATTAACTAAATTCTATTTGTAGAAGTAGCACTTGTAGAGGTTATTGTCACTAATGGGTATCGATTATCACCAATACTAATTTTAATAGTCTTGTATCAAAAGATATTCACATGACCACAATAAATGGGTGGAGTACAATTTTTTTAATCTAAAGTTGAATCATACCAGAAATAAACGTGTGAGACAAAAGGGACACCTCATGAATATAAATGGTTTATTTATTACGAATAATACTAAGAATGGAAAGACACATTAAACCAATATGAGAAATTTTACATGAAGACATTAGTAATTTGACTAAAAGTAGAATGTTTATTAAGAAGTAATCAGCAATATTATCTCTTGTAATTAATGCAGATTAAAAAAACATTTTGAAAAATATATAATAGATGAAATATAAACAAGTGTTGGTATAAATAGTTGAGGAGCAAACCCAGTAGAACCGACTTTTAAATAGGAATGGGAGTTTTTCGATATATCGATAGTTTTCGATGTATTAAATAACAATAGTTGAATTCAAAAATATCGATATATCGATAATATCGATAATTTCACTGATCTCCACCTCCCGGTCATCAATTTCGGAAGGAGATAAAATTTGTTTAGAAGCGAATGCTCTTTTTTGGAAGTCTCTCCCGCCCTGGTTATCGATTTTGAATAACAACTATCAGTAGTTACGTATATATCGCTAGTTAACCAGATAACGATAAGTTAAAGATATCGATAAATGAGTTATCATCGACAATCGATAGGTAAAATCCAGTATCGCTATCCATCTTTACTCAACGTTTGGTTAACGATATAGCATAAATTACGCCTCTTTATACAAAACAAAGAAATTTTAAGTGATTTCTTCTTGTCCAAATTAAATTTTCTCTCTCGAAGTGTTTCTTACAATAGTAATTTTAGCCAGAATTAAATGTAGCCCAAACCTGAACTCCGGTGCTTATAATTATACTTATGCTAAACTTCAGGAAAATACTCAAATTGTGTGAACACCAAATACCTGCCCTCTGTGAGCGGTAAAGGAAACATTTAGCGAGGACAATGTCACAGTTACTAATAATCACTGCTAGGCAGCGCCATTATTAGAGTTTTCTCAAAATTCATCAAGCAGTTACTTTGCCTAGCGGAAATTGTTAGAAACTTTAGCGTTGTCCTCCCTTAACAATTCGCTGCCGGTATGTAGCTTAAAAAGTCTCCGATAGAGGTTAGGTGTGCCTTTAATACTAGGCTTAGAGTAGCCAAAGATACCAGTTTTATCCTACCGAATTTCTATATGTTAGAAGAAATAATTATACCTGGGTAATTATCGTTATTGACGTATCAGAGAATGACATTAGCATTCTAGAATGACGCGAAATAACCTGACTTCAGGACACCGATAGTGCCTAGTCAATAGTAAAGACGGCTCAAAGTTATGATCATTGTCTAAAAGGCATAGATAAAATGTATAGTAGCTTAATAAAAGACCTAAGTTTTGTCCTTGGGACTTATTTTCACAGGTACTCCTTAAAAGAAATCACTTCCTGTGCCACCATTCTATATAAAAGTTAGATTAATAGAAATATTTGAACTTTTGATGTTATTAGATTTTTATTTGTTTGTTACATATGTTTATTTTTTTACGATTTTTTCGTTCTAAAACAATTTGCCAGTGCATATAGGTTAAAATAACGAATTGTTAAAAAGTACTTCAAAAATTCTGAATTTACAAAAATAGGAAATTCTGAAAAACTTATTGCAATTTCATTAGGTAGCTGACGTAATCAATAAAGATTTATTGCATGTCATATGTTTTCAAATTTTTAAAATAGATTTATTTCTTAATTGAAAATAGTCGACTTTTGGGACTGGAATTTTGTTACACTACTATATAAAAATAATAATGATGGTAAACAACGAACGATTTTCCAAACAGTTTTAGTTAGAACAAAAAAATTCTCATCAAAAACACATCTAAGAGAGACCAATAAAAATCAAAGGGTCCTTTCGTGGAAGTTCGACATAATGTTACAGCAAATGTTTCTAGTTTTGATGTTTTTGGAATTCTTAGATCAAACCGAACATAAAACTTCATCAAAATAAGAGACGTCGACTGCAAAAGTCTGCCGAGCTTTGTAGAATATCCTCAAACAAATTATAAAGTAACTGGCATCCTTAACTGATTCTACATTGTGGTTATACAATTTAGCATTAAGGTAAAACCAAAAATAGTTTCCTTATCTGACTTTTATCAAAATGTCAATAATTAAAAGTTTTAAAGGATTTTACGGCCGTCTTTTATGTGTATTCATACCTATAAATTCAGACAATAACACCTTTGTATGCAGATTCCTAGAATTTTAACGTTTAACAAACCCATGGTGTTTTTAAATTTCTTTTAATAAAGCTATCTTCTATTAAATTTATTCGACATTTTTGGAAGGAAATCCAGGAGCACACATAGCTTAAAGTAGTATAAATTATGTGTATGACAAATAACGAATAAATAATTTATTTACCTATAGTTCCAACATAATATATAGACTCTTAAAATTCTTCTTGTCCTTACAATGCCGTGTTCGTTTGACGAATGGTGGCGATCATGTTGCGATTTTCACCCTGTTGGCAGCAGATCTAAATAATTTTGTCGTGGTGTGGCCAAACCACAACCGTAAGTTCTTTAGCCAGGAAATACGTCTTCTTCCTGGTCCTTGTTTACCTTCTATCTTGCCTTGCAATACCAGATGTAAGATATACGTTTCCGGATGTCTTATTACGTGGCCGAAATAGGAAAGTTTCTTGGTCTTCACGGTATTGACGAGTTCTCTGTCCTTTCCCATTCTATTCATTACCTCAACATTGGTGACATGCACCATCCAGCTTATTCGCAATAGTTGTTTGTACGTCCAAAATTCTTAAAATTAAGTGTATGAAATTAACCAGTAATTTATCAACATCCATTAATTTTCTGACATTGACAATCTGCGTACAAAAATGTGCCATAGAAAGGTTAATGTTCAAATATTTATAGTCAAATCAGGACTACATGTGTTTCAAATGTGTAATGTCGCGCCGTCCTGCTGAAATTAGGTTCTATGGTTGTAATCTTGAAAATTTTGTGCAGCTAAGGGTGTTCAAGGTTTTCAATTATCTCCATATATAAATCGGTCTGAATAATCAGTTATTAGATGGGCTCTATCATCCTCAAAGAAGTACGGGACGAGTGTTCTACGTGACGATATTCTGATCTAAGGCTCGCTATAAGGGAATGTATGGGCTTTGCATGCTTTCAATTTGGATTTGCGTGACAGCAATAACGGCAGTTCTGTTAGTAACATGGTCCAATGTTACAATTCGGTCGAATATATGATTCGACCGAACTTTAGCCTCTAAACAGTATCGGCTTGTTTTAATTATTACATTAGCAATATCGTATAGTGCATACATAAGTCTTTATAAAGGATGCACTGTAACGACTCCACACATTTTTTATTACTTTTTAATATCCTCTTCTGCACCCATTTTAATCACACACTCTGCTTCGGTGGAGTGCTCCATAACCATTAAATTTCGGGGTTATGTAACAAATATTTGTATCATATCAAAAATTTTGACATCTCCAATCAAAGGCTGATGATATAGCTGATGCCATCTTCGAATAAAATCCTTGGATGTCTTATCACTACATTGAAATAGGATATAGAAATTAAATATGCAAACCATTAAACGGCGATTGCTTGAAAATTGTTATACATTTCGACGTGCGGTACTCAAACCATTTTTGAAACTAAAGTATGTTCAAGAACGACTGTTCTGTACAAGGAAACATTCATTCATAAAGTTTCAATTTGGACATGGGTTCCAAAATCACGTGCACTAGCAAACATCCTCTCAAAGTATATCTGAAGCTGTTTTTGTAAATACAGTTTTGGCGTTTTATATGCCTTTGCAGACAATCTGAATCATGAGAAGATGACCATTTATTTATAAGAAAGGGTTATTGAACTCTGTTTGACTTGAAAAACAACTATTAAATACTACAAGGAAACAACCAAAACGAGAACAATAATCATGTGTGCACGGCCTGGAAACACAAAGATAGAAATAATGTGATAAATTGGCCACCACATTCCTGATGCCAATCCCTACGAAGCTTAAAATCAGAAAAGAACGTGCCTTCATTATAAAGCAGTTATTTGACCGATTGCAGGAAATATGGAAATTATTTCCAGGAATTTACGCTGAAAACCTTGTTGCGAGTATGCCTGGGCAATGGACTATGTATTAGATAAATGCATTTTAGAGCAGAAATAGACCGTATACAGAAAAAGCTACCAATATGCTTTTATGCCACTGTCTGTATTATATCTTGGCAGTTTTCTAAAAAATATAATCAGCGTTTTTATGTATTAGATAAAAAATAATGAAATTTGTCAGAGGGACAATCAATTTTCTGTAAATTAAATATAATTTACCGTAACCATAACGAATCCATGAATACACATTACCCAAGTTAAATCTAAAAATTGTTTTATTAAATAACCTCATTTTAAGGTTAATTAGAGATGGCCTAGATCTTTCATTAAAATTTGTTAAGCCGTAAATTGACCATAAACCTTTAAAACTAAATTATACCTAAATTGTGACTTTACTTATCCTTTTTATTTATTAGCTATATACCATGTACCTAAAACCAATTGGTCACATTTAAAAAATAACATTGAAAATCCATTTAGGCCTTTAAAGGTGCATTTTGCCCGTAAGATTTCACGCTTTTTTCATTTGTGTTTAAATTTGATGAAATATTACTGTCAATTGACTTTAAAAATGGCATCTGTTTGGGAAGAAAACATCGATAAGCAATTTAAGCATTCGTCAACGTTTTATTAGTATTGACTCGATTAGGTAAAACTAAAATTACTGAACTGGGCTGTAGATTGGAGGGTTAACCTTTATTTCATAATAGTTTTAACAGCTAATCGAGCAGTAAAAGGCAAAGGGCTAAGCCTTAAGTAACTTAGATATTACGTTACACTTTATATTACGTGATAAACTAAATGTAAACAACACATTTAGGTGTACCATCTATATGAAACGAAATTAAAAACTATACAGATAGTTATAGAAAACAAGTATATCCGAATGAACACTAAAACTTTTTTAGAAATACGTTTTGATCTCAACTGCCTAAATGATTTATGGAAGTCTTATTTGCTTATTTTTGTGTGGCATAAAGTGATTGTGGTATACCTACTCAAAAAAAGAATTTTTCCCCACTCGTCTACATAACCTGATGGAAAAGTAATTTCAATTAACAAATTACCGAAACTTTACTATAATGTAGTGCTGAACAGAAGTTACCACTTCACATCGTTGTGTGTTAAGTGTTGTCCAAGTTTGGTTCTGTATCATACGAGTTTCAACCAATTTGAATAAGACAATTTTCCATAATATTCGTGAGAACTACTTTAGAGAAAAAAATATTTTACGTATTACCTTTTTACCTCTCTCGTTAAAGGAAGTATTGTATTTCCATTTTCTATCGGCCTATCTATTAGTCTGTTGCCGCGATAACTCTCGAATAACACGAGATATCGATCTCAAATTTGGTAAACATATTGTACTTGAAATTATAGGTCCAAATATATTATTATCTATGCTAATCGGGGCTTTTGGATCGAGTTGTTTGAAGATCATGTTAATATTTCATTATTTTTAATCGTAAATAAATGTTATTATTACAAGGACTTTTGTTTCAAGAATAAACTCCTTTCGTGCGTTATTATTTTCAAGCAATCGACCACTAGATGGCGTGATTGAGATGGGACATTACCATTGTTGTAAATTTGACATTTCTTATTGTTAAAACAGTGACAGATCAGGATTTGGCCGAGTAGTTTGTTTACAATGAGAGTTTAGAAAAACAGTTTTGTGAACAAATGAAAATTTCACGTAAAGGTTTTAGTTGGATGATTTTTTACGATTTTAGTAAAGACCTAACTCAACAACAATGTCTCGAATCGCTTCGTTCAACTTTTGGTAAGAATTACCATCAGAAAAGACTCTTTACAATTGGTTTGCAGAATTTCATCATGGTCGTGCTTCCGTCAGCGATGAATTTCATGAAGGTCGACCAAAATCGACTGTTGTTCCAAAAAACATCGATGCTGTGCGCTACATGATTGAAGTGGACCGGCATGTGACTTACCGTGCAGTAGAGGCATCCTTGGGCATATCGAAGACTGCAAGACATTCGATTTTGCATGAACATTTAGCTGAGAAAAAGATCTGTTCCCCATAGATTCCGCATAATTTGACCGGAGCTCAAAAAATTCGACCGAGGACATGCAAAATCCGTATACAACATCATAACAGGAGATGAAACTTAGATATATTCCTAAGAGTCGGAAACTAAGCAACAATCAGCTGTTTGGGTGTTCCAAGTTGAACCGAATTCAACAAAAGTGGTTCGTTTGCGAAGCACTGCCAAGAAAATGGTCGCTAGTTTCTTTGGTTATACCGGACATCTGCAACCAATGCTTTAAAGGATCGAAGAACAGTTAATGCCGAATGGTATACAACAGTTTGTTTGCCAGAAGTCATCGATGAAATTAGGAAAAAATAACTAAAAACGTTGCATCATTTTTCATCATGACAATAGGTTTAGGGGAAAATAAATTAATTTGCTGGGAATCTTCTGACGTTCTTCGTACACACAGGATATTCGGAATGATAACGTAAGGACGTAATTAGAATTTTTAGCAAATTATAGATGACTTTGCTAGATACTTCTATTATATGTTACTAAACAGAGATGTTACTATTTACTCCATCGACTATTCTGCGAGAAGTTATATTATATAGTAAAGCAATTACCAAGTGAAATTACGTCGAATCTTACTAATTTATAAAACAGAACGCGCTTAGACATACGTTAATGGAGAATTAAATTAATGAATAAGGTCAGTTTTATGTTTCAAGTTCTGCAAAAGAGCAAATAAATATTTAATACATAATAATTATTCTAATCTGATAATGTGAAAATGATAAAAGATAGCAGTTTTACCGTTACAGCTGAGAATTTTTTTAAGTTTGTTTTTATTATGTTAACCGGGTTATTCAAAACAGCCAACGAAGGAACGAGAGTAAAATATGTGGAGTGTTATCTATCTGGTCTTTTTTCATTTATTTTTGAATACATAATTTAGTATTTAATAAAATATAATCGAGTTTTTGTATGTTTCCTCCGTACAGAGCTTCAATGGGTTGACATTTCTATGGATCAGCTATTCTATTCGATGCCTGGATTCTTCGATTTGGCGACAAGCTATAGTTAATCTAAGTACATCGGCCACTGTTAGTATGAGAATGGTGACTTCAAGTTATTTCTTGAAAAATACAATAAGCACTACCGTATTGTCGAAATAGTGCCGTGAATGGTGATGATGATGATGATATCCGCAACTTCATGATAAAGAAAAGGTTAGGGAAAAGATGAACAATATAAATTTTATTAAATAATCACATTTTATTGTTTATCTCTGCGGTATTCAAATTACTTCTGTTATATTAAAAGATCTCATGTTAAATCAACTGCGAAGTTAGTAAACAAAGAAACATGAATATTTCTTAATTATTACTATTCTTTCTTTTTTCTTTCTTTATTTACTGTCCTTGGGTTACCCAATCAGCTATATTTGAAAGTCTTGGTAGACGACTACCTGCTCTACCTTGTTTTGTTTATTATTATAGTTTTAAAATTTGTATCGGTCTCATTTTTTCAAAAGTAGGTAGCAAAAATAATTACTGAGTTAGCAGGTATAATTAGTTGCCAATTTTAGAAATTTGTATCATTCCCAGACAATATTCGTAATGAAATTAAAATTTACTTTCATCATCTTTTAAATCTACGGCAGGACTTTTATTCATTAGATTGCTTTAATCTACAAAATACTGCTTGTAAATTTGTTTAAACTGAACACAGGCAATGGCAGCATTATTGTTCCAGCATAAATTATCATGAATTATCAAAGTTTCGTTAGTTAGCATTAATTTAGGTAGATAAATTTGTTTGCCAATAATATGATTATCTAAATCATTGTGAAACTTACCATACTATTTTTTTTTCTCTAGTTTTAGATATATAACTGGATCGGCAGCTCTAGGGCAAGAAGCTAGTTATGTTCGGTTTGATTCCAGAACGAAAACGATATTTCGGCATAAAAATTTGCTGATTTTTTAATTAGTTGGTAAGTATTTCCGGTATTTCAATGTTTAGTGGTCTTAGCCAGGATTAGAGGCACACTTCCACGTTCTTCACATGCTATAGCTGACCAACTTCGCTATGTTGATCTGCATATTTTGTATTTTTCTTTTTGTTTTGTATCCATATCGTTCCTATTTGGAATTGACACCGATATGTCGAGTTTATGATCAGTGATCATCATCATTCAGATACTGTATGTATTCTTAACTTCTCTTTTTAGTGTTCCATACGGAACACTAAAAGGAGACATACTTCGGAATCCGTCTGTCTGTCTGTCACACTAGATTTTTTTTGAAACTATTTGACATAGAAAGTTAGGGATTAGGTTTGGGGGGTGAAATCGAAAGTGAAAAAAATTTACAAGGTCATCGATTGGGGTGTCAAATGAAAACTCCTGATAACACGAGTTCAAAATATAATGTCATCCTCGCGCACACTTTTCTTTATATTATTTTTAAAAAATTGCTAAAAATCGCTCATATATTTTTCAGTACATTACTTCTGAGGATGATCACGGGAGCCCCATGGTTCGTCCGAAACCGTCAATTGCATAGAGACCTCGGTGTGCCAACAATCAAGGCACACATGAGGTCCACCAACATCAAGTTCTTCGCAAAGGCGCTACAACACCCAAACACCACCATAAGGAGCGCATTCCACGTGCCCGCCAACGCCCGCCATCACTATCCAAGACCTTCTGACTCCATATCCGACGAAGACGATGGCCCTCCCCCACCCCCATGAAGATTGTAACCTAGATTAAGTTTAGAATTAAGTTCTAGATTAGTTTAGAATTAAGCTCTAGTTAAGTTAGATTAGTCAACCAATGTAATTAAAACCCAATGTCCAAGTTAATTAGGATTACTGTATAGAACCTAGGTTAAGTAGTATAGGAATATAAGCTATCATAAATGTAAGTAAGAGGCATAGCCTAACTTAAATTCAATAAAGACAATGACAATGACAAAAGTACATTACTGCTTTAAGCATTTGGCCAATCACAGATAAAATAAATTTCCGTGATAACTAGTGATCAACGGATAGGTACTGAGACAAAATAATTTTATTTTATTTGTTTAAGACAAAATAATTTTATTTTATTTGTTTATAATGAAACAGTTATTTGTTTTAAATTTTTACTACAAAGGTGGCTCGCTTTTTATACATTCTTGGTAATTCGTATAATAAAGATGAATCTGTGACTGAATTTCATAGAATACTTCAGCAATCACGATACAGAACACTAATTGCGCAAGTCTGACTCCGTAAACATATACGAATCTAAATAAAATATTTATTAAACCCATTGATTTCGACGGGAACACAAAATAATACAGACGTACAGTTTGCTATACATATGTATGACGATACGATGATACCTTTACGGCTAATAAACCCGCTTCCTATGACTTTATGGCGTTTTATATTGTTCCACCCGTTTGGGTTAATAACCTTCATAATAGCAACAATCAAGTTAGTCAAGAGTGAATAATATGCGCCAGAAGCTCATAAAGCAAAAAAACTAGGGGTAATGGTTACTTATTAATAGCAAAGAAAACGGTTTCGTTATGGAGTTTATATGAATACGGTTTTATGGTCTTCAAAATAAAGCAAAGAATATAATATCTCAACAAAAGTGTAATTTTTAAATAATTGTAGTAAATAATCCAAATGACAAATGAAAAAAAAAATTTCTAGAAATGCCACCTTTATCATTACTACTCGTCACGTCGCTCCTGTAATCGCTACTAATTGGGTTTTTGAATAAAAAATAATTATCGTCTTTTTTAGTGTTCCGTACAGAACACTTATAAGATCACTTCGGTGTCTGTCTGTCTGTCACACCCGATTTTCTCCGAAACTATTTGACATAGAAAGTTGAAATTTGGTACTAATATAGGAATTGATGGCCTCAGAGCCGTGTAGTTTTTGAAAGTTAAATTTTGATTTAAGGGGTTAGTTTTGAGGGGTGAAATCGGAAATGAAAAAAAAAAAAAATCATCGGGTGTGGTGTCAAATGAAAGCTTGTGAAAACACGAGTAAAATATATATATATATATATATATATATATATATATATATATATATATATATATATATATATATATATATATATAATGTAATACTTGCGCACACTTTTCTTTGCATTATTTTTAAAGAATCGCGAAAAATCGCTGTCCCCCTACCTTATCTCAAAAAGTACTGATCAAAAAATTTTGAAAAAATTCTGGAATATTCTCCACGGGGTATAGATTGAACGAAAATTATCACGAGTGCATTACCTTTAATAATTTATCTGGTATATAAAAAAAAAAACAAAAATTTCAAAGTCATCAGTTTTCAGTGAAGATTGGAAACAAACTTTGTTGAAAACTCATTTGGTGTGTGTTTTGTAAAGCCACTGACCATTTTATACCACCGTAACAAAATTTTTTTTTTTTGAAAGCTATTAACGTACGGAATACTATTATGCAAGTTCAACTTGCACTTGACCGGTTATTTTTTTACTTTATTTTAAAACTCTATCATATATTGATAATCGATGCGAAAAACTTTTTAAATTTTTTTTACAATTATGAATGAATTAAAACTTATAAAATTTGAAAAAAAAATCACGTGACTACGAAAGCGCCACGATTGACTGCCATGTTTGTGACGTCATTATATTAAAGTATTTTCACGTAAATACCGTCAACAGCTTCTACCTGTCTATATACTGTCAAAATTATTGAAGTTTAGTGCAAAAAAAAATACTGTTGGTGGCTAATTTAAGTCAGTAATGTGTTAATTTATTATTGAATTTATTATTTATTGAAACTTTTGTATCATCACGATTTTTGTTGATTCTGATTTGGAGTTAGTCTCTGTGATCTAACTATCTGTATTATATTTATATTCTGATTATTAAATACATTATTATATTAAAACACTTACATCGAAGTGACATTTTCATTAAATTTATCAGTACACTGATGCTAATAACAAGAATAAATTGATTCAAAACTAAAATACTCGTATCAGCTGTCTGTGCTGTTGAGGAGAAATAAACACTGTGAGGTCACATGCGCTCGGATTTTTCTGGAACTGTCGGCGCGTCATCACTACTAAGGTTAAAAATTTATTTTCTATTTGATATAACTTTTTAATTATAACGAAAAAAAATAAAAGTAGTTTTGTTATAAAACTTATATATGACCTTTCCATTTATGACAACTTTTTTTTCAAACCCTCTTGCCGGATATATTTTTAAATTTATTTCAGGGAGGGAGGGAGACCTGTTACTATAAACTTTAGTTCTGAGACATCCTCATATTCTATCAGTGTTCAATTAGGGCTACTTGGAGGGTATATTATGCCATATCTTTTAGAAATCAATTTATTCGGCGATATTTCTTGAATAGCTGGCACGGATGTGTTCGGAAATCAGCATCCTGGTTATAACCATTAAAATTTTGTGAAGCAGTTCCAAATTTTCTCCACAAATCGCCTCAAATTAACAGTTGTTGTGCAGTCTCCGTCATCATCAAAGGAATACGGACCAATTATTCCACGTGTTGACATTGTGGCGCAAGCCATTGTTTTAAGAAAAAGTAAATTCTTTAAACATTAAACTTTTGAATTTGCCGCACTTCAATAACGGCAATTTTGTTTATTGGTGCTAATGTTACAAAAGTTTCAACCATTTCATTTTCGAAGTTGAAAGCTCAGAAATAACGCGCAGAATGCGTTATAACAAACAAAAACTACCAGTAGACGAGGTATATCATTTATAAAGTCGTTTCCCGCCAAATCAATAATCCATTAAAAACTTCAATGAGTGGACTTGAATTAACTTGGACATACTAAATTTCATTCACGCTGTATAAATGATATTGAACGGATAAGTTTTACACTCTTACTCGCAAAAACTGTTTTACGCAAAAGACACGCTTTTGCCAGTAAAATGCTTCATAACAACTAAATTTCCAGAGATCGAGCTTACGCGCTACGCCTCTTACTCTTGCGTCCGCGTAATAAGACAAATAAATTTGTACTTATTTGTGGGACACCTAGAATTTATGTATGCACAGTTCTATGGTTCTCAAAATAACATCAACAATATTTCCGTCATTCTACCAACCTTTTGAATTAGTGCTTAAAAACGAAAGAAATCAAATGATTACTTAAGCTAAGATTGTACACAATAATATGTAGAAGCAGGGCCGTATAGAAAAAAAACCGGGCTGAGGGGGATTCAATTTTCGGTGGCCCTCTCTGAAAAGCTTGCAAAGTTTGGACCCTTTTCACGCCAGTAGCAAAAAATATATAAACAGAATTATATTGGAACTCAAATTGAAGGAAAAATACCACTCTTACGATAAAATTTAAGCCCATAATCATGGGAGAAGGATTTTTTTAAGAATAATATATATATATATATATATATATATATATATATATATATATAGTAAAACATTGAGCCTTTATTAAAAATCACGGCGCGACAGTGCTGCCATGGGAGTTATTACATTTCTGTAACAACTACTACCTGCTAAATATACTAATCTGTAATCTTTAATTTCGCAGCAATTCACTTAGCAAAAAATTACTTTAGGGATAAATACGACTTTCTTCATTAAAAAAAATCCCTGAAGATAAGAACTGTCAACATTGTGTACGTGATACTTGTCACTAACAATAATTCCTATTTACTTAAGTATCCATTAAATTTTGGAATCGCTATCGGCCTTTTTTTCAGAACTGTATCAAATATGTAGGGATAATACCAGGTATAATCTAACTAAATATTAAATGTCAACATACCAACTGTAAACATTCACCTACATGTAATAATACCGTCAGACGATATCACCACCTTTCGATAAATATTTAACTTTTTTTTTCATTTTATGATTGTTTAATCATTTATGGGATTAAAAAAAATATGAACATGACTGTTTAACAAAACATTTAGTGCAATTTCGGGCGATGATCATCAGTAAGCTTTGCCTTTGCATTAAAATTCGTTCAAGTATAATGAACAACACGGACAACTGTTAATCACTAAACTAGGACATGTTATGTTTTGCTCCATTTCAGAGCTCATCTAGCTAGCCAAGGTGGACAGGCAATCGCAACACATCTAAAACCACAGGAAAGATTTAAAAAGCGAATATCTCAAACCTCAGTGTCATCTGATGTGATGCGAAAATACTAGACACAATGTCATTTCAGAAAGAAATCCAATCTCGCATTACGAGTGCATTACATAATCTCCAAAGTGAAGAGAATATGTTTCCTTTTATTGGAGACTATTTTTTGAGTAGTTAATCCTTTAATTTCACAAAACACACCTCAAATGAATTTTCAACAAAAAATTTTTCCGATCTTTACTGAAAACTAATGACCTTGATTTTTTTTCTTTCTATAAATTATTAAAGATAATGCACTCGTGAAAATTTTCATTCAATCTATACCTGTGGAGAATATTCCAGAATTTTTTCAAAATTTTTTGATCAGAACTTTTCGAGATAAGGTGGGGGAGGGCAGCAATTTTACGCATTTTTTTAAAAAGAATGCAAAGAAAAGTACCCCACACCCCACTCGATAACCTGGTAATTTATTTTTTTTTCACTTCAGATTTCAGCCCCAAATCTAACTCCTTAAGTCAAAATTTAACTCTGAAAACTACATGGCTCTGATGAAGCCATTAATTCCTATATTAGTGCTAAATTTCAACTGACACCCACCGAAGTGATCCTATAAGTGTTCAGTACGGAACACTAAAAATGGAGTAGAACAGAGCTTTTATAATGAGCTTAATTACGAACTAGAATTTGTGCCATATGTTCAATAATTAACATAACTAATTATATATTTGCATTATTTAATTCTAGTCTAGTAACCCTTGAAACTACATAATTTATTAATTTACATTACAATACTACTAATATTTTATAATTTACTTTATATTTATCTAAAAAATGTCATCGTACGATGGGTATATCAAAAGTAATGCAGTTTTTTTAGTGTTCCGTTCAGAACACTTATGGGATCACTTCGGTGTCTGTCTGTTCGTCTATCTGTTTGTCACACTCGATTTTCTCCGAAATTATTTAACACAGAAAGTTGGGTATAGATATTCTTGGCTCAATCAGGGCGGTGTAGTTTTGAAAGTTAAATTTTGACTTAAGGGGTTAGTTTTGAGGGGGTCTCACGAGAAGTGAAAAAAAATTACCAGGTAATCGAGTGGGGTGTGAAAAATTACCAAGTCATTGAGCGGGATGTCAAATGAAAGCACAAGTTCAAAAAATAGATATGATATAATACTTGCGCACACTTTTCTTTGGATTATTTTAAAAATAATGGCCATAAACCACCCTATCGCGAACAGTACTGATCAACAAATTTTGAAAAAAATTCTGAAATAGTCTCCATAAAGGGCAGAATAAGCACAACTGATCACGAGTGCCTTACGTTTGATAATATATCTGGTATAAAAAAAATTATTTGACCGCCAAAAAAGTTTATTTCGTCAAAAGTTGTGAATTGAACCGGGACTGATAGCTACTGCTTTAAGCCTTGGCTATTCGGTAGCTAAGATTCTCTAACTATTATACATTATTAACTAAGAAAAAACGTGAAAATACGAATTGGATCTTACGATATATACATGTCACATGGAACTCTTGTCTTATTCTGGTTGGTCTGTTTAGCCTGCTGAGTCAGTATCTAACTAGACATGTTTATAATCTGGGCTCGTAATTCTTATATTGAAAACTTATTTAAGGTGTGTTTTGTGAAGTCGCTGATCATTTGAGACTTCCGTAACAAAATTTTTTATTTTAAATTCAATTACAGTACGTAACACTAATTGCGCAAGTCCAATGTGCACTCGATAGGTTGTAAACCCTTTTTAATAATAGTAGTTAGTAGATAATTCAAATTTCATGTATTGTATGTAATTAGAGTAGTAGTAGTAGTAGTAGTTAGGGGATGCTCGAAGTCTAATAATTAGACTAGATTTTTTCTGTCTATCCCGAAAACTCGTCTCAAAAATTGGACGAATGACACCTTTACCGAATCATCAACGTCATGATGTGGTTTCATACAAAGGTGTTAACCAGTATACTTTGGAGCATGGACTTGACAAATACAATATATAACTTTCTGACAGATCTATATAAAATGCAGACAGATCTATATAAAATGCAGAAAAATATCTTCATTGTTCTAACTATCCTGCCATTCTAGCTTGCTGGTCTTGAAGGAATAGTTAAAGTTCTTGGTCTATTTATATCCTTAAAATTATCCCCGTTACTTATTGGAGCTATGCCCAGTTCCCTGGCTAAATGCTGATATTATATTTCGCTTGAACAGCCCAAGAGTAGATCCATCTGAAGAGGATACTCACCTTGAGCTTTGTGAGTTCATCTATTCTTCCATTGCATTGCACACCCTGTTGGCAAGGAAGTGGAATGGAATATTCTCTGGAAGAGTCGCCCTAGAACATTCCCACACTCTTATATAATAGAAGAGCTCACTCTGCACTACCGCGTTTGGGCAGCATGGCTATCCGAACATATGCAAATACAATATTTTTTAAACGTATCCATATATGCGTATAACTCCGCCTTAAAAATCGTACTGAATTCCCTCAGGGAACAAAATCTTCACATCTCTAATTTTTCCAATCTATTTCAGCCCTGAAGGTTTATACCGTCTATCAGTGTGGTATGTTAGAACATTCTAGAGAAATATTTTTTCTCCTATTATTACCAGTACCATTACACTTTCCAGAACATGTACCCTAAGCTTTGTACTTGCACCATCTTTGACTTATCATGATCTTATGTTTACTAACCACTGGTTTATGATATTTTTGGCCCTTAGAAAAGGGGGTGATGCCATCGTATTGACCGGCATATAACATAGATAAAGCTAATAACACAGATGTAACAAAAGTGGAATTGGAAAGTTGGGTTTAACCGTGACATAAATACGTAGTTTGTAATGGAGACTATGTTAAGTAGTAATTTTACTTAGAAAGAGGGTTACCTAATGTCAGTTGATGAAGATTTATACTAAATTTTTCATTTCTTTCAGTGCATCCTTCGTATCATTTACAAGTAGAAGAAAGTATGATTAAATATTTAATTTTAATTAACTAAACTTACATTTGCATAATTAACGAGAGCATCACGGGCACGTAGATATAAGATATCTCTGCAATGTCTGTTTGTAACGGTTTTCATTACCAAAGAATCTTAGGGATTTATTACTTTTATAAATATAAGTATTATTTAACATTATATAGGCGAGACTCGAGTCTCCAAGGCGCGACGGAAGGAATCCTTAATTTTATACGTTGGTATGAAGTTACGATTTAAAATGTCATGTTTGATGCAGGTAGTGTTATGGATTGACTATTTCCTGTCTGCAGTTTGCATTTTAAAATTGATGCAGTGATTATAACGATGGGATGGATATGAACAAGTAAAATATGTTTGTTAATGCAGAAAGGAAACTCAGGGTTGTAGGTCTAGAAAAATATTTATATTTCTTAGAAGAGATCTACCCTGTTTTAGCTTTCAACAAAGTTTGTTTCCAGTCTTTGTTGAAAACTGACGACTTTGAAAAATTTGTTTTTTATATACCAGATAAATTATTAAAGGTAATGCACTCGTGATAATTTGGGTTCAATCTACAATTTAAGGAGAATATTTCAGAATTTTTTCAAAATTGTTTGATCAGTACTTTTCGAAATAAGGTGGGTGGACACTGATTTTTTTCAAATTTTATGAAGGCAATTTGCGCGGTTATTACATCATATATATTTTTAAACTCGTGTTTTCACAACGCTTTATTTGACACTCCACTCGATGACCAGGTCATTTCTTTTTTATTTCCGATTTCACTCCCCAAAACCCACTCCTTAAGTCAATATTTAACTTTCAAAATTACGTGGCTTTAATTGGGCCATTAATTCCTATATTTATGTCAAATTTCAACTTTCTATGTCAAATAGTTTCGAAGAAAATCGGGTGTAATAGACGGACAGAGAGACGGACATCCCATAAGTGTTCCGTACGGAACACTAATAGTTAATCTCCCAATAAAATATGGTGTTTAATATATTAGAGTTTGAAATTTCTATTTTATTGTAAAATTACATTGCTGTTCTTGAAACAGAACGTGTCCTATACAATTAATAACAATGTTGTTTATTTTTCTAAATGCGATAGTAGATATTAGCACCTGTGTTGTAACCGTTGCCAAAGTAACTATTATAAATATTTGCATGGTATTCATATGGTTTATTGTAATCACAGATCAGACAGATTTTCCGCGTGTTTGTGTACGTAACAGAATCTTTTCAATGTATGGTTTTAATTTATAAAAAAAAGTCATTCAAATAGTGTAATAGCATAATGAATATATCTGGGGAATTTTCGATTACGAGTTTGTTACTTTAATTCAATTGATGGATATGTGAAGAGATACAAACAATACGAATTTTACACACTGATGAATATGTTTTAGATTACCGTGTCTGTGCTAAGTTTTTACCGATCTTAATGCTATGAACTTATATTATGCAACTGATAAAAAAAACCATGCAGAGACAATTCGGAGTCATTCTTCCTTTTCACTGCATACATAATAAAATGGTGACAATTTTGTTCATGACCGCACTAAGTAATTTTTAAAATATATTTTTTGCTACTTTTACAGAATACGTTCTGTATAAAATAAATCCATAATACAGATTTTATAGTTTCCCTTAGTTTTAGTTCTTTTATAGAATAAGCAAACTAAATAAATAATGAATTTAAAATTATGGTTTGTAATAAATAATGTTATAAATAAAATCTACAGATAAAAGATAATTTTTAATTTCGGTAATTAATTAGTAAATAAATATTAGTTATGTGCTTGAACAAAATTACGCAATTTTTGTTAAATTTCACTCAACAGTATCGGGAATGAATTCCTATTGTTTCAAGTTTAGGGCGTATATAATATATTATGTTACTCCATTTAAAACCATATGTTAAAATACTTTATTTTTAAGAAGTTCCTAATAAATTTTGTTAAAATAAATTTAATTTTACTTATCTGGGAATGTTCTATTGCAGTAATAAAATTTGGCTTCGTACTGAAAAATTTTAGCTAGTGCAAAAGCGCCAAGCGTTTTTAATAAAAATTTAGCATTTTCGAGATATTTTCATCTTCTTATTCTTTGTTAAAAAACTTTTTCTTCTTATTTAAAAAAAAAAAAAAACAGTTCTTGAAGGTTGCATATTTACAGCCACTATTATTTTTCCAGATGATTAAAAACTCAGTTAAATTAATCTTATTTTTAAAAACAGGGTATTATGGGTATCCAGATAACTATTATTTTACAGTACATAGGTACAACATTTTTAGTTAGCTATTTTTGGTGGCAAGTGTTAAAATTACATTTTGTTTAGATTTAGTGTTTACTTTTGAGTGCGTTATAATTGTTTACCGTTAATTACAGTTGGGTGCAAAAGTTTTGGGCCAAAAAATTTTTTATGATTAATTCAGTTATAAAGGGAGAAGAGAAAAAAATCAAATACACTATCATAAACTACTTTAGTTATACCAACAACGTATAGAACTAAAAAATCTTCTACTATAAATAACAATCATTCCAAATAAAAATAATATTTTTCGGTTATTCTAAGTATCTGGACAACTTCTAAGAAACTGTGATTTGCTCAGTTATGCTTACATTTCTGATCGTGATTCCAGGTAAAGATCAAGAATTTAGTTCACTTCATAATTATATATCAGTATCATTGAGAGAAGATGCCGAAACGCACGTCATTAGACATTCGGAAAACTATTATAAAGTTGTACGGTAAAGGAAAAGTTTCACGTGAAATAGATGAAGTTTTATCCATAGGAATAACATTGGTTAACAATATAATTAAAAAATGAGAAAATACAAGTACTCTGAATGATAAACCATGCTCTGGAAGTCCAAGGAAAACAACTATTCGTGTCGACAAAGTAATTCAAAGAAAAGAAAAGCAGTTGCAGACATAAAAAAGAATGCTGCAATTATTGCACATTAATTACGTGAAGAAAATTTAGCTAGTAGTAAGAGTACTGTTTCTCGTAAACCTACACAAGTTGGACGTGTTTGAGTAAAAAACCATTCATCAGTAAAAAAAAATAAGGTCTGATTAAAATTTTCAAAAATACACCAAAATTGAACGGTTGAAGACTGAAAAAAGTGCTGTTTTTTGACGAAACTAAAGTTAATTTATTTGGAAATGATGGAAGTTCGATGACCAAAAGGTACTAGACATGATTCTCGGTAACAAATGCTGACTGTTAAGCTTGGTGGTGGTAGTATTATACTCTGGGGGGCATTTTCTTTGCAATGGCGTTGGTCCAATAGATAAAATTGAAGATACTATGAACGCTGTTATGTATGTTATGCTTCCTTATGGACGTGGAAATATGCCACTAGGATGAATTTTTCAACAAGATAATGATCCGAAACATCGATCCAAGCTTTTGCAAGAATTTTTCGGAAAGAAAAATCTTCGAGTTTTAGAATGGCCAAGTCAATCCTCGGACTTGAACCCCATAAAGCATTTTTGGGAAGAGTTGAAAATGAAAGTGGGAATTGTTCCAATAAGGTGTTCTCTGGAAAAAAATTCAAGAAGAGTGGGCCAATATCACCAGAGACAGAAATCTTAAATTAATCGAATCGATGCCTCAACGATGTGCCACCATATTAGCTTCGAAGGGTATGGCTATAAAGTATTGATAAGAATGTATCTCTTACTGCCACTTTTTTTACTACCTTTTTATTGTGAAATTTGTAGTTGGCCCAACACTTATGAACAGCCGAAAAATGTTATTTTTGTTATAAATGATTGTTATTTATAGTAGAAGATTGTTGAGTTGTATATGTTGTTGGTATAATTAAAGTAGTTTATGACGGTTTATTTGGTTTTTCTGTTCTCCCATTATAACTCAAAAACATTTTTGACCCAAAACTTTTGCACCCAACTGTAGATATATTACAAAATTTTACTTTTGAACGTCTTGTTTGTGGGCATAGCACACGAGCCACAAGCATTACTAGAACAGCAACCCGCTGACCACAGGAACGAATACTTCCAATGAAAGTATTTATAGAAGAGTTCTTAGTCATCGGCTTGTTTTCGACCTTTCAAAGAATCAATCTTTAATCAACCAAATAGCTCTCTTTTGGATAGAATCTAACAAACGCTGAATATGTTTGGGAGCAGAGCACCGAACACGGTAGCACTGATCATCAATTTAAAATAAATAATTTCGTTTTATGCTGTTGGTTATAGAAACCAGGCCAGCACCATAATTTAGTGAAGGGGACCCATTATTACTTGTGATTTTTTTACTGATTGATGTAGACATTTATAATGCCTACATTGGTAGATAAAATCAGATACCATTGATTTAATTTTGATGACCGAGCTTAAAATTTACTTAAAATCAAACTTCTACACCCACTTTTTATTCAGTTAAACACTTGGAGCTTCATTTACGCCAGTAAATAATATCGAACGCGAAATTTTCAATGTTTGATTGATGAAAAATTATTGTTTTTACCAGACTCTCAGCTCCGTAGTGATTAAATTTCCAGGGACCAAGGTACTCTTTGTTCTGTAACTTGTCTTTTTCGCCCATTGTATCTGGGCAATAGCCCAAACAAATTTGAAATTACGGATAACCTCTTATATAAAAAAAAGATAATTTTAAATTCCTAGTAAAGTAGTTATTACAATCCCTTACATTTTATTGTAAAATTCGGCAACTTAAAATAAAATTTGTTGAAATCCTATTCTTTAATTTCCTTTATTGTTGTAATTCCACTAACTCTCACTTTTAACACAAAACCATAATTTCCTAACTCTTTTAATTTGTATATTCTCTTTTTAATATTCATTTCTGTGATTTCCAAATACTGGGCCATTTTTTAAGTATTTTCTATTTTATTACGACATGATGTCTGTCAAGCATAGACAATTATTAAACTTGTTAAAAAAACATTATATATGTTGTGTAGAAACTTTGATTTATATAAACGAATAGTGCAACTTAGCGATGTGAGTCACTTTCTAGAGGTCGTTAAAATATATCCTGTTACATTAATGTCACAGCTTGCATATTAGCATATATATTGCTGAAATATGATGATGCTGCTGACCATTTAATTACCTTTAGTTATCAATACACCTTAAAATTGAGATGATAGGGAAAGAATGATCAGTGTCAATTTTTATTCAAAAAGAAGAAAAAAGTGATAATCTGCAAGTTTTTGAAGCTCAGCATGAAGAAATCACGCTGGATTTGGGTTTTGCAGTAAAAACATTTTTGAAAATCATTTTTAAAATTGACTTATTGCCTAATTTTTTAGAGTTTTGCTTTTAATTTGCGTATAAGACTCTTAAACGAGCCCAATGATTTTTTAGTTTTGAATCAACTACGATTTAACTAATTAAATAAAAATATTTATATACTAGCTGTATAACAACTAGTTAAAAGAAAAGAACTTAAGAAGAATAAACTGATTTTTTTAATTAAATAATTTCTTTTAATTCAAGAACTATCTCATAACTGGGTCTTTCAATTGATCTGTATCCCTAACTGGTTTAAGCTCCTTTGTAACGAGTCCCAACGAGTATTTTCTTTTATGAACAAAGAAGAAAAGAAGAACAAGTCGATCCGACAACCTTGCTTCCAAATACCTAAACTGTGAGCCACAAACTTGTTCAATCTTGCAGAAAAAACTTGGGATATTTATTACGGTATTGATCTGGCGAGCTTAAATTCCTGCATTCTTTAGTGCTTTGAGTTTATTATGGTTTGAACCACAAGAAATTATAGGAAAATAAATTGTTTTGCATAGCTCCGCGATAGAGATTTGTAGATTAAAATGCTACGGAAGAAGTACATTTTCTAATGCATATAATTAATAACATGGCCATGTAAATGCATAAAGGAATTATATGTATGACGTTAACTCTTTTTAATTGAGTACTTACTTACATATATGTCTAGATAAGTTTATAAAGTGGTACTGATATAAAATTCATTGTTATGTGTATTTCATATTATTACTGTATTAAAACTAATATACCTTGCATTCATGTGTCAAATCTTATTGATATTTACTTTTTTTTTAAACAAAAATTGTTAATAATTTAAAGGGTTTTACAGCATTTCATATTTTATATTGATAATTTCTATTTACAAAGTTAGAAAGAAAATATTTTAATCCAGTGGTATAAGTAACTTCTTCTTGAGGTGCCATATCCAATGCGGACGTAGGGCGACCCTCCCGCCTTTGCCTATGGTTAGTGCTTTTTTAAATGTTTTCACAGGAGGACCTACAGTTTAATGGCGTCTCCGAACAGCCAAAGTGAGAGGGCTCAACTAAATATGATACTACGGGTGGTTTGCCATTGCCTTCCCGAGAGAGGCGACCATCACTTGTATTTTTATTTATTTATTTTTTAATTTATTACTTTTTTTTACGAGTCCGGCGTAGAACGCAGATACCTTAATCACTACCCTATGGTAGCCTCTATAAGTAACTAAAGAGGCCTAAGGTTCTTTAAAACTTAAGTTTTAGCTAACGTCGGGCGTGGTTTGAACCTTGCCACATTAACACTATTGTTGCAAAAATATTGCTGAATTTAAATATCATTTCAACATCAAATGTACATTTTGAATTAATATAATAATTTATGTTAAATTTATAATTTGACATTTATTTCTAACGATCGGTCTTCAAATTACTGTCAAGATGCCTAAAGTGCATCTAGAGCAGGGGTGCTCAAACGGTCGATCGCGATCGACAAGTCGATCGCGAGTGCTTTTTGAGTCGATCTCGAGAAAAAAAATTCCGATATAGAACTATACACAGATTTTGTTTTAGGCAACTAAAACAAAATGTAATGAATAAACTACTAAAATTTATTCGATCCACAATTAGGCCAGAATAACCCCCTCATCACTTTCTTTTATCGTAATAACCCCCTGCTAGCGGCAAAAGGCGGCTTTATCAAAGGAACGCGGTACTTGTCAAAGAAAAGCCGCGTTTTTGATTCTCGCCGATTTTTCTAGAAACTTCGGGCGGCGTGTTTGACGGGAACATTCGAGACTTCGTTCGCGCCGATATTAATGTTGCGCCTGCAGGAATAGGAGTCAGTCTGAGTTGTAACTTGAAGGCGATACATCGATACAAAGTTTATTAATAAATAGTCCAAAATGAGTGCGGCGAAGAAAAGTAAAACTTATCATTTTAATAACGATTGGGAAGAAGAATTTTTCATTTGTATGGTAAAGGATAAGTGCATTTGTCTCATTTTTGCCGTGCGTCAGTTGCAATACCTAAGCGTGGGAACTTAGAGAGGTATCATAAAACGGTTCATAGAAACTATGAAAAGGATTTTCCGTCACAGAGTGAATTAAGAAAACGAAAAGTACGTGATTTGATAACTTATTTGAAAAAAGAACAAACCATGTTCACAAGACCAGCCAAACAATCAAAAGCTGCAACGATCGCGTCATTTAAAATATCTCATATATTGACGAAACA
Organism: Pachyrhynchus sulphureomaculatus; assembly: GCA_019049505.1. Classification (NCBI taxonomy): domain Eukaryota; kingdom Metazoa; phylum Arthropoda; class Insecta; order Coleoptera; family Curculionidae; genus Pachyrhynchus; species Pachyrhynchus sulphureomaculatus. The sequence goes on from CM032456.1 coordinate 153,085,600, forward strand.
CAAGAAACCATTTGATGATGGATTGGTTGTGAAGGAAGCATTTATTGAAGCGGGTGAGACTTTATTTGGAGATTTTAAAAATAAAACAGAGATTATGTCTGCTATTAGAGAACTTCAGTTATCTCGTCCGACTGTCACAAGGCGTGTTGAAGTCATGAGTCAGGACATGGCAGATACACTAAAACATGATATCATGGAATGTACATACTTTTCTTTACAGTTCGACGAATCCACCGATATGACAGACACTGCCCAGCTGTGTATTTTTATTCGAATGGTATTCAATGACATGTCATCTAAGGAAGAGTTTTTGACAATGATTCCTCTGAAAGGAAAGACCCGTGGCGAAGATATATATGACGTTTTTCTTTAATTTTGTAACAAACTACAAGCTACCAATATATAAACTAGTGTGCATTACAACCGATGGAGCACCAGCAATGACTGGAAACAAAAACGGTTTTGTGGCATTGTGTCGAGCTAATGATGATTTCCCTTCATATTTCTCCTTCCATTGCATTATACATCAACAGTGTTCAAAAGTTCTAAACATGGAGGAGATTATGGGCATTGCAATAAAAATTGTGAATTCTATCCGTGCACGTAGCTTGCAACGACGGCTCTTTAAATTGCAGTTGGAAGATAGTGAGTCAGCTGAACACACTGATTTAGTTCTTCACACGGACGTCAGGTGGTTGAGTCGCAGAAAATTCCTAGAGAGGTTTCCAGAATTATTGCCCGAACAGCTTTTCTGGGCGAAAGAGGTGATGACACTCAGATGCTGAAAAACGGAAAATGGCTGACTGATTTGGCATTTTTGACAGACATCACAATGCATTTAAACATCATTAATTTGGAGCTTCAAGGTAAAGGAAAAACTATTTTGAGATGATTAGCGCAATAAACGTATTCAAAAGTAAATTGCAACTTATGATAGATCAACTGAAAAGAAAGGATCTGAAAATTTTCCATCTTTGAAAGCGAGGATTCCTCAGTTGAATTATGATATTTATGAGGCAGAATTATCAAATATTTTGGGCCAATTCGAAATACGTTTTTATGATTTCAGTAAATTGGCAAATATCGCATCATTTATGAGTTATCCTTTTTTGTGTAAAAACATTGAGGAATTAGCTACTGAAATAGCAAGTCAGTTTAACATGGACTCATGTTCTGTTGAAAATGATGTAACATTCAGTTTTTTTCCTAGATTTTAAGACCATGTAATGTTACTGATTTTTCCATTTCAAATTGTATTTATTTTTATTTTAAAATATCGACCGGTATATTAAACAGAAGTTTTAGGACATACGGTATATACTATATAGTTTATTGTGCGGGCTTTCGGACCGAATCTTTCGCCAGGCCACGATTGGTCAAATGTTTGACCCGGAGTTCAGATTG
>CM032456.1:153087103-153202103 GCA_019049505.1 Pachyrhynchus sulphureomaculatus
ATAGTAGTTAGCAGATAATTCAAATTTCATATCTTGTATGTAATTAGAGTAGTAGTAGTAGTAGTTAGGGGATGCTCGAAGTCTAATAATTAGACTAGATTTTTTCTGTCTATCCCAAAAACTCGTCTCAAAAATGGAACGAATGACACCTTTACCGAATCATCAACGTCATGATGTGGTTTCATACAAAGGTGTTAACCAGTATACTTTGGAGCATTGACTTGACAAATACAATATATCACTTTCTGACAGATCTATATAAAATGCAGACAGATCTATATAAAATGCAGAAAAATATCTTCATTGTTCTAACTATCCTGCCATTCTAGCTTGCTGGTCTTGAAGGAATAGTTAAAGTTCTTGGTCTATTTATATCCTTAAAATTATCCCCGTTACTTATTGGAGCTATGCCCAGTTCCCTGGCTAAATGCTGATCTTATATTTCGTTTGAACAGCCCAAGGGTAGATCCATCTGAAGAGGATACTCACCTTGAGCTTTGTGAGTTCATCTATTCTTCCATTGCATTGCACACCCTGTTGGCAAGGAAGTGGAATGGAATATTCTCTGGAAGAGTCGCCCTAGAACATTCCCACACTCTTATATAATAGAAGAGCTCACTCTGCACTACCGCGTTTGGGCAGCATGGCTATCCGAACATATGCAAATACAATATTTTTTAACCGTATCCATATATGCGTATAACTCGCCTTAAAAATCGTACTGAATTCCATCAGGGAACAAAATCTTCACATCTCTAGTTTTTTTCCAATCTATTTCAGCCCTGAAGGTTTATACCGTCTATCAGTGTGGTATGTTAGAACATTCTAGAGAAATATTTTTTCTCCTATTATGGAACGAACGAAAGTGGAATTGGAAAGTTGGGTTTAACCGTGACATAAATACGTAGTTTGTAATGGAGACTATGTTAAGTAGTAATTTTACTTAGATAGAGGGTTACCCAATGTCAGTTGATGAAGATTTATACTAAATTTTTCATTTCTTTCAGTGCATCCTTCGTATCATTTACAAGTAGAAGAAAGTATGATTAAATATTTAATTTTAATTAACTAAAATTACATTTGCATTTATTAACGAGAGCATTACGGGCATGTAGATATAAGATATCTCTGCAATGTCTGTTTGTAACGGTTTTCATTACCAAAGAATCTTAGGGATTTATTACTTTTATAAATATAAGTATTATTTAACATTATATAGGCGAGACTCGAGTCTCCAAGGCGCGACGGAAGGAATCCTTAATTTTATACGTTGGTATGAAGTTACGATTTAAAATGTCATGTTTGATGCAGGTAGTGTTATGGATTGACTATTTCCTGTCTGCAGTTTGCATTTTAAAATTGATGCAGTGAATATAACGATGGGATGGATATGAACAAGTAAAATATGTTTGTTAATGCAGAAAGGAAACTCAGGGTTGTAGATCTAGAAAAATATTTAAATTTCTTAGAAGATCTATCCTGTTATATCTTTCAGAAAGTTTGTTTCCAGCCGTTGTTCAAAACTGATGACTTTGAAAAATTTGTTTTTTATATACCAGATAAATTATTAAAGGTAATGTACTCGTGATAATTTTGGTTCAATCTACAATTTAAGGAGAATATTTCAGAATTTTTTCAAAATTTTTTGATCAGTACTTTTCGAAAGGGGGTGGACACTGATTTTTTTCAAATATTATGAAGGCAAATTTGTGCGGTTATTACATCATATATATTTTTAAACTCGTGTTTTCACAACGCTTTACGAGTATTTGACACTCCACTCGATGACCAGGTAGTTTTTTTTTTCATTTTCAATTTCACCCCACAAAACTCACTCCTTAAGTCAAAATTTAACTTTCAAAATTATGTGGCTTTAATTGGGCCATTAATTCCTATATTTATGTCAAATTTCAACTTTCTACGTCAAATAGTTTTGAAGAAAATCGGGTGTGACAGACGGTCAGAGAGACGGACGTCCCATAAGTGTTCCGTACGGAACACTAATAGTTAATCTCCCAATAAAATATGGTGTTTAATATACTAGAGTTAGAAATTTCTCTTTTATTGTAAAATTACATTGCTGTTCCTGAAACAGAACGTGTCCTATTCAATTAATAAGAATGTAGGTTATTTTTGGAATTGATTGTTTATTTTTCTAAATGCGATACTAGATATTAGCACCTGTGTTGTAACCCTTACCCAGGTAACTATTATAAATATTTGCATGGGTATTCATACGGTTTATTGTAATCAGAGATCAGACAGATTTTCCGCCTGTTTGTGTACGTAACAGAATCTTGTAAATGTACGGTTTTAATTTTTAAACAAAAGGCATCCAAATACTGCAATAGCATAATGAATATATCTGGGGAGTTTTCGATTACGAGTTTGTTACTTTAATTCAATTGATGGATATGTGAAGAGATACAAATAATATGAATTTTACACATTGATGAATATGTTTTAGATTACCGCGTCTGTGCTAAGTTTTTACCGATCTTAATATTATGAACTTATGTTATGCAACTCATAAAAAACCATGCAGAGACAATTCAGAGTCATTCTTCCTTTTCACTGCATACATAACAAAATGGTGACAGTTTTAATCATGACCGCACTAAGTAATTTTTGAAATATATTTTTTGATACTTTTACAGAATACATTCTGTATAAAATAGATCCATAGTACAGGTTTTATAGTTTACCTTTAGTGTTAGTTCTTTTATAGAATAAGCAAACTAAATAATGAATTTAAAATTATGGTTTGTAATAAATAATGTTATAAATAAAATCTACAGATAAAAGATAATTTTTAATTTCGGTAATTAATTAATAAATATTAGTCATGTGCTTGAACAAAATTACGCAATTTTTATTAAATTTAACTCAACAGTATCGGGAATGGATTCCTATTGTTTAAATTTTTAGAACGAAAAAAAAAATCAAGTTTAGGGCGTATATAATATATTATGTTACTCCATTTAAAACCATATGTAAAAATGCTTTATTTTTAAAAAGTTCCTAATAAATTCTGTTAAAAAAAATTTAATTTTACTTATCTGGGAATGGTCTATTGCAGTAATAAAATTTGGCTTTGTACTGAAAAATTTTAGCTAATGCAAAAAATATACAGGACAGCCAAGCGTTTTTCATAAAAATTGAGCATTTTCGAGATATTTTCTTATTCTTTGTTAAAACTTTTTCTTCTTAATTAAAAAAAAAAAATAATTCCTGAAGGTTGCATATTTACAGCCACTATTATTTTTCCAGATGAAAAAAAATTAATCTTATTTTAAAAACAGGGTATTATGGGTATCCAGATAACTAATGATTTACAGTGCATAGGTACAACGTTTTTAGTTAGCTATTTTTGGTGGCAAGTGTTAAAATTACATTTTTTTTAGATTTAGTTTTGAGTACGTTATAATTGTTTACCATTAATTACAGTTGAGTGCAAAAGTTTTGGGCCAAAAAATTTTTTGTGATTAATTCAGTTATAAAGGGGAAGAGAAAAAAATCAAATACACTATCATAAACTACTTTAATTATACCAACAACATATAGAACTAAAAAATCTTCTACTATAAATAACAATCATTCCAAACAAAAATTACATTTTTCGGTTATTCATAAGTATCTGGCCAACTTCTAAGAAACTGATTTGCTCAGTTATGTTTATATTTCTGATCGTGATTCCAGGTAAACATCAAGAATTTAGTTCACTTCATAATTGTGTATCAGTATCATTGAGAGAATATGCCGAAACGCACGTCATTAGACATTCGTAAAACTGTTATAAGGTTGTACTGTAAAGGAAATGTTTCACGTGAAATAGCTGAACTCTTATCCATAGGAAAAACATTAGTTAACAATAAATGGGAAAATGCAAGTACTCTGAATGATAAACCATATTCTGGAAAACTACTAGTCGTGCCGACAAAGTAATTCAAAAAAAAAAAGCAGTTGCAGACATAAAAAAGAATGCTGCAATTATTGCACGTGAATTACGTGAAGAAAATTTAGCTAGCAGTAAGAGTACTGTTTCTTGTAAACCTACACAAGTTGGACGTGTTTGAGTAAAAAACCATTCATCAGTAAAAAAAATAAGAAGGTCTGGTTAAAATTTTCAAAAATATACCAAAATTGAACGGTTGAAGCCTGAAAAAGTGCTGTTTTTTTACGAAACTAAAGTTAATTTATTTGGAAATGATGGAAGTTCGATGACCAAAAGGTACTAGACATGATTCTCGGTAACAAATGCTGACTGTTAAGCTTGGTGGTGGTAGTATTATACTCTGGGGGGCATTTTCTTTGCAATGGCGTTGGTCCAATAGATAAAATTGAAGATACTATGAACGCTGTTATGTATGTTATGCTTCCTTATGGACGTGGAAATATGCCACTAGGATGGATTTTTCAACAAGATAATGATCCGAAACATCGATCCAAGCGCAAGAATTTTTCGGAAAGAAAAATCTTCGAGTTTTAGAATGGCCAAGTCAATCCTCGGACTTGAACCCCATAAAGCATTTTTGGGAAGAGTTGAAAATGAAAGTGGGAATTGTTCCAATAAGGTATTCTCTGGAAAAAAAATCAAGAAGAGTGGGCCAATATCACCAGAGATAGAATTCTTAAATTAATCGAATCGATGCCTCAACGATGTGCCACCATATTAGCTTCGAAGGGTATGGCTATAAGGTATTGATAAGAATGTATCTCTTACTGCCACTTTTTTTACTACCTTTTTATTGTGAAATTTGTAGTTGGCCCAATACTTATGAACAGCCGAAAAATGTTATTTTTGTTATAAATGATTGTTATTTATAGTAGAAGATTGTTGAGTTGTATATGTTGTTGGTATAATTAAAGTAGTTTATGATGGTTTATTTGGTTTTCCTCTTCTCCCATTATAACTCAAAAACATTTTTGGCCCAAAACTTTTGCACCCAACTGTAGATATATTACAAAATTTTACTTTTGAACGTCTTGTTTGTGGGCATAGCACACGAGCCACAAGCATTACTAGAACAGCAACCCGCTGACCACAGGAACGAATACTTCCAATGAAAGTATTTATAGAAGAGTTCTTAGTCACCGACTTGTTTTCGACCTTTCAAAGAATCAATCTTTAATCAACCAAATAGCTCTCTTTTGGATAGAATCTAACAAACGCTGAATATGTTTGGGAGCAGAGCACCGAACACGGTAGCACTGATCCATCAATTTAAAATATAATAATTTCGTTTTATGCTATTGGTTATAGAAACCAGGCCAGCACCATAATTTAGTGAAGGAACCTATTATTACTTGTGATTTTTTTACTGATTGATGTAGACATTTATAATGCCTACATTGGTAGATAAAATCAGGTACCATCGATTTAATTTTGATGACCGAGCTTAAAATTTACTTAAAATCAAACTTCTACACCCACTTCTTATTCAGTTAAATACTTGGAGCTTCATTTACGCCAGTAAATAATATTGAACGCGAAATTTTCAATGTTTTGATTGATGAAAAATTATTGTTTTTACCAGACTCTCAGCTCCGTAGTGATTAAATTTCCAGGGATCAAGGTACTCTTTGTTCTGTAACTTGTCTTTTTCGCCCATTGTATCTGGGCAATAGCCCAAACAAATTTGAAATTACGGATAACCTCTTATATAAAAAAACGTAATTTTAAATTCCTAGTAAACTAGTTATTACAATCCCTTACATTTTATTGTAAAATTCGGCAACTTAAAATAAAATTTGTTGAAATCCTATTCTTTAATTTCCTTTATTGTTGTAATTCCACTAACTCTCACTTTTAACACAAAACCATAATTTCCTAACTCTTTTAATTTGTATATTCTCTTTTTAATATTCATTTCTGTGATTTCCAAATACTGGGCCATTTTTTAAGTATTTTCTATTTTATTACGACATGATGTCTGTCAAGCATAGACAATTATTAAACTTGTTAAAAAAACATTATATATGTTGTGTAGAAACTTTGATTTATATAAACGAATAGTGCAACTTAGCGATGTGAGTCACTTTCTAGAGGTCGTTAAAATATATCCTGTTACATTAATGTCACAGCTTGCATATTAGCATATATATTGCTGAAATATGATGCACTGCTGACCATTTAATTACCTTTAGTTATCAATGCACCTTAAAATTGAGATGATAGGGAAAGAATGATCAGTGTCAATTTTTATTTCAAAAAGAAGAAAAAAGTGATAATCTGCAAGTTTTTGAAGCTCAGCATGAAGAAATCACGCTGGATTTGGGTTTTGCAGTAAAAACATTTTTGAAAATCATTTTTAAAATTGACTTATTGCCTAATTTTTTAGAGTTTTGCTTTTAATTTGCGTATAAGACTCTTAAACGAGCCCAATGATTTTTAGTTTTGAATCAACTACGATTTAACTAATTAAATAAAAATATTTATATACTAGCTGTATAACAACTAGTTAAAAGAAAAGAACTTAAGAAGAATAAACTGATTTTTTAATTAAATAATTTCTTTTAATTCAAGAACTATCTCATAACTGGGTCTTTCAATTGATCTGTATCCCTAACTGGTTTAAGCTCCTTTGTAACGAGTCCCAACGAGTATTTTCTTTTATGAACAAAGAAGAAAAGAAGAACAAGTCGATCCGACAACCTTGCTTCCAAATACCTAAACTGTGAGCCACAAACTTGTTCAATCTTGCAGAAAATACTTGGGATATTTATTACGGTATTGATCTGGCGAGTTTAAATTCCTGCATTCTTTAGTGCTTTGAGTTTATTATGGTTTGAACCACAAGAAATTATAGGAAAATAAATTGTTTTGCATAGCTCCGCAACAGAGATTTGTAGATTAAAATGCTACGGAAGAAGTACATTTTCTAATGCATATAATTAATAACATGGCCATGTAAATGCACAAAGGAATTATATGTATGACGTTAACTCTTTTTAATTGAGTACTTGCATACATATATGTCTAGATAAGTTTATAAAGTGGTACTGATATAAAATTCATTGTCACGTGTATTTCATATTATTACGGTATTAAAACTAATATAACTTGCATTCATGTGTCAAATCTTATTTATATTTACTTTTTTTAAAACAAAAATTGTTAATAATTTAAACGAGTTATACAGCATTTCATGTTTTATATTGATAATTTCTATTAGTTAGAAAGAAAAATATTTTATTCCAGTGGTATAAGTAATTTCTTCTTGACCTGCCATATCCGATATGGACGTAGGCAACCCTCTCGCCTGTGCCTGTGGCTAGTGCTTTTTTTAAATGTTTTCACAGACAAAGGGAACCTACAGTTTAACGGCGACTCCGAATGGCCAAAGGGAGAGGGCTCAACTAAGTATGGATACTGCGGGTGGGTGGTATTATTTATTTTTTAATTCAATACTTTTTTTTACGAGTCGCGATTCGATTTCGGGTCTCCGGCGTAGAAGGCAGACACCTTAACCACTACGCTATGACAGCTTCTATAAGTAACTAGAAAGACTCAAAGTTCATTAAAACTTAAGTTTTAGCTAACGTCGGGGGTAGTTTAAACCTTGCCACATTAACACCATTGTTGCAAAAATATTGCTAAATTTAAATTCAAATAAATAAATTTAAATTTTAATGTTATAATTTATGTTAAATTTATAATTTGACATTTATTTCTGACGATCGGTCTTCAAATTACTCTCAAGATGCTTAAAGTGCATCCACAGTATTAGCAAATTTTTAGGCTCTTTTATGGATGTAATCGTATGGAAACAATCGATATTCGTAGCATACATCCAAATTACAGACTGATGAGTGAGTAAGATATCCTCATCACTTTGTGTACTGTCGCGATTTTAGTAAGATGTAGTTCTTAATTTATTCTTTAAATAAAAATTAATTTATTGTATTTGAAACTATTTATTGGTGTTTTGTGTATTTTTGTGGCTAGTAGATGTATTTTAACGAAATAAAGAAAAAACTGAAAAAGGGAAATTTCATAAGATGTAGTAAATAATTTATAGAAATGAATTTTATGTCGACTATTTGAATACCGAAGTATACTGTAGAGGTAAACGTTTTATTTTAAAGTGTTATCTTCTTAGTATTTCTATATATTATACAAAGCTTTCCGGCAATAGGGTATATTCGTATTTTTGGTTAATGATCGTCAATAATCAAATGAACACAATAAAGCGGATGTTTGTTTAGATGGAAATGAAAAAAAAAGTGTCAAACGAAAGTTTGTGAAAATACGAATTCAAAAATATATATGATGTAATACTCCTGCAAACTTTTCTTCATATCACTTTAAAAAAAAAGCCAAAAATCGCTTTTCCCTCTATCTCGATAAGTGTAGATTGAGCGAAAATTATCACGAGTGCATTACGTTTCATAATTTATGTGGTATAAAAAAAAAATGTGTCTTGACAATATGGTGACGGACTTTTTGTGGAAAGATGTGAATTTAAAGCGGACGTTAGTCCGGTGCAATCAGTAATACACTCATATACTTTTCAGTACATTATTGCATTTAGCCAATCATAGATAAAACAAATTTCCATGATGACTGGGTGACTAACGGATAGGTATCGAGGCAAAATAATTTTATTTTATTTGTTTATAATTAAACAAATATTTGGGTAGTAAATATTGGTTTTAATCTTTTACTATTAGATTCTAGATTGAGCTAGATTCATTTATTGGCTATTAGGCAGCTAAGAAGGTATCTGTATTATACATTATTAACTAAGAAAAATATGAAAGTACATATTAGATCGTAAAACGTATACATGTTAGGTACCTAATTATCTAGCCTAGGAAAGGATTTTATTTTATTTTAAATGCAATCACCCTATGGAACACTAATTGCGTAAGTCCGACTTGTACTTGGCCTTTTTTTTAATCCAATATATTTGCAAATATACATTTTACAAATCTTCCATTATAATAATGAAAATAAAAGGCTAACGGATTCGAACTTCCGTATCAAGACGTTGATTCCGCTCTTAGATTAACAATCATGAACTCCAAACTGATCTAAAATGGGTGAGAGCAGTAGGATGAAGCATATCGTATCTCGTCAATCATCACATTCTAAATGCAACCTACCTACTTAACATCTTACAGTATATATAGGATAAGGGAAGAGAGAGGAACAAATTGAAATCGAAAAAAAAGAACCAAAATCAACCACTACTGATCCAGTAACTCTTTAAGGTGCCTCCTGTAATACATATTACAAGGGATTATTACAAGTGATTTGCAATAATTAAAATATTGTAGAGTTCCCTATTATTTGTTTCTAGATATGAATGAGTCTAATAAAATTAATCAGAATTCGCAAAAACACAATATAACTGCGTTCAGGCTGTTATATCGTTACCTACTAGGAACACCTTCATTTAATGTCATTTTATCTGATCCCGATCGATTAAATTAAATTTTAAACGTTTCGGTAACATTGTTGGGCGGAGATTTTACTGCAGACCCAACTTGTACTTATACCATTTTCAGCTTCTCAGTGAAAGTTAATTACTTTTCGAAATTAAAAACCTTATTTTGTTGCCATTTTATACAAAAACATTAAACCTCCATATGAATTCACAAGCGGAGAAACAAAATTATTACTTCCTCTTTTTAAGTCTTTTTTATGATCTACCCAATCTACATTAGGTTAATGACATCGTTGTCATAATCATTAGCCACCAAAGCAACAACGTTAGGTAGATGACGATTTTAACACTAAATCTAAATTGTAAACTGATTTTTAGGTATAATTTAAAAATTGGTTTATTCTTAAAAGAATTATTGTTACCGAAACTCAAAGAAAAAGTATCCTTCAATTAAAACTATTATTTTCAATGACTAAGAAGGGGTTTTTACTTAGAATAAGTTCTTTTTAGTTGAAATAGCTGTGTTCCTGTTCTTTTTCGGCTAAAATATGTTAATTTAAATATAAATGAATCATCTTGCCCATAAATAATTAATATTTTCAATTCAAAAATAATTCTTTGTCTGAACCTTATTTTTTAATTAAATTGATCCAAACTGACATATTATTATTAAAACTGTGACATAAGACAAACAGCCATTTCGACATGACATTTATGAATGTTCTCTTTTATCCATTTCTAGTTTTTTTTTTTAAATGTTGTATGCACATTTAATAATAAATAAAAAAACAGTCTTCATTGAACACTACGTTAGCACCTTCAGGAGCAATGATTTACTCGAGCGGAACCGTTTAATTACAGACGACAGTTTAGTACAAGAAACCTGTACAGAGGACTGTAACACATAGATCATCTGTCCTAATATCGACGATTTGTATATTTTTTTAAAATTTAAAGTCCGTTTGTTTGGAGTTGATAGCACACAACATGGGTTATAAACATTAAAATGTCATAAACCATAAGCGTCTGAAATTTCTCTACCAATTATTTGCATTTTTAGTTTGAATCACCTTTATTTTCTATCTCTATACAATAGTCGACCTTTTTTTAAAAAAATATTTTATTACATGCCTTCTAAACTTTACAATAAGCTATATAAATCAACGCATTCCAAAGTTTATTTTAATGAGTAAATGATGAAACTAAAAATCTTATTTATATGATAAAGGTCTAAACGAGTACAATTAACAATTTTTAAGAACTAGAAATCTACAGTGTTATAAAGATTAATGACAATAGGTACAATAAAATTATTTGTGATTTTGGCAGTTATTGGAATATAATTAACCAAAGTACTTATCGGTAGGTAGGTGCCTAAATACCTAAGTATGCAATAAAACTATTCTGTGTAAGTATAAAAAATAAAGCAAAAACCTATAATATACTTAGTTCAAATCAGAATAGCGATGACTTCAACTTTCAGTTTTGCCCCGGTCAAACTTCGCGGAGTCTGTAAATCTGCATTTTCTCTGCGAGAAAAAACAATGATTCTTAACGTCCACGATGCCCTAGTGCAGCAACAGCCAACAAACCAAGTCCGTGAAATTGTGGAAACCTGTGCCAACATGACGGGAATTATCAAAGGACCTCAGAATCACAAAGGAAAGGAGCCGGTAGAAGTCGATGAACACTTTAAAAAACGCAATAAGAAAAAAGTACACCATTTTTTTTTATTAAGAAAGAAATATCTACACTATATATAAAGTTTTGCAAGAAATCAGAGAAAACCAGGACTTACCAGATTTGAAAAAATGGAAATTATGGAAAATCCTTCATAACCTGAATTTTCGTTGGGAAAAACACTGTTCTTATCGATAAAACAGAAATCTGTTCTCATCGATAAAACGGAAATAATTTGTTGGAGAAGACAATATCTACGAGCAATCAGAAAATTTCAAACCGAGGAAAGAAATATTTTTTTATTTAGATGAGACTTGGGTTAATGAGGGACACGCAGTGAAAAAATTCTGGATTGGCAAAAACATTAAGAGTGCCAAACAAGCTGTTATGGAAAGTTGGTCAACTGGATTACAACTTCCTTCAGGAAAAAGTCGCAGGCTAATTATAGCACATATTGGTAGTGAAAACGAATTTTTCGACTGTGGCTTGTTAGAATTCGAACCAAAGATTGCCATGAGGAGATGACGGCCGATGTTTTTGAGGAGTACTTCCAACAAATGGTTGAATGTATACCAGCAGAATCAGTTATAGTATTAGACAATGTCCCATACCATACTATTCCCGACAACTTCATGGAAGAAAGAGGATATTCTTCAATGGATAAGAGACAAAAATCTCAAACATAAAGATGGTATGTTAAAAGCGGAACTTTTCAAAACTGCGAAACAAAATAAGGCACAGTTCAAGAAATACGCAGTCGATGAGAAGGCAAAGGAACAGAATATCACAGTGCTTAGATTACCTCCATATCATTACCAATTGAATCCCATAGAGCTAATTTGGGCACAAATGAAGAAACTGTGGAATAGAACCCTTAATTATCAATTTAAGAGAAGTCGATTCTTCAGATTGTGAAGATGATGATTGTTTTTGATTGTAATTAAAGTACTGTATATCTGTATATATATATATATATATATATATATATATATATATATATATATATATATATATATATATATATATATATATATATATACATGAATATATATACATATAAATCCATAGATTAAAAAATTTTTGGTAATAAATCTTATACTTCTATAACTTTATTTTTAAGATAATTTCATTTATTAAATACTAAAAGCAGGTTACGCTCGGACGGCTATGTTACTGATGAATGCTCATTTACATTTTATGACTTTATTGTATAGCAGAGGTTTTCTGCCTAAAATAGGATGAACCCTTAAAGATAATTCAAAACAGGTAACAGAATCCAGTAAAATGCATAAGAAATCTACTTTTTTTGGACGCACTCCAACATGTATTTGCATGTACAATGAGAGAATTCTGCTATCAACTCCTAACAAATACACTTTAAATACCGTAACGCCATCAAACATTGAATAACAAACTGAACCGTCTAATAATCTCCCATAAAATACATTTTAATTAACGTTAAATCGTCTAATATTGCTATACGATTGTGTTCAAGGGCATTCTTGATTTTTATGATTTACCGTATCTCAAAGGAGCTAAATGCTTCTTAAATCTTGTTTCAATCCACCTTCTAGTTTGCTCAGCATACTTCTTATCAAAATCATTATAACTTATCTCATATATTGCGCTCCTTTCTCGTTCATTAATTTTCTCTTACGTAGTTTCAGTTGTCTGATGGCCTATAGACTAACGTTTAAACCCTACCTTAAAAGCCCCCTACTACATTTTTATTATGTAGTATTGAAACATATTTTGTCTTATTTTGCCCACGTGTAAAAAAAGTAGAATTATGAATATTTATAGCTTAAAGTTATGTCTCTTTGTTATCTTGTTTATTAGGTTTTCATCATAACCTTTACTCCCCCTCAAATTTTTAATCTTAGGTTTAGTCAGTGATGCTAACATGATTGGCGAAACGCACAGCGAATGAAAAAATAAAGTGCTTGGTGCAGTGATAATAACTGTAGCGTAGTGTCATTGTACCAAAAATTGCAAAATCTCAATCTAATTAAAATTTTTCCAAAGTTAATAAAAAGAAAATGATTTAGAACATCGTAAGTTAATTCAATTCAATATTAAAACCGCAGAATAATAAGGCAGAATTATATCAAATTTTCGATAATATACACCGACGAACTTGGGAACAGAATTATTACTTTTAATTTTGACATCTTATTTTTGAAATTGATATTAAGATTGTCGTATTCTCTCTTTAGGAATTTGAATCAATAAGGAAAATATCGTATTATGACGTCAATTCTTAAAAAATGCCTGCTATTTTGGAGACATTCGAACATCAGGTCATTGCATTAGTAATTTAAAACAGGCACACTGCTTCAGAACTTATTTTATTGCTAAGAAACAAATCAAGTAATTTTTGACTGGTCGCTTCAGACAACATGTAATGAATTGAGGTGCATCGTTATCCACAAGATATTGGCGCATTATATCTGACTGAAAAACTTTATGACGGTAACTAGTATCCCCAAGTTCGTGTTATTTTTATCGTGTCTCCAAAATCGCCAGAGTGTAATTATTAACTGATTTTATTTTGGACATAACCAAAAATATGCAAACAGCTGGCTCCATTGGAGTGGTAAAGCAGATGTACTAAACACCTTTAAGTACCTGAGCAATTGTTGACCTTTTTAGATGAAGAAATCTCGATTAGGTAAGCCACGTTTTACAACGCACGATTAGCCTCACCTGCCGATGGCCGAGGATTCGTCCTTACAATAATGTTTTGGTTACCGTTTATAGAAGTAAATACTGTTTAAAATGCCAACGGCAGTACTCGTAAAAACGAGTCAAAATAGCACCTACAACTTTTCCTTTTTGGTTGGTTACATGACATAAAATTGCTTCCTTATTACCTTGAGAGGTTAAAGTTGAGGAATCCAATAACCACTTTTATATCAAAAGAGAAATAATCTATAATTCTTTTATATTTTTTTTATTGCCGTTATTTGAGTTTCTATAATGTTGTATGTGTTCTCAAACTTTGGAATTAAATAAAAAAAGCAATTGGACTAGGTTTTTGGATAAAAGTTCTATAACCTTTTATTCCTTAGATAATAATTTTCGTCTCTAATTTTATCATTAGTATTTTCTTAGAAGGCCCTTATTTCAAACTGGTTAACTTTTATTAACCCTCATCAGTCAAAAACGCATTAAACAATTATGTTTAATTAACCCTTCCTATGTCCTGTCACAAAAATTTACAGGTTCCACTAATTAAGATTGAGTTCGGCCAATAAAGAAATGAAGTTATTTAATAACCATATAAGTTTAGTTAGAACTACCGATTCTATTTTCTATATTTTATTAAAATTGTTTTAATGACTGAAACGTGGTTCTTCCTAATAAATTTGGGCCTGGCTAATATTATTTTAATTCTTGGGATTTGCAGCCCATAAGTAACAAAATACATGTATGTATATCTAGGATCAAATAAGCTCTTAATAGTATATAAATATAGAAACAAATTATAAATGTTTTTTTCTTACATTCAACAAACTTTTAATGAGACATCAACGTAGAAGAACAGAATAGTCGAAGGTTTATTGCTTTTAATTTTGTTATTTATTTAAAGGACTTACTCTTAAAGTGTCGGAGATACGGAACACTCTTGTTTTTAGTGTTCCATACGGAACACTTATAGGATCACTTCGGTGTCCGTCTATCCGTCCATCTGTCACATCCAACTTTCTCCGAAACTATTTGGGATAGAATGTTGAAATTTGGTACTAATATAGGAATTGATGGCCTCCTCAGAGCCGTGTCGTTTTGAAAGTTAAATTTTGATTTAAGGAGTTAGTTTTAGGGGCTGAAATCGGAAGTGAAAAAAAATGTTTACTAGGTCATCGAGTGGAATGTTACATGAAAGCTTGTAAAAACCCGAGTTCAAAAATATATATAATGTAATACTTGCGCACACTTTTCTTTGTATTATTTTTTAAAAAATCGCGAAAAATCTCAAAAAGTACTGATCAAAAACATTTGAAAAAATTCTAGAATATTCTCCACAGAGTGTAGATTGAACAAAAGTTATAAGTTTAATAATTTATCCGATATAAAAACAAAAATTTTTAGGTCATCAATTTTCAATAAAGATTGGAAACAAACTTTGTTGAAAACTCATTTGGGGTACGGAACACTAATTGCGCAAGTTCAACTTACACTCTACCGGTTATATTTTATCGTTTTGATTCAAAAAAGGATAAGTTTCTATTGTAGGATGTTGTAATAATATATATATATATATATATATATATATATATATATATATATATATATATATATATATATATATATATATATAAATACATTTGTTTTAATTATAGACAAATAAAACAAAATTATTTTGTCTCGGTACCCATCCGTTAGTCACCAGTGAGCATGGAAAAAATCTCCACCATATTGTGAGGTCAAATAATTTTCTTTTATACCAGATAATTTATTAAACGTAATGCACTCAGGATAATTTTCGCTCGCTCTACACTTAATGGAGAATATTTCAGAATTTTTTCAAAATTTTTTATCAGTACTCTTAGAGGTAGGGTGGAGGGATAGCGATTTTTGTGCATTTTTTAAAAATGGTACAAAGAAAAGTTTGCGCAAGTATTACAACATACATATTTTTGAACTCGTGTTTACACAAGCTTTCATTTGACACTCCACTCGATGAACTTGCAAAAAAAAATCACTTCCGATTTCACCCCACGAAATTAAGCCCTTAAGTCAAAATTTAACTTTCAAAACTACACGGCTCTGATTGGGCCACCAGTCCCTATATTTGTGCCAAAGTTGAACTGTATATGTAAAATAGTGTCGGAGGAAATCGGGTGTGACAGATAAACAGACGCCGAAGTGATCTCAGAAGTGTTCCATACGGAACACTAAAAATCGTGTCAAATTTAATTTTTTAAAGGTGTTGAGATATTTTGCAAATTAAGCTTTCAGATTTCATTAAGTATTTTTAAATTCAGGAAAAATACTGATTTATTTACAATGTTGCATATGACATAAAAAACTGGAATCACAATATATGAGGCGTTGAGGATACGAACAGCCGAACTCAACAAATGGTGATTTCGAGAAAATTGCAATCAAGGTTTTTTAGCGCTAGACGAAGTCCACGGAAATGGCATACATATATCTGCGGCTATGAAGCTATTTTACCAATTTTGAAAGGGAAAAAAAGTGAATTCAGCCATAATATTTTGTTGGAACAATCATGGGATCCTAAAGAATGGAATGGAAAAATTCTTGTGTCTGATATTGAGGTGGATATTCGCATTTTCAACGCCTCATACGTAAGTCAGTACAATCCTTAGTCTCTATAGGTAAATTTGGTTCTGCCATTTTTTTTTTTGCGAAATTAGCTAAAAATGTAATTTACATTGTGTGAAGAGTATTTTTGGATTCTGGGGGCTATAACTTTAATTTTGATTTCCAAAAATAATTTTTTATTTTCTATTAAACCCAATGTTATTAGGGGTCACATCTTAGCAGTGGAGCGACCCTTCTGAAATCGCCAACGTTTTTCTTCCTCTGCGTTGATCATGACAAATTTATTATAGAGTTACACAATTATCAAAAATATTTGATAATAAAGAATAACGAAGAATGTTGTCGCCAAATTTTCAACTAGAACCTCAATAGTCTTATACTACAGGAATTAAAAACCTACCAAATCGTTGTGCAGTAGTAGCCGCAAATTTTGACAATTATACTATAGATTAATTTTTAATAATCTCTAAAATAACTTGGTGCAACAAATTTCAGTTACGAAAAATAAATTAAAGTCAAAACCTACAAAAATTTTTATAACAAACTGAATTTCATAATCTTCAACAGAAATAGGTAGTAATTTTAAATTTATTGTAAGTATGTTGCTAAGATTTTCTCTGACCTATTTGAATTTTTTTATAAAAAGTACCAAAAAACTACTTACTTGATTAACTTCAGTCAACGAAGAACAATTATTATTATTCATAATATTGTTTATTTCGTTATGTTTAACGACCGGTGGTGATAAAGAGTTATTGCTCGGTGTAGGGGTAACAGTAGGGCTCACTTGGTGAATATTAACACTTTCCTTCGAACTTTTATTTGGTGATATCCTAGCGGGAAAACTGAGAGTCTTTGTCCACTGAGCTAAACTACGCACCATTGTAAATAAGTCACTATGATAAAAGAAAAATTTCACTGGCTATAGATGACGTAAAAGTATGTCTGAAGTTCTGTTATATCAAACATGAAAACACGACGAACGAGCGATACGGACGAGATGTCGAGTGGCACTGTTTTGAATTCTTGGGTACCAGTCGGCCTTTCGATGTCCTTTCCCCCACCGCAGGACTAGGTACTCATTCAGAAACAGCTGTTTCTCGGCCTGCTTGATATTGATGTGCAAGTAACCGGCAAGTTGTTGCGTAGCGAAGGAGGGGAACGGACAATTATCTTCTAACGATCTTTTCCAGTTTTTGCGCTTCCTGTTTTTTGTATTCAGAATTGTTGTTGATGATTTTTGGTTTTAATTGGCAATATTGATGTTGTAGGTACTTATTAGATAATGAATAAAAACATGTAACTAGAAAGGAAAAGTATGTTGTTGCACTTCAAAATTTATTTTGAAACATTAAATAGGTTTATTGATTGTTTTCATCTAAGTTATCAGATTATTAAGTAATTTTTAATACTTTACATTTTGGCTCTTTGGTACAATTTTTTTCCAAAATAAAAATTGACTCGCATTAGTGTTTACAAAACACAATTCGAAAATAATGTGTAAAAGTGCCAGATGTGACCTTTCCTTCAGTCAGATAAACGAGATATTTTATTAAGGAAAGTTAATTAAATCATTTTGAAGCATTATAAAATCTAACTAAGTTAGCTTCGAGCGGTAGCAGCAGCAAGATCACAGTATCGAGTAGCAGCAGCAGCAAGAGCATTTGATAATGCCAAATGAGATTTTGGCGAAACGTCGTGCATTACATTCCACCATCCGTGAAGACCTCTATTGTAACAGGCATATATATATATATATATATATATATATATATATATATATATATATATATATATATATATGTATATATATGTATATATATATATATATGTATATATATATATATATATATATATATATATATATATATATATATGTATATATATATATGTATATATATATATGTATATATATATATATATATATATATATATATATATATATATATATATATATATATATATATACACAGTAATACCCCGCTTAGCGCGACCCCGTTACGCGCGGTTTCACTATAACGCGAATTTCAAATTTCGCGCTCATGTAGTCATTAACTTCTCTATGGTCGCGGGGGATCCCCGCTTTCTCTGAATATTCTCTTTGAAGAATTGGGAATTCCCTGTCCTTCGACTTTGTTCTATGGGGATTTCCTCGTTCGTTTCGTGTGTTCATTTGTTCCGTAATGTTAGTTCGGTCGGCTGGCAGTTTTGTTTTAATATTTATTGGAGATACATACATACATAATTTAACCCTACGTTAAAAATGCCGCCTGTAAAGAAAAAAGAGCGTAAAAGCGTCACTTTGGAATTGAAGATGAAAGTGTTAAGAAGAATGGAAAATGGAGGCAAAGCAACAATTGTTGGGAGAGATTTTGGACTCTCAGAATCGACTGTGAGAACGATTTATAAAAATCGGGAAAAAATTAAAATCTCCAGCGAAGGTTCAACACCTATAAGTGCAACAAAACTTTCTCGTTCGAGATCATCTATCTTAGAAAGAATGGAGAAATTACTGTCAGTCTGGATCGAAGATTTGAATAAGAAGAACACACCACTAAGTCAAGATCTCATATGCACAAAAGCAAAATCTTTGTATGAGATGCTGAAAACAAAAGAAGGAGAAGGGAGTGCCACTCCGACTTTTGCTGCCAGCAGAGGCTGGTTCCATCGGTTCAAGCAGCGTTCTAATCTTCACAATATCCACATAACAGGCGAGGCGGCCAGCGCGGACATTCAAGCTGCAGCTGAGTTTCCAGACAAGTTTCAAGACTTCGTTAGACGAGAGAAAACATTCATTTCTAAGGAAGAACGTCAAGCCAGTGGTTTCAAAGCTGCGAAAGATCGACTAACACTTCTGCTGGGTGGTAATGCCACTGGTGATTTCAAACTGAAACCTTTACTAGTGTACCATTCAGAAACACCCCGTGCAATGCGAGGCACAGACAAGACAAGTCTACCAGTTGTGTGGCGATCAAACAGAAAGGCGTGGGTTACACGGGAAATTTTTCAAGAATGGTATTCTAATAGTTTTTGCCCATCAGTCAAATCATACTGTGACAGAAATGGGCTTGAACCTAAAGTTATATTACTCTTAGACAATGCCCCAGGACATCCAACCTCACTTGATACGCCCAGAGATTTAAAAGTGTACGTAAAGTTCCTTCCACCAAACACTACGTCAATATTACAACCTATGGACCAGGGAGCAATAGCAAACTTCAAAGCTTATTACCATCGCCGCACTTTTAGCCAACTAATTCATGAAACTGACGGGGAAGGAAGACAGTCTATGCGAGAGTGGTGGAAGTCATACAACATTATGAAGTCTATTCACAACATAGAAGAGGCTTGGAAGGAAGTTAAAATGAGTTGTATGAATGGGGTGTGGCGTAATCTTTGGCCAGATGTAGTGGAAGCACCTAGAAGAATTGTCCAGATGCAGAGACAAGTGCTTGAAGACATTGCTGCAATGATTGAGGGGTCTGAACTTGAAGATGTCACGGTAGAAGATCTCGTAGAACTTGTAGCAACGCACGACGATCCTATTAGCAATGAAGATCTGATCGAGTTACAGAATAATCCTATCTACGATGAGGAAGAACAAGTAGAAGAGAAAGTTTTATCTTCAGGGGAAATACAAAATGCACTTTCAAAAATTTATTCAGGTTTGGACATATTGCAGAGTATAGACAATAATGATGACCGTGTCTTGACCGTGTGTCAAACAATTAAAAACAGTGTTGGGTGTTATGAACGTATTTTACAAGAACGTAAACAAAACGTTACCCAAAAGACAATAGATGTATTTTTCCGTAAAAAAATAAGAGTATGTATTGCATAAAGTGTTCTTAGAATTAAAGTGATTGATTAAAATGATTTGTATTTTTTTGTATTAAATTTTGACTATGTTTAATCATAAACCTCGATATACGCGAATTTCAGTTAACGCGATTTTTTTCGGAACGTATCCCTCGCGTAAAGCGGGGTATTACTGTATATATATATATATATATATATATATATATATATATATATATATATATATATATATATATATATATATATATATATATGTATATATATATATATATATATATATATATGTATATATTTATATATATATATATATATATATATATATATATATATATATATATATATATATATATATATATATATATATATATATATATATATCCTCTTCTTCTTTTATAGCCAGTAAAAGTCCACTCCTGGCGGAGTCCTCTTCCACAGATATGCCTCTTATTTTTACTGGACGGGCTGAATCCAGTTTTTCCCCGCATGTCGCTGGATGTTATCCCTCCATTTCGCGCGCTTCCTTCCAACACTTCCCTTTGTCTCCCTTGGTTCCCCTGCATTAGGTCTTTGGTCCATTTAGAATCACCCCTCACGCCACTTTATTCTGGCCACACGGTCGATGAAGTCTCATATATATATATATATATATATATATATATATATATATATATATATATATATATATATATATATATATATATATATATATATGTATATATATGGTAAGATATAACGCCTACCTCGTTGATGGCATTCCGTTGGAGGCTGACTCGCTGCAGCCATACATGCCGACAGAGTGGTTAGCAAGCTGCCAACACTTCACCACAGGTGGCGCGATCGTTCGAGGGATCCCCCTAAAGCATATGTGGTTTTAATCCAAGAACAACTGAAAACGGACGAAAGTCCGTATCTCAACAGTCTACCCACTGTTCTCGTATTTGTCGAATCCATCCCGAGACACGTTTCGCCACATCACGGCTCATCAGTCTGGCTAGAATCGACAAACAAGAGAACAGAATTTTCTGGTACTAAAACCAGTACTGACGGCCAATAATGGTAAGATATAACGTACCTCGTAGGTGGCACTCCATCAGAAGCTGACTCGCTGCAGCCATACTACTGAGGTACGGACTCTCATCCGTTTTCAGTTGTTCTTACATTAAAACCACATATGCCTTAGGGGGGATCCCTCGAACAATCGCGCCCCCTGTGGTGGAGTGTTGGCAGTCTGCTAACCACTCTGTCAGCATGTATGGCTACGAGGTAGGCGTTATATCTTACCATTATTGGCCGTCAGTATTGGCTTTAGTACCAGAAAATTCTGTTCTCTTGTTTGTCGATCCTAGCCCGACTGATGAGCGGCGTACGGCGAAACGTGTCTCGGAATGGATTCGACAAATAAGAGAACAGTGGGTAGACTGCTGATATACGGCCTTTCGTCCGCTTTCAGTTGTTCTTACATTAAAACCATATATATATATATATATATATATATATATATATATATATATATATATATATATATATATATATATATATATATATATATATATATATAAATAGACTATTAATGTAATTTATTGTTAAATAATGTTTAAAACTTATTTTTTGAGTGGCTTATATTGTTGAAGAAAACCGTAAATTTTTTCGGAAATTTACTAACTCTAGCAACATAAATCGGGGTAAAAAAGGTCCAAGTTGTCCTTTAAAAGTTAATTGAATTAAGATTTTATAAAAAAAACCTGATAGCTTTCGTTCTGTCTGAAATGACATAATAATTTTCAAATATTTGATTTGCTGTGAGCCAATTAGTTAGATACAAATTTATAATAAGTCCCATAAAGATCAAGTTTTAATTCTTTTCTGAAATATATTTATGGGCATTAATAAATTCTCATTAACATTCCTTGCCTCTATTAAGTAAATGTAAGGAAAACATAAAGAATGTCGAGAACAAATATGGGAACAATCGTAAAATAATGCCGCAAATATTACAGTTAGATACATTTGTGTTTGTTTCTTTTATTATAGTATTGTTAGTGGTATTTTTTTTTGTCCTGCATATTAAATATATGCATATGTGTTTTTTTCTGTACTGATCTCTGAAAATAACTGCTGTTTTTGTTTAGAACCAACCAGAGGGCTGTATATACGAAAGTGTATTGATAAGTTTCTAGCCTAACAACGAAAAAAACAAGCAAATCCCAAAAACAAAAATTGTTTATTCAACGTAATCTCTTTTCGACTTTATATACCCTAATATACAGTAATACCCCGCTTTAACGCGAGGGATACGTTCCGAAAAAAATCGCGTTAACTGAAATTCGCGTATATCGAGGTTTATGATTAAACATAGTCAAAATTTAATACAAAAAAATACAAATCATTTTAATCAATCACTTTAATTCTAAGAACACTTTATGCAATACATACTCTTATTTTTTACGGAAAAATACATCTATTGTCTTTTGGGTAACGTTTTGTTTACGTTCTTGTAAAATACGTTCATAACACCCAACACTGTTTTTAATTGTTTGACACACGGTCAAGACACGGTCATCATTATTGTCTATACTCTGCAATATGTCCAAACCTGAATAAATTTTTGAAAGTGCATTTTGTATTTCCCCTGAAGATAAAACTTTCTCTTCTACTTGTTCTTCCTCATCGTAGATAGGATTATTCTGTAACTCGATCAGATCTTCATTGCTAATAGGATCGTCGTGCGTTGCTACAAGTTCTACGAGATCTTCTACCGTGACATCTTCAAGTTCAGACCCCTCAATCATTGCAGCAATGTCTTCAAGCACTTGTCTCTGCATCTGGACAATTCTTCTAGGTGCTTCCACTACATCTGGCCAAAGATTACGCCACACCCCATTCATACAACTCATTTTAACTTCCTTCCAAGCCTCTTCTATGTTGTGAATAGACTTCATAATGTTGTATGACTTCCACCACTCTCGCATAGACTGTCTTCCTTCCCCGTCAGTTTCATGAATTAGTTGGCTAAAAGTGCGGCGATGGTAATAAGCTTTGAAGTTTGCTATTGCTCCCTGGTCCATAGGTTGTAATATTGACGTAGTGTTTGGTGGAAGGAACTTTACGTACACTTTTAAGTCTCTGGGCGTATCAAGTGAGGTTGGATGTCCTGGGGCATTGTCTAAGAGTAATATAACTTTAGGGTTCAAGCCCATTTCTGTCACAGTATGATTTGACTGATGGGCAAAAACTATTAGAATACCATTCTTGAAAAATTTCCCGTGTAACCCACGCCTTTCTGTTTGATCGCCACACAACTGGTAGACTTGTCTTGTCTGTGCCTCGCATTGCACGGGGTGTTTCTGAATGGTACACTAGTAAAGGTTTCAGTTTGAAATCACCAGTGGCATTACCACCCAGCAGAAGTGTTAGTCGATCTTTCGCAGCTTTGAAACCACTGGCTTGACGTTCTTCCTTAGAAATGAATGTTTTCTCTCGTCTAACGAAGTCTTGAAACTTGTCTGGAAACTCAGCTGCAGCTTGAATGTCCGCGCTGGCCGCCTCGCCTGTTATGTGGATATTGTGAAGATTAGAACGCTGCTTGAACCGATGGAACCAGCCTCTGCTGGCAGCAAAAGTCGGAGTGGCACTCCCTTCTCCTTCTTTTGTTTTCAGCATCTCATACAAAGATTTTGCTTTTGTGCATATGAGATCTTGACTTAGTGGTGTGTTCTTCTTATTCAAATCTTCGATCCAGACTGACAGTAATTTCTCCATTCTTTCTAAGATAGATGATCTCGAACGAGAAAGTTTTGTTGCACTTATAGGTGTTGAACCTTCGCTGGAGATTTTAATTTTTTTCCCGATTTTTATAAATCGTTCTCACAGTCGATTCTGAGAGTCCAAAATCTCTCCCAACAATTGTTGCTTTGCCTCCATTTTCCATTCTTCTTAACACTTTCATCTTCAATTCCAAAGTGACGCTTTTACGCTCTTTTTTCTTTACAGGCGGCATTTTTAACGTAGGGTTAAATTATGTATGTATGTATCTCCAATAAATATTAAAACAAAACTGCCAGCCGACCGAACTAACATTACGGAACAAATGAACACACGAAACGAACGAGGAAATCCCCATAGAACAAAGTCGAAGGACAGGGAATTCCCAATTCTTCAAAGAGAATATTCAGAGAAAGCGGGGATCCCCCCGCGACCATAGAGAAGTTAATGACTACATGAGCGCGAAATTTGAAATTCGCGTTATAGTGAAACCGCGCATAACGGGGTCGCGCTAAGCGGGGTATTACTGTACTTTAAACTCTAACTGCGGCTGTAAATTTTTTTTTTTGACAGAATAAATTAAAATCCTAAGGCAAAAATCGATCACAACAAAGAGAGGTGTTTATTTTTGGACTTGATGTTTACTTTAACATCTTTGGAGCCTCGCATTAATTGTAAATAATTACCAACAATTTTATATATTCGACACTGTTTATAGTGAAACTCTATATAGTGAAAAACTCTTTATAGTGCAATTTTTTCAAGACCTAGAATATTATACATAGATAGCAATATACGGATTTTTTCTTTACATAGTGAAAAACTTTCTATAGTGAAATTTCGGTCAACATTTTGGTCTTTCACTATATAGAGTGTGGACTGTATTTTTGATATCAGGTTCAGAAGGCTGAATAAGATTTAAAAAACCTAGTTCTCTTTGTAACCTGTCAAATTTGACTACTGACAATTATCGAGATCATATTTGGCTTCTTCATGATGAGTAAAATTCAATGGTGATTTTTTTTTTAATATACTAAAAGCAAAATTCTAAATCGAACGAGATATTTTAGTGCTCTTATACACAGGCAGCTCTGTCGCGTCCCTAAGTAGCACCATACCCTCGTTAGAAGTTGTCGTTCCATTTAAAATAATTGATTTTGTGATAATGACTGCCATTAACAACACCCGTCTGAAATGGCACTTAAAAATGTCCCTGTATAAGAATAAAATACAATAATCGTTCCGCTTCAAAATGTGTCGTTTGGGAAACTGCAGAAAAGAGACGTAGTAGTCGTAAAGTACCCGTGTTTGATGGAAGATGGCGTTGCTAAGGCAAATTGATGTTACCATAGTGTGCTGACATCTGATAGATGGCACCAAAAAAATTTGACACTGATTAATAGGTTAGTTTGCATTTGGCAGCCATTTCAGTAAGTAGTGTAATGTGTTTGTCACTAAGATGGAAAAAGTGCAGTATTGTTCGGTAATTCGCTTCTTGTTTTTAAATGGTAAAACGTGTGAGGAGATAAAAGCGAAATTGGATGTTGTTTATAGGGACCCTTCGCCATCAGTGATAATAATCAGATAGTGGTTCAACGAATTTAAACGTGGTCGGACATCCGTTTTGGGTGAGGATCGCCCGGGGCGCGCATCAGATGTGATTACCGAGGAAATCATTGAAAACGTCCACGACATGATTCTCGCTGATGGTCGAACGAAAGTAGCAGAGGCCATAAGTGTGTCGATGGGAACGGTAATTAATATTGTACATGATAAGTTAGCGATGAAAAAGTTGTCGGCCCGATGGGAGCCGTGACTGCTCACCGTGGACAACAAGCGAGTGCGGCTTTCAACTTCGAAACTGTGTTTGAAGCAATTTAAGCGAAATCCGAAGGACTTTTTGTCACCATCGATGAGACCTGGATTCATCATTATACACCCTAAACCAAGCAACAATCAAAGCAATGGGTTACTTTCGATGAATCTGCTCCAAAGAAGGTGAAGACGTCAGCCGGAAAAGTTATGGCGACGATTTTTGGAATGCACAGGGTATCATACGCACTGATTTCTAGAGAAAGAACGATCACTAGACTATACTATATTGAGTTATTGGACCGGTTCGACAAGAAATTAAAGGAAACACGGTCCCATTTGGGGAAGAAGAATGTGTTGTTTCACCACGACCATGCTCCAACACATTCATCAGGAGTCATCGTCGCCAAACTACATGAATTGCGTTATGAATTACTACCGCACCCCCTATACTCGCCCGACCTGGCTCCCTGCTATATCTTCTTGTTCCCAAACATGAAGCACTGGCTAGCAAGAAAAAAAATTCAGCTCAAATGTGGAGGTCATCACCCAGACAGAAGCGTGTTTTGGGGAGTTGGACAATTCTTATTTTTTTGGAGGGGTTAAAAAATGGCAAGGACGTTGAAAATAGTGTATATACCTAAAAGAGGATTATGTTAAGTAATAAAAAATTTGATTTTGAAAAAATGCTGTTTTCAATCCTAACACGGGTACTTATTGAACCACCCTCGTATATCCGAAGTTTTTCTTATGATCAACTTTTCTTTTATGATTAATATATAATATATTTTTATATTAATATATTATATATGTAATATATATTATATTAATATATCATGATATACTTATTATGTAGCATATTGAGTTGTAATGTTTAATTTAAGTTACTCTTGAGTATAAAAACAGAAATTTAGTATTATTTTACAATTTTTATTTGCAAGGGAAGTCCTGGTAAATAGCTTTAGAACTTTTTATTTCTCTTGCTAGAGGAAAGTATTTTATTCGTAAAAGATCATAAAAAAAAAATATTCGGAGCCTGTCTGTTTGTCTTTTGATACGATAATTCTCGAAAAAAAAAATTAGATAAATTTTCAAAATTTGGCTCGTATATAATAATTAATGTGGGAAATAGTTTTTAAGCGATATCATTTCAGAACAAGGGGAGTGCAAAAGGATAGATTGATTATATTTTGTATATTTTCAATAAAATAATGAACAAATTTTAGCATTATCAAGCGAGACTCAACGACTAATGAAAAAAAAAAGAGAGAACTCTCGAGCCGAGGCAAACACGGAATTACAGAATACACCACAAATAAAAACGTAAGAAATAACACAAAAAAAGACATCAGGAAAAACACAGAGGCTATAGTAGAAAAATCAGTTGCAGAAAAAGAAAAGTTTAAAAGTATCACAAAGAAAATTAAACACAACTTCAATATCAATTAAGAAAATTCAGTTAAATAGTGCTTTAGAAGAATAATTCCCGGGCATAAAATACGGAGAAGCATCTTAATAAAAAAATCTTAAGATATAAAAACGTTTAGATGAAAGGATGCTACAAGATTAAAATATATCTAATTGCGTTACTGCATATGAAAATAGCTAAGTTAGATCCGGGAAATTATAAACCAATATTCCTTGTGTTTCACATGGATAAGTTGATCATGAAAATAATAACTATAAGACTAACAAACAAATTCGAGTTATACCAAAACAATAAACAAGAATATTTTAGAAAACAAATATAACACTCTAGATCATATACAAATCAATTCGAAATTTGATAAAAAAAGCCCTAGAATGTAAAAAGGATTTTTATTAAGTATTTACGCGTATAGACGATAACTAGGCTCTTGACTCAATTCAGTGGTAATCAATAATTTTAATTGCGTTCCAAAATTATCGTATAGATTCATGTTATATGCAACTCATCAAAAACATGTATAAGAAAGCGACCACTATAGTAAAATTATTCATTCAGAACCAGAAAAAAAATAGTTAAAAAGAAATAAGGCAATGAGGCTTTTCATGTTGGCAATGGCAAACTGGAACAAACTGGTATAGACTTGGAGAAATGATAAAAGATCTGAGAGAAAAATCAGCAAAAATAAGACTGAGTATGAATATGACTGAAATAAAACTAAAGAAAAAATCCTCCCAATAGAATAATAAACACATCATGCTAAATGGAATGAGAGTAAAAGAAGTAGGATAATCATATACCTGAGACAAAACATAACAATAAACAGAAAAACGCAACCAACAGATTTAAATAAAAGAATAAGACTTGCATGACAACTTTTGGGAGATTAAAGCTAATGTTAGAAAACAAAACAAAAGATGTAAAATACACATGGAAACAAAAAATAATCAATCGTTGACGTTTCCCAGTCTTGCTGAATGGAGCTGAAAGATCAGCAATCACCACGAAAATAATGAGTAAGTTGCAAACTATCCAATGCCATATGGAGGGAGCAATCCTAAATATAAGGTTAAAAGATAAAAAATCTATTAAATAACGTAGAGGATGTTATGTGCCGAAACGGAAATAAGCAGGGAAAATGACGCAATAAAAACTATAAGGAGAAAAAATAAAACCAGGATAACCCATACTAAGATGTTATAGTGATATTAGGAAAGCGGCAAAGAGAGGATGAACGAATATAGCACAGGACGTAAAGAAATTGCGAGAAATTGGAGAAGTTATGTCCACTTATGGACGATGAACGCTGGTTAAAGAGTGCGAGAGAGCTATAGAGAGAGGCAAAAATAGAATAAGAGAGGGGGATAGGACCTAAGATACACAAAAGAATAGACAGAGTATGCCAGTCATTACATCGTTGCCCGCCAAATCAATGATCCATTAGAAATTGCAATGCGGTAAGCACAAGTAAAAAATACTGGGCAAAATTACAACGCGGTCATACCAGCGTTCCAACAATGCCTCGAAAACCTGAGTTATCGTACATAGATTGCTTGTAAAACTTCTTAGGGATGTATATCGGCGTTGTTACTTATATTTGCTCATTTTAATAGCACCACAAATGAGGTTATATATAACTTATTAAAGTACAAATTTAGAAAATAGTGTGCTGTTCTTTATAAGTATAATGTTCTTTTAACTTCTTATCTATTAGCGAAAACTATGCACGAAAATTTTAGTTCATTAGATTTGATTTTTAACAATATAACTAAAGCCGCTGAACCATTACATATTTTAAATTTTAGAAATCTGACAACACTTGCATTCAACGAAATCTTAAATTATCGTTTTCAGTAGCTCTTCCTTGAGTCCACTGTTAATGTTGAATCATGTGTAGATGTAAACAAATGGAGCCTTGCTTAGCACATATCATTTCAAACATCAAGTAACAATACTTGGATGAAGTTGTTCGTGTCTTTTTTTATGGGTCTAGAACACAAGTCCCCAAAGCGCTCCAGGAGCGGCATGTGTGCGGAAAAAGCGATTCACGTTGTTCTTGAATCGCTGTAAATTGTACTCGGTGGGAAACACAGACCTTGACAAATTATTCCAAAGGGATGATGTTCTCCATCTGCTTGAAAAACGTTGTAGGTGGAGTAACAAGCTGAACCTCATATGGATGTGAAGTATTAGCGCGATGTGTATTTCTAACATGCACCGCTCTGGGAGGAATTAAGCGGACTACATCCTTCGAACTCTTTCCACGAAAATACTTGTAGAACAGACTCATGTCGCCAACCGTAGTTCGATGTTCCAGCGAATCAAGGTCGCCGGTCAGTTCCGGGTCTCCAATCAGACGAACAGCTCTTCTCTGAACAGAATCAGTGTATGTTTTGGAGCGGAGCCCCAAACATGGGAACAGTATTCCATAGTTGGTCGAATTTGAACTTCGTAAAGAATTAACAGTTGTGGAGTGCAAAACTTTCTGGTTCGAAATAATATTCCCAACTTTTGAGAAGCTGTCCTTGTTATGTCTGCAAGATGTTCGTGCCAGGACATATTTGCTCCCAAATTAACATCCAACAAATTGAGTAACGATGCTAGGGGAATGGAATGCCCCGACATAACTATGTCGGGTTCAGCAACTTTAATTTTATTAGAAAAAATTGCCGCCTGGGTTTTTGTAGCGTTAAATTCCACTTAGTTACTGCCACCCCAAGATAGAATTCCTTCCAGGTCTTTGTTAAGTTGAACGACCTCCTGCTGTATGCGGATATTCGCCTGAGTAACCGATGTCCGAGCTTTCAAAGTGAATGAAGAGATAAGCGTACTGTCATCTGCAAAGCTGTAGATTGGATTCCCGTTCTTTTCCAGCAGATCGTTAATGTAAATGAGAAAAAGAGTAGGAGACACTATGGAGCCTTGGGGCACACCGGCGTTGATAGTGAGGTGTTAGAAAGAAATCCATCGACCGCCACTCATAAAGAACGCTCTCTGTGGAAACATGAGAACCACAAATAGAACTTTTCAGACATACCACAAGAGCGTAGCTTAGCCAACAATCTATCGTGCCAAACACGGTCGAATGCCTTGGATATGTAAAGAGCAACCATATTAGTGATCGCTAATAATATTGAATCGTTCAAGATATTTTAGAAGATGCTGATTGATAACCTTTTCCAAGACTTTCGATATTATTGAAAGCAGTGCGACTGGTCGGTAGTTATTTAGCAAGGTCTTCTTGCCTTAAGAAAGTTATATATCTAATGTCTTTGGAAAGTCAAATTCAATACTTATGTTCCAATTGCCTGTGTGCGAGAGAAGTTTAAAATTAGTATAAATCCTGCATACATAAGTAAAATTGAAATTATCAGTTGATATATCATCATTTTTATT
Source organism: Pachyrhynchus sulphureomaculatus (assembly GCA_019049505.1). Lineage (NCBI taxonomy): Eukaryota > Metazoa > Arthropoda > Insecta > Coleoptera > Curculionidae > Pachyrhynchus > Pachyrhynchus sulphureomaculatus. The sequence continues at coordinate 153,117,683 of CM032456.1, forward strand.
TTTAATGGTATAGCAGTAAAAATAAATATTTATCACCATTTTAGTTGTCCACTTAGTCATTTGTTAGAAAAATGACTAAACTGAAAAACTTTTAAGTTCGTTTTATCAGTTTACATAGTAAAGCTAATATTGGAATAAAAACATAAAAGAACATTACTGTTTACAATTTTTACGCATCATTTACAATTATTACTGTAATTTTCTTATCTTTGGTTTATATTTTCTATAAATCATACGGTAAACAATCTTTATATTGTTAATTTAGTAGTAAAGGGTTTTAAAATAAACTAACCATTGACCTTTCTTTCGGTATTGTTAAATATTCAGAACGAACAAAATATGACAAATCTATGACGCTCTGGATAAGTTTGTGATGTTCAAAATTCTTTCAATTTTATTAGAGTGTTACAGCGATTCATGGAAACTTAATATGCACAATTGGGTTGCAAATCCTGATATATCAGGGTGGATTGATAAGTCTGGTAAAAACAAGGTAAATAACATTTTCTGCAAAAAACAAAAATTTATTTCTCAACATAATCTCCATTTGGTCCAGCGAGATTCCAATTTTTGTATTCTTTCAGCAAAAAAATTGTTTGGAACTGTCCATAATACTCGTTTAGATAACCTATTCATTTGTCGAAAATTTCTTTCGTCCAAGCCAATTTTTGAGGTTAGGGAACAAAAAAGTAACTTGGGAACAAATCTGGGAATAGGGTGCGAAGGGAACTATTTTGAAGCCCAGCTCGTGCACTTTTGTCATTTTAATGGCCGGTGGGTGAGCAGCCGCATTGTTCTGGTGAAAAAGCGTGCTAATCTTCGTCGCTTCTGCTTCAATTCACTATGGAAACGGTCCAATGCATAATTAGGGCCAGTTTTCTTGTTCTTCTTCTTCAACCAGCCTGTTGCGTCCACTGCAGGACGTAAGATGTTTTCAGTTTGTACGCACTTGTGCCTACCTCGACCATTGCTCTGAAACACTTTTTATGTCAGCGCAGCGTGTTGAGAGTCTACCTCTACTTCTCTTATCGATACGTGGTCTCCACTCAATAACTCTTTTTAGCCATCTGTCATCCTTAGTTTAGGCAACATGCCCGGCATACTGCTACTTCAAACGTGCAGACAATGTTTTTATTGTTGTGGCGGCCCATGGCTACGGGGTGTAGTACCTTGCTTACGGTGCAGAAGGTCGAGGGGTCAATCCCGCAGATCGGTATACTTATTTATTAACTTATTAAATTATATTTGGCCTGACCACGTACATAGGTAGTAGTTGTTCGCAGAAATGCAATAACGTCCGAGGCAGCACTACTGCATTGTCTAAAAGGTGCTGTGAAATACAGAAATGTATGTTTCGGCACTTGGACAACGTTGACGGGTATTACGACCTTCTCACCAATGTCCTTAGGATATGAAAAAGGGTAAAATCCCTACTCAGGCGGGGAGGTGAACAATAAAAAAGCCCTTTTCCAAATAGTTACTCATGATAATACCCGGTGAGTCTCCAAAAACTACTGCCATCACTGTTTTGCTTCCTTTTTTCGGTGCACTTCGCCAACTCACTGTTTTAACTTTCATTTTGTTTTCGGCATATAATGGTGGATTCAAGTTTCATCTTCAATCATAAAATAATGCCAGAAGTCCTTCGAATTACGCTGCAACTTTTCCAAACAGGATTTTGACATGTCCTTCCTCGTGCGTTTTGGTCTGGAGTCGATAAACGTGGCAGTCATCTTGCACTTAGTTTTTTCATTTTTAGAACTTCATGTAGGACATTTATCCATTCATATGAGGTGCCTATCATCTCACGAAGCTTAATGCAATGATCTTCCATCAGGATAGCATGAATTTTATCAACTATTTCTTTAAAAGCACCCTCAATCGGGCATCCCAAACGAGCAGCATCTGCAGTGCTCGTACGACTATGTCCCCATAAAGTTTCCCCAGTTCAGTTTTTATCTGGACCGCAGTCCACTTTTTCAAATAAAAATGTTTTATCACTGCACAACTTTCATATTTATCTATTTCTACGAAACGTATGCCAACAATTACTTAAGATAGCTGTTAACAAACAACTACGAGCTGTATCTGTTTGAAACTTTGAACAAAATCATTACAAGAATCACGCTTACCAACAGTTATGCCACTTAATAAAAGTTATACCGAAAACCAAAATTTTTAAAAGGATCTTAAAAGTAGGCTCGGCTCACATTAATATGACCTGAACTATTATAAGACAGGTCGCATACCTAATCAACATACAATAACATATGCTCGGGGACATCCAGAGAAGATCGGAATCCAGTAGAATTACCCCCGGTCCTCTCCCATCCCACGCGAATCAAAAAAAAGCTTTGTTAAAAGTACCAGTTCTTGTAATGTGTAATCATATTTCCTTACAGAAAAATAACTAACATGGCAATAATAAACATTACAATGATTCTTATAATTAAAACCTGACATTTCTCTCTACATACCATTTCTATCAAAATTAAACATAATGAAAAATTAACACTCTTTTTAGATTTCTCAGCTCTGAGAAGGTATATGTAACACGATATATACAAAGCAATTCTTCTCGACCATCCTACGAAACTCAATGTTTTTCGGTGTCTAGAGACTTTGAAACATGAAAAAAAGTCTCGAAGGGTCATTCACGAATAAAATACTCTCCCAGTAGCAACACAAGACGAGTAAAAGAGCTTAGTAACATAGCAAAAAAATGCATAATTATTGGCAAACTCTTTTATATTTAATTTTTTTTTTTTAAGCTTTCCCAAAACACTATTACTTAACAAAATTTGAATTTGAACCTGAACTACAAACAGAAAAGTCTATAAAGCAAAACTAAGTCAGTGTTAGTTCATTTTTTAAAAGTTTTCCTCTCCTAAGAAATGTTTGAAACGATAACATCAAACAGCATCAAATACTTGGGCTTCCACTACGAGAAGCAGCTAGTATGGAAGGATCGGGTTACAGTCTCAGCCAAGAAAGCCAATTAACTCCTCGGCAAGCTATACCCTCTTCGCCAGCAGTCCAGCAAATTGTCAACTCGCAACAAGTTGACAATTTACAAGATAATCATCCGAACCAGATTGATCTACTCCAGTCCAGCATGATGTCAAATGTCACGTTCCCGCAGATTCACCCTCCAGACCGTCTAAAACAAGGCCGTCCGTATTTTGCCAAAGCCCCATGGTTTATCCGGAACACCCAGCTTCATCGAGACCTCCAGATGCTAACAATCCGGGAATTCATGAGCAACGTTCAGCACAAATTCCTGGATCAAGCCACGCACCATCACAACCCCACAGTCAGGGCCGCCTACGCCGACTTCCAAGGCCCTCGGACTCCCTACCATTGGATTAGCTTAAGTTAGTCTTAATTACTTTAAGTTTAACCTTAAGACTATGTCCATGAAATATCTTAAGTTTTCTGTTCGTGAAATATCTCAATACAATTATATAAATTCTTTACCCAGGCTAAATTAGTCATCCTATTAAGATCCAATTTGTATATAGCCTATTCCAAAATATAAGATCCTGATTTTTGCTGTTTTAAGTGAGCAATATAAAAATTCTAACCTTTTGTTTATGATAGGTTGCAGAGATGGACTTAAGAATTTTATTCATTAATGCAAATAAATAAAATTATAATTGTTTTTGGAGATGTTTATTTATAGACGCATGTAAAAACAAATGGATAAGAAGTACAAATATACAGTTTGAACGAATGGGGTTTGCAAGAGGGGACATAATGTATAAATAAAAATATATTTTAACTTAAGCCTAATTCGGTTTCACTATCACTGTCATCTGCTGAGGTAATTATCAGTGGTTTTATATTATTTACATAAATATATGATTCTTCAACTTTAACACCGTGCTGAATGGAATTCTTCCAGCTTTTACAAGGTATATTATTTATAACTTTTTTTACTAATTCAACCACTGACACGCTTGAAGTAGAAGAAACATTTTGTGCCCTTATTTTGTATTTAACTTAATGCCAAATATATTCAATTGGATTAAAGACACAATAATACGGAGGAAGCTGCAAAACAGTGTGTCCCATTTTCTCAGCCATACTACCACAAACATATTTCTTTTTCAATTTATAGTCTTTTAAAACTTCCAAAAGATCACTTTTCTTATAACTAAAGTCAAAATAAAAGTCATTTTCTAACATATATTCCTGTATTTCGGATTTGGTATTGGCTGCATTAGGAACCTTATTTAGTAGGCGACTATGGTAACTTGCATTGTTCATAACTATAACACACTATTCGGGAACATTTGGCAAAAGGGAATTTTGAAACTAATTTTCAAAAAGTTCTGCGGTCGTGTCTTAGTGATAGTCCAAACTAGAATCTTTTATGTTTTTTGCAGATAATAGTAGACAATTTGAAAACCAGTCCTTTTCAGATACAGCATGCAAAATGGTTATTCGTTTACCTTTATTTGAAGGTGCTTTAGTCTGACATTCTGTACTACTGTTAATCCACCATTTCTGCACAGTGTCATGGATATCAAACCATGTTTCGTTAAGGTAAATTATTGGCCAATTCTCTGATCGAGACTTTTTAATTTCTTGTAAATAAGTATGTCGCAAGATTCATAATCTTTGTGACTGCATCACTACTTGCCTTTTGTTGATTTTTCGGAACGCGAATCCCATTCTTAAGGAATTCTGTGAAGGATTGATCGGCCATAATGTACATTGGTCCCATCCTGCACCAGTCTTAGTTTTATTTTGTCTAGTGTCGGTCGCAACTGCTCTTCATACATAGAATAAATTTTTCTCCTGATGACGTCTTTTTCACAATCGTCTACATGATACATTTGAAAATCTTTCCGTTTTTTTCCTGTTCCTGAGTTATGGTTTTCCTACAATACCCTTAATCGTAGAAATTGGGGTTTTTGTTAGTTCACTGGTTTCTTGCAAAGTACTTTGTTTATTCAATTTTCTTTTTACCAAACTGTCGTAAACATTATTCACTATTTGTTTAGTGTCAAGTGATAAATGTTTTCTCTTGCGATAACCACTATTGCAATTTTTCCACGGACGCCACATAATTAAAATAGAACCGTTACGTTGTAACCTGCAAGTAAAACTAAAAATAAAAATAATAAAAAATATCTTTCGAATCGTAATGGGGACCTATGTGTTATAGGCCTATATTATCAAATACATCAGGGCTCCAAACCGGGTTGCCAGGTAGTAAATATATAGGTAAAAATAGATAAAATTTGATTGCACGGGCAAGTGAGGGCGGTATACAAAGCAGGTAAAATAAAAATACGTTTATCGTAATACCTGGCAACTATGCATAAAACCTTAATAGTGTCGTTTATTGCCCCATTGAAAAAGCAAAAAGGTAGGATCTTATATCTTGGGATTTACTATACTATGTTTCTAACCATGTGATTATATAATAGTAATAGTGTCAGTTATCAGAAACGATACCCCTGAAACCAAGATTGTCCTGCTATCTCTCAGCAAAATGATTGACGAAAATATTTCTTAAATGTCTCCGGTAATATGCAATTTTTACTGCATACGTTTACAGACGTTTTTATGGTAATCACCTCTCCATATATCGAAATAGCAGTGCTGTGTAAAGAAAGAAACCAGATTATTATCATTTTGATGCTATACAGTTAGCATAGTAATTACTTTATTATTGCCTCCATTATTATTATTCCTTATATTTTAACTATGTCATCTAAGAAACTCTATAGTGAACCCGTTAATTACTTACTGCTTGTATATCCTTTGTTGAAATTGTCAATCGTGTTTTATTTACAACTTCCTATAACGGTTTTTACAAACTCTTGATTATTTTTAAATTAAATGGAAATTTTTTAGATATTTAAAATTTGATGACGGTATCATCTTGAATCACAAAATATTTATGTAAGTACTTTCTCTCTACTGCTAAATAATAAAGTGACATATTTATTTCTCTCAATATGAAAAAATTAATTATATTCAAACAAAAAAACTAGTCAAGTGCAAGTTGATCTTGCGCAGTTAGTGTTCCGTACGTTGGTTCCTTCTGAAATAAAAACTTTTGTTACGGAGGTATAAAATGATCAGTGACTTCACAAAACACACCCCAAATGAGTTTTCAACAAAGTTTGTTTCCGATCTTTACTGAAAACTGATAACCTTGAAATTTTTGTTACCAGATAAATTATTAAAGGTAATGCACCCGTCATAATTTTCATTCAATCTACACCCCGTGGAGAATAATCCAGAATTTTTTCAAAATTTTTGGATCAGTACTTTTCGAAATGGAGGGGGACAGCGATTTTTCGCGAGTTTTTCAAAATAATACAAAGAAAAGTGTCCGCATGTAAGACATTATATGTATTTTTGAACTCGTGTTTTCAGAAGCTTTGTTTTCGATCTTTACTGAAAACTGATGACCTTGCATTTTTTTTTTTCATATACCAGATAAATTATTAAAGGTAATGCGCTTGTGATAATTTTCGTTCAATCTACACCCCGTGGAGAATATTCCAGAATTTTTTTAAAATTTTTGGATCAGTACTTTTCGAGACAGAGGGGAGGGACAGCGATTTTTCGCGATTTTTTAAAAATAATACAATGAAAAGTGTGCGCATGTAAGACATTATATATATTTTTTGAACTCGTGTTTTTACAAGCTTTCATTTGACACCCCACTCGATGAACTAGTAAAAAAAATTTCACTTCTGATTTCACTCTCCAAAACTAACCCCTTAAGTCGGAATTTAACTTTCAAAACTACACGGCTCTGATTAGTACCAAATTTCAACTTTCTACGTCAAATAGTTTCGGCGAAAATCGGGTGTGACAGACGGACAGACAGACACCGAAGTGATCTTATAAGTGTTCCGTACGGAACACTAAATACGGTTAATACTTTGTCTCTATTGCTAAATAATAAAGTGAAATTTTTATTTATTTAAATACGAAAAATAAGACGATTAAGAAGGTGGAAACCTTAAACGTAAAATATGAAAACGATTTTGTATAGATTTATTTCGATTTAGTTTAGAAATTTTCTATGAAAAATTTAAGGTCTTTAGGAAACTTACTTAAATAAAAATCGAAATTAACAATACATATAGTCTTATGGAGAATACGTCAATTTGATATAAAAATGACACATTTTTTGTTATAAAAATGAAAAAAAAAATGACATCTATAGGCAATTTAACTATGTTAGACATTGAGTTTTTGCGATTATTTTAAAAAATTTTCAAATTTAATAAGGAAGCTTTAACTTTATGAAAAATAACAATTATTGGAGGTACTTGTGAATGATTTACCTTTTATCTCTGAAATAGCGACAACGTTGCATTTAGTAGTAATGGCGGGAAATTTAAATATTTTAAATTGTATAGTACAAGTTTACATAATTAAAACATATGGAGCAAGCAAATAATATTTAGTTTAACTAATAATAGATTTGCAATGGGTATTAGTTTTTATAAATAAAATAAAAATAAATAATTTAAAGCATTTGTTTTAATTATTTAATTAATTTATTTGTTTAACTTATAATTACCTAATGCAGTTTCAGTGTTAACATTATAATGTTCCTTATTATCCTTCGATATATGTGTACTGTCTGTTGATAGTGTGTTGTACGTTAGACATTTATCACACTTTATGGTTAGTAGTGATGCTAGACCACAGCGTTTTTCATTAGTAATATAACATAACGAAAGTGTTTCATTACATGAAGAACATTTTAAGTTTTCTACAAGTGATTGCATGTCAACAATTCGACGACCAATGTCACAGAGGTTAGGAGACTTACCTGATTTTCTGTTCCGTTTAACAACACTTTGTTGGCTTAATCTTTGATTGTATACAGCCTCAGTAACGCGTTTTCGCTTCCACATATTTTTTTTTACCATTTCGATCAATATTTGTTGATTTTTTATTATTTTCAATTTTTTTTACTTGTTTACAATAGCTGATCACAATAACCACAAAATTCAATATACCTATATAAGCATATCAGTAGAGCCGACAGTAAATTACGTTACAGCGTTGCCGCTTCGAGACACCGGAATTTTAAGATTCTTAATTATTATTTTTTATTAATTACCTATTTTTTTAACTATTAAAATAATTTTTTTTATTATTATCCATTTTTTTTTTCTATAAGTTTGGACAAAATTCGGTACCTAATGCCTAAGCAGTAGCTATCACTCCTGGTTCAATTCACAACTTTCGACAAAAAAAACCTTCGACTTATCAAACGAAATACACATTTTCCCTCAACCTACATTTTATGGAGTGTGGAGTGATCAGTACTTTTCGAGATAGGCTCAGTGGACAGAGGTTTTTGGACATTCTTTTAAAAATAATACAAAGAAAAGTGTGCGCAAGTATTACATCATATATATTTTTGAACTCGTATTTTCACAAACTTTCATTGGACACCCCACTCGATGACCTAGTAAATTGTTTTTTACTTCCGAGTTCACCTCTCAAGTAAAAAATTAACTTTCAAAACTACACGCAGTTCCTCTGTTTATGCTAAATTTCAACTTTCTATGTCAAATAGTGTCGGAGAAAATCGGACAGACAGGCGTACACCGAAGTGATCCCATAAGTGTTCCGTACGGCACACTAAAAAGAAGTTGAGCAGAGGAAGGATAAACATTCCTGGTGGAAATAATCAAAATAATCACATAATTTTCATATTCCTCGACACTAAGAACTCTGAAAAGGATGTATAACAAGATATATACGAAGTAGCCCCTCTAAGGGCAATTTCTTCATGAATACAATGTTTTTCTTGACAAAGAAAGTAAAGAAAGTGGCGGCCCGTGGCTCCGCGGAAATTACAGTTTCGTCCGTAATGCCTTTTTGCATAAATTAAGACATACATTTTCATCCGGCGTCTTAAATTTCAACACACTTTTGTCCGAGGGTAACGCAGGTAAACAGACGGATGATCTTGACCGTAATTTGATAAAACCCGAGCATTAAAAATAATTACAAAATATTTAGGCTTATAGGGGTGGTTTAATCATAACTCAATATTCCTTGAGGTTTGTTTCGTTTCACTTCAATTTATCGAATGATTGAATAAATAATGATAATAATTAAATAAGGTATGAAAGGTATAATCGTCCAAACGAGTGTGTCTGGACGAGGCTAAGTTTTTTTAATTGTGAGTAATTATAAATTTAATTTCGCGGATAAATTGTTAAGTGGTGAAGTTAAGTGGAGATACAGGTTAGTTCAGGTTAAATAAGTAAACAGTTTCAAACGTTTAAACAGGAAGACACAGAAACGAGAAAATTTTATACAAGAAAATATTGTAAAACTTAATAATAATCAAATTTCTAAGCTGCAATATCTAATATTAAATCACATTATTATAGTTTTTAAGAATATTAATTATAGGCAATTATATTTGTTCTAATAATCTTTTCGTATGTACTCGTATTTTATTATTTAGGTAAAGTAAATCCCAAGGTATAAGATCCTGCCTTTTTGCTTTTCCAATGGGGCAATAAACAACCCTATTACAGTTTTGTGCATAGTTGCCAGGTATTACGATAAACGTATTTTTATTTTACCTGTTTTGTATACCGCCCTCACTTGCACCTGCAATCATACTGGATCTATTTTTACCTATATATTTACTACCTGGCAACCCAGTTTGGAGTCCTTCAAATATTTGATAATATAGGTCTAATGACCACAGGTCCCCATTAGGATTCGAAAGATACTTTTTATTATTTTTATTTTAGTTTTACTTACAACGTAACGGTTCTATTTTAATTATGTGGCGTCCGTGGGTAAATTGTATTAGTGGCTATCGCAAGAGAAAACATTTATCACTTGACGCTAGACAAATAGTGAAAAATGTTTACGACAGTTTGGTAAAAAGGAATTTGAATAAACAAAGTGCTTTGCAAGAAACCAGTGAACTAACAAAAACCCCAATTTCTACGATTAAGGGTATTATACGAAAACCATCACTCAGGAACAGGAAAAAGCGGAAAGATTTTCAAATGCATCATGTAGACGATTTTGAAAAAGTCGTCATCAGGAGAAAAATATATTCTATGTAGGAAGAACAGTTGGTGCCGACACTAGACAAAATAAGATTAAGACTGGTGCAGGACGGGACCAATATACATTGTGGCCGATCAACCCTTTACAGGATTCTCTTAAGAATGGGATTCACGTTCCGAAAAATTAACAAAAGGCAAGTAGTGATGGAGTCACAGAGATTACGAATCTTGCGACATACTTATTTATAAGAAATTAAAAGGTATCGATCAGAGAATTGGCCAACCTTGACGAAATATGGTTCGATACCCATGACACTGCAAAAAGGGTGGTCTGACAGCAGTATAAAATGTCAGCCTAACGCACCTTCAAATAAAGGTAAACGAATAACCATTTTGCATGCTAGGTTTCAAATTGTCTACTATTATCTGCAAAAAACATAAAAGATTCTAGTTTGGACTATCACGAAGACACGACCGCAGAACTTTTTGAAAATTGGTTTCGAAATTCCCTTTTGCCAAATGTTCCCGAACAGAGTGTTATAGTTATGGACAATGCAAGTTACCATAGTCGCCTACTAAATAAGGTTCCTAATGCAGCCAACGCCAAATCGGAAATACAGGAATATATGTTAGAAAATTACATTTATTTTAATTTTAGTTATAAAAAAGTGATCTTTTGAATGTTTTGAAAGACTATAAATTGAAAAAGAAATATGTTTGTGATAGTATGGCTGAAAAAAATGGGACGCACTGTTTTGCGGCTTCCTCCGTATTATTGTGTGTTTAATCCAATTGAATATATTTGGCATCAAGTTAAATCCAAAATAAGGGCACAAAATGTTTCTCCTACTTTAAGCGTGTCAGTGGTTGAATTAGTAAAAAAAGTTATAAATGATATACCTTGTGAAAGCTGGAAGAATTCCATTCAGCACGTTGTTAAAGTTGAAGATTCATATATTTATGTAAATAATATAAAACCACTGATAATTACCTCAGCTGATGACAGTGATAGTGAAGTTAAAATATATTTTTATTTATACAATATGTCCCCTCTTGTAAACCCCATTCATTCAAACTGTATATTTGTACTTTTTATCCATTTGTTCTTACATGCATCTATAAATACACATCTCCAAAAACACTTATAATTTTATTTATTTGGATTAATGAATAAAATTCTTAAGTCCATCTCTGCAACCTATCATAAACCACTTAAAACGGTAAAATTAGGATCTTATATTTTGGGACAGGCTATATATTTTAAACCAGGTAAATCGGACGAAAATGTATATTCCCGAAAATTAGCAGCGGACGAAACTGTAACAGGTAAAAAGTTTCACATTTGACCATTAATTAATGCGGGCTGATGAAACTGTATGTGCCCGTGGCTACATGCTATAGTACCTTGGTTACGGTGCAGAAGGTCGAGGATTCAATCCCGCAGGTAGGTATTCTTATTTATTAATTTATTTAAGTATATTTGGCCTGGCCACGTACATAGGTAGTAGTTGTTCGCAGAAATGCAATAACGTCCGAGACAGCACTAGCGCGTTGTTTCAAAGGTGCTGCGAAATACAAAAAAGGTATGTTTCAGCACTTGGACAACAAAGAAACTCTACAACAGATTACTGTTTAATTGTTTCGTCGCCATATCAACTTCATCATCAAAACTTTCTAAAAATAATCATTTTATTGCTTTTTCCTTCAGATTCTTGTTCTAATCCAACATTAGAAACATTAATGAAAAAATTCCATAATATTTTTTCAGATAATTTTCTATCCTGTGTTTCTTAGAGTAGTAATACAAATGAAACAATCTGTGTTTGCTCTAGATCAATAAATAGAAACCGTGGTAATCTTTTTAGTGTTCCGTATAGAACACTTATAAGATCACTTCGGTGTCTGTACGCCTGTCTGTCTGTCCGTCGGTCACACCCGATTTTCACCGAAAAATTTGACGTAGAGAGTTGAAATTTGGTACTAATATAGAAATTGATGGCCTCATCAGAGCCGTGTAGTTTTGAAAGTTAAATTTTGACTTAAGGGGTTAGTTTTGGGAGGTGAAATCTGAAGTGAAAAAAAAATTACTAGGTCATCGAATGGGGTATCAAATGAAAGCTTGTAAAAACACGAGTTCAAAAATATATAAAATGTCTTACATGCGCACCCTTTTCTTTGTATTACTTTGAAAAAATCGCGAAAAATCGCTGTCCCCCCTCTATCTCGAAAAGTACTGATCCACGGAGTGTAGATTGAACGAAAATTATCACGAGTGCATTACCTTTAATAATTTATCTAGCATATAAAAAAACAAAAATTTCAAGGTCATCAGTTTTCAGTAAAGATCGGAACAAACTTTGTTGAAAACTCATTTGGGGTGTGTTTTGTGAACTCACTGATCATTTTATACCTCCGTCACAAAATGTTTTTATTTCAGAAGCAATCAACGTACGGAACACTAATTGCGCCATTTCAGCTTGCACTTGACCGGTTATTTTTTTTATATATAATAACTCAAACTTATGTCTATCTATTATCTTGATTGTTACACTCTTGTCATGGCCGTTGATCCTGGCTATATTCCTAATACGGTTACTTTCATTTTTAGTCTTAGTTCATTCCAAGGAAAAGGGTCTAAACGATTAACTAAACAGTTCAATGTAGCAAATTTAAGTTCTTGGCAATAAAATTATTGGTTAGGAATATATTTATTTTTACAGTATGTCTCCCTCTCTGCTGCAAAATGAAAGAAATATCGCTCCTGATGATGCGTGGACTGCAAGGACAGAGGTTTTTTGAAAATGTAATAACTTTTGTATGTAAAAATAAAGATTTTTTATTTTAAATTTTTATAACTTTTTTCAAAATTAAGGGGGCTTCCTATTTAGGATATTTAATTTTTTTTATTTAACAGTTATTTAGCCAAGCAACAGCATAAAATTGTAAAAGCATGTTATAAATTTAATTGCCAAACTATTTTTTTCCGCTGTTGTTAAGGACCACCCCGAAGATTATGTTGTTAAGACCAGTTTTATCAGCATGAGGTCCAATAAGCCAAAGCTTTTGTGATAATTTCAAAAGTTGTGGAAAGTTACCGAAAAGGGCATGTACATATTCGACCAAATAGCAGGTAGGTGCCCTTTTACATAAACTAGGAACAACGTTTAAAAGATATAAGATATTTCTGTTACACAGATTTTCTAGAAGTAGAGTAAAAAAATCTTTATAATAAATAATGATATGTAAAAGGAAATAAATAAATTAATTATTGTTAGTAATATGTGGCCACTTCCTGATTTGTCGGTGCGGTATCATTTTCTCGGTGTACCTGACTTGCATGAGATGCGCGGGTGCGAAGCAAGTTAGGTGGGTTTCATTCAATTATAGGCGCTCGACATGCTTTCGTTACCGAGGAAGCGGCCTTATATTAGCAAAAAAGTTGGTAAAGTCAATTATTTTGCAAATAAAGATAAATAATCTCCTGCTCTCTGCATGCATAATATTTCTGGCAGTGGTTATGGGACAATACAGAGATTTTCAAATGCCTATTTTTCACATGCTTTTGTCCTTATCGTAAACTCAAGCATGCGCAGTATTAACCCGAACGAATTGCAAGATTAGGTTAGTATTCATCATCTATATACCTAGGGGATTTTTTTATTCATTTCATGGTTAAGCGCGCCGTTTATTAGTGTTTGATGGGTCAACACAAGTTTCTAAATTAAAGTTGGGTCTAGCATATTTCTATCACTTCCTTCAATATTTCCAAGGTAATACGAATGTGCGATAAATAAAATTTCATTTGAAATTAGCACTACACACGCTGTAATGCCATTGTGCCAAAGATTGCAAAATCTCAACATAATCTGAAAACTAATTAACTGTTGTTAGTGTTATTTGCAATAAAAGATTATCATTTCAATTTTACTATATTTTCTTAGTGGTTTATACACCTAAGTAGGAAAAACCAGATCCTACCATAATATTCTTATTTGGCATACTCTAGTAATTCCAAGACGCGAGACCAAAAATAGTAAGTCATAATATAAACTGGATATAGTAAGAAGACTTTATTCTTTAAGGAAACAGCAACATATCCTACATATCCTATTGAAAATTTCCTCCAAAATTACATATCTGACAACTGCCATTTTGACTTTTATCAATATAGATACCCAAAAGTTAAATCTTTTTTACCTACGTATACCTGCTATCCTAATCAGGTAATTTTCTTTAATTTAAGGTTTACGTTTTATATATAAATTATTTTTCGAATTAAGGCTCATCAACTTAAATCACTGCTCAACTGCATGTAACATAGTTTGCCATACCCTGCAACAGATCGATAGACAATACAGTGATATTATCATAGAATATTTAACTATTATCATCTGTAAATATATTTTAGATAATTCAAGCTAATCATACATAAATATTATTAAAATAACAGAAGGCCAAAAATGGACTCTCACTCTAGCAGTATCTATAATCTGTTCCCTTTCTTTTAGATAAGATTCTTGAACCATAATCGTCTATATTTAATATTAATAGAATATAGTTGATCAAATGGAAAACCTTACTTACTTATGTTCGATAAAAAGTCCATAAAAAATCCGAAACAGTTTTGTTATGGTCTAAGCGCTTATAAGGCTGTTCAATTAACTGCAAAAATTCCAGAAGTCCTACATTTCAAAATCCATGTTGACAGCTAGTAATAATAAATGCGAGCAAAAAACTTACTTATTTGTCAAAAAAAAAACTTTTCAAATACTGTGTTATATAGAGTTGAACAAGAATATTGGACAATACCACATGATTGGCAATTACTTAGTCAGTAACGTAACGGTATCAATTCTTACTAATCAATAGTTGACAACACAATAGTAGTTAGTTTACAGTCAATTATTGACTAATAGGCATCAATGATGCAAGTGATTCTTTAGCGTCGAAACAACACTGACCAACATATAGTCTCGTACCTACAAAGAAACACATTTTTATTGTTTTTTAGTGTTCGTTTGTACTTCTGTCTGTCACACCCAATTGAACCGGGAGTGATAGGTACTGCCTTAAGCAAAATAATTTTGCTTTATTATTTATAATTAAACAAATATTTAGAAAGTAAACTTGAACCACTAGATTCTAGATTGAGTTAGATTGATTTATTCGCTATTAGGTAGCTAAGATGCTATAACTATTATACATTCTTGACTAAGAAAAGACGAGAAATTTCTTATTGGATCTTAAGATATATATATGTCAGAAACTTTTTGTCTTATTCTGGTTGATCTGATTACCCTGCTGAGTCAGTATCTTAATTCTTTTATGAACTCATTTGGGGTGTGTTTTGTAAAGCCACTGATCATTTTATACCTTCGTAACAGAATTTTTTATAAGCATGATACGGAACACTAACTGCGCAAGTCCAACTTGCACTTGACCGGTTATTTAATATCTAATACTTATACAAAATACGTGTCCTATATGAGCTGAAGTTTCTCAGGTCAATTTATACTCCAGATAAACACAAATCGACAAACAAAAAGTAATAAAAATAACAATGTGAAGAAGGAGGAGGATCGTGGTAGAATAAAAAGCAATAGCGCTTGGAATGAAACAAACCACTACAGGGCGTAGATTAGTCGCTCTAGTAGTATAATAACGATTTTCTCAGTGTTCCTATTTTTAATTTTTTAACATTATTATAGCTGAAGTTTCTCAGACTAATTAATACCGACGATCACATACTATGTGGCCGAATTTACTTATTTCTAAATCTGAAAGTGACTCACGAAGGATATGGGTGACTTCTAAGATTGAAACTATTTATTAAGTGTGTTTGGCGTTGGGGCACTATTTTGTTGACAATTTGGTTTTGTTAAGTTTTTAGTTCATACTGTGTCGCCTTTAGAACTTCGTAGTCAAGTTAGTTGCCGAATTTTTACATAGAAGTCTCAAAGGTAATTTATTGGCAACACAAGGCGGTACTTTCATCAAAAAGAATATATCAAGGGGGCATAACATTTAAATAGATTTTTGTATGAAAATTTTCTTATTCAGTTTATAAGAATTCAAAATGCGAGCATATTTTTTGGGGGTCTAAACACTCACACACAGTAGGCTAATGCTACCTAATTTCCCACTAAAAAAATATATTGGAATAGCCATTCTGGAAACCGTACTAACCTCTGGACGTAAGGTATATGGAAGTGTCAAGGGCAAAAAGCGCGAAATGAGGAAATAAAATGAAAGAGATTCAAATTGCTTTTATCATTATTTATAGATGTTTAATTCAAAATGATCAAACAAGACATTTAAATGTACGCCATCAGAGAGATATAAAAGAAGACGACCACGCAAACCTTGGAATGAGGGTATTCGAACAGCAACAACGAGAGGAAATCTGAAGAAAGAAACGGCAGAGATTTAGTTAAGGGAGTTGGGTGAAAAACAATATTTTATTTTCTATATACCGGGTGTTAAGGAATTCACTGCATATATTGGAACTTGCAGCAAGACCGATTTATTTATTTA
Source organism: Pachyrhynchus sulphureomaculatus (assembly GCA_019049505.1). Lineage (NCBI taxonomy): Eukaryota > Metazoa > Arthropoda > Insecta > Coleoptera > Curculionidae > Pachyrhynchus > Pachyrhynchus sulphureomaculatus. Next base: position 153,134,251 of record CM032456.1, read on the forward strand.
TTTCGTATGAATGTACATTGCACACAGCACAATTGAAGCTAAATAAAATTACCTAAAAGAATTGTACAAAAATATAACCAACTAAACAATATGGTGCCAATTTACATAAAAAAGCGTTTACGATTAGGAATTTATCTTGAAAAAATTCGGAGAAAAACCTATTTGAAATTCTGTTCTTATTTTGCTCCCAAACAGCTGTTAAATAAAAAATAGCGACCCTAAATCAATTTAACAAAAAAATAATAATAATAAATGTCTAAAAATTGTTATACTTTAAAATAATTACTAAATTTCTAAATGAATGAAACCAATAATAATAGGATTATATCTTTATTTTTATTATTATTAAATAATCAAACAGATGTTCAGAATTCGACCGTATTTAGGGTATTCTTTTAGATTTATCTTTGAAGAAGGAATTTTTGTAAAAAGTTTTAAGAAAATATTGAAAAGTATTTCTTCAAATTTTAAACAATAATGTCATTTAACCCTCTGTAATAAAATAATTTAATTTAAGTTCATTGTAATTTAATGATGGGTAATTTCAAATTGTACCTGGAAATTTGTTATAAATCAAAAATAAAATAGTATTATGCTTGATAATGTAGAAAACCTACGAAACTGCAGTAGCAGATAAATAAAAAATAAGTGACAAATAACAAAGTAATTGGTTTCATTTCATTTAGAAATTTATAATGTATTGTCACAAAGTAACGGACACCTCAATTATACAATTAAAATAATTACTTATTACTTACATAAGTTTTATATTTCAATATTATAGTAAGTAATAATTTTAACAGGTAATTCACCAAAAATCTTATTTGCTTCCTTATAAAAAAGATAATAAAATAAATATTGGGATGGATTATTCCCCTTTATTTATTATAGACTAGAAAGAATTTTTTGTCAGACGTCGACAAAAAATTGTTACTTTGTAATCCCCGACAAAAGAGAGATTTTATTTTGGCCTTCTGCTATAGGAGAGGCTCGTGTATATTATATTATACGTCTTTTGTTTATTAATCCTTCTAATATATTTTGGTAAGACCTTGATGTAATTTTCACCGTTTTTTGTACAGTATTTTTATAGACAGTAGTTTTATAGTACTGGATATAAAGAGTTTACAATTTTTTAAGGCTTTAGCGTTAAAACCTGAAATAGACGGTTCGCTATTTAAATTTGGCTTGCTTGTTTTCATTAATGATTTTTCTAAATCTATGCTCAGTTACTATATTCTAGCAAGAGAAAAATGGTTGAGGACAAATCCAGGTCGTCAAGTAACGCGATATCAAGTTGCAAGTTTATTAACACAGTCCTACTAAAGAACTACTACAAATCTTTTGTTGATTTTAGAATAAAATAAATCACAATAACGTCAAGGGCTTTGCAACCTACCTGAACAATTTCTTCATTGTGTTGTTGCTCTTTCAGTGAAGAAAATAAAATTTTAGTAAACTACATGTGTCAAAATTTTTACTTATAATAGAATATTGAAATATAAAACTTGTGTAATTAATTTGTTGTAGTCAGGAAGTAATTAATTAGTAATTCAATTTTTTGGGAAAAGCCTAGTCTCTACTATGAAGGTGTAGTTTAATAGTGGCGGCAATATTCATGCCATCATTTTTTCAGGGTCGATTTTTCCTTTATTATTGAGATCCACTATTTAAAGTGAATTTTTTCAGTCGGTCTAGCTACAAAGACGCTCCAGTTTCAATATATGCCATTAATTCCCCAACACCCTATATATATATATATATATATATATATATATATATATATATATATATATATATATATATATATATATATATATATAAATATATATAAATCGGCTTATCATTTTCATTTATAGCCAGTCTCTGTCCTAAATTTTAACTGTACGAAAAGACTAATATGTGTTTACCTAATACGTGATAAATAGCTCGAGAAAAACCGATTAGGAATCGACCTACGAGTATGTTTTCTTTTTTAGTTAAGATCCTTAAATCCGCTGTGAAGCTTAGCTTCACAAGTCATAATTCACCAAAGGCACCTATAATTCTGAGATCTGACAACACCAAAACATGTTCTTTTGGCAAAATATGCCAAAAAACTTTTATGCATTATTATTATGACAACAGTGTACTCAATTCTAAAAAGAACATGTTTTTTGTGTTGTCAGATCTTTAAAGTCTTACAACTGTCTTTTGGTGAATTATGGGGCGAAGTATTCTGGTGCAGTTATAACAAAATCAGAGAAGGATCCATATATATATATATATATATATATATATATATATATATATATATATATATATATATATATATATATATATATATACATGGACCAAAGTGATTTCAGATAATCGAAATTTCGGTTATTCCGAATTTTTTTATAAAATAGAAGTTTAGAATGAATACAACATTGCAGATTGACTTAAAAGCATTTATACGATATGCTATTACGTACATACAATAGGTATTTATTAAAATAAAAAATAGAACAATTAGTTTACTTATTTTATGTATATGTACGGAAAATAGAAAATAAAACCGTTTTATTCTTAACTTTAATGTCTTAAAAAGGAGGTAATTTTTAACTGCACTCGTTTTGCGTTAGTTCTGTTTTTGGCTGCAATGTCGCTCCAACGTTTGATAAGCAAAACGTCCGCGGCGGTTGAATTTTCTTGTTGTTCTACATAAGTTAACGCTTTTTCTAGGGCCTCTAGTCCTTCTGAATGTGACATTTTTACTGGAATATTGTCAGTTTCTTCTATTTCGTTATCATCATCGTCATCACTGTCTATTTTATTAGCATTTTTGCATACACTTTCAATTAATTCTTGGTCAGTCATTTCATCTTCCACACTATCACTGTTTAACCATTCACAAACATCAGTTTCCGTAACACTTTCACATCCTGATAGTCTTGTAATAATTTGATGTAAACTTTCATTATCTTCTGTTTCTGCCTCTGAGTAATGTCTCTCCTCTTGTAGAATCAATTTTGACCAAGATTTTTCCAGAGTACTACTCTTTACTTGATTCCTGTAATTGCGTTTTAAATTTTCCAGTACACCCTGATTCAAAGGCTGAATGAGAGAAGTTACAGCAGGAGGCAAAAACATTGCTTTTATTTTCCCACTTTCAAGTTGCTCCGCACTTAGGTGAGTGGTGGCGTTATCTAGTAACAGAATACATTTTCTAGGATATCCATGTTCTTTTAAAAAAAGTTCCACTTTTGGAACAAAATCTCCAAAAAAACAGTCTTTAAATAGAGTCGCGTTATTCCACGTATTTTTTTGATTTTTATACAAAACAGGAAAAGCATTGCGACGAATATTCTTAAAGGTTCGTGGATTTGCTGACTTACCAATACATAATAATGGGAGTTTGTTTTTTCCAGAAGCATTACTGCATGCAAGAACAGTAATACGTTCTTTGCTTCCGTTTTTGAAGCTAAGGTATTTGACGGCAACATTTTGCAGTTCAAGCCTGTTTCATTACAATTATAGATTTGGTCTGGTTGTAAACCATGTTCTTTCATAAGCTGCTCAAAATTCTCTGCAAATTTTTTTACAGCAGATATATCAGCCAACAATCTTTCTCCACAAATTTTCACACCATGTCTTATTTCCACCTGTCTAGCCATCCCTCACTTTCCGAAAAATTTACAGGCGCTTCAATAACCGGCAACTGTTCGCTTAAACTCACTGCCTTATGTTTTAAAATTGTTCCTGAAATTGGTATTCCACGTTCTCGATTCTGTCAACCACTTTTTGGTATTTACCGCTTTTCATACTTTTTCGTGTCTGTGTGTGCGATGATAAAACACTACACCATTTTTTCGGGATTTTTTCTCCACTCTAAAACAGTACTCACGGCTACACCTAAATCCTTCGCTATATTTTTAAGAAGTTCACCATTATCTAAACGTTGAATTGCTTCAAATTTCTCTTTTAAGACAATAACAACACGTTTACGCTTATTATTATGACATTCCATTTTGTAAACACTCGTCGACTAACCAAAACATAGATAGCGGAGAAATTCTAGACGTCGGGAAGTCCTCGACGCGTTAAGGAAATCACTAATCGTCTGTTTCGAATAATGGGGATTTTTTCGTTTAATGGGAATACAATTTGCTTTTTAACAGTTTGTTTCGGATAAGCCGGATTTCAGATAATCGCGATTCGGATAATCGAGATTGTACTATATATATATATATATATATATATATATATATATATATATATATATATATATATATATCTATATATATATATATATATATCACGGCATTTTTTATATCGCGTATCCAGCTTGTTAATACCCTTTTCGAAGAATGATGCGACGAACATGTCGACACGAAAATTCATGTGTCCGGTTTTTGGGGTAAGAAAGGAAATTAAAGTTTGCTCTTTCTATTAATTAAGTTAATCAATTAACTAATAAGTAAAATTATTTTATTTAATGTTATCCAAAACGCTACTTACTTATATACCATATATATATATATATATATATATATATATATATATATATATATATATATATACACCACCGTCAGACAGTATTTGCCCACCTAGAAATTTCAATGTAACTGCCAAAATTTAATACCTAATTAAACCATTTTTTATTATATTAGGTAAATTTAATTGTTCATAACAAGAGTCCATCATAAAATTGTTTAGATTAGCCTTATTGCCAAGTTTTGCATGATAATCGTTTTGAGGCGGTTTCTGAGGATATCAGTTGAAGTAAGAACTCATTTCAAGTTTCTAGGGATTATGGAAATTCCTAGTGACTTTTTATGGTAAAAACTATGCTATAAATTCTATTGCCCTTTTGGAAATTATCCATTCGCGAACAGTACTTTCTCATTGATACAGGCTCAATTGTTTTGTGAAAATGCTAAAAACGAAAGAAGTTTCTGTTGAAAATCGAGTCGACAAATCGCAAATGATATGCGGATGCCAAGGAGAACGGTAGACTACATCGTAAAAAAGTTTTCTGCGGGACGTGGAATTCTCAACCAAAAACGTTCAGGAAGGCCTCGAAAAACGCCTCTCTCCGACTCCGCACACGTGTCGCTCCTGTAGCGCTTTAGGGACCTCCCTGCAACACGTGTGCTAGACCCATAAAAAAAATTCCTCGAAAAACGACTCTCGCTGAAGACAGAGCTATAACAATGTCCAGCAGACGTAATCGCCGCTTAAGCGCACCAGAAATCACGGCTCAAGTAAACCTGGAGCTGCCCATTCCCATCAGCGTGACAACCGTGAAGAAAAAGGTTAGCAGAAGATGGACTACACGGGAGAGTTTAAGTGAGGAAACCACTTCTTAGGTAAGTAAATAAACGTAAACAATTAGAATGGGCCCGAGAACATGAAAATTAGACTTCAGAATAATGGAATTCCGTCCTTTGGAGCGACGAATCTAAATTCGAAATTTTCGGTTCAAATCGACGAGTTTACGTGCGGCGGTCAGCTGGAAATAGGATGTTGGAAGCCTGTCAGTTGCCTACAGTAAAACATGGTGGAGGTTCAGTAATGGTTTAGGGTTGTTTTGGCAACGGTAAAGTTGGAAAAATCTTTAGGATAGAAGGAATCATGCGAAAAGAACAGCATCAAGAAATTTCTCTCAAATGCTTCCTTCTGGAAGAGATATTTTTCAGGGGGAATTTATTTTTCAACAAGACAACGACCCTAAACATTCTGCTAAACAAATTAGAGAACTTTTGGACCAATGGAAATCCGATGACGTCCTGGAAGTGATGACTTGGCCTCCACAATGACCCGACTTGAAGCTCATCGAATTGCTGTAGGACCATTTGGACAGGTGTGTTCGAAAACTCAATCCAACATCAGAAAATCACTTGTAGGAACTTTTACAAGCAGAATAGATTAAAATAACAGAAAAAACTTTGAAGAAACTACTGGAGAGAATGCCGAAACTCTGTAAAGCGGTAATTAAAAACAAAGAAGGTCACATAGATGAGAAAAATCCTGGAAAATCAGGAATATTTTTCTGATTTTCTAAACTGTAAATAATGTGAAAATAAGTAATAATTCATTAAAATTAAAAATATATATGTATTTTCTGGGTTTTTGTTGTCTTGGGACTGAAATAACTAGGTGGGCAAATACTTTTTGACGGTAGTATATATATATGTAAATATATATATATATATATATATATATATATATATATATATATATATATATATATATATATATATATATATGTATATATATATATATATATATATATATATATATATATATATATATATATACATACTTTATTTTGAATTTACATATTTATCAATGTGGCTTCGGAAAAATTCGGTAAATGAATTGCTGGGTTATAAAATATTAAGATAAATCTTTCTAATAGTTAATAATAATTTACCTATAGAATATTAAAAGCATCTTTAGTAATAGTTGTCTAATCTTTATGCATGACTTCAAATTAAACCAAGTTTTAGTTTGTAATAAAAGAAATTCTATGTTACCAAACAATTACAAAAAAGAGATAATTTACGAGTAGCACCTGGTAAATCTACCTATACCAATAAAACTATTATTTAGCAACACCTGAACCTTAGAATAATGCCTCAACCTTTTCAAGCCGGCAATGATACAGGTATAAACGATTTTGGTTCGTGTTTGCTCCTGTTGAGATTTGTTGTTGAAAACTAAATGGTTTAACTGATTTAATGTTTTTATGCTTTAACCGTTTACATTGTAGGATATATAACGGTCCTAGAATAATTGATTATAGGCTTATTATTTTGTTTATAAATTTAAAATAAACGTAAATACTACTGTTTCATTCATTTTGTCTGTCTTAGAATATTGTAATATTGTGTTATTTATAAAATCATATAGTCAGTGGTAATTTGCCAAAATTTACAATTTTTTCAAAAAAAATTGTGGGAAAAGTTTTATAATAAACTTTATTTCCTTATCCGCCATTGTTTTAACGTTTACGAGGTTTTTAAAGCAACAGAGAATTTTCTTACCTTATAGAAGCGAGATTTTTGTCACATTATTACTTGTTGAGATTTCTATGTTACTTATAATGACTTTTTTCATTGAAATCAAATATAACTCTTGAATACTCTATTAAATTTGATATAATATTGAAGTAATTTAAAAAATAACCGGTCAAGTGCAAGTTCAATTTGCATAATTAGTGGTCCGTACGGTGATTGCTTCTGAAATAAAAAATTTTGTTACGGAGGTATAAAATGATCAGTGACTTCACAAAACACACCCCAAATGAGTTTTCAACAAAGTTTGTTTCCGAACTTTACTGAAAACGGATGACCTTGAAATTTTTTTTTTTTTATATACCAGATAAATTATTAAAGGTAATGCACTCGTGATAATTTTCGTTCAATCTACACCCCGTGGAGAATATTACAGAATTTTATAAAAATTTCTAGATCAGTGCTTTTCGAGATAGAGGGGGGACAGCGATTTTTCGTGATTTTTTTAAGATAATACAAAGAAAAGTGTGCGCATGTAAGACATTATATATATTTTTGAACTCGTGTTTTTACAAGCTTTAATTTGACACCACACTCGATGACCTAGTAAATTTTTTTTTTTTCACTTCCGATTTCACCCTCCAGAACTAACCCCTTAAGTCAAAATTTAACCTTCAAAACTACACGGCTTTGATGAGGTCATCAATTTCTATATTAGTACCAAATTTCAACATTCTACGTCAAATAGTTTCGGAGAAAATCAGGTGTGACAGACGGACAGACAGACACCGAAGTGATTTTTATAAATGTTGCGTACAGAACACTAAAAATTGACTCTATAAATTAAAATAAGGTAGCGAGTACTAAATTTATGCCAAATGTGAATAAATTAAAATAGTATAAATCCAATCCATTTTTAATGTTCCGTACAGAACACTTATAAGATCACTTCGGTGTCTGTCTGTCTGCCTGTCTGTCTGTCACACCCGATTTTCTCCGAAACTATTTGACATAGAAAGTTGAAATTTGGTACTAATATAGGAATTGATGGCCTCATCAGAGCCGTGTAGTTTTGAAAGTTAAATTTTGACTTAAGGGGTTAGTTTTGAGGGGTGAAATCGGAAGTGAAAAAAATTTTTTTTACTATGTCATCGAGTGTGGTGTCAAATGAAAGCTTGTGAAAACACGAGTAAAAAATATATATGTAATGTAATACTTGCGCACACTTTTCTTTGTGTTATTTTTAAAAAATCGCTGTCCCCCTACCTTATCTCGAAAAGTACTGATCAAAAAATTTTGAAAAAATTCTGGAATATTCTTCACGGGGTATAGATTGAACGAAAATTATCACGAGTACATTACCTTTAATAATTTATCTGGTATATAAAAAACAAAAATTTCAAGGTCATGAGTTTTCAGTAAAGATTGGAGACAAACTTTGTTAAAAACTCATTTGGGGTGTATTTTGTGAAGTCACTGATCATTTTATACCACCGTAACAAAATTTTTTATTTTAAAATCAATTAACGTACGGAACACTAATTGTGCAAGTTCAACTTGCACTTGACCGGTTATTTAATTTTAATTTGAACTTTCGTGAAATAAAAGAGACAACACAATGTAAAATTCAATTATATATTTAAGTGTCAGTACTAATGACAACATGCCCACATACTTATAATAAATATGTAGTGTAAAGCTTTTCTTTAAATGAAGATAAAATGGGAATATTAAGCATATTCGTCTCTTAATGTTCAATAGATATCTAAATAAGGGAGATGACATTTTAATTCATTCTTATTTAAAATTAATTTTGTAATGAAAAAATGAATTTGTTTTAATTTTTATCGTCAATTATCAGAATTACAAAATATCATTTGTAGTCATTAAAAAAAGTAATTATAAACAACAAACAAACGGTTTGAAAAATTAATCGTTTTTTTGAGGTTACTGACAAATGGTAGTTTCTATAAAGCTAGAAAATTTTATATATTTTTTTAGAAATTGTGAAAAAAGTGATAAAAATTAAAAATAATTGACAGCTAAATGTTTGTATGTTTTTGAATTTTAACAAATAAGCCCGTTTTCGGTGATTTTTTAAAAAGAAATATCAATTTTGACGAGCAACGCAGGTCATGACTACAATCATCTGTTAGATTATTCCTACATAATTTTTGGACGATACTGTATATTTGACTAAAAGTAATTGTAATGAAAATTAGCTATTTTTGGAGTTAAAAATAAGGAAAAAGGGACATTATATTTTTGTCTTAATATTTCCCTTGGGAAGTAAAAATTAAAAATTTCTTTGTCGGGTCACTATTCATCACATTTCAGTCTTCTTTACACACTATTCTAATTAAGAACGGAAGTTGTAAAAAAATATGATTTTCGGACTCTTCTACTCCAAGAAACTTTTGCTTAAACTGCGCGATATCATTGCAAAATTTGATTGGCAGAAGTCTATCTTTTTAAAATAAAAAGCCTACTTTTTTAACAAAAAGTGAAAGATAAAATCTAGAATTCTATCCAGGATAATGACCCATTTAAGTACCAACCAATTCATTCAGGCAGTGGAGGCTAGTTTTTGTCATCTCTTTTGGAAATCAATTTATTCGCAAAAATTTCTCGAATAACTGGCAAAGATGTGTACGAAATGAGTTGTTGCGCCCCTTCTTACTAAAATCAGCTTCTTTGGTTATATCCATAAAAATTTTATAAAGCGCTTATGAAGAAGCTAGTCTTCATATATCACTTTGAATTCATAGTTGTTACGGTTCAACTCTTCCGAGCGGCTGTCAATAAAACGATCATCATCAACATGGTAGTCAACATGAAATCCGAAGAAGAAGATACGGCCTCTATCATCCATACATAACAAAGGCTCGATTACTCCATATGCCGACATTGGAGCTGCAGAGAATGTAAAAGCTTTTCTTGTTCTAGTTTTAGATTTATGGGACGGCAATTCTGTTTATTGATGTGGTGGTCAAGATTAAAATGGGTCTCAGCTGTGAATATGATTTATAAGTATTAGTTGCTTTCGATTCTGGCACCAGCTCTATCTTATAGGGGTACAGGATGCAAACGTTGTCCGGCAAAAGCTGTTATTTCATCATTTCTGATGAAATAACTTTTATCTTCTAATTAACCTTTAAGCTTTAGTAGGCATAAAGGATAATTTTTCAAATAAAAATAATATCAAAACTATTGTTATTAAATGAAATTAAACGAAAAATAAGTCTGTGATCTTCTAAATTTATTTTCTTCTCATTCAATTCATTTAACTAGTTTCATTTATGTTTTTAATTTACCTATCAACATTAATAATTACATAAAATACTGCAATTTACGATTGCCTTGTGGCCAATCCCGGTTCTACTTGGACTTGCATGGTATAGGTGAATGACAAGAAGTATGTTATATTTTATAATAAAATAAAATATATGTAAATATTTAATTATATATGCATATTTATTTAATGATAGAATAATTGTTATAATAGAGAGAAATTTATTTTCTTTTAGGTCCGGGAGTATATCCGTTATTCAGTGTTATTTTTGCTGAAAAATAGCACACATTGCTCACAGTCTCATTTTTCATTAGTGATATTTACTGTCCATTATCTAAGACTTACTTAACAGTCATATGAGCGGGCGTTATTTTAAAAAGGGTAGGCTGCTAACCTCACCGATAAATCCTCCTCCTTTAGCCGGGCTTGGAACCGGCTGCATATCCCTAAGCTACTCAATCCACACAGAAATGTACAGGCCGTCTACAACAAAACAATAGCACAGAACATACACTGCACATACCTGGAAGTAAAGCTAGTGAGCTCAAAAAATCTGTATCAAGAAGTACTCAATCAGGCAAATAAAGCATCGAGGATATTTGGTTGTTTGGGGGACTTAATATAGAAACGTTCCTACATGTCTACAGAAAACAAAGCGTGTATACAGGGTGTCCCAGTATTTCGTGTACATATAGTTACTGTGGATTTCTGGGATGAAAATATGACCATTTAACCCAACTTACCTTAGTGTTTCTTAAGTAGATTTCTTAATAATTTTACTATTTGTACAAGATTCGGTGCTAAGGGGTTTTCTGAGATGAGAAATCGAAATCAGCCCACAGTTTTGTTGTAAATTGTGGGGGGTGGACGCCACTTATTGCACTAGGTATACTTTTAAATATTCATAACTTTTTTAATTAAATATTCGTATTCTACGCCTTCTCCTGTCTAAAAAAGCTCTCTTGGTAAATGTTGTTCCGAGCAATAGTTTCTGAGATAATGGGATGTTTTTTTTCCATTTTTTAATTCCATTGTCAAATTTGCAAATAAGTTCCTTCACACTTCATCCAGGTTTAAGACGGATCCAAAATAATAGTCTTTGAAATCTGGAGCATGCTTAAAGGCAAACAGGCTAACAACAATAATAAATTTAAAGACCAACGGGCCAACAACAGTAAAAATGTAAAAACCAACTGGCTAAGGGCATAAAAGATTACCCACAAATTGATAAATTCGAAAAAAGTTTAATCGCTCAACTGAGGAGGTATTGGTTTCACAATAAATGTTCAATATGAACGGCCCCTTCGTTAATGGATAAATTAATACGTTACAGGGAATTTAAATGTACTCTTCTTAAAATGTCTTCATCTCGTAAAGCATTTTAAATCCAGGAGAAGGCGGAGAATACGACCATTTAATTAAAAATATCATACAGAGTGGTATAAAAAAGTTATGGACAATTTAAAAGTATACACAGTGTAATAAGTGGCACCCCCTACAATTTACAACAAAACTCTGAGCTGATTTCGATTTCTCATCTCAGAAAACCCCTTAGCAACGAATCTTGTACAAATAGTACAATTATTAAGAAAGCTACTTAAGAAAAATTAAAATTACAGTATAACTTTGACACCCTGTATCTCAAAAATTAAGAATTTTTGGACTAAGGTAAGTTGCGTTAAATGATCATATTTTCATTCCAGAAATCCATAGTAACTTGATGTACACAGAATACTGGGACACCTTGTATGTAGAACCGTAGTAAGATCGGTTCTAACGTATGCAGTAGAAACAAGAGCAGAAACATCTAAAACAAAATGCCTTATGCGAGCTACCGAAATGAAAACACTATCAAAGGAATAACCCTGAGAGACTAAGTACTAATAACGATGAATAATATTCACCTGTAATAGTTTTACCCTTTTCCAGATAGTCGATGAGGATTATCGCTTGCGAATCCCAAAAGACAGTCGTCATAACCTTTCCGGCCGAAGGAACGGTCTTCGCCTTTTTTGGTGCAGATTCCCCCTTGGTAACCCATTATTTAGATTGTTGTTTGGTCTCAGGAGTATAGTAATGTATCCATGTTTCATCCACAGTGACGAAACGACGCTTAAAGTCCTCCGGATTCTTCTGGAACAGCTGCAAACCATCCTTGCAACACTTAACACGATTCCGTGTGCAATCGCGGCACCCATCTTGCGGATAGCTTTCTCATGTCCAAATGTTTATGCAAAATATTATGTACCCGTTCAGTCGAGATGCCCACAGCACTAGCAATCTCACGCACCTTAACTCTTCTGTCATCCATCACCATATCATGGATTTGATCAATGATTTCTGGAGTCGTAACCTCCTGCCCATATGGCCAGTCCGAAAATTTTGAAACCACTTATAAACTGTTCTAATCGAAGGTTAGAGTCACCATAATGTTTATCAAGCTTTTCTTTAGTCTCCTGAGGCGTTTTGCCTTTCATAAAGTAATGTTTAATCACCACACGAAATTCTTTTTCGTCCATTTCTTGAAAATCACTCGACTTCCTTGATTCACACGAATGCCAAACACAAAGAAATAGACCAATATGGCTGAAACTTGGTGTGCGTTCATTCAAGAGATGCTACTAACTAAACATGACCTCGATACGCGCCGGTGGTGCCATCTCTCGGACTTTGCACGGACTTTTCAAACCAGCCTCGTATTTATACAGTATATTTTACACAACAAATATTTTTGTTTGTTAATTTAGTATTACTATTGTTCGTTCTTTAATACAAATGGCTCTTTCGTAATTTATTCCGCAATTTACAAAAAGGTCTAGGTATAGTAACTCGAAAACGTGGAAATAAACCCTTTAAAGATTTAATTGGTTTGAGATCTACCCGGTGTCATCTAAGACGTTTTCTCAGTTAACCGATTCAAAATTTAATCTTACAATAGGGTAAATTCCCGTTTTTTCGATTGACCGTTTCGTCGACTGGGTATTCTTACCTGTTTTGTTATCCTTTCGTCCACCTTTTTATCGACTCGCCGAATTAAAGCTACCAAGTAAAGCTGTAGGTGTCCTTCAACCCTTTACAGGTAGTTTTACCTAGGTATTTATCTTCATACAATATAAGGGTACGGCGGGTTAGATTATCGTAGGCGGTCAAGTTAGTTCAGGTTCAGGTTGACAGTCCTAAGTCTGTAGAGAGTATGAAGGAAAGAAAGAATTTTGCTCTATCGATTTTTTTAAGAAATAATTAATATTTACCCTTAATATAGATTTCCAGAACAGATAAAAAGATTTAGTAAATCGACGAAAAGGGAATTGTTAATGACACCGATGTATAGGTTAAAAGGCCAGTCGACAAAACGGGAATTTTTCTTAAAGTCGACAAAACGGAAATCGACGAAACTGTACTAAATCTATAATAGAGAGTAAGTTTTACGTTCCTGCATGTACTCGTAAATATTGAAAATGATCGTCTAAAACTATTAGATCGGCGAGTTTATGTTGATAAGGTATATGTTGTTGATTGCAGTCTAAATCCTAATTAGATAATCTCATACATACTTTAAGAATGTTTTTAGAGTCTAAAATCGGATGCAAGCTTTATATTTTACCACTGCTCCTAGCATTCTTGTTGAAAGCATTTATTTTCAATTAACTATATTAAAATTACAAATCCTTGATTCGTTCCTCTACAGTTGAACTTCTAGAACTTATGGGTGATTTCTGGCAAGTGTAATATATAAATCTACAAATATATGCTGCGACCCTAATCAATACATGGAAACTTGATCATCAATAAATTTTAGTAATCTAATTACACTGTAAATTTTGACTGATTTGTTAGTCGATGCAATCAACCAATTTTAGGGGGACGCTAGATAATTGAACGTGTTTTAATGTAAATATGCAGAGACTTGACTAGATCCAATATTGTTTTGTTACTTGGATCGTTGTTTAAAACGGATTTGTCGGTAATATGGTATTTAGTGGTAACGTGTTCAGTTTAGGCATCGTATGTTAATTTTCAAAAATTCGGGACCGTTAAACCATATTTTACTTTGCAAAGGTTCTACAGATTATGTTATAGTGTTTTCTGAAATATTGTTCATAGCGTTAACATGCTGACAGTCGTTAACAATAGGAATTTCTATTATTTTTGAAAGATATTGTGCTACAAAGGTTTATTTATTGATACGATTAAATTTAAACAAAGACAAAACTATCATTAAATCAGTAAAATATACTAAACGTATTGATAACTAGCTAGCCTAGGTCATGTCGCATTGTCAAAAACAAATGTGGTTGCTGTAGATAGTAGTTTGACATTTAGTAAATAGAAAAGAAATTTACTACGATACTTAAGAGACTAACAGGGCGACCCGAAATTTTGACTTGTCGACTAACCGTCTGCCTAGTTGTTCATTCTATCGGGCGAGTCAAATAAAAGCCTTTGACGTTGATTTTGCGGCCGAAGTGCCCTGGAATGCCCAGATAAGGCCCAAAATGCTACATCCAAAAATGGACTGTCGTTTAACCACTTGAAACAAGTACCATAACATTTGTTAACACTAAAAAAAGTCGAGCGCCCTAGAGGGCAGATGTCGCCGAGACCGGACCCAGCTTTAGGGCCCAAAAAACGTCGATCCAAAAATGGATTGTCATTTAAACCATATAAAATAAATAAATTTAGTTTGTTCTTGATAAAATAAGAGGAAAACTGCAAACAGCAGACGCCGCCAATACCCCCAATACTGAAGGACGAAGCTGGGTCCGCTTTTTGCAGCCAGTTTTTGAATAAATACAATGATAAGTCCCAAGTTTTGAGTCGTACGCGTCTATCCAAGTTATTTTCCGAAAATTTAGGTCTTAATGAATAAAATATCGCGAGGGCAGACGCCTTGCTTGTACCCAAACAACTCAAGGCATTTTCAAAGTCCAAAAAACAATCGAAATTCTGATAGTATAGTCGCTATTACAGGTTTTACATCAAGTTCGTACCGTACCAAATTGTTACTTTTTTATTTTTTCGACACGTAGAATCCAAATTTGCCATTCTCGAGGCCCCATAGTTAATTTTAACTAAATACTTTAAAATTCATCTAAAGTTTTTTTACATGCATTAAAAAAAGAATTATGTTTCAGCATATTTTCTATAATAAAAATGCACAAAAATATTTTTTAAAAGTACTTTCCGTATGAATTTATTGTTACTATTAGCATAATATTTCATAGAAAATAGGATGATGATGTTTAGAGAGATCGAGCGCGTCGACATCAAAGGTCATTTGGCGCCCTAAATTACTTTTTAAAAGTTAAATGAGATATAGTCCGATTTTGCTTTTATTTAGTTGATATGAGTTTATGATTTGAGAAAGAGAAGAAGGAATACCATATTTTGCTCTGATGTTACCAAAGTGGTCGGCTTCAAAGATGTGTTTGATAGTTAGGGAGGAATTGCAAGTTCCCAAAGTTTATTATTGTTCTCTTCGAGATCCCATTCCAGCTGGAAAAGATTTCTGTTGATGGAGGAGAGTTGGTTGGAGAAGTCATTTGGGAGGTTTTTCCCCTATGACAGCAGTGCCGTTCGTTAAGGCTTTTTTAGCTTTCTGATCTGTTCTATTGTTTCCCTTTATTCCCATGTGACAGGGAATCCAGATATAAGCTGTGGTTTTTTTCCTCAGTGTTACGATGTATTGAAGGCGTGTGATTTGTCACAAGAATGCATGTTTAGGGTTTTTTTTGTTATGGCTTTAAGAGCACTAACAGAACCCGTTAATGAATTTTTATTGTACCTAAGATTGATAGCATGTCTTGTTGCTTCCTTTATGGTCAATAGTTCGGCTGTAAAAATTGAGTTGTGGTGCGGAAGTTTGCAGCACCAATCTTTTTCTCTGACTTTGAACCATCTGTGAATATTGTTGTAAATTTAGGGTATTGTGTGTGTAGCCTCTCATTGAATTTGGATTTTAGTACTGCATGATTTAGGTCTTTTACATTTGGAGAGAGAGAGTGGATGTCAATTGTTGGTTTTGGTGATAAACATGGTGGAAATACATGCCAAAGGAGATAGTTGAAGGTTGAAGGAGAGATATTATGAAGTTTGATAAATTTGTTTATTATGTAGGGGATTGATTTGGGTGGAGATATATAGTTTGTACGATGTACGTTTTTCAAGTTTAAAAAATACTTTAGATGGCGTTTGTGTAGTGCCGATGAATAAAATTTCATTACTGAATATTGTCAAGATGAAGAGGGGGGTGGAAGAGATGCATTGGAGACTGAGGATTGGGGTTGTTCTGAAAGTTCTCCTTGCTAATCTCAAGGCTTTGTTTTGGATAGTGTTTAGAGTTCTCTTGGCACTTGGACTGGCAGAGTCGTAAATGAAATCTCCATGAGAGACTCAGAGAATCAGAGATTTATACAGATTGTTTAGCGAGGTGAAGTCTGCACCCCATTGTACTGGCAATGGTTCTAAGGATATTAAGGTCTTGATTTCTGTGGATTTTAAGGTTTTTAATATGCGGAAGCCAGTTAAGTTTATTATCGAAGGTCAGTCCTAGAATGTTGCTTGAAAGGGAAGTTGCGATTATAGTATTATTTATTTTTAAAGGGTTAATTTTGGAACAATTTCTGATTTTTCAGAAATGGATAATGCTGGGGAAAAAGTTAAACCATTTCTTATTGTCCATTCGTTCAAAGTTGAGATTGTTGTTTGAAGGATTTTAGTGGATTCATTTAAGGATGAGTTTGAATCATAGAAAATAGGAAATTAACCCTTTTCGAACGTAATTATGAAAAGGAAGAAACCGAAAATTACAAACAAATACCGATTTGGGCCTAAGTGGGCCCATAGCAATAGACCCAAACGATTTTGTTTATTGGGACTAGTTGTTCCGAATTCTACGAATTCTATTACATATGGAAATAGTCAATTTATCCTCCCAATAGATAGGCTGTCCCAGAAATAGCATAACAAAGACTTCCATCTTCATCCTCCAGTATTGGTGTCGTCTACCTTTTGCAGGTTCCCTCTTATTTTATCAAGAATAAACTAAATTTATTTATTTTTTATGGTTAAATGATTTTTGGATCGATGTTTTTTGGACCCTAAGGCTGAGTCCGGTCTCGGCGGTGTCTGCCCTTTGGGATGCTCGACTTTTTTAGTTTCAACAAATGTTATGATACTTGGTTCAAATGGTTAAACGACAGTACATTTTCGGATGTAGCATTTTGGGCCTTATCTGGGCATTCCAGGGCACGAGGGCCACAAAATCAACGTTAAAGGCTTTTATTGGACTGTCCCTATACAATGAGTAACTCGGCGGTCGGTTAGTCGACAGGTCGAAATTTCAGGTCGCCCTCTTAGTCTATAACACATTGAAGGAACAATGTCGTTTCTACGCCACTATCAAAAATGATGTTATAGATTCAAGAGAGAAAGAACCGAATCAGTGATAAACTCCATGTTGGCTGATCTGTTTCTGTGTCTGGCTGCATGCAAGAATTTTGGAGAATCGACGAATTTGGTTAATACTTATAGCAGAGACTATGAATATTTCATACACATTGTTCACTCTGATTTGGGTATAAGAAAATTATCGGCTAAATAGATCCCTAAATGTCTTAACGCTGACGAAAAATGATTGAAAATAACAACATTTAAGTCGTTTTGACGAGGATTTATCTAACTTCTGTATCGAAACGTGAGTATATCATTGTGATCCAGAGCCAAAGGAATAGTCGAAGAAGTGTCAACAAGCCGGCTTACCTCGCCTCAAGATGTTTCATCAGATGAGTAGGACAAGTGAAAAGTTTGTGAGGTTACTTGGAATAGGGTAAAACAGTGAATTGAAAATATTATTCTTTATTAGTAACTAAACTTCTTCAGAAAAATATGGAGGAACGCCAAAGAAAAGTGTATAAAGGGGTTCTGTTTTTACAAGACAATGATCCTGCATACAAATTACTGTTAGTTTTGCAAAAAAAAAAGAATTTTAACTGATTGATCATCCTCCATATTACCCTTGTTTAGGTTCCTCGGACTATTACCTACTCCCAAAATTTGAAAAGCATTAGAAATGACACAAATGTCATTTAAATGGAATACATGTTATTGAAGATTGCTTTTGCAACCCAACACAAGATTTTTTTGGAAGGTCTGGAGTTACTTTATGATCGTCCCACTATGTGTATAAAGTTGAACAAACAATTTTTGTATTTCATATTGGCTTATTCTTTCTATGCTAGATTAATAACTTATTAATACGCCCTCATATTCATATTAAGGGTAATTTTTATTTTAGGTGTCAAATTTGGTAATAATTGTATTGTCATCAATTCGAGTCGATTCTAAGTAACGTTTGTTTTTTAATAGTTTCAACTTTTGATTCTGTGGTTACAGGTACTCGTTACTGTTTCCAGTTATTGTCCAGAAATAAAATCAGTCCAAAAAGTCTCCATACACCACCTGCTTTCTATACTATTTTTCTGTTATGTTTAACTAATTAATTGGAACTATGAGAAAACATGTTTAAATTAATATTTTAAACTTACATACGAGGATTAGTATTAAAAACAATTATGGAACATTTTATTTAGAAGTTACATCATTGTTATAAAAATATAAACAAAATTAATGTCAAAAAAAGTCTCCATACACTTAAGAACTGCATTGAAAAAAACACGTTATAATCAGCCGCATTTTATCACGCTATCTATTGCTCGCTAAACTTAAAACGAATGAATAATTTTTGACCATACTTTATAATCTGTCACTTGTTGCGAGTAATTTTGCAGTGGGTTTTCAAAGTAGTGTTAAAAATGAGCGAGAAAAGTTGTGAAATTCCATTTCAAGTTCGAAAGATTATAACTGATTTGTGCAAAGATGGAAAATCGTACAGAAATATAGGAAAAATTGTTAAAAAGTCCCATGCTACTATTCAGTTCATCGTTAACCCAAGTTAAATCGACGGGTTCCTATAAAATTCAAACACGCTCCGGTCGTCCCAAGAAACTGACTTCACGTAAAAAGACCAGTATTGTTAGACAAATAATTATAGATCCAAAGAAAAGTGCACCAAAATTAAAAGAAGAAGTACGAGAATTATTTTTGAAAAATGTTTGTTCACAAACAGTGAGAAATTGTTTACACAGGGCAGGCTATAAGGAGTGTGCAGCCAGGAAGAACCCGTTAATTTCGGAAGCTAATCGCAAAAAGCGGTTAGCTTTTGCTAGGGAATACGTTACTCAAACTCCTGAATTTTGGGAATTTAGTGATAAAACTAAAATTAACCTTTTTGGATCTGATGGCAGAACTAAAGTTTGGAGAAAGAAGAATACCGCATTCGATATTAAAAACATTTGTTCCACGGTGAGACAAGGGGGTGGCAGTGTTCTGCTTTGGGGATGCATGTCCGCTAGAGGGGTTGGAAATTTACATTTCATTAATGGTACCATGGATCAGCATGTTTATCTGAATATTTTGAGAGACAATTTAAGACAAAGTGTCCAAAAATTAGCACTCGAAAAAAGATACATTTTCCAACAGGACAATGACCCGAAACATACTGCAAACTTGGTGCGAGAATGGATGATCCATAATATGCGACAGCAGCTTCATACACCTCCGCAATCACCCGATGTTAACCCCATCGAGCATTTATGGGAGGAACTTAAACGACAAAACGAGCAACATAATGTTTCAAATAGAGAAGAATTAAAAAACACAATATTGAACGAATGGGAGAATAACAGAAGTTACTAGAAAGCTGACAAAAAGGTTACAGGAAATTATCAAGGCCATCGGTGGTTCCACTAAATGTTAGTTCAAACGAAGTTGTTATTTTCCGTTAAATTCCGTCGGGTGTTTTTTATAGAGGTATAGAACTTCGAAATGGAATAAAACAAAGATGAATTTTTTAAATTGACATGAAATTTACTTTATACGAAAGATAATCTTCTGGCATTATAATTTAAATATGACTTCTGGCATATGACCGCCACGGCAGGCTCGGACGTAGTCTAATCTGGAGGTCCAATTTTCGATGACTTTTTCCAACATTTGTGGCCGTATATCGGCAATAACGCGGCGAATGTTGTCCTCCAAGTGGTCAATCGTTTCGGGCTTATCGGCGTAGACTAGCGACTTCACATATCCCCACAGAAAATAGTCTAGCGGCGTTAAATCGCACGATCTTGGAGGCCAATTCACGGGTCCGAAACGTGAAACTATGCGGTTACCAAACGTTTCCTTCAATAAATCAATTGTGGCACGAGCTGTGTGACATGTTGCGGCGTCTTGTTGAAACCACAACTCCTGCACATCATGGTTGTTCAATTGATGAACGAAAAAGTCAGTAATCATGGCTCTATAGCAGTCACCATTGACTGTAACGTTCTGACCAGCATCGTTTTTAAAGAAGTACAGACCAATGATTCCACCAGCCCATAAAGCACACCAAACAGTCAGTTTTTCTGGATGTAACGGTGTCTCAACATACACTTGAGGATTATCATCACTCCAAATACGGCAGTTTTGTTTATTGACGTATCCATTCAAACAAAAGTGAGCTTCATCGCTAAACAAAATTCGCTTATGAAAATCGGGATCAACGGCAATCTTGTTTTGGGCCCATTCACCGAATCTACGCCTTGCTAGGTGATCGTGTGGCTTCAATTGTTGCACGAGTTGGATTTTGTAAGCACGCAAACCAAGATCTTTCCGCAAAATCTTCCATAAAGTGGATGGATACATATCCAATTCCTGTGCACGATGGCGGATAGACTGATCCGGGTCTTCCTCTACGCTACGCTCTACAGCAGCAATGACTTCTTCTGTACGCCCTGTACAACGTCTCTGTGGATGCGTATTATCATTTAGAGTAAACGTGGTGCGAAAACGTTAATCGAATTAATTGCTCTGATGGACGATTATGTTGACCGTAAAATGGACGTAGTGCGCGATACTTATTTCGAACAGAACCATGATTTTCAAAATAAATTTGCACAATTTGGAAGCGTTGTTCAGGCGTCAGTCTATTCATGTTGAAATGCCAAACCAAACTAAACATAAATCACTTGACAGCTGACAAAATGGCCGCCAGTTAAAAAAGTGTTGCCAACTTAAAGTTGTATACCTCTATAAAAAACACCCTTTATTGTTGGTAATTGTTAAGTGTATGGAAACTTTTTTGACATTAATTTTGTCTACATATTTATAACAATAATGTAACTTCTAAATAAAATGTTCCATAGTTGTTTTTAATACTAATCCTCGCTGGTTAAGATTCAGATATTAATTTAAACATGTTTTCTCATAGTTCCAATTAATTGGTTAAACATAACAGAAAAATAGTATAGAAAGCAGGTGGTGTATGGAGACTTCTTGGACTGACTGTACATATATACATGAGATAATGTATTTGGCGTATAACAGTATATTTGTTCACAAAATTTTCCTGCAAAAGTAGAAGTGTTTAATTAAATAAGTTTAATAGTATTTAAATGAGTGAGATGAGTAGATTTCCAAGCAGATGAAAAATGTATCAAACATCACGATAAACTTTTATATAAGTGCCCGAGAGTGAATAATTTTTTAAATGGTAAAATTTGTTATTCGTCTTGGTAGTTCAAAATTTGTCTTCAAAATTTTTTATTATATCATCAAATTACCTTTAACTTTTATTAATACCTTTGCGTCCTCCATCTAATATCATGACTCACTTTCTAATAAGCATTTTTTTTATAAAATAAAAAGTGATACGTTAGGAATATCTTTACGAACGTAGACGGCGGCAAGTGTATTTTCGAAGATAACTGTACTCTTATACTTGTAAAAAGGAATTCTCAACGAATCTACATAGAAGTAGTAAATTATGGTAATTTTAGTTAAAAGAGTACAATAACGAAACTTATTTCAATGAATAAATCGACAACTTCATCGAGAAAGTAGTGTCCTTTTTTTATGTTCCAAGTCAAGATTAAAATTTGGGGGAGCGACAGATTCCTTCTTTTTTGTGGATATAGCACACGCACTGCAGGAAAATCCCTAAAGTGCTACAGGAGCAGCACGTGTGCGAAAATGGCCATTCACGTTGGTCTTGAGTCACTGTAAATTGTACTCAATGGGAAACCCAGTCCTGGACCAATCATACCAAAGTGACGAGATTCTCCATATAAAAGACCTGAAAGGGGGTTGTACGAGGAATGATAAGCTGACGTGTCATTTTAGCATGCACCGCTTTAGAAGAAATTAAGTAGACTACATCCATCGAACACTTTCCATGAAGATACTTATAGAAGAGACTTAAATCGCTAACCGTTCTTCGATATTCCAAGGAATCAAGGCTGCTGGTGAGTTCTCGGTTTTCAATCAGGCGATTGGAAACTCTTCTGAATAGAATCTAACAAATGCAATGTATGTTTAAGAGTAGAGCCCCAAACAGGGGATCAGTAGTCCATCGTTGGTATGTATAAAGCTTTTTTTGACAAGGTCTTCTTGCCTTTTTGGGTATCGGCTGAACTGTAGCGCATTTCCAGAAGGAAGAAAATAATTTCTTTCTGTAAGATAGGTTGCCAAGTCTACAGAAGACTGATGTTAGTTCGCTCGCGCATTTTTTGAATACTATGGCAGGTATTTCATCAGCGCTAAAAGCTTTTTCGGTTTATAATTTCATTAAAATACGTTTTATGATATGCTGTTTGAAGACAATATTAAAAATCCTTGACTGCACTATGGGAATAGTTAGTAGTGTTTTTCCTTGAAAATCGACAGTAGAACGTAAAGCACATTCAGTTAACATGTTGGATCTCTCCTACCCTATTCGTGTCGCTAGAAATTAGATTATATATTAAAACTTAATTTTGTGAATAAATATAAGTGTATCAAATCTATTGCCGTAGCAAATAAACAGTGTAAAACACCCTAAATTAAAAAAAAATGTAGATACATTGGAGAAATAAATGGATTATATTATACATGGTTATTGATTATAAATAGACCCCACCTTTAATTCATCTTTTGGAAGAGATAGGAAGAAATGTTATAAACAAAAGTTGTAGCGCTTTTAAAGATTTTTTACGGAGTTAAAAAGTCGCGCGTTCGCATTTATAACATATGGCACTAACTTTTTATTTTTTCCTGCATATTACCTGTCAGTTTTATGGTATACAAGAACTACCTTTTAAGTTTTTACAAAAACAGTGAAAAAAAACCATTTTTTGGTACAAATCGTTTTATTACTTGTCAAAATATTCGCCTTTAAGCGTGCATTCAAACCAATTCTTGAAACATTTTTAGTGTTCCGTACGGAACACTTATAAGATCACTTCGGTGTCTGTCCGTCTGTCTGTCCGTCTGTCACACCCGATTTTCTATGAAACTATTTGTCATAGAAAGTTGAAATTTGGTAGTAATATAGGAATTGATGGCCTCATCAGAGCCATGTAGTTTTGAAAGTTAAATTTTGACTTAAGGAGTTAGTTTTGGGGGGGAAATCGGAAGTGAAAAAAAAAATTTTTTACTAGGTAATCGAGTGTGGTGTCAAATGAAAGCTTGTGAAAACACGAGTAAAAAATATATATATGATTTAATAATAAATAAAATAATAATAAAAAAACAGAAATTTCAAGGTCATCAATTTTCAGTAAAGATTGGAAATAAACTTTGTTGAAAACTTATTTGGGGTGTGTTTTGTGAAGTCACTGATCATTTTATATCACCGTGACATAAATTTTGACTTAAGGGATTCGTTTTGAGGGGTGAAATCGGAAGTGAAAAAAATTTTTTTTTACTAGGTCATCGAGTGTGGTGTCAAATGAAAGCTTGTAAAAACACGAGTAAAAAATATATATATAATGTAATACTTGCGCACACGTTTCTTCGTATTACTTTTAAAAAATCGTGAAAAATCGCTGTCCCCTACCTTATCTCGAAAAGTACTGATCAAAAAATTTTGAAAAAATCCTGGAATATTCTCCACGGGGTATAGATTGAACGAAAATTATCCTTACCTTTAATAATTTATCTGGTATAGAAAAAAACCAAAATTTCAAGGTCACCAGTTTTCAGTATTTGGGGTGTGTTTTGTGAAGTCACTGATCATTTTATACCACCCTAACAAAATTTTCTATTTTAAAAACAATCGTACGGAACACTAATTGTGCAAGTTCAACTTGCACTTGACCGGTTTTTTCCACTCTGAAGTTGGTACCTCAGAAACGTGATTTTGCAAGGATTCAACAGCTTCTTGAGGTAATGGAAATCGCAGTCCACGCATTTTCTTTTTTTGACATTCGAGAACAAAAAGGAGTCGTTAGGCGATAAATCAGGTGAATATGGGCAATGAGACATTAAATCGATGTTTTTTTCTGTCAAATAATCAATTATTTGACGTGCTGGCATTATCATCATGAAGAATGATGCGACGTTTTCGGTTGTTTTTCCTGATTTTATCAAGGACTTCTGGCAAACAAATTGTTGTATAATACCATTCAGAATTAACAGTTCCTCGATTCTCTAAAGAAATGGTTGCAACATGTCCACAATAACCAAAGAAACAAGCCATCATTTTCTTGGAAATGCTTTGCGAGCGAACCACTTTTGTTGGATTCAGTTCGTCTTAGAACACCCAAACAGTTGACTGTTGCTTAGTTTCCGGCTCGTACGTATATCCAAGTTTCATCTCCTGTTACGATGTTGTATACGTATTTTGCATGTCCTCGACCGAATTTTTTGAGCATTTCCTTACACCAATTGACACGAGCCTGTTTTTGAGTTTCTATCAAATTATGCGGAATCCATCGGGAGCAGATCTTTTTCACAACTAAATATTCATGTAAAATTGAGTGTACTTCGATATGCCTAAGGATGCCTCTATCTCACGGTAAATCATCTGCCGATCCTCTTCAATCATGTTGCACACAGCATCGATGGTTTTTGGAAACAACAACCGATTTTGGTCGACTTTCACGAAATTCATTGCTGACGGAAGCACGACCATGACGAAATTCTGCAAACCAGTTGTAAACAATTTTTTCTGATCGTGATTCATCACCAAAAGTTGAACGAAGCGATTCGAGATGGCACTGTTGTTGAGTTAGGCCTTTACTAAAATCGTAAAAAATTATCCAACGGCTGCCACAGTTTTAATAATAACAAATATCAAACTTTACAACAATGGTAACGACACATCTCAATAGCGCCATTTAGTAGTCATTTGTAAAAACTTAAAAAGGCGGCTGTCGTAGAACTCCTAATTATAGAAACGCCCAAATATATATTAGGGGGTTATTTTCCAAAACCATTTTTTGATTTTAGAAAATTCAGAAAGTTCTATCACAAATCCTGTTAAAGATTTTTAAAAAATACATTGGATTGAAAGTATGCTACAGATTTATATTTTTAGGCTTTTGTCAGATAATGCAACGTGTGGAAAGAGATGCACAACTGTTTAATAAAATTGTTTAGACGAATAAGTTAGTTTTTTGAACAGCCAAAGTTTTAATTAAGAGATCAAGGTTCACTTTTGGACTAACAAAACCGGGACAAGAAATAAAACACTCCGATCGTCAGTCTGTTCGAGGTTGTTGCGGTATATTGAACAATAGAGTAATAGGATCAATATTTTTAAATAGAAATTTAAATGGAACAACATATTTGCAAACAATAAGTCAAACTGTTGAAAATTTAATAATAGAGAAATAATATGTTAATAGAACGCCGTCACACAACGCTCTCGCAGTAACCGACTTTATAAATGAAATTTTCCTTTTATAGAGATTAAAGGAGTTGTTTATTATACCGGGTGACACAGCCAACATGTAACAACCAGTATTTTTTTTATTTTGAAAGTTACATATTTGCATTTGTAGATACCAGAATGGGATATTACTAGGCTTTTTCATCACTTAAGAAATATTTTCAACTACTTCCGGTTTGACCGGAAGTGACTGCAACTTTCTTATTTTTAATGGAACCCTGTATATTTTTTTATCAATTCCAATTCGCTTTGAAATTCTCTTTCCTACGATGTATCACAAGTCGACATTTGTTTGACAGGTAACCGGCAAAAACTGACTTAAACTCTTAGACTTAGGTGGCAATTATTTTTGTTCGTTTTATCTCACTTTGGAAAGAATTTAAGACTATCCATTTATCGTGCCATTTTCGCGAGTCTAAGTGGCTCCTACAAAATTTTATGCTTTATATTCAGTTGAAGAATTTTCTCTTTAAATAATGATCAATATCACCGAAATTAAGATAGGAACACATATTTTTTATTTAACCTAGTTACACATTACAGGTTTTTTGTCAACATACATCTAACAGAACTATCTAACACCAATTGGATTTAATATTATTTTCAGAAAATAAACCGTTTTATTATGCAATAATGTGATATCAACAAGTTCCATTACCGACTTAGTAGGCTGTGATAAAACAGACGAACCGAAAGTCATGGATGCTGCGTGTTACCAAAATGGCCACTATTATTGTTTACTTTAAGTCAAAAATATTTTTTCGTTAACAAAAATGTATTCAACGGATGAAAAAGTGGACATGTTATTAATTTTTGGAGAGTGCAGAAAGAATAGCTGACAAACCGCCGAGTTGTACATGGCAAGATATCTCGATAGGAGGCACCCACCCAACAATTATTTTTTAAGGGTAGCGCAGCAGTTAGAAGACAACCGATTGAACTTGCTGATGTATTTATTGGTGACGAAGAGTCAGAAATCAATATATTAGCCATTGTTCAGGTATATTCTACAATTTCTATAAAACATGTTGAAGAACAAACCGCCGCATTTTAAGAGAATATAAATTCAGGTCTTACAAATATCAAATAAATCAACATTTATTTCAAACAGATTACCAAAGAAGAATGGATTATTGTAATTGATTTTTGCAAAGATATCACCTTTATAACCAATTTCATTACAACATTCTATTTTCGGATGAATCTAGATTTACCAATTTTGGTCTATTTAATCGTAACAATATTCGATATTGAGCCCAAGAAAATCCTAGAATTATGCGAGAAAATGCCTATAAAGAAGGATTCGGCCTTAACGTCTGTTTGGGTATCCTTGGCACAAGAATTATTGGTCCTATTATATTTGATGGTGCGTTAAATGGAGAAAGATATTTGGAGTTCATTCAAAAAGATGTTGAAGATTTTTTAGAAACTTTACTTTTAAATCGTGGAGACATTATTTTCCAGCAGGATGGCGCTTCAACCCACAATACTAGAAATGTAGTAAACTACCTGAATTAAAGATCTAGTGCAAATTGGTTAGGTACCAAAGAATCTAACAAGTGGCCTGCAAGATTGCCAGATCTTACGCCTCTTGATTTTTTTTATATGGAATCATCTAAAAGAAAAAGTTTACAAAAATCCACCAACAGACAGAAATGATTTAGAAATGCGCTTAAGAAGAGCAGTAAGTCAAATTACTGAAATTCAGTTGGAGAACGTTATGAGAGCCTCGGTAAGAAAAACAAGATTGTGTAGGATTAACAACGGACAGCATTTTGAACATTTGGAATAAATACCTAGCAAATTTATATCTAGTATAAAATAGTTTTACTTATTTATTTTTATTGTGTTACTTAGTTAAAATATTACTTCTTTCTAATATCAATTAATTACAATTATCGGTTTTGTTGTGTTATTCTTATTATTAAATGTTTTGGTTTTATTATTTGCATTTAAATATTTATTTAATAAATAGGTTTCTTATTTTCTCAAAATAATAATAAATCCAATTGGCGTTAGACAGTTCTGTTAGATGTAACATATGTTGGCAAAAAACCTGTAATGTGTATCTAGGTTAAATAAAAAATATATGTGTTCCTATCTTAATTTTGGTGATATTGATCATTATTTAAAGAGAAAATTCTGTAACTGAATGTAAAGTATAAAATTTTGTAGAAGCCTCTTAGACTCGCGAAAATGGCACGATAAATGGATAGTCTTAAATTCTTTCCAAAGTGAGATAAAACGAACAAAAATAATTGCTAGTATATCCGCCATGGCCGCCTAAGTCTAAGAGTTTAAATTAGTTTATGCCGGTCACCTGTCAAATAAATGTCAATTTGTGATACATCTTTGGAAAGAGAATTTCAAAGTGAATTGAAATTGATAAAAAAATATACAGAATTCCTTTAAAAATAAGAAAGTTACAGTTACTTCCAGTTAAACCGGAAGTAGTTAAAAATATTTCTTAAGTGATAAAAAAGTCTAATAATGTCTCATTCTGGTATCTAAAAATGCAAATATGTAACTTTCAAAATAAAAAAAATTACAGGGTGTAACATGTTCGCTGTGTCACCCAGTATATAGCGTTATATGTCCTTTTGCGAGGGTTCCGAGGTCAAGGAATTTAAAAGTTAGGTTATTTTTTCATTATTTTCAATTTTAACTCAAGGAGGGAGTGAGAAAATTTTTCTAATACAAAAGAATGGCGATTATATATTTTTATTGTAATTTAAATTTTTAGATTTTTTTTTAAATATGTTTTAAACATTAACATTATTTTTTATCGGGTTGAATGGACCACTGATGAAAACTATGGCGCCTCCCTCTCTACAGGATAACTTTACAAAAAATAATCCAATATGCAAAAATAAAAATTAATCTTGTAAAATAACGTAGTAGTTAAAAATTGTCGAAGGAGTTGTTTTTTTTCAAAAATAAAAAATTTACGGTGTTTCAAACTTCGGTATGCAATTTTCGACCAAAAAATTTATGTTTAATTATTTATAAAAAATTATCTGTTAGGAAAATTAAAAAAAACCTTTCCACATTTTGTAGAAAAAATAATAGTTAAGATTTAAAAAAAAAGTAAAAAAATATTAAAAATTGACTGAGCAATATTGCAGACAGTGTCTGAAAACAGGTAGCGGTTCCGATTCGACGCCAGGTCACATTTAATGCCATAACTTTGTAATGGAATGGAATTTTCTTAATTTTTTTTAATAATTCTTAAAAGTATGGAGATTAAAAATCCGTAAAAAAAATCGAGTTTTTGCAAATTCGAGGTATATATAACCCCCTTAAACCCAAATATAAAAATGTGCTTTTCAGAGAGCGAAAAACGAAATACATAATCCATCTGTTGGTTTTTGTTTGAACTGTCTGTTATTTCGACACTGTCAACACGAGTGCGCCTAATTCCAATTCATTCATAAAATGGGTCTGTGTTAAGGGTGTTAAAGGCCGATAACATAATCACATTGTGAATTGTGTTATGAATATATCAGTTGGTTTTTTTACTCTAGTAGCATTTTGATTTGTTCGTTTTATAAAACAATCATGGGATGATAGAAATTGACCTCTATTTACTAAATTATATCGATAATTCGACTGTTCTATCATAGTGTAAACTAGCAACAGCATAGTAGTAATATTCCATTCTAATTACTACTACAAGCGCTATGCATATGTGAATATATTTAATACGATATGCAACACCATCGACACTGACTTGATCTTTTTATAACTCAGTTTCGATGAAATTTCCTGTAAAATAAATTTGGAACTTAGTTGCTTCATGTAGATAAAGAGTCCCGATCAAAGAAACATGTTTCTTCAAGTTTACCTCCATTCGTAAACTGTTATAGCCTTCAAGAATAACATCTATAAAGTTGCCAACCTGATGCCGAAGGCAAGTTTTTTCGAATAAATTATGAATGTGCTAAATAATTTAACCGTGCCTACTTTAACGGCCACAAATACCATTAGCTTGTCGTAATTTTATATAATTTTAGTATAAAATCGTTATTAAATTGATTTTATCAATAATAAATAATATTTGTCAACAATTAACGAACTGCTGGAAAAGAAAAATGCAATGTATAACTTTGGAAGTCTGAACTCAAGCTATCCCTGCACATATTAATAATTAAAAGTTAGAAAGACCTGTAAAAATCCTGTCTTATGGTGACAGTAACCAAGTAGAATTTAACTTTTAAGGGGTTACACCACCTTGAGATTTTCAAAAAATCGAATTATTTTTTTTGGCTAGATAAATTGTTTATACTTTTAAGGATATCTTAAACGTTTAACCATTTCAAAATTCAGATTATTTCCGAAGTTATAGCAATTAGAAGTGAGCGCGGTAGAGAGTCGGCCCGAAACTCAGGTAGCGATCGGACCGGCACGAGCAGTCAAAGTCTTGACCAAGGGTATTGTTCTTTTAGTCAGTCCTTTATAAGAACGTTGTTTAGAAGGATACATTCAGAATAACAACGCTGTCATTTGGTCTATGGCTCCAAAAGTGCATTACAGTGGCACGAAAATTATTGAGATTGCATCTTATATTGCAGCTAGAATATTTAATGATGGATATACTAGTGTATTACAAATGATCCAATTATTAAGCCTTGTAATTGACCCAAGCGCGCTGCGATTTACCGAGAACTTGGATTCTCAATGAATATCTATAACCAACATGAGAGCCCAACAGGAGTTTAAAGAGGCCAGGAAATTGGAAAGAGCTGCTCAAAAGGAGTCGGAGGACATCGCGCCAACAATGGAAAACCTCATGTACGGTCCAGGAATCGCAGATTGAAGGTAATTTTAAAAAATATTTGCGTTTTTTTAGAAACTACTTTTTTCAAGCTGGTGTAGAAGATATCTTAAGATCTACTTAACCGATTTTGTTAAAATTTACAACACATATTCTTTATAATATTAAGATGTAGCATAGGATTTTTTTGATTGGGTGCCACGTCCATAACTCAAAATTTCAAAAAAAATAAGAGTTTTTTTCAAACAGCTGTCACTTCTACAAAAAAAATTTTAAATTTTTTTTCCTATGCTACATCTTAGCTGTTACCTATCTAAATAAGAAAAAATATTCATTTTTCAAACGATACCTGACAGAGAAAATAAGAACACCATCAGCAAAGATTTTCATAAGAGGGCCTACTTGATGGCTCATATCTCCGTCATTTTTTAATTTTTTTTATTCGTTATTATTTCGAACTATTCATAAAACTACTATATATATATATATATATATATATATATATATATATATATATATATATATATATATATATCTATATATTATATATATATATATATATATATATATATATATATATATATATATATATATATATATATATATATATATGTGTGTGTAAAAGAAAAATTATTTTATATATTTAATAGCTGCATCAAAATTTTATTTTTATACCTCTTTTTTCGAGTGCCAAGGTGATGTAATCCCTTAAAAGAGTGAGCTTTACAGAACCCTGTATATTAGGTGTGTGAATTAATTTTGAGCAATTTTTCGGTAAAAATATCACTTTATTGTAAAAAATGGTTACAAATTGATTATTCAAAATATTGTCCATCGCTAGCCACTACTTTCTCCCATCTTTGTGGCAGCATATGAATACCAGGTTGAAAGAACGACTCATCTTTTGAAGCTATCCACGAAACAACATTTTTTGGTATCCTCATAAGAATAGAAGCGGTGTTCAGACGGGCCGTGCGTCATCAATCGGAACAAGTGCTTATCAGAAGGAGCTATGTCTGGTGAGTACGGTGGGTGAGATAGGACATCCCATCCAAACGCTTCTAGCGTTTCCTTGACGGGTTTTGCAACATGTGGCCGAGCGTTGTCATGTTGAAAAATTACTTTGTCTTTTGGCATATTGAGATCATTTTTCCTCCAATGCTCGGCTCAATTGCATTAACTGTTGTCGGTAACGTTCCCCAGTAATAGTTTGTGTTGGCGTAGCTCATAATACACCTAGCTGAGTATACCAGGTATACAGCATAGGCTTGCAGCCGTGAATATTCCGCTTTGGCGAGGATGTTGATGGATCACCGGGCTTCACCCATGATTATTTTTCGCGCTTTGGATTATCATAGCGTATCCATTTTTCATCACCAGTTAAGATATGATGCAAAAAACCTTTCCCATTTTGCCGTTCACAGGTGAAAAATCGCCTTTCAACGTCTCTTGGTTTCAATTCGTACAGCACCCAATTTTCTTGCTGTAAGTGCATGTAAGCACTTGGAAATGGTTATCCGATTTCCATTTGGCACGGGTCTTCATCGAGTAATGCCTCCAATTCTTAATCTTTAAACTTTTTCGGCTGGCCTAGACGTTCTTTGTTTTCCGTGTCGAAATTACCACTTTTAAAGCACTAAAACCAGTAGTCCCATGTTTTTATCGATGGAATGTAATTACCATAGGTTTGCTATAGCAATCGATGACTTTCAGCAGCGCTTTTCTTGGAACTAAACAAGAAAAGTAACGCTTCCCGCAAATGGTATTTTGTTAGCACGTATTCAATACTCAAAAAAATGTGTTGTTTATACTTCAGCAAAATAACATATAATAAAAATTAAAGTCTAATGATGGTGCTTCACCATGAATATAGCAACAGTATGCCCTGATGCGATATAATACAAGTTACGCCCTCTCTTAGAAATCCATCAAAATTAATTCACACACACCCCTTATAGTTATGTAGACATACTCTATTCCATTAGCATCGTTTATTAGCTTGCTAAGCGGTAACTTGGATGCAGATGTATCTTGATCAAGTTATGCGTAACAAAGAATGCTTTTCATAAACTCGTTATATTATGCGGTTGATTCATGTTGGGGGCTCTACTCCCACTGTTCGCCTAATTGAGGACCCGAAATTTACTAAACACCGTAATTCTTTGAAACATAAAAGAAAAGTTGGTGATCTAAAGTCAATATATATAGCCAACTGTCGAATGAAAACTAAACTAGTCGGCTGAGTTTTACTCTTTTGATACTTGTTTATGTTAGGAAGTGCGTCAGGGTTGTATTTTATCGCCTTTTTTTTTCAACCTCTATTCGAAGGTGATATTCAATGAAGCACTCCATTGAAGAAATCAATATCAACGGCGTTAACATAAATAACATCAGATACGCCGCACAGAAGGAAAATGTCCTGAACGCTGGCTAAAATATGAAGGTATTATTCGATTTCGACAATACTCGGTATATCGGGGTTCTCGGGACCGCTGATCACCAATGTGAAATCAAATTTTCAAAAAACAAAATGGCGGCTGCAAAATGACGGACTTTTTGAAAAAAACGTGAGTTATTTTTATGAAACTCTGCAAACATGGGTTTCTGGAGTCGCTGATTGCGAATATGAAGTTCAAATTTCCAAAAACAAAATAGCGGCGCCAAAATGGCGGACTATTTTTGGAAAACCGTAACTTATTTTTATGAAACTTTGTGTACATGAAGTTTTGGGGTTGCTGATTATGAATATGAAGTTCAAAGGATGTAATCGTACTTCCATGGCGAAATTGCCCCCGATAGGAACCTATATCGTCCCTTATGCTATAATGTATAGGAGGCTAATAGTAATTGATACAGAAGATATTACTTCTCTACCTTGGTTAATCGTGGAGATATTTAAAAAAAAGTGTCCGATGATGAGTTTTTTTTCAAAGCGATATAGCTCAGTAACTTTTAAAGCCAGGAAAATAAATGGCCGTGTTATGGTACACTACACAATTTATTTTAAAACAGTTTCCGATGGACCAAGCCTAAATAAACATATTAGAACAATCCAAATAAAAATTTTATCAATCGATTTCTATCAAATCTAATTGAATGACCACTTTGAAAAAAATATATAATATTTGTCTAAGTTTCATTAAAATTCAAATAGTGCAACATGTTGAAAAGAAAGTAAGTGGACATGTACTCTACAACCGCTACGATAACGCATTGAAACGTAATCGTTATTATTATTTTACTAATCAATTTCATAAATATCACCTCTTAAAAATTCCCCGTTACTTACGAGTATGAAATACTTACGTATGCGCTTAGTTACGAATGATTTTAGGAATAGCTCCCCGTGCGTGAGCGCCCCACGCGCCGATCAAGTCCGTATATGCATGTGATGAATGTACGTTTACGTACATGATTATGATTAGCGCATAGCTATGGTGCATTCTCGCTCTTCCTATTTACTCAGTTTCACAAATTCCTATTTGAGAGACATGTTGTTTATGTTAAAAAATATATAATATTCAGTGAACAAAGGAATGAAAATCCTTCTTTTAACAAGAGCTTGATATCGAGCCTTCATTGGTATTGTTTTGATATTAGACTTTGAGTTACACAAAACATAGTATTTATGAGTCGAAACTACCCTCTGAAACGGCAGTATCATAAAGTCCTCATCGGAACTGTGATGTATATGAAAGTCCTCTTCATCATCATCATAATATTCTTCCACGTCCGTTGATTCAAGTTGGAAGATGTCGCGTATCTATATCAATATGAGAAGGTCCTGCGCTTACATCGTCAACAGTCGATGAAGTTCTGTACTGGATCAACCGACATTTATTACACAGAACATCTCCAACTTTAAGTAGTTTCACGTGAGGAACGTTGTAAGTACGCACTACATCTTCAGTTCGCAATATTTTCTTTCATTTTCCATCCTTTCGCAATATAAGGCCACAATTATTACATTTCCCAGACATAGTCGAATTATTTTACACCACTCCTTTATTCACTGAATATTATATATTCTTTAACATAAATAACACGTCTCTCAATAATGAATTTGTGAAACTGAGTAAATAGGAAGAGCGAGAATGCAGCACAACTATGCGCTAATCATAATCATGTACGTAAACGTGCATGCATCATATGCATGTACGGATTTGATCGGTGCGTGGGGCGCTAACGAACGGGGAGCTATTCTTGAAATCTTTCGTAACTAAGCGCATACGTAAGTCTTTCATACTCGCCAGCATTGGGGAATTTTTAAGCGGTGATATTTGTGAAATTGATTATTAAAATAATAATAACGATCACGTTTAAATACGTTATTGTAGCGGTCGTAGAGTACATGTCCACTTTTTTTTTTTTTCAAGATGTTGCACCACTTGGATTTTCATGAAACTTGACACGCTGTTTGGCGACACATAGACAAATATTATATATTTTTTTCAAAGTGGTCATTCAATTAGATCTGATAGAAATCGATAGATAAAATTTTTATTTGCATTTTTCTAAGGCTTGACCCATCGGAAACGGTTGTAAAATAAATTGTAGAGTGTACCATAAGACTGTCATTTAGTTTTATTTTCCTAGCTTAAAAAGTTACTAACTAAACTTGAAAAAAAGTCATCATGGGACATTTTTTTAAAAAATATCTCCACGATTAACCAAGATAGAGAAGTAATATCTTCTGTATCAACTACTATTAGCCTCCTATACATTATAGCATAGGTTATAATATAGGTTCGTATCGAGGGCAGTTTTGCCATGGAAGTATGGCTAGGCCCCTTTAAAAAACAAAATGGCTGCTCAAAAATGGCGAACTATTTTTGGAAAAACGTAAGTTATTTTTATGAAACTCTATATATCTGGGTTTTTTCGGATCGCTAATTGCGAATATGAAGTTCAAATTTCAAAAAAACAAAATGGCGGCTCAAAAATGGCGAACTATTTTTGGAAAAACGTAAGTTATTTCAATGAAACTTTATATACATAGGTTTTTAGGGTCTCTAATTGCGAATATCAAGTTTAAATTTCAAAAAACAAAACGGCTGCTCCAAAATGGCGAACTATTTTTGTAAAAACGTATGTTATTTTTATGAAACTCCTTGTGAATTTTTGCTACATTGTGCAACAATTTCCAGATTTTTAAATTATTTTTTCAATTTAGTAACATTTTATCGACATTTTCAAGTATTTTGCAAATTTAACAACAATTTCCCGAAACAACTTGCTACATGTTGCTACGTTTTCCCGAAATGTTTAACTTACTTTATCGTTTTGCAACAATTTACAGAGTTTTAAAAATATTTTTCCCAGTTTGCAACATTTACTCGAATTTGTTAAGTATTTTTCAAATTTTACAACAATTTCCTGAATTTTCAAACAATTAGTTAAATTTTTTAAAAAAATTTTTTAAGTTTGAAACACACGTCCATGGCGTCTACGCACACCTTCGCACAAAAACTAACATATATACCAAACTTGCAACATCTCGTACTCAATTTTTCGATATGTTGGCAAAAAATATCTAATAAACAACCTTCAACTCATTTCGCGTCAGAGTTCATTGGAGTTTTTTAACTTACTGCTTGTTCTTTAAAGATTTTTTGGAATATTTTCTTAAAAAACTCGATAATTGAACAGTTAATTACTCACTTACCATTAAGTAAATATGATATTCCAGACACACTTGCAAGGACAGAATTTATTTTACACAATTAAAATTCCTTCTTTCTATAATAGTTTAAATTTGACGACGTCTGACGTGCTTCACGAGAGATGCTGCGCGGCACTCGATGTTTCGAAATGAAAAGAAAGTTATGAGACAGGTACAAGCGGAAGATGCACCTGAGTGGTCGTATATCATAGTAGATGAATTGGCAGAAGTATTCAAACAGGTGGCCAGCTTTTCAGGTTTTCGGACTACTGTGTGCCGACGATACATTAATTATCACTAATAACGGAAAAGATCTACAAAAACTTATGGATAAAATAACTGTCACTTGTACACAGTTTGGTTTAAGGCTCAATGCAAGTAAAACAAAATATATGATTATAAGCAAAGAATCTAATATTAAATATGGTGGTATTATAGTTAGAGGTGATAAATTGATGTATCTCGGTAGCAATGTCAACGACCAGTGGTACCCGACTGTGGAAGTAAAAATTCGAATAGAGAAGGTTCGAGTCGCAATTATGAAAAACAGAAAAATCTCAACGAGTCACGACTTTTCATTGAAACTACGGATGAAAATGGTAGGCTGCTATGTCTTTCTGGTTCCCTCATACAGGGTGAGTCAACGATAGAGTAAAGTTCATTATCTCATTTGTTTCGGGAATGGTGAAAAAATGTTAAATACGATAGTTTTAGGGAATGTTAAGGTGCACAGTTTAAAATTATTTTTGAGTATACAGGGTACTTCAAAAAATTTAGCCGATATAACATGTTTTTTTAAATGGAACATCCTATTTTCTAATTTATTTTTAAATTCTGAGTAAAGTTATTAACTTTTTTATTAATAATATTATATACCTAAACCTAGTAGTTTTTCTAATATTTCAATTTTCTTAAAAAAATACTAGTTTTCAATTTTGTAAAAAATTGCCAGTAGCGCCGTTGTTTCTGAAGGTAGAATACTCATAATTGGTATGAACATTCCATAGAGATCGTGTTCAAAATAAATTCATACATTTCGACCACCTTAAATTGAAAAAACTCAAATTTTTTAAACGGCACACCCTATATATTATTATTGTTTCTGATAGATTTTACAAAACTCTCCAACTTTTATTAAGTATGTCATATACCTATTTCTAATAGTTTACGATTTATTTTGAATTTTTCAATTTTTACCCTTGTTTATAATATATTTACGCTATTGTGAAAACGTAAATAAATCGTTAATAATAATTTTAATATCGTTTAACTTATCTAATGATTAATTATTATGACGTAATAAAT
The DNA here is from genome assembly GCA_019049505.1 of Pachyrhynchus sulphureomaculatus. NCBI lineage: Eukaryota > Metazoa > Arthropoda > Insecta > Coleoptera > Curculionidae > Pachyrhynchus > Pachyrhynchus sulphureomaculatus. The sequence continues at coordinate 153,172,018 of CM032456.1, forward strand.
GTTCAAAAATATGCCTGTCTATTTAAATACACATGTTTAGTCGTTTTATTATATTTTCCTTCACTTTCCTTAGCATAAAGGGCCTTACTGTCCTGCATGCATCCCGTATCCTATTTTCCATATCTACTGGTGTTGTAGGAGAATTCACATAAACACGATCTTTAATGTAACCCCACAAAAAGAAGTGTAAAGATGTTAAGTCACATAATCGAGGGGGCCACTGAATCCAATCCATTTTTGTGGATAACGATCGTTTAGAAATTTTCGAACTTCCCGGTGGTAATGAGCAGGAGCTCCGCCTTGTTGAATCCACATTTGTTCCCTTTCAAAGTTATCAACTTCTTCAAAAAGCTAGGGTAATTCGTTTTGCAAAAAATTTAGATATCTAGGCCGGAAAGCGGTTCACGGAAAAAATATGGTCCAATAATTCGAAAATTTAATATTCCACACCATACATTAAGCGACCAGTGGTTTTAGTTTTGAACTTCCCAGACCCAAAATGGATTAACTGTTGAATAGTAATGCATGTTATGGCTGTTAACTGCTCCATTACTGCGAAAAGTAGCTTCATCAGAAAACATTATTTTGGATAAAAAATTTGACCTCTATTGCCCCATTCATGGTGGTACAAAAGTTTACTAGTCGTTCAAAATCACAGTCTTGAAGTTCTTGGTGTAGTTCCATATGAAAGGGATGATACTTGTATTTTCTCGTGGTGCGATTAGCCGTAGATTGGGATGTGTCAAATAAGTCAGCTAGTTGACGGCTGCTGACCTGGGGATTATCTTTAACATGTAGTAAAATCTCCATTTCTTTTTCCTCATTGGTAGCATTCTGGTTTAATACTTTCCGTTTCGTATACTCAACGCTACATACTACCATCAAACCGTTCCATTAAGCACTGAAAAGATTTTCTAGATGGTATACGTCTATTAGGGTATTTCGCTCCGTAAAGCCTTACTGCCAAAAGACAATTTTTTTTCCAGCCTCGCCCAGTATGTAGACCATATCAATTAATTCATTTTTAGGAAAATTCATAACTATTACCTTTATATGTCATTTTACTACAACAAATTAAACTATTTTTACTTGTTTAATAGACATGTCAAAATTTGACAATGCCTACATTTTTTTTATCTTGGCAACTATGACGTTATAGCGTAAGTGTATTAAAATCCAGGGTAAAAATTGAAAAATTCAAAATAAATCAAAAACTACTAGAAATAGGTATATGACATACTTAATAAAATTTGGAGAGTTTTGTAAAATCTATCAGGAAAAGTAATAATATACAAGGTGTACCATTTAAAAAAAATTTGAGATTTTTCAATTTAAAATAGTCGCAATGTATAAATTTATTTTGAACACCCCGTAGCATCTAACTCAAATTTCTTTACATATATCTTTTTTTTTTCATCTCTATAGAACGCTCGTACCAATTATGAGTATTCCATCTTCAGAAACAATGCCACTACTAGCAAATTTTTTATAAAACTGAAAACTAGTATTTTAAAAAAAAAATTGAAATATTAGAAAAATACTAGGTTTAGGTATATAATATTATTAATAAAAAAGTTATAAAATTTTACGCAGAATTTAAAAATAAATTAGAAAATAGGATGTTCCATTTAAAAAAAACATATATTATATCGGCCACACTTTTTTGAAGTACCCTGTATAGTCAAAAATAATTTTAAACTGTACCCATTAACATTCCCTAAAAGTATTGTGTTTAACATTTTTTCGTCATTCCCGAAACAAATGAGATAATGAACTTTACTCTATCGTTGACTCACCCTGTACAGCATGGAAGTATGGACGCTAACTGAAGCAATGCTTAAACGTCTGGAGGCATTCGAGATGTGGGTGTATCGACGACTGCTGAAAATCAGTTGGGTGGACATAATCAGTAACAACAGTTTTCTCACTCGCATAGACAAGGACTTGAAGGTGGTCACGACCATCAAGCGACGCAAATAAGAATATTTTGGCTACATTATGTGACATCCAGAAAAATACGAAATCTTGCATCTGATTGTAGATTCCTGTCAGACATGGTCCAGGTAGTTAAACAATTTGAGGCAGTGGTACGGAAAGTCTACGGTTCAACTATTCCGAGCGGCTGTCAATAAAAAGATCATCATCAACATAGTAGCCAACATGATAACCAACGATTGTTGAACGATCATGGTAACCAAAGAAGAGAAGATACTTTTTTGATAATGGAGAGAATTACGCACATGGAATAGAGGCTCGCGTGGTTTTAGCTAGATGATCACTCCTGATTATTGGGATTAAACCGTACCAATATTTCCCGTATAATTGCATGAGGAATTAAATCGATAATGGTCACATTCCAAATTTCTGTCTCAACTTTTTAGTTGCTTCATTGTTTGCATGGTAGCGGTCCAACGTCCACAAAGATAATGGTATGTTACATAATATTGAGCTGAGAAACGGGGTTATTTGTTAAAAATAAGTAGCTTTTCAAATAATTACTAGCACAGGATCATATAAAAATAGTTGCCGCATCGCTGTTAAATTGTAGAATACCTTATAACTCCGCCTATGTCATAAAGTCTCAATTCTACAACACAATAAAATAATAATGAACCTTGCTTACCGAACAGCTGACTAGCGTCGATGCATTTGTATTGTAAAGTATGTATTTGGATATACAAGTCCGATATTATAAAACAAATGGTTGAAGTAACAGAAACTAACCTCATTTCGTTTAATTCTATCGATAACTTGACCTTAGAATTAAAATAAAATAAATTACAGGATGGGAAATTTCACATTGTACTGTCAAATTACAAAATAAAACACTAGAATAACTTAATAATAACGGTACGAAAATACCAGATTCTTTTAAAATAACATCATAATGCCCCTTTATATGGATATCGGTCATTAAGCAACTTTAGTTTTATTTTTTTTCTCTTACCACTGTTTAGTGTATTGCACTAAATTATCTTTTATACGATAGTTAGCTGTCGTACGATATTGTTTAAAATGTGATTCGGTTTACAGATGTTAATAACTTGCATTTTTAAGACCCGTTAGGAATTTTAAACCATAAAACCGATAATAAAATTACAATGTGTAGGAATCGAAATTATTATTTTTTTACCTCAAGGTGTTGATTTATTAGTATTTAATTCTTTAATAGCTATATTTAAGAATATTTATAGGACTGTAAGTAAAATTTCTAAACATATATAGTTTTTATTTGACTTTTTTCGTTAGTAATGATAGGTAAGTAGAGGGATTCTCTAAGTTGAAATATTTTTTAAACAAGTTAGAGTATAGTATTTTTCACGATCTAAGAAAGTGACTTAGCTACCTATACCTATTCAAAATTCAACAAGATTCGAAAGTGATTAATTTATGGCTGTTTAATGACAAGGCATCGTGCAGGGCCGCACTATACTTGACTATATAATTGTTGGGTTTAAAATTATATTGTGATAGAAGAATTGCACAAATATATTAAAACAGTGTACAGTGTCCTCGCGTAGATTTGTTACAATTTTAGTTATTAATTAATATCTAGTTCAATTTCGCTATCGCTACTATCTTGCAAATCAATAATAAGTTTTTTTACAGGTTCTAAACTATTTATATTTATGTACATACATCTACTATATATGAGTTTTCAATTTTTTTGACGTGTTGAATACAGTTTCTCCAGTTTTCAACGGTTACATTTTTGACTTCTGTCTTTATCAACTCAATCACATTACTGTTTAAAGTGGGTGTGTTATTGTGAGCACGTATATTAGACTTTATTTTATGCCATATCAACTCGATCGCATTAAAGATACAATAATATAGTGGAAGCCGAATTATTTCGTGTCCTGCTTCCTTTGGAATTTTATCACAAACCTATTGTAACCGTTTAAAACTTCTCACAATTTTTTAACTATATCACTTTTATGGAAATATATGTCACGTTCGCACAAAAAGGCTTGTATTTCCCTTTTTCTACTGGTGGAACTTGGTACCTTATTCATTTGGCGACTGTGATAGGATGCATTATCCATCACAATACAGCTATTCGGTGGTATATTCGGCATTAATTTGTTTTGAAGCCAATCTTCAAAAACTTCAGTGATTGTATTCTTGGCTGCTAGAAATAGACATTCTGGTATCCAGCCTTCTTCTGACCCCGCATGTAAAATAGTTATTCTTTTACCTTTATTTGATGGAGCTTTGGTGTGGTATTTTTTGGATTTATCAGTCCATCCCTTACTGGGTGTGTCGTGGGTGTCATACCAAGTCTCATCTAGGTAGGTTATCGTTCGATTTCCTGATCTAGCAGTATTTATTTTTGCAAGATATTCCATTCTGAATGGTTGTAAGCACTGTGATACCATTATAACTTGCCTTTTGTCTATTTTTTTGAACAAAAACTCCAAACGACGTAGAATACGCCATAAAGTTGTAGTGGTACTGAAATAAGTTATTTCACCAAATATAACCCATATAAAACTTTAATAATAAAGGATATAAAACCTTTTGAAATTATTTCCCTTGGCTAAGCAATTTTGTTAGTGTTCCATACGGAACACTTATAAGATCACTTTGGTGTCTGTCTGTCTGTCTGTCTGTCCGTGTGTCACACCCGATTTTCCCCGAAACTATTTGACCTAGAAAGTTGAAATTTGGCACTAATATAGGCCACATCAGAGCCTTGTAGTTTTGAAAGTTAAATTTTGACCTAAGGGGTTAGTTTTGGGGGGTGAAATCGGAAGTAAAAAAAAATTTTTTTTTACTAGATCGTCGAAAAACGTGAATTCAAAAATATATATAATGTAATACTTGCGCACACTTTTCTTTGAACTATTTTTAAAAAATTGCGAAAAATCGCTGTCCTCCCCCTTATCTCGAAAAATTCTGGAATATTCCCCACAGGGTGTAGATTGAACGAAGGTGCCTTACCTTTAATAATTTATCTTCTATATAAAAAAAATCAAAATTTCAAAGTCATCAGTTTTCAGCAAAGATCGGAAAAAAAAAAAACTTATTTGGGGTATGTTTTGTGAAGTCACTGATCATTTTACACCTCCGTAACAAATTTTTTTATTTTAAAAGCAATCAATGTACGGAACACTAATTGCTCAAGTTTGACTTGCACTCGGCCGGTTATTTTAACTATGACCACTCATCTGATTGTACTATGGATTTTAGCTGGCACAGAAGCTTACTTTCATTTTGAGGAATAATACTTCTAATAGTAGAATGAAAAGAAGCGGTTACTTCTTACAAACCGTGACGTAAAAACTCTTACGCCATGAGCCATACCAACTTTAAGTAATAGAAATAGGTAATCGACAAAACCAAGGAAGTAAAAAATCAGAGAATTAAAACCTAACTTGCTGTCTATCCTAACAGTTTAACTCTACTCCATTCTTAAGGATGCTAGTAAAACTTTAACTAAATTAACTATAACACCAGTAATACGGTCATACAATATTATAGCAAGATTTGTTGAACAAGCCTGTTACCTGCACTCTTACACTCTACTGACAATTTCTAGGGAAAAATACCATCTACTATTTTCAATACCCGGTCAAAATCGCCCTATATTGCTGTTGCAAGAATAAGAGCCACCTGATACTGCTCACGAGCTCAACTTCGATAATCAATTATATGAACAATTTCCAGCATTTCTTCTAATGATGCCGTCTCCTCACGAAGGTTTGTAATCTTCGTATGTTCTTCAGCCAAGAATTTTGTCGTCTTCCGATCGATCGTTTGTCTTTTATTTTTCCTTCAATAATTAAACGTAGTATTGAGTTTTTCTTATTTTTATGACTGGTAGTAATTTTTTCGTTTTATTCATTCTTTCCAGTACGTCTGTGTTTTTTATTTTCTGTACCCAGGAGATGCGAAGAAGACGTCTTTAAATGTACATTTCAAAAGCTTCCAGTCGCTTCTCTGAGCAAGGGGCAAGAGTTCAGCACTCACAGCCATACAATAGCACGAAGAATACATACGTTCTTACCATTTTCGTTCGAGACGGAGACTTGTTCAATAGAAAAATTTATTGTATGTCACTCGAGCCTGTTCATTCAAGCACATATTTCCTTCTTGGATCCCACTTTTCATTTATAGTTCTCAGATATTTTTTTCCAACATTTATCAACATCTTAGTTTCGGATAAGGCACATATCCATGTAAACGGTTACGTCAATTGACAGAATTGCTTTAATCGGTTGAGCTGGTTCTATAGATGGGAAACTGTTGAAATGTTGGTTTTGTTCAGTTTTTGTCGCGTAATAATCACGCTGTCTAGCTATAATTGTTAGCAACTGTGACCTTATGTCCTCGCTACACAATTTCTCTATCCCCTTGTGACTTAAACAATCCCCGATAGAGGGCAGATACTCCAAAATTAAGCTTACAGCAATCAGAGATACGAATTGTGGTTTCTTACTCATATATTTTCCTGTTTCTTTATGTTTTCGGTAACTTTAGGCAGCTAATATCTTCTTGTCCATTTGACCTTGGTATAAAAGTATGGTTCACATAATCTTTACCGTAAATTGTATAGACTCAAAGGGAACGGAACAGTTAAATGGTGGCTCTGAGGTTGACACATAGAGTCGACGAAATTGAAAATTGTTTTTCGAATATGAGAGATAAAGTGATAAAGCAGATCTCCGACAACCTGGCAGCAGTTTAGTTGGTTAAAGTATAGCCTGTCCCAAAATATAAGATTCTGATTTTTGCCGTTTTAAGTGGGCAATATAAAAATTCTGACCTTTTGTTTATGATAGGTTGCAGAGATGGATTCATTAATGCAAATAAATAAAATTATAAGTGTTTTTGGAGATGTTTATTTATAGATGCATGTAAAAACAAATGGATAAGAAGTACAAATATACAGTTTGAATGAATGGGGTTTACAAGAGGAGACATATTGTATAAATAAAAATATATTTTAACTTAAGCCTAATTCGGTTTCACTATCACTATCATCAGCTGAGGTAATTATCGGTGGTTTTATATTATTTACATAAATATATGAATCTTCAACTTTAACAACGTGCTGAATGAAATTCTTCCAGCATTCACAAGGTATATCATTTATAACTTTTTTTACTAATTCCACCACTGACACGTTTAAGGGGACCCCGAAGGCTACCTTATCCTTATGAGCGAGGTTGCTCACTTTCGGTACCGATTCCTCGGGTTCTAAATGGGTTACTGATGTAATTTTTTTTTACTGGATTAAGGGTATCCTGTTGTATTAATGTTCGCAATTTCATTTAAATATACTCGTTACTTTTTTTTTAATTCGAGTTTAAAAAATGTACTTTTTTTTCTCTCACTCATGATTTTTTTTTCTTGCCTTCTACTACATCAACGAACGTGAAATTGCGGGCAAATAATCCTCTAACATCATTAAATATTTCCACAAAGTTTAGTAAGGTTTGGGTGTTTACATTTTGAGAAACGTGTACCGAAAGGTCAAAAACCACAACTTTTCAGGACGAGCGATTTTCAATGAGCGCGGGTTCGTCTCTGATACAGCGCCACGACCGGACCTTTTTCTTGTTTTTCGGCGTTTCGATACCTACCGAAACTATCGATTATTAGCGTAGAAAACATCGATTTTTTTCTATTGCTAGAGGAAACCTTGGAAACCTGCCAGTTTGGTTGTAAACGTGTAAATCTAACTATCTGCGAAGTGAAAAGTAATAACTTTTTTTTTTCTTAAATTTTTTAAAAATACTTCTAGTTAAGATAAATTGATGAAAATTGTCTTAAATTGATTTAAAGCAATAAAAAAAATGATAATTTTAAAATTTTCGGCCTTCGGGGTCCCCTTAAAGTAGGAGAAACATTTTGTGCCCTTATTTTTGATTTAACTTGATGCCAAATATGTTCAATTGGATTAAACACAGAATAATACGGAGGAAGCCGCAAAACAGTGTGTCCCATTTTCTCAGCCATACTATCACAAATATATTTCTTTTTCAATTTATACTCTTTGAAAAGTTCCAAAAGATCACTTTTCTTATAACTAAAGTCAAAATAAATGATATCTTCTAACATATATTTCTGTATTTCCGACTTGGTGTTGGCTGCATTAGGAACCTTATTTAGCAGGCGACTATGGTAACTTGCATAGTTGCAAACTATAACACTCTGTTCGAGAACATTTGGTAAAAGGGAATTTTGAAGCCAATTTTCAAAAAGTTCTGCGGTCGTGTCTTCGTGATAGTCCAAACTAGAATCTTTTATGTTTTTTGCAGATAATAGTAGACAATTTGAAACCCAGCCCTTTTCAGATCCAGCATGCAAAATGGTTATTCGTTTACCTTTATTGCTGTCAACCCACCCTTTTTCCACAGTGTCATAGGTATCGAACCATGTTTCGTCAAGGTAAATTATTGGCCAATTCTCTGATCGATACTTTTTAATTTCTTGTAAATAAGTATGTCGCAGGATTCGTAATCTTTGTGACTCTATCACTTGCCTTTTGTTGATTTTTCGGAACTTGAATCCCATTCTTAAGAGAATTCTGTGAAGGGTTGATCGGCCACAATGTACATGTATATTGGTCCCGTCCTGCACCAGTCTTAATTTTATTTTGTCTAGTGTCGGCACCAACTGCTCTTATACATAAAACATATTTTTCTCCTGATGACGTCTTTTTCACAATCGTCTACATGATGCATTTGAAAATCTTTCCGTTTTTTTTTCCTGTTCCTGAGTGATGGTTTTCCTACAATATCCTTAATCGTAGAAATTGGGGTTTTTGTTAGTTCACTGTTTTCTTGCAAAGCACTTTGTTTATTCAAATTTCTTTTTACTAAACTGTCGTAAATATTTTTCACTATTTGTTTAGCATCAAGTGATAAATGTTTTCTCTTGTGATAGCCACTATTGCAATTTTCCCACGGACGCCACATAATTAAAATAGAACCGTTACGTTGTAAGTTGTAAGTAAAACTAAAAATAAAAATAATAAAAAGTATCTTTCGAATCTTAGTGGGGACCTGTGGTCATTAGGCCTATATTATCAAATATTTAAAGGGCTCCAAACCAGGTTGCCAGGTAGGAAATATACAAGTAAAAATAAATCCAATATGGTGGTGGGCAGGTGCAAGTGAAGGCGGTATACAAAGCAGGTTAAATAAAAATACGTTTAGCGTAATACCTGGCAACTATGCACAAAACCTTAATAGAGTCGTTTATTCCCCCATTGAAAAAGTAAAAAGGCAGGATCTTATATCTTGGGATTTACTTTACAGAGGTGTATGCCCTGAGATCATGAGCTCGATTGACACCGTCACCGAGAAACTTTTTTAATTCTCTGGTGGTTGTGCATTTATTTCCGTTAATTTTCCTTTTTTTATTTTGATTCTTTATGTATGTGAGAGTATATGAAAGTTGTTGATATGAAAAATAGGTGAACAGAAACTAGCATACTCGATTTTTATTAATGAAAGCAGTGCAAAATATTATATGTGTAATCTGGGTAATGGAGGAACGATATATGTTTGTCATTTTTATATAGAAAGTGGAAAAAGCAATATTCCCAATATGCAAAATGACTCGTCCATAACTGTTAAAATGTGATGCCAGCCAATTTGGAATATTAAGCATACCTTAACACTAAGATTTTTATTATATTCGTACACACTATGATAAATATATATTACATCAACAAGATACAAAGCAAGTAATAAAACTGGCATCTAGCTTCTAACCAAATGAAATTACTAAAAATAATTGTTAAGTAATAAATAAATTTATTTTTATTAATTTCTGTCCTCAAACCCTCCTTAATTTCTAAATATAAAAATGCAGTGACGTCCTTCACAACTGAACAGAAAAATCAGTGATATCCTTCACAACTATACAATGAATCTGAAAGCATTTCGGAATACTGTCAGTAATATTCAACGGATTCATGGTAACTTCGAATATTTTGAACCAGCTTCAGTAACAAAATACAAATGTTAACGTCAGTTTTATCGAATGGTGTAACATTCTGAAATGCTTTCAATAATAAATAGAACTCTATAGTCATTTTTCAATGGTTTTATTGATTTTTATTTTCTTGTAAAAATTAATTTTACATTCTTTATACTTCCTTGAAAACAGTTTAGATTTTCATAGTATCTATATAATTTATGTTCAAAAATCAACTCGAAATGACTAAAAATTATGCTGTTGATCGACAGCGACTCAACGCATTTAATAGAAATACCACTACGCTATAAAAGGAAAAGCAAGGTACTAATTAAATGAATTTAATTCAATACTTTAGTTTCGTGTTCTAGACAAACATTTATAAAATATTGTACAGGTTGTCTACAACAACAATCCGTTTATGGAAAGAGCAATAATGTGGGATGCTCGAAGAATGTGTCTGAGGGAGTGGAATTACCTGACGAGATAATTTAGAAATTAATATTTTTAGCGAGGGTTTTTACTCGCGATAGTAGCAGTTTAATGTTATTTTAATTTAAATAAAATTGTATAGATTTTAGGTTAGGATTTTATATATATATATATATATATATATATATATATATATATATATATATATATATATATATATACTAGCCGTGCCCGCGGCTCCGCTCGCGTGGACTTGATTCACTAATATCGTCACTGCCTATTCCTTATGTTACCTAACGTAATAAAATATCTGCCATTATTTCCCCTTATCTTCCATTATTTCTTCTTATCTCCCATTATCTCTACATAATTTCCATTATCTAGGCTTATTTCTGCTCATCTCCCATTATTTATCCTTATCTCCAATTATTTCTCCTTATCTCCCATTATTTCTCTTTATCTCCCATTATCTAGGTTTATCTCGACTTATCTCGCAATATTTCTACTTATCTCCCATTATTTCTCCTTATCCCCCATTATCTCACCATAACTCCCAATATCTTATCTCTGCTTATCTCCCATTAGTTCTCATTATCTCCCTTTATTTATACTTATCTCCTATTATCTCACCTTATCTCCCATTATCTAGGCTTATATCGAATTATATAAAACATATGTATACATTTGTAACAACACGTAAATCGGATAAGCGGTTCTCAAGTCATAAGCGCACTAACGGACAGACAGACAGACAGAGAGACGTTGCATTCTATACATATTATTATCTCTACATAATTTCCGTTATCTAGGCTTATCTCTGCTCATCTCCCATTATTTCTCCTTACCTCCCATTATTTCTCCTTCATCCCATTATCTTACCTTATCTCCCATTATCTAGGTTTATCTCGACTTATCTCGCATCTCGCAATATTTCTCATTATCTCCCATTATTTCTCCTTATCTCCCATTATCTCACCATAACTCCGATTATCTTATCTCTGCTTATCTCCCATTAGTTCTCCTTATCTCCCATTATTTATACTTATCTCCCATTATCTCACCTTATCTCCCATTATCTAGACTTATATCGAATTATATAAAACATATGTATAAATTTATAAAAACACGTAAATCGGATAAGCGGTTCTCAAGTGATAAGCGCACTAACGACAGACAGACAGACAGAGAGACGTTGCATTTTATATATATTATATTCTTTGCAACATGATATTGTTTCATATTTAAAGGTTAAGGCAGTGTATTACAACGCGCTAACGGTAACCTTTTTCCGACTTGATTCACTATTATCGTCACTGCTTATTCTTTATGTTACCTAATGCAACAAAATATATCCTATAACCTGGCCAGAGAAAATATTTATATTTAAAAAAAAGCACGTAAATCGGATAAGTGGTTCTCCAGTGATAAGCGCACTAACGGACGGACAGACAGACAGGTAGAGAGACAGGCAGACAGACAGGCAGAGAGACGTTGCATTTTATATATATTATAGATAGAAGATTATAGATAACCTGGCCAGAGTAAGAAGTTCTCGAGTGTGATATTATAGATGTAATAAAATATATATATATATATATATATATATATATATATATATATATATATATATATATATATATATATATATATATATATATAATCTGGTCAGAGAACATATGTATGAATTTAAAAAATCACGTAAATCGGATAAGTAGTTCTCGAGGGATAAGCGCACTAACGGACAGACAGACAGACAGACAGACAGAGAGATGTTGCATTTTATATATATATATATATATATATATATATATATATATATATATATATTTATTGTAGTTATAGATTATTATTGTTATTATTATTATTATGTAACCTGGCCAAAGAATATATGTATGAATTTGAAAAAAGACACGTAAATCGGATAAGTTGTTCTCGCCTGATAAACGCACTAATGGACAGAGAGACAGACAGAGAGACATTGCATTTTATATATATATTATAGATTATAGATTGTAGATATTCTCTGCTACATAATATCGTTCTATATTTAGTGGTTTAGACTGTGTTTTGCAAGGGAACGCGCTAGTGGCAAACTTTTTTCCGACTTCATTCACTATTATCGTCACTGCTCATTCCTTATGCGACCTATCGTAATAAAATATAGCCTATAACCTGGCCAGAGAACATATGTATGTTTAAGAAAAAAAGTAAGTAAATCGGATAAGTGGTTTTCCAGTGATAAGCGCACTGACGGACAGACAGAGAGACGTTGCATTTTATATATATTATAGATATATATATATATATATAAATATATATATATATATATATATATATTATATATATATATATATATATTATATATATATATATATATATATATATATATATATATATATATATATATATATATATATATATATATATATATATATATATATATATATATATATATATATATATATATATATATATATATATATATATATGTTATATTATATATATATATATATATATATATATATATATATATAATATATATATATATATATATATATATATATATATATATATATATATATATATATATATATATATATATATATATATATATATATATATATATATATATATATATATGTAATATGATATATATATATATATATATATATATATATATATATATATATATATATATATATATATATATATATATATATATATATATATATATATATATATATTATATATATATATATATACATATATATATACCTATATGCCTAACCGGAACTAATATTTTTTAAAATTAACAAAATAACAATAGGTATTTCCTTTAAAAATAAAACCAACGTTTGATTTTTTTAAAGATTGTCTAAGTCTCTATTTTCATTTCTCTACGCATTCTTTTTATAGACGGTTGATAATCTTAATATTGTTAATTTTGAATAAACACAAGAGATGATTGCGGTAATTTGTCTTTTATTTTATAATTATTCATTGCATGATGAACTGTTGTGACGCTTGAACGTACACAGAACCTTCTTCTTGAGACATAAGCTCCTGTTAGTTCAGGTTAGTTCATGTTATGACGTATTGACTTCACCCCCATCACACTCTCCCGCCACTCTTATCACGAGTAACAGTTAATGTTTATGTTATGTTTTCAATATCTATTATACACATTGTCGGCTGCACGTTGAGTTGGTAATTTGTCTTTCATTTTATACTTTACTTAATCTCTTATCGGTATTCTATAGAATTCCTAGGCATTCTATAGATTGCCTAGGCTATGTATATAATAGTTAAAGAAAAAGAAAATATGTCGTATATTGCCTAAACGAGCCCGGCATTCTATAGAATGCCTGAATTATACACTTTGCCAGTAACATATATGTCTTTCTTTTAACTCCTCATAAGTTAACAATGTTTATAGGATTTGAAACAATAAAGAAGTTAATGGTATGTTTAAGATATAACAATAAGCTTAAAACACTTTTGGTAGTCAAAATTTCTAAAAACATTTTTGGTAGGAAAAATTTCTGTATAAAGCTAATTCTATTTTGCCATAGTTAAGTTTTTTATAAATTATATATAAATAAGAAAACGAGCTTAGAAAAACTAAAAAAAAAAAGAAAATCATTTTTTTTTTCTAAAATATTCATAATTAAGGCTAAAACTCAGAAACGCGACTAAAATAACTCTTTTTCGGTTTTTATCTTTTTGACAAAGTATTTTATTCGAAAAAAGAACACCCTCCGAGATATGTGCATTTATTTACGTTTTAGAGTTCCTAGGTTATGAAAGTCATAGTCCCCATTTCATCATTTCGCCTGTCTGTTGATTTATCGGTTATTCTGTAGATCTATTGGTATGATAATTCTCGAACTTGGTATAGGAATGAAACTTATAGTTTTTGAGCAATATTAATTTTGGAGAAAAGTTTTCCAAAATTAATAGTCGATAATTTTTATATCCATATTTTCCTTATCATTATGAAAACTGGAGTGTGTTTCGTCGTATATATCGTAGTATTTGCCATTTTTAAGGTTTGTGAAGTAAATAAATATGAAATATCTTTATGTTTTTAATAGTCTCAATTAATTATTGTCAACTATTTAAAAGATTTATGGGGGGATGAGGGGGACTAAAGGGTTGCTTCATATATATCTATTATACATTCTTTTCGGTGTTCTGGGTGACGAGAAACCTGTTATTTTTTCATTATTTTTAATTTTAACTAAAATAATAGAGGTAAATCTAAGGTTTTAGTTGTGAATATCTCTGAAGCCCTTCTTCTGTTCGACTGTATTTTGTATTTAATATTGGTGATTGCAAAAGTTCGTGTCCGATTTTCATAGATGGCAGAAGCATGCACTTTTGACTGTGCTGATGTTTCTTTTATAATTATATTATTAACTGCCAGTTATCTAAATGCCTCCTGAGTTAGCATAACCTTAAAAAAAAGTTTATTTAAGTTAATTTCTGTGCAAAGTTAATATTCAAAATGGAAAGTTACATTTTTGTTATGTTATGGTACATAAATTTAAAAAGAGAGTGGGTATTGGAACTGCAAGAAAAAATATTCAAGACGTTTATTTGGATCGTGCGCCTGCTTTTAGGTTAGTTAAGAAGTGGTTTGGTCAATTTCGAAATGGTGAGTTCAATCTAAACGATAAACTTCGCTCTGGGCGATCTCCCGGCATTGATAATGAATCTATCCGCGACTTAGTATAAAAATAATCCACGGATTACCACTGAAGAAATTGCTGAGAGCAACCTGGATACAGTTCGAAACTCGATATATGGGTTTTGCACGTTTTGACAGAACGGAGCAAACTGGACCGTGTTTCCCCAGCCTTTTCTCTCCTTGTCCGTCAACAAAACGAACTTTTCTTGAATCAAGTTATAACTGGAGATGAAAAATGGGTTGTGTATAACAACATAATAAGAAAAGGAAGCTTGGAAATGAAAGTGCGGAATACATGGCAAAGGCTGAATTGCATCCAATGAAAATGTGTTATGTGTCTGGTGGGATTGCAGAGGAATAATTTTTTACGAGCTTCTTCCACGTGGCTGTGAGCAATTCACACAGTTCAATGTTGAAATCCAAGCAAAACGTCCAAATTTGGTCAATCGAATAGGCATCATCTTTCACCATGACAACGCTAGACCACATGTCGCTAAACAGACACTGCAAAAACTTAGGGAGTTAAAATAGGAAATCTTCCACCTGCCATATTCCCCTGATCTTCTCCCTTCAGATTTTCGTCTGTTTCGTTTTCTGCAAAATAATTTGAATGGCAAAAAATTTGATTCTATGGAAGAAGTCAAAAACTACCTTATGACTTTCTTTGAAGAGAAACCGTAAAACTATGGGAGACAGTTATAGAAAATGATGAAGAGTACATTATAGATTATTAAATAATATCTTTTTATGACAATGTCTTGTATTTAATATGGTTTCTAATCGGGCACGAACTTTTGCAATCACCCATTATATTACGGTAAATTATTTAAAATATCGACTTGTAGTGGTTGTAATAAGTTATTTTTTAGTATGAGAAAGTCAAAATAGTTTTTTCGAACTACATGTTTATACGGAAACTACGAGATAAATCACTTCGATGTCCATCTGTCTGTCTGTCTGTTACACCCGATTTTCTCCGAAACTATTTGACATAGAAAGTTGAAATTTGGCATTAATATAGGAATGGATGGCCTCATCAAAGCCGTGTAGTTTTGAAAGTTAAATTTTTACTTAAGGGGTAGTTTTGGGGGGTGAAATCGGAAGTGAAAAATTTTTTTTTACCAGGTAATCGAGTGGGGTGTCAAATGAAAGTCTATAAAAAGACGAGTTCAAAAATATATATAATGTAATACTTGCGCACAATTCTCTGTCCCCCCACCTTATCTCGAAAAGTACCGACCAAAAAATTTTGAAAAAACTCTGGAATATTCTCTACAGAGTGTAGATTGAAAGAAAATTATCACGAATGTATTACCTTTAATAATTTATCTGGTATATAAAAAAAACAACAATTTTAAGGTCATCAGTTTTCACTGAAGATCGGAAAAAAAACTTTGTTGAAAACTCATTTGGGATATATGTTGTAAAGTCGCTGATCATTTTGCACTTCCGTAACGAAAATTTTTATTTTAAAAGCAATCAACGTACGGAACACTAATTGCGCAAGTCCAACTTGCACTTGAATGGTTATTTTTTTATCCACAGTGATATAAGGAGTTATCCAAAAGGAGGGCCTGGATATTTTTTAATAAAACACAAAATAACTGGAATATTTCAAAGTTATTTTTATTTGTTAGTATGATGGATGGCAATTATACATGAAATACAATATCTTTCAAATGATCACCACGACTACGTTCACAAACATTAAGCTTAGAATTGTAACTTTCAATGACATGCTCATATATTTTAGCACTTATTTCAGGAATTTCTATTCGGATTTTGTTTTCTAATTCAAGCAGTACTTTCGGTTTGTTAACATAAAGTTTACTTTTAAGATAGCCTCCCAGAAAAAAGTTTAATCTGTCTTCTGCTATCGCCATAAAATATAACAAGTTGTATCTCTCTGTATGTGCCTTGTGAAAGCTTAAAATTTAAAAGTATAGCACTCTCACTCGAGGGCTCAGTTGGGCTACAGACCTACAGACGAATTGTTACCAACAACTATCGCTAGGCAGCACGAACGTTTTAACCCATAAATAAAAATCCATATCAATTATTAAAAATAAACAAGGTATATATTCAAGCAGTGATCAGTGTTCTCTCATCTCGGGATGAGTTTCGCCATATCATGGATCGTCGTCGACAACAAAAGAACAAAACTGGAAGTAATTATGACAGTAATGGCGTAAAGTCGCAATAGGATACAACAAATTGTATCTCGGGCTCGTGAAGGCCTAAAATTTAAACGCATATCTACCCTCCATCGGTGGCTTTTTAAGGCTACAGACCGAGAGAAGATTTATTACTAACAATTGCTGCCAGGCAGGTCGATCGTTAGAGCTCTAAACCAGTAACAAAACTCCACATCAACTGCTAAAGCAAACAAAGTCCATATTTCAGCACTGACCACTGTTCTTCATTTATCAATCCATTTGCGTCCCGAGCAATTGGACAACATTGACGGATATTACGATATCCTCGCCGATATCCATACAAAAAGGTTAATCCCTATTTAGACAGGGAGGTGATCGATAAACAAACCCACGAAGTTATTTGACTAATTATATGAACTAGAGATTGACTCTTTAAGAAAGTCAATCTTCTGGATTGTTTAGGACCGAGAAAGTACAGTGAAGTTCATAAAAAAAAATTTATGTGGTCGCAAGAGGGCAAATTTTGATAACTTCTGGTAGTAGGACACACGATTTTTCAACGATATTCTCTTATCCGATGACCGGTGGAGGAGTTGGAGACGTTTTGACGATTGAGAAGCAAAAAATCTATAAACAGAAGTGGAAATTTAAAACTAGCATAAGTGTTTATTTCAATTATATGAATGTCGATTAAATAACGGCTACTTCAATTAAACAGGAAAAATCTAATTTAAAAATGTCGAATGACAAAATCTGGAATTACAAAGGAAAAAATCGATTTGTCCATTAATCGATAGATTATAACGTTACTTCTGCTGCTCAATTCTGTTGAGGTTGCTTATAAGTTGAAACAGAAAAATTGTTTCGCTGGATAATCTGACAAAAAAATGCTTTACGTGCTGGTTCACATTTTCACCTTAAATAAAGTCTTTTTAGTGTTCCGTATGGAACACTTATAAGATCAGTTCGATGCCTGTCTGTCTATCCGTCTGTCACAATTTTTTCCGAAACTATTTCACAAAAAAAGTTGAAATTTGGCACTAATATAGAAATTGATGGCCTCATCAGAGGCATGTAGTTTTGAAAGATAAATTTTGACTTAAGAGGTTAGTTTTGGGAGGTGGAATTGGAAGTGAAAAAAAAATTACCAGGTCATCGAGTGGGGTGTCAAATGAAAGCTTGTAAAAACACTAGTTCAAAAATATATATAATGTAATACTTGCTCGCGCTTTTTTTTGTATTATTTTTAAAAAATTGCGAAAAATCGCTGACCCCTCCCCCTTATCTCGAAAAGTACTGATCAAAAAATTTTGAAGTAATTCTCGAATATTTTCCACAGGGAGTAGATTGAACGAAAATTATCTCGAGTGCATTATTTTTAATACTTTCTTTCGTATAAAAAAAAAAAAAAAAAATCCAAGGTCATCAGTTTTCAACCTTTGTTAAAAACTCATTTGTGGTGTGTTTTGTGAAGTCATTAATCATTTTATACCGCCATAACAATTTTTTTTATTTTAAAAGCAATCAACGTCCGGAATACTAATCGCGCAGGACCGACTTACACTTGGCCAGTTTTTTTAATTATAAAATATTATATATTTTCTCATTAATTTAATTAATTTGCTATTTTTTTGTATACAGAAAATTTATATTGTGCTTAGAGTTAACATTAATTTTAACATGGAAAGTCTAGTCTGTCGTTAAAAATGTTCTTCGTGGAATTCAGATAGATGAGAATACTTAATGACTACAATAAAAGTGGTTTAATTTTCAGATTAAAATTTTTGATAAAAAAGTATTTTATTACAATAAAATTTTGAGATATGATTCTAGAGTTAAAAATATGAAGAGAAGTTCCTCTCAACCTAGATCCGGAAATGCACTCCAGAGGAGCTACAGGCCTCCAAATGTGAATACTCAAAACTCGTTTTTATCGATTATATCTCTAATCTTTTTGAGAAAAAACTGGAATTTTAACACTTGGTTTCTAATAAATAGTAAGTTTTTTGCAGAAGAATATTTGTAAAATCGCTTTATTGATAAGAATTTGTCGAAGGTCAAAACACCAATATACGATCATTTTAGTAAAAACCCCCTGATTATCTACGCCCCTGGTTATGAAATCGCATTTCTTTTCACCAGTCGATAAATCGTACTCAAAATTTTAAAAATACCCATTTTCCTTAGATTGCTTAGGCAAACAATTGTTAAAAACTAATTTTCAGGAGTTCACATTTGCAGGTCGCCCGCTTCCTGGGGAAACATTTCCATGCCTAGATTGATAGGCACTTTTCTCCATATTTTTAACTCTAGAGTCACCTTCCAAAATCTATGAACCTTATTTCCGGGCACCTTCTATATTAGAAGTATATTAAATTTTAAAAAAAGTTCCTTGAAATTAATTTTCCTTAATAAGAATTATTCTAAGGCTCTCTATTATTTCTTTATAGCTGAATAAAAAAACAAGTACAATTATTCTAAAATCAGAAATACAATGTCACCGTGGACATGATGTTTTCTATTGATTATTGGTTTAATAAAAAGCCCCGACGAATACGAGCGTTGACAGTTACATCATTTTAATTGAAAATGCTGAGATTACGTTTTGTTTACATTTCTTGTTGGCCTTTAAAAGTGTTTAATTATATTGTGTATAGTAGAGGTTAAGAAATATTAAAAAATTAATAATGTTTTTTTTTAAATTTCAATTTTTTAAGTGTCTATTTTAACTTTTCACTGCCAATATTTGCTTATTTATTTTTAGTTTTAAGCCAATAGCTTTGTTTGAAGCCATGCTATTTATTGGAAAGATGGAATTGAAAATATAAAAATAAGAATTATCGAAATTGTAGGAACCCACTCTGAATGTAAAAAAGTTTAACAAATTACGAATTATACTGCATATTTTTTCGTTGCAATATGTTTCACAAGGGCGATCTTTAAGATGAAATAAAATATAGCCTGTCCTAAAATATATGATCCTGATTTTTGCCGTTTTAAGTGGGCAATATAAAAATTCTGACCTTTTGTTTATGGTAGGTTGCAGAGATGGACTTCATTAATGCAAATAAATAAAATTATAAGGGTTTTTCGAGATGTTTATTTTTAGATGCATGTAAAAATAAATGGATAAGAAGTATAAATATATAAATAAAAATATATTTTAACTTAAGCCTAATTCGGTTTCACCATCACTGTCATCAACGGAGATAATTATCAGTGGTTTTATATTATTTACATAAATATATGAATCTTCAACTTTAACAACGTGCTGAATGTAATTCTTCCAGCTTTCACAAGGTATATCATTTATAACTTTTTTTACTAATGGATTAAACACACAATAATACGGATAAAGCCGCAAAACAGTGTGTCCCATTTTCTCAGCCATACACACATCACAAACATATTTTTTTTTCAATTTATAGTCTTTCAAAACTTCCAAAAGATCACTTTTTTATAACTAAAGTCAAAATAAATGTCATTTTCTAACATATATTCCTGTATTTCCGATTTGGTGTTGGCTACATTAGGAACCTTATTTAGTAGGCGACTATGGTAACTTGCATTGTCCATAACTAACACTCCGCACACGTGTCGCTCCTGTAGCGCTTTAGGGACTTCCCTGCAGCACGTGTGCTAGACCCATAAAAAAAACTCTGTGCGGGAACATTTGACAAAAGGGAATTTTGAAACCAATTTTCAAAAAGTTCTGCGGTCGTGTCTTCGTGATAGTCCAAACTAGAATCTTTTATGTTTTTTTTGCAGATAATAGTTGACAGTTTGAAACTCAGCCCTTTTCAGATCCAGCATTTAAAATGGTTATTCGTTTACCTTTATTTGAAGGTGCGTTAGTCTGACATTTTGTACTGCTGTCAACCCACCCTTTTTGCACAGTGTCATGGATATCGAACCATGTTACGTCAAGGTAAATTATTGGCTAATTCTCTGATTGATACTTTTTAATTTCTTGTAAATAAGTATGTCGCAAGATTCGTAATCTTTGTGACTCCACCACTACTTGCCTTTTGTTGATTTTTCGGAACGGGAATCCCATCCTTAAGAGAATTCTGTGAAGGGTTGATCGGCCACAATGTATATTGGTCCCGTCCGACACCAGTCTTAAATTTATTTTGTCTAGTGTCGGCACCAACTGCTCTTCATACATAGAATATATTTTTCTCCTGATGACATCTTTTTCACAATCGTCTACATGATGCATTTGAAAATCTTTCCGTTTTTTCCTGTTCCTGATGGTTTTCCTACAGTACCCTTAATCGTAGGAATTGGTGTTTTAGTTAGTTCACTGGGTTCTTGCAAAGCACTTTGTTTATTCAAATTTTTTTTTACCAAACTGTCGTAAACATTTTTCACTATTTGTTTAGCGTCAAGTGGTAAATGTTTTCTCTTGTGATAGCCACTATTGCAATTTTCCCACAGACGCCACATAATTAAAATAGAACCGTTACGTTGTAAGTTGTAAGTAAAACTAAAAACAAAAATAATAAAAAGTATCTTTGGAATCTTAATGGGGACCTGTGGTCATTAGGCCTATATTATCAAATACTTAAAGGACTCCAAACCGGGTTGCCAAGTAGTAAATATATAGGTACAAATAGATCCAATATGTTTGCATGTGCAAGTGATGGCGGTATACAAAGCAGGTAAAATAAAAATACGTTTATCGTAATACCTGGCAACTATGCACGAAACCGTAATAGGGTCGTTTATTGCCCCATTGAAAAAGCAAAAAGGCAAAATCTTATATCTTGGGATTTACTATACACGCATAAGTAAGGTTTAATTTATTTTAAGATTTAATATAACGTTATTTTCTAAGAATAATTTTCTTCAAATATCATAAAACTTCAATCTCAAATATCTTGGTAACACTGCTGACCGCTTTTACCTGGTATATCATTCGCCAAGTTAAGAAACCTTTGGCGATTTTACCGAGATTTCTTTTATTCTTTCATTATCTTTCTTATTCAGAAAAAAAACTGTAAAATTAAAAAAAATAAAAATGTAGAAAATTCTAAATTGTTGCTACCAAGCATTAATACCAAAAAGTTTATTTAAGCCTTCGAAGTAACTGTTCGGAATTTGAAAAAGGCCTTATTTAAGTGAAAATAATGAAAAATCCAAACACAAAAACACAGTCGCAAACTTAGTCAAGTAAATTATTAAATTCTTAAGGAAATACGTAGATATGTTTCACGTAATAAAGCATTATCAAACCAATAGAATTTGTTGGAAAGTTTACCATAACTACAAATACTACGACCAGACTGTCTGTCTGTCAATTTGTAGGACGATCAATCTTAAACCTATAACAATTGAAAAAGAAAAGGAACCTAGAGTTTTTGGGCAATATCACTATAGGGGAATACAATATTGTGAAGTTTTAATAGTATTATGAGAATTTTTTCTGGTTCTTGGTTCAGATAAGGAACAAATTTTAAGAGTAAATATTTATATTCAAATATGCGGTAAAGGGGTAGAGGGGCGTTATGGAAGTGACTTCTTATTTATCGTATTAAGTGTCCTTTTCAGGGTTTTTGTAATCAGAGGATCCCAGAAGTATGCAATTCTTTCATTATTTTCAAAATTAATGGAAGCTCTTCCTCTGCTTAACTTTCTTTTTGTAATAATAGAGAGATTTTGCAACGGTTATTTTAGTAGGTTACTGGCTTTATTTTTATTTGAAGCATGCGCCCACCGTTTGGAGCTTGCGCAATAGTAAAGGAAAGAAATTAAATATAAGCACCTTTATTAAGGATAACGATTTCCTTCATGTAGAAACTTATAAGAGAGATTACTTGAAGTTCGTTATTCTTATCATTATTATGGTAGGGCCTGTTTTTTTTTCCTACTTAGGTATACAAACCACTGCAAAGAATACTGACAACAGTTAATTGGTGTTCAGATTATGTTGGGATTGCAATCTTTACCACAAAGGAATTACAGTGTGTGTAGTGTCAATTTCAAAAGAAATTTTATTTATCGCACATTCGTATTACCTTAGAAATATTGAAGGAAATGATAGAAACCTGTTAGATACAACTTTAATTTAGAAACTTGTGTTGACCCATCAAATACTAATAACCGATGCGCTTAATCATGAAATGAATGAAAAAAAAGTTTATAGAGGATGAATACTAACATAACCTTGCATTTCCTTCGCGTTAATATTGCACATGCTTGAAATAACGATAAGGAAAAAATCGTTCATCTCCCCGCCTGAGTAGGGATTTTACCCTTTTTCATCTCCTAAGGATATCGACGAGGATGTCGTAATACCCGTCAACGTTTTCCAAGTGTCGAAACTTCTGTATTTCACAGCACCTTTTTTAGACAACGCGGTAGTGCTGCCTCGATCGTTATTGGACTTCTGCGAACAACTACAACCTACCCATGTACGCGGCCAGGCCAAATATACTTAAATAATTTAATTAATAAATATACCGACCTGCGCGATTAAACCCTCGGCCTTCTGCACAGTAGCAAGGTACTACACCACTGAGCCACGGCTGTCACATGAGTATTACTGGTTTAATAACATTTATAATCAAAAAGCGAATTATTAATATACTAGTATTAAATTATTACGGGAAAAGTACGATGCATTGTATAAAACTTATTCTGAAACTTACTAGTTAAACTACGGCAAAATGGTATATCCCATTTGTTCCGTTTACCAGCGGTAGAGTGGGGGGGGTCGAATTAATTTTTCCGTTATAAAACACAACTGTTTTCTATAAGAATTCCTAGTTTTAAAATATTGAAAAATACCTGTTGCAATATCTCTCTATTCTTTCTTGATTTTCTTTTTAAATTTTTAGCGCGAGCTATTGGTAGGTAGCTGAAATGATATATTTTATTTAACAGGCAAAAAAAAATTATTATTATTAATTATATTAGAATTTATGCCATTTTATAAAGAATTTTAATTAAATTTCACGCAACACTTGGCAAAAATGCCATAGAAATATTTAAACTGATAACAAAATAAAGATGGTTTATTAAAAATATAAGTTGATGAAATGAATGAAAAAATCCTCTAAGTTTATAAAAGATGAATACTAATCTAACCTTGCAATTCCTTCACGTTAATTCTGCGCATGCTTGAAATAACGATAAGAATAAAGGCATGTAAAAAATAAGCGTTGCAAAATCTCTTTGTTATCTCATAAAGTAGCTATTATTTAAAATATAGTGTTGAAATGCTTAGATGCTTAGCTTTATTTAGTGCGGGAAAGTCGAGCTCAGTATTTATTTTATAACTTCCTGATTGCGAGAGAAGTATTGGATTACCTTATTTAAACGAATTATTTAACTTGTAACATATTTCATGGATCTGATAACACATTGTTGGGCGAAATCTGTCACCAACTTAATAGTTTGTTTTTTGCTGTTTAAAATAAGATTAAACCTTTTTTATTTAATCTGAGTCATTTCATGAAAAACTTTTTTCTAACATTCTTCGTTACTATACGCCACGCTGTTTGTAAAAATAAAAATATATATCCAACAAACCTGACGTTTTTCAACAATCTACCTGTATCAAGGTAACGAATACCATTATTTATCTTAAAAGCCATCTAATCGCAGTTTCCGTTGCTTCTATCTTCCATTAGTTCAAACGATTATTCGACTTCCATCTTTATCTTTTACCGGTTTGTGTAGGAGAACAACATAGTAAAAATATATATATTTTTTAGCAGGTTAAAACACGACCCAGTCGGGTAGTAGTTTAAAAATATATTTTGTGTGTGGATGAATCATCCTGCGAAAAAAAAACTCGTTTGAAATTAAAATAAATTTTTCGAAGGCCATCAGAAAACCAACTGATTTTTTTTTTGCCAAATATTGCTTCGTATATAATACGAGGGTTGCCTTTTAAGTTTTTACAAACTACCACTAGATGGCGCTATTGAGATGTGACATTACCATTGTTGTAAAATTTGATATTTGTGATTGTTAAAACAGTGGCAGCTCAGAAATTAGTTGAGTAGTTTGTTTACAGTGAGCGTTAAAAAAAACAGTTTTGTGAACAAATGGAAATTTCACGTGAAGATTTTTGTTGGATGATTTTTTACGATTTTAGTAACGACTTAACCCAACTACAATACCTCGATTCGCTTCGTTCAAACTTTTGGTAATAAATCACCATCAGTTGGTTTGCAGAATTTTTTCATGCTGTGCGCAACATGATTGAAAAGGATCGGTATGTGACTTACTGAGAGGTAGCGGTCTCCTTAGGTATATCGAAGGCTGCAGTACATACGATTTTGCATGAACATTTGGCTGTGAAAAAATTTGTTTCCGATGGATTCCGCATAGTTTGACCGAAACTCAATAACAGGCTCATGTCAGATGGTGTAAGAAAATACTCAAAAAATTCGGCTGAGGACATGCAATATTCGTATACAACATCGTAATAGGAGACGAAACTTGGATATATTCGTACGAGCCGGACCCTTTAAAAATAAAATTACCACAATTCCAACTTCCCTTTCAAGCAACATACTAGAACTGATTTTCGATAATAAACTTAACTGGCTTTCGCCCATCAAAAATCTTAAAATCGGCACAAATCAAGACCTTAATATCCTTAGAACCATTGCCAGCACAAAATGGGGTGCAGACTTTACCTCGCTAAATAATCTGTATAAACCTCTGATTCTCTCAAAGTTAAGATATGGAGACTTCATTTACAACTCTGCCAGTCCAAGTGCCAAGAGAACACTAAACACCATCCAAAACAAAGCCTTGAGATTAGCAAGGGGAACTTTCAGAACAATCCCAATCCCCAGTCTCCAATGCATCTCATCCCCCCCCCCTCTTCATCTTGACAGACAATATTCACTAATAAAATTTTATTCATCGGCACTACACACAAACGCCATCTAAAGCATTCTTTAAACTTAACAAATGCACATCGTACAAACTATACATCTCCACCTAAATCAATCCCCTACAGAGTAAACAAATTTATTAACCTTCACAATATCTCTCCTCCTACCTTCGACTATCCCCTTTGGCATGTATTCCCACCATGGTTATTATCAAAACCAACAGTTGACTTTCACCTTCTCTCTTCAAATGTAAAAGACCTAAATCACGCAATACTAAAATCTAAATTCAATGAAAGGGTATACATACAATACGATACAAATTCACAACAATATTCACAGATGGTTCAAAATCAGGAAAAGGGGTTGGTGCTGCAATTTTTTACAACAATAATTAAAAAATTTGAAACTTCCGCATCACAACTCCATTTTTACAGCCGAACTATTGGCCATAAAGGAAGCAACAAAACAATCTGATTCTTTTAGTGTTCTTAAAGCCATAACAATAAACAACCCTAAACACGCATTCTTGCGACAAATCACAGACCTTCAATACATCACAAAACTGAGGAAAAAACCATAGCTTATATCTGGATCCCCAGTCACATGGGAATAAGAGCAGATCAGGAAGCTAAAAAAGCCATAATGAACGGCACTCCTATCCCAGGGGAAAATCTTCCAAATGATTTTTCCAACCATCTCTCCACCATCAATAGAAATCTCTTCCAGTTGGAATGGGATCTGGAAGAGAACAATAAACTTTTAGTCTTTCCTCCTCTATATTTTCAGAGCCTAAACAGAGTTAAGAACACAACACTTTTAGCCACAGGTCACACTTATCACACTCACTCTTACTTATTAAAAGGAGAACCCAACCCAATTTGTTCAACTTGTAAATCCTCTCTAAATATCAAACACATCTTTGAAGCCGACCACTTTGGTAACATCAGAACAAAATGTGGTATTCCTTCCTCTCTCACTCAAATCATAAACTCATATTAATTAAATAAAAACAAAATTTGTCTATATCTCAAAGAACTGGAAATTAACATTTAAAGAGCAATTTAGGGTACCAAATGACCTTTGTTGCCGACGCACTCGATCTCCAAACATTATCATCATCGTACGAGCCGGAAACTAAGCAACAATTAATCATTTTTGTGTTCCAACATGAATCGAATCCAACAAAAGTTGTTCGTTCGCGAAGCACTTCCAAGAAAATGATCGCTTGTTTCTTTGGTTATACTAGACATGTTGCAACCACTGCTTTAGAGGATCAGTTAATTGTTTACATGTTTGCCAGAAGTGATCGATGAAATCAGGAAAAACAATCGAAAACGTCGCATCATTTTTCATCATGATAATGCCTGCTCTCACACAGCTCATCAAACAATCGATTATTTGACGGAGAAATACATCGAATTAACGCCTCATTGCCCGTATTCACCTGATTCATCGTCTAACGACTTCTTTTTGTTCCCGAATGTCAAACAAAAAGGCGTGGACAGCGATTTTCATCACCTCAAGAAGCTGTTGAATCGTTCCAAAACCATGTTTTTGAGGTAGCAACTTCAGAGTGGAAAAAATGTTTCCAGAATTGGATCGAACATATGCAAAAGTATGCGAATATTTTGAGAAACAATAAAACAATTTGTTCCAAAATTTTTGTTTTTTTTTTTCTTTTATTGGCGTTGTAAAAACTTAAAATGTAGCCCTCGTAATAATGAAATATGTGATAAATAAGTTGCTCCATAAAAAAGGTTAATTTTGAAATATTTATAGTAAAAAATAAATTCATTAATGAAAAAAAATTAAAGCATTTCGAAAATTACTTCCTTAAAAAAAATGTAATCGGAATCTTAACCGTTACGCTTCTAAGCGAGTGATGAAATTATTCATTACTGTTTAGTAAGTCATTTTCGTGATGGCTGCAGTTTTTTGTCCGATGTTTTCATTGTTCCAGTGACCGACGATTGGTACTTTAGATTTGCGATGTCCCCGCAAGAAAGAATCCATCGTCGTCATATTAGGACTACATGAACGCCATGAACCTATGTTACCTCTTTTGTAAACAATTTATTCGGAAAAATTTCTCGAATGACTCTCAAAGATCTATTTGAAATGTGTGATATAACCCTATTCTGCTCAAACAAGGCTATCTGGTAATGATCATCAAAATTTTGTATAGCGGGTGTCAAAACGTTCTGCAATCGTCTTAACATATGACTCCCATTTAAGAGTTATTTTGCGGGTTATGCCATCCTCAAAGAAAAATAGGCCGATTATTCCACGTGCCGGCATTGGGGCTCAAGCAGTTACTTTAGGAGAATATTTTTTATGTTTTCGTTGTAAATTTGTCGGACTCCACTAATGTGTTTATTAACGAATAGACATAAATCTGTACATAAAATTGGTTGCAACGAATTCCTGGGTACATTTTTGCACATGATCTTTTGCATATTGATAGGTCGAGACTCTAACGTACGGAAACTTGAACACACTTCACGTTTGCATATTGTCACTGATCTCCTTGGTCATCTTGTCCGAAATTTACATAAAGATGAATCAGTTTCTTCAAACTTCTTCATCCATTTTTTAACCAGTTAAACAAATTTTCGGCACGTGACAGTTGCAGAATTATTGTTCTTGTAAAGGTCTCGTACACGCGAGGCACACTCCGTTCAGAGGAAACACTCTACAGCACTACATTTGCAAGGATCTGGGTTACAATCCGTACTCTGAACTCTCTCCTAACGACCATTGCATTCTCACCATAAGCTAAACAAATTTAAACCAACCTTTTTGTGGGATTCTCTGCCCAGGATATTTCATATCCTGGGCATATTCTTAGAGGCAAACGGTACAGGATCTAATAAACTTATGGGTAAAAAAGAAAGTCGCAGAGGAGTTGGACGAAAACAATACTCTCGATTAAAAAATATCGTCATCATAATATGAAGCACAGATAAATTTATATATATATATATATATATATATATATATATATATATATATATATATATATATATATATATATATATATATATATATATATTATATATATATATATATATATATATATATATATATATATATATATATATATATATATATATATATATACAGTACAATCCCGATTATCCGAATCGCGATTATCTGAAATCCGGTTTATTGGAAACAAACTGTTAAAAAGCAAATTGTATTCCCTTTAAACGAAAAAATCCCCATTATTCGAAACAGATGATGAGTGGTTTCCTTAACGCGTCGGGGACTCCCCGACGTCCAGAATTTCACCGCTGTCTATGTTTTGGTTAGTCGACGAGTGTTATAAGTTACTCATTACGTTTATTATTATCGCAGAGGAAATAGTTTCGTTTTAGTAGATATTTTACAAAATGGAGCGTCATAATAATAAGCGTAAACGTGTTGTTATTACCTTAAAAGAGAAACTTGAAACAATTCAACGTTTAGATAATGGTGAACTTCTTAAAAATATAGCGAAGTAGTGAGTACTGTTTCAGAGTGGAGAAACAATCGCGAAAAACCTGAAAATCATCGCCCATACAGGCACGAAAAAGTATGAAAAGCGGTGAATACCAAAAAGTGGATGATACTTTATTTTCATGGTTTACACAGAATCGAGAACGTGGAATACCAATTTCAGGAACAATTTTAAAACATAAGGCAGTGAGTTTAAGCGAAGAGTTGTGATTGAAGCGCCTGTAAATTTTTCTGCAAGTGATGAATGGCTAGACAAGTGGAAAAAAAGACATGGTGTACGGATGGCTAGACAGGTGGAAAAAAGACGTCAACTGAAAGTTTGTGGAGAAAGATTGTCGGCTGATGTATCTGCTGCAAAAAAAAAATTGCAGAGAATTTTGAGCAGCTTATGAAAGAACATGGTTTACAAGCAGAGAAAATCTATAATTGTGATGAAACAGGCTTGAACTACAAAATGTTGCCGTCAAATACCTTAGCTTCAAAAACGGAAGCGGTTACAAACGTAGCAAAGAACTTAGT